>JARQOD010000006.1:253563781-253821258 GCA_033576555.1 Oophaga sylvatica
GGGCCCCCGGGACTCCGGAGCGCCTCCGCGGGCCGGTCCGGACAGCCGGGGGCCGGATGCGGCCGCGGGCCGCCCCTTGCCCGGGTCTGTTTAGGGGTGCTTTAGAATTTAAGGACAAAAACCCCAAAGTAGGTCGTAATAGGGCACTAGGGCAGCAGGGCTCATATTGGGGTACAGGGTAGTAATAGGGGCACATACTGCAGCGGCTCAGTATTGGAGTACAGGTGTAGAAAAGGCAATCGGCACAGTGGCCGTATTGGGGTTCAGCAGGTGAGGAGTTTGTCAGGTTGAGAATAGCCAATTTGACGTGGACGGTGCTGACAATATGAGAAGTGAAACGTTTCTTTGTTGTTTCCTCTGCAGCAGAAGTCCTAGCTGGGAGTCGTTATTCGGTCTGGGCCGATGGAAAAGACAGAAAATGAACGTTCCACAGAAAGAACATAGCGGTAGTCTTATCGTAACTCGCTATATCTCTTATTGTTCTGTGGATGGTGTTTTTTACCATGACCAATATGGTGGTGTATCAATATGGTTTTTTTATTAAGATTAATTTTGCAACAGCGCGGTCATTTTGCTGAGGTTCCTGGTTAGGGGCCCACTAGATTTCCCCCCCCCCCCAAACCGAAACCCTGCTACGCCTCTGCCATCATCACACATCTTTCATGACCCAAATCACCCCTGTATCTGTGTGCTTCAAATGCTTTATTGTCCTTTTGGATGATGTTCCTTTTTTTTTATTTCCTTCCTGACTCTAATTAATCCCTCCTTTGGGTGACCAGTCTCCTTTGCTGCCTCCCCCTGTTTCACCGGCCCCTGTTTGATGTGCTGTGGTGTTAATAAATTCCAGAGCCATTGGTATGGTAGCCCCTTGGTCTGTCATTATAAAGATTCATTTTAAGGTAACATTGAAATTGCCAGAAATGAGCCAGAAGTGACCAGAAGGTACACCTAAACTCTTTTAATATACTAAATTTTTTTTGTTAGCTCCACAATTATTTTACCATGGAATATGTGAATGGTTTGCCTCCAAACTCCTAACCCCTTCGCTTCCAAGACTCCGCCTCTTAACCAAGTAATAACTCTCCTTTTCCTTGCCCCACCTGCCTCCTCCCTACTGCCCTCAACCTCAGATCTCTTTAAAAAACACACAAAACAAATCCCTTCCTTCTCCCCCTTCGCCTCCTTGCTTTCCTCATGCTAGCGCATTCTCCCAATCCCTGGACCCTCAGCCATACCTTCCGTTATTACCCCTTCTATCGCTCCCAATCCAATAAACACCCAAATCTTTCAAAACCCCAAATACTGCCCTTGACGCCACCACTCGCTCCCCCTTCTGGATCACTCTGAAAGCCCGCTCCATTGCAATAAACTCATGTGATTCCGACCTCTTTACCTCTCAAATTTTTTCCTTCCTGGCCAATGAAACATGGTTGACACCCTCCCCTGCGCGCATCTATGGCGGCCTCCTCTTCACCCAAACTCCTCGCCCTGGAACGATGTGGTGGAGGGTGGGCCTTCTCCTTTTTCCAATGCACCTTCAACCAATCCCACCTTTCCTTCCCTTGTCCCCCCCTTTTGAAGTCCATCTTCCGCTCTACTTCCGCAACCTCCAAGTGGCTGTCAATACCGACCCCAGACCCCCAAACCACTGCCTTCATGGACCAATTCTCTAATGGCTCCTTACTTTCTCTTGTGCCTTCCCACCACATCTGGTGACTTCAACTCCCCATTTGCACCCACCGTCAGCAGGTCCAAACTCCTGGCCCTTTTTACCTTTGGATTACCCGTGGCCCTCAGCCCCCCACACAGACGGACACAAAATGGCTCACCCGCCTCTGCTCCCTATCTAATTCACAACTCCCCTCCCCTCTATCTGACCCCATTACTCTCTTTCTCACCCTGTCCTCCTAACCTGCACTCTGTCCACAACAACGCACCCCCGCAGGACCTTGAATCTAGACACTCACACCTCTCTGACACTTCCTACCATGTCCCCATATCTTCACTCCACGACACAGACACTGCCACTAGTTTCTACAATGCCACTCTCCACAGCCATCAACTCGGTCGCCCTGTCATGCATAACAGAGTGCGACGAATCAATAGACAACCCTGGCCAATAACATCACTAAAAAGCTTCGGCAAGCATCCATAATTGCTGAACGGCGCAGGAAGAAAATGTATTCACAAGACGACTTCACTGCGCTCAAACAAGCAACACTTGCATTCAAATCAGCTCTCACCTCTGCTAAACAGGCCTACTTTACATCCCTTGAATCTTCCTTATCCCACAACCCCAAACAGTTGTTCAATACTTTTAACTTCCCTCCTCCCCCCCACCACGCCCCCTCCAACTTCCCTAATCTCTGCTGAGGACTTCGCCATGCACTTCAAAAACAAGATAGACCAAACACGGCAAGTCTTTATTATTCAACCACCACACCCCTTTGTATACCTGACCAATGCCCAAACCCCATAACCTCCTTATCCAACATCACGGAAAGGGAGCTTGCTCATCTTTTCTCCAAATCACACCTCACCACTTGTGCACTCGACCCCATCCCACCCACCCCTCCCCAACCTCGCCACCACTGTTATCCCATCACTAAAACCACCTCTTCAACCTATCACTAACTTCCGGTACCTTCCCTTTTGCTTTCAAACATGCCACAATCATGCCTATCCTCAAAAAGCTAAACCCTCGACCCAACCGCTATGCCCGCTATCGCCCAATATCGCTGCTCCCATTCGCTTCCAAACTACTGGAGCAGCACATCCACGCTGAACTTCCTCCCCATCCTCATCTAACCTGCTCTTTGACAATCCACAATCTGGTTTTCCGCCCCCATCACTCCACTGAGACAGCCCTGACCAAAATTACTAACGACTAGTGTGAGCGATACGATAATGCAAATATCGGCTATCGGCCGATATTAGCTCTATCGGCCTTTCGATAATTCGTTTCGATATTTTCGTCTTATCGAATACCGGAATCGGATTTGTCACTGTCACTGTGATGTCCGTCGGTCGGGTCTGTCAGGAGTCAGCGGCACTTACCTGGCAGAAGATCTCCGGCGGTCACGTCCTGGACTGCTTGATGGCCGCCATTATCTTCTCCCTGGCGGTCACATGCATTTTTTCGCGATAACTGCAGTGACTGCAGGGTAATCCCGGCCGTAAAGCAGTCAGTCCGATGACGTCACCGCCGGGGAAGCAGGTAATCAGCTGTGCTGCGCCGGGATGACAGGCTCTGCCTGTCATTCTGATGTAGCAGAGCTGGATCGTCGTGGGACACTCGTTACTATGGACTGCGTCGGTCAGGTGGTATAACTTTTTTTTTTTTTTCATTTTTTACAGGAGATCGATGGCGTCGCAGGATGAGACAGTAATAAAAGAAATGAAAACTGTGTTTTTGTTTTTTTTTATTAAATTAAAAAACTTTTTTAGGAACATTCACCGTCCGGGTACATAAACAATTTAACTATTTACATACAGGGACCCTGTCCGGGTTATTTAGACTCTTTTGGCTGGCCTCTTCCAGGTACCACCTGGTACTCTTCTTGAGATTGCCAAACATCCGAGGCACCAAGGACCACCAGGACCTGATGACGTCGTGTGACCTGTACAGTGACGTCGTGACCCGCTATCTGGGTCTGTGTGGCCACCTCTTTCATCTCCCTCCGGGTCTGGAACCCTATGTCCCGGACTGTACGAACCCCAGGGGGCCTAACAGGCGCCGGTACGGGGCCACGTATCAATATCATGTCCATGGGTGGGTCTGCTGAGGAGACCACTGAGGGAGGCTGGGGAGATTTACGGCGTGGGGTGGGCACTTTTGCAGAGGCCTGGATGTGGAGGCTGAAGGCTTCGAGGGTCTCACAGGTTCCTCACACACTGGGGAGTAGGGGTCGCACCTGGTAACATTTAGGGCGTACCACCCATTGTAACCCCAGTGTCGGGTGTAAGTCACCAAGTCTCCTGGCAACAGGTCCCTCCCCGGGTGTCCTTCTGGGAGGTGAGCCTCCACGTCCCGCCGGGTCACAAAGACTTCTAAATAAAGTCCAGGCCCTTGATGAAGCCCCAACCAGCTTTCAATTTAAAGTTCCGTACTGCACCCTTACGCCGCGGCTCACTCAGGTTCCTTTATCCTTTCTCATCCGGTCCTTATCTGCCCGGTCCTTCTCCAGTGACGTTGGCGAAGTTTTAGGGATTCTCGCTGCTCCCTTTTGTCGCTCTGCTTCTCTCTCCCAACGTCTCCACTCTTCCTCCTGACGCCGGTTGAAATTCTCCTCCACCAGCTGCTCCATGTCTCCACCACTCCACTGCAGCTTACAGTGTCCGGTTTGCGGCAGCTCTCCTGTCGCCCCCCAGTCCTGGCGGCGCTCCCCTGCGGAGGAAGCAGACGGCTCTAAATCAGATGACAGTCGGGGCTCCGTACAGGCAGGTAGTGCTCTGGTGCCTGCGCGGCCTCCTCCATGAGGACGGTGTCGCTTCTTCTGTCTCAGCGACGGGCAGACAGCGGGATCTGGGGTGCTGCTGACGGTGCTGCGGTTTTTGCAGGAACGGGTGCCTCCACTGTGACAACGTCAACCGGATCACATTGCAAGGACTCCTCTACTAGAACGGGTGCCTCACCTTCCGGTACAGACACTTCAGGTAAGAGGGATTGGCGCCGCTCCAAGTTTATTTTTAGGGCACGCCAGCTCGCTTCCATCCTGGCGACCTCCTCCCGGTGCCGGGCCAGGCCTCTTAGGGTATCCTCCGCTTCTTGCAGCGTAGGAGGGTTTACAGGCCGGGTGCCCAACGGTGATTCTGTGGCGATCGGGTCGCTTCCGTGGGGGAGAGCTCTGACTGCTCCATCCCTTCCCACTTCTGGCTCGTCGTGTCCCATTAGCCATCTCTGCCAAGTCACATGTGTCATTAGCATCTGGAGAGGGCCCCTCTTTTGTAGTGAGGCGGGACCTTCGTGTTAGTTTCCGCACACTGAGAGGATGAGGAGGCGGAACTCCAGAGCTGTGGGGCACGATCTTACATTGCAGTACCATTTACAGTGGGCGGCCATCGTTTTCATGCCACTGAGTGAGTGATACCCACGAAGAGCACGCCCTTCTTCTTCACCAGTGCCTCGTCGTGACGCAGATATGGCGGAAAAATGGCAAATACATTCTCTGATGATTTTAGCAATTCTCAAGCACAAAACCAGTGCAATTCAGGCACACCAGGACTCGCTTATAGCGAGCTACAGAATCCTGTTCGTGACGCCCAAGTTGAGTCGCACAGAGCCAGAGGTTTTTGGGGTACTCGGCACCGAGCCCGTCGACTTCTATGAGGTATGTCACGTCTCTACCCGGCAATTGAATTAGAGTCGATTTTACTATGTAGAAGTGTATAAACTATAAATATATGTATATATATATATGTCACAATGACATGTATATATATATATATATATGTATTCTATGGTGTATATTTAGTGTTTACAAGGAAATAAAGGTTTTTTTTAATTTCGATATTTTGTTCCCATAGACTTACATGGGACTTCCGCTATCGAAATCGGATATCGACGATATTTAGTGCTATCGGCGATACAATTTCGATACGATATTTTTTAGATATCGAGCAATATCGCTCACACTACTAACGACCTACTTACAGCCAAAGCAAACGGACAATGCTCTATACTCCTCCTTCTAGACCTATCCTCTGCCTTCGACACAGTTGACCACTCCCTCCTACTACAGATCCTCTCTTCCTTTGGCATCAAAGACCTCGCCCTATCCTGGATCTTTTCATACTTCTCCAACCACACATTCAGCGACTCCCACTCCCACACTACCTCCTCATCCCACCCTGTCTCTGTTGGAGTCCCCAAAGGCTCTGTTCTAGGACCCCTACTCTTCTCAATCTATACACTTGGCCTGGGGCAACTCATAAAGTCCCACGGATTCCAGTACCACCTTTATGCCGATGATACTCAGATCTACCTCTCTAGCCAGATGTCACCTCTCTGCTCTCCAAAATCCCGGAGTGTTTATCAGCCATATCCTCCTTCTTCTCCTCCCGCTTCCTCAAACTGAACGTGGACAAAACTGAACTGATCATCTTTTACCCATCTCACAGATCTTCCTTACCTGAACTATATATAACAATTGATGACATCGCGCTTTCCCCCGTGCCGGAGGTCCGCTGCCTCGGAGTAACCCTTGACTCTGCCCTGTCCTTCAAACCGCACATCCAAGCTCTCTCCACCTCCTGCTGCCTCCAGCTCAAAAATATTTCCAGAATCCAGCCCTTCCTGAACCTTCACTCTACTAAAATGCTTGTGCATGCCCTCATCATCTCCCATCTCAACTACTGCAACATCCTTTTCTGTGGCCTCACTGCTAACACCCTCGCACCTCTCCAGTCCATCCTTAACTCTGCTGCCCGTCTAATTCATCTCTCTCCTCGCTACTCCTCTGCTTCTCCCCTCTGCAAATCTCTTCACTGGCTCCCACTCCCTCAGGTATCCAATTCAAATTACTAATACTGACCTAGAAGACCATCTATAGACTGTCTCTTTCATACATCTCTGAACTAATCTCCCCGATTTCTTCCCTCACGTAATCTCCGATCCTCCCAAGACCTCCTTCTCTCCTCCACACTTATTCACTCCTCACCCAACCGCCTCCAAGACTTCTCCCAAATAGCCTGCATCCTCTGGAATTCTTTGCCCCAACACGTCCGGCTATCAACCACACTCGGATCCTTCAGACGGAACCTGAAAACCCATCTCTTCAGGAAAGCCTATAGCCTGCAATGATCCCCGCTGCCTCCTCACCACTCCTGGAGCTACCGCCTCACCATCACTGGAGCTGCTGCAACCTCGCAACCTACTGTTTCCTTCCCCACCATCCTGTAGAATGTAAGCCTGCAAGGGCAGGGTCCTCTTCTCCTCTATATCAGTCTGTGATTGTTAGTTTGTTTACTGTAAGTGATATCTGTAATTTGTATGTAACCCCTTCTCATATACAGCACCATGGAATCAATGGCGCTATATAAATAAATATTAATAATATAATATTAGACATTAGGATAATGTTCACTTTTACAGTAGTACAGCATTATATACCTCAAACTGACAGATTTTTAAAAGTATAAATTCCCAGCTTATTCCCAAAGTGGATATATTGTGCACATGTCCTATTCAGAACGCTTAGAAAAGTCTCCCAATTTTTGTGAACTTTTATTTTTGGGAACATTAATAATAATCTTTATTTTTTAATCTTTATATAGCACTAACATATTCCTCAGCACTTTACACACAACATCGTCGTTGTCCCCGAAGGGGCTCACAATCTAGATTCCCTATCTGTATGTTTTTGGAGTGTGGGAGGAAGGCGGAGTACCCGGAGGAAAACTCACGCAAACACGGGGAGAACATACAAACTCCTTGCAGATGTTGTCCTTGGTGGAATTCAAACCCAGGACTCCAGCGCTGCAAGGCTGCAGTGCTATCCACTAAGCCACCGTGCTACCCAACATTTACAATTTCTGTCATTTATTGAGATTTCCTGACATTTGATATTGCTATAGCCCATCTTCTAAACATCTTACTAAAGGATAAGTGACAATCATGTTGCAGTCATTGTTACCTAAGTGACCCCCTACTCTTACATCTGATATTCTTTTTGGCCTGTTGGTTAAAGTTAGGTCTTATTGAGTCTTGAACTAGTTTTGAAAGGTAATTGCTTTTTATTATTATTATTATTATTATTATCAACACCCTTTTTCTTTTTCTGGAATTGCAGGTTTCTGCTCTACAATTTACTGTATATGAGGGTAAGAATCAATTCTCCCTGATTCGCTGCCTCATCTATTTGCATTATGGGGATATTTTCTGCTGCTTCCAGTATAAGTGGAGGCTTAAAACAAACCCCTATCAGTATTTTATTATTCTTTCTTTTGCCTTTATTTCCAACCACAGCAATTCTACATTTTCATTTGCCTCCCATAAATGATCACAAGGGATGGATTTCAGGGAATATTTTACATACAAGCAATTCATAGGTAATACCGGAACAGAGTATAACAATACAAATTTACACGCTAGCTATAGCTGTCATCTAGTCATGTCTCTATTATCCAAACTACCAGTATATAATAGTTGTCTTCCAACATTATTAATTCTCATTTTTTAATCTTCTTGGTAAGCTTCTGGCATTAGCATACATGTACTTTATGTATGTTTTTCTGTGTCTTTCTTCCATTGCTCAGCTGAAGTTGGGTGGATATTTGCCGTGACTATATGTGATTTGGTTTTACAGTTAAGGGCCCCTGCACATATGTTAAACTTTCACAGTCAGTAATGTAAAACACAGCAGATACAATTTATCGTATATTAAAAAGCCAGAGGATATGTATCAATGAAATCAAAAAATAGTGCAAGTAGGTAGAAATATGGTCAGATCATGCACCATATTAATCAATGTATCAATGGACATTTGCAATTGACATGCCTTTCATCATATACTGATGTCAGAATGTGATGACTATACAGAAATAAGAGACACTACATAGACGCTGCTTATCTTTTCCTACAGGAGTGGTCTGCCCCAGATAATTCTCTGTGTGAACCACTGATTGGCTGACATGTTGTGCCCCCCTTCTCCAAAAAAGGTTCCTCAGAAGCTGCAGCATGTATCAAACAGTTCTGCGTCCCTTCTGCAGCAATATAACATAATATACAATTCAGCGTCCACAGACCTTCTTTGTATTGGTAGATAAACTTTTTTACAAAAAGATATATTACAGCAGCTGAAAATGTGTATTATACAGACTTATTTACTACATACTATATATTATAAAAAATAGTAAAAGTTTCCTAGGGGGTCTTAGTAAATGTACCTAGCCTTTGGTCTTGTGCTTTTCTATTGTCTTAGTGAGAGAGAAACTTAATATTTTGACACTTCCCATTAGGAAATGCATTATCCCATTCATAAAGATCACTACAAATAGTGCACTCTCATATACACACAGATATTGATGGCTGCAGGCTTTAAAATGGTAAAGAGAGTTCATACCTTGTCTTCTACTGGTTGCTTTGGTTTTTATCTTCCATCAGAATTAACACTGTCTGGGAAAGTTGTCTTTTTCGTGAAACCTCCCCCTGCCAAGCCCTACTCCCACCCTGGCCTCATTGGTTTCTTCTCTCTGTGATCTCCATTCTCCACCCATTTCAGCTGACTAATTATTATCACATTGCTCCCTGCTTTTAAAATAGTCCTCTTTGTGGTCCTTGCCTGCAGAAAGGAAACAGATGACAAACATTGGGCTCAAACAGAGGAACTGTTGTTTCACTTGTGAATACTTTGCAAGTTTGTGTTTAGTAAGACACATACAGTGTTCTGAAATGGGAATAAATATGTCATGCCGAATAAAAAGTACTGCATATTCTATACAGCCACTAATTCAGTAAGATCGAGATAGATAGATAGATAGATAATTAGTTATTCCTGATTTATTGAATCATCTATTTGCTTTATGAAAATATTACTAATGCCTACAAAAATCCAGAACAGGACTGATAATGAAATATTAAAATAATATTTATTGAAAACATTAATGAAAACCAAATAGGACAAGACAAGAAAAAATAAAATGTAGGTGGAGGAATACATTGCAAAAGTTATTATATAAATCTATAGTAAGGAGTGACCTAGAGACCAGCATAAAATAATTCATCAAATAGAAAATCCTAAAGACATTGTAAATTTATCAAAAAGTGTTTGGTTCATGATACCCCTATCTAGAGTATAGTTGTCAAAATAAAGTGTAGAATGCAAAAGAATTGATGTATAAATACAACAAAGTGCCATTGCACAATAGAAGAAATGCAGCTGTTAATTCATAATAGAATAAATAATATAGAGTTCAATTCATAGTGAATGATGAAATTCCCAGAATAAATAACCTAAAAGCATGCAAAGTTCATAGATGAAGGGTCACATCAATGTAAGAAAAAATAAAAGGACTACAAACCCATAGTATCAAAGTGCACTGCTCGTCTTCCATCTCACCATCCAACACATGTTTCGCAATGCTTCCTCAGGGAGTGGTAAGGAGGAGGGTGGGGAACACACAGCATACATAAAGTGGAGCAATTGTCATAAAGAGGTTCAGATGTAAAAATAACACTGCATCTTAGCTTTCCTCCCTCCATGTCTCTCTTATCCTCACTATTTCATAATTCTTTTTCTTACAATATTAAATCTAATTCCCCCATATTGTTGGTGGGTCTCTGGCATTAGCACACATGCACTTTACATATTTTTCTGCATATTCCCTTTCTCAGTTTAAATTAATAATAATAATCTTTATATAGTGCTAACATATTCTGCAGCGCTTTACAGTTCGCACACATTATCATCACTGTCCCCGACGGGGCTCACAATCTAGATTCCCTATCAGTATGCTTTTGGATTGTGGGAGGAAACCCACGCAAACATGGGGAGAACAGACAAACACCTTGCAGATGTTGTCCTTGGTGGGATTTGACCCCAGGACTCCAGCGCTGCAAGGCTACTGTGCTATCCACTGAGCCACCGTGCTGCCCGTAAATTGCTCCCCTTCATCCATGCCACACCTACTTTTAATTTTGAATCCCCATTCAATATCTACAATAATTTGCCGTCCTCAACACTAATTGACCCCACCGTCTTCCAGTTTCTAGTTTAAACACTCCTTCAACGTTCTAGCTAGTTTCCCCAGCACAGCTGCGCCCTCTTCATTGAGGTCCAGTCCATTCCTACAGTGAAACCTGTAGCTAACAAAGAAGTCAGTCCAGATCTCCAGGAACATAAAACTCTTTTTCCTGCTTCAATTTCTAAAAAACTTATTTACCTCCCTAATCACATGCTGTGTCTCTGGCGTGGCACGTAACACAAGTAGTATATCAGAAAATACTAACCTAACATTAAGTTTATTACCAAAATCACTAGAATAATTTTTAAGAATCTTCCACCTAACCCAGATTTGGAAATCTGCCTTTCCAAGCAAAGCTCATGTGTCTTCCTAGTTGATTTGAATAAAAAGGAAACTTACTTAGAATAAAAAATAATGATTAATAATTAAAGTAAGCAATATTGGCAATTTATAGATTTTTACTTATTCCCTTCGATCCTCACCAGCCCCTCTGAAAAAATATATCAACCCTGTCCAGGAAATGTCGAACTCAAGGACCAGGAAAACAATACAGCAGTCTTAAATCTTTAGATTTGTAATTAGGAATTAATTCTAGTTCCAAATTAGTTTTTTTGGTCAAAAGGTGCACACATTGCAACAAAACTGTATATACTCAATGTTTTTCTAGAATTGAGAGCTCCTTAATTAAGATTCCAATGCGCCGTCATTATTTCAGGTCTATCTAATGACTACAGCAGGAGCATACTCAGTGCTAATCTTGGTTTCTCCAGTATAAATGATAGAGCTGTTTGGCATTTTCACAAATAGAATGAAGAATCATAAATTCTGGGGCAGAACATTTTAACACATGGCTGCTACTTTTTACAATAATATTAGCAAACTGTCTGCTGCTGTGGAATTTCCAGTTATATAGCTTGCTGGTGCACACCAATGTCTTCATTATATGTAGGAGAGTAAATACATAATACTATTACATTTGGAATTATGTTTTGCATTAAGTGGAATATAGGAAAGAGTTGACAATAAATATATAAAATTGTCACCCTTTCGTGAAAGGTTTAGGCAAAGTTTATATTATTTTATTAAAATCTGTGTCAATTTTGGTATTTTCACTAATTGTCTCACCATTGCAATTTCAGCAATGGTGTAATACGGAAACATTTACCAATAAGTCCTGTGGTTATTACAAATTTTAAGAAAAATTAGTTTTTCCACTTGTAATGAGACCACTTTGCTCAGTTTCCTAGTAACAAGAATGTATGGACAACTTATTCCTATCTTAGATAGCTATGAATGCTGTACAGTCCATGGGGGCTTGTTTATGGAGAGAAGGATCTGGATATGTAAATTGTATTGTGTTGAGCCGTTTTTACACAAGTCATCTGCCAAAGCCTGGGTTTCTGTGCATAGTGTGAATAGACCAGTGTATACCAAATATTCCACCCCATAATGGGCATCAGCTTGTAAGCAGTTTTGAACTTGTATGTAATTACTTACAAGTCCCAGGTTAAGAATGGCACAGAATGACATAAATGGCCAGTCTAACATATAACTTTAATAAAGGTTGAGGCAGGCAACCATAATGGTTTCAGTATGTCTTGGAGGGCACTTCGTAACCCCTTCTCTCCTGATCCTGTTTTCACCTTCATGACCAGGACAAACTTTCAAATTCTGCCCACTGTCTATTTATGTGGTAATAACTCTGGAACACTTCAACGTATCCCATTAATTCTGAGAATGTTTTCACTTGACAGATTGTACTTTATGGTAGTGCTAAATTTATACTAGTATATTTTGTATTTATTTGCGTATTTATTTATTTTGTATTTATTTGTCAAAATATCAAAAAATTTGGCAAAAATGTTGAAAATTTTGTAATTTTGAAACTTTCAATTTATATGTCCAAGAGTTATATCACACAAAATAGAAAATATATAACATTTACTACATGTGTACTTTACATCAGCATCATTTTTAAACTTTTTTGTTTCGTTAGAAAGGTTAACATTTTATCAGCAATTTCTCATTTTTCCAACAAAATTTACAAAACGATTTTATTTGGGACTACACATGATGGAAATGACTTTGAGAGGCCTATGTGACAGCACATATGTAAAGGTGACACCATTTTATAAACTGCACCCCACAAAGTACTCAAAACCACATTCAAGAAGTTTACTAACCCTTTAGGTGCTTCACAGAAATTAAAAAATGTGGAAGGAAAAAAATGTAAATATTCAATTTTCAAACAAAAAATGGTTCTTTAGCCCCTCATTTTTTACTTTCACAAGGGTAACAGGGAAAATGGACCCCAAAGTGTGTCGTTCAATTCCTCCTGAACAGATGCCATGATGTGCCTAAACAGTGGAAACCCCCCACAAGTGAGCTCATTTAGGAAACTACATCCCTCAAGGAATTTATCTTGAGGTATGGTGAGCACCTTGAAACTGCTGGTACTTCAAAGAATTTTATAATGTGAAAATGAAAAAATATATTTTTCCCTCAAAAATGTTGCTTTAGCCCCAAATTTTGTTTGTTCACAAGGGTAAAAGGAGAAAATAGGCTTCAAAATTTGCTGCAAAATTTCTGCTGAGTACGCCGATACTCCATATCTGGTGGAAAACTACTGTTTGGGCAGATGGCAGGGCTCAATGGGGAAGGAGAACCATTGGCTGGAATAGACAACGAACGCCATGTAACAAAGGTAGAGCCCCTTATGTGCCTAAATAGTGTAAATACCCCACAAGTGACCACATTTTAGAAACTACACACCTCAAGGAATTTATCTAGAGGTGTGGTGAGCACCTTGAACTTCCAGGTGTTCATAGAATTTCATAACATTACATAGTTACTTAGTTGCATAGTTAAAGAGGTTGAAAAAAGACCTAGGTTAAACATGATGGACTTTCTCCATTTACATTTCGTCACTAATTTAGCTATCCTCAATGTTATGTTTATCAATGAAATCATCCAGCCCTTTTTTAAAAGCTTTTATAGTGTCTGCCATTACTACGTCTTGTGGTACGGCACATCACAGTCTAACTACTCTAACTGTAAATAACCCTTTCTGTTGTGTTATGGTAGCTGAGGAGAATAAGCAAAAACAGCAATACACCAGAGAGGATGGGAACCTATTGGATTGCAGTAACCTGAACTACCCACACAACTAGAGGTAGCGTGGAGCGTTCTTACGTTGATCCTAGATGCCTCGTCACAGCTGAGAGATAACTACACCTAAAGGCAGAAAGATGAAAGCCATCTGCCCCGGAGCAGATCCCCAAAGAAAATAGGAAGCCCCAAACATGTAATGGCGGTCAGACAAGAAGAAGCACGGACACAGACAGAAATAGAATGAGCCAAACGCTGGGGCCCAATCTGTCTAGACAGAAAAGTACAGGAAAGGATACTCACTGCAATCCAAAAAAAACCCCCTAAAAAATACCAACTCTTCTGATTGCAAAAACACCTGAGATCACACGATCTCTACCACCTAAATCAGATCTCTGGTGTAACAAAACTAAGCCGCAGCCACTGAAAAAACAGGAAAAAGAAAATGAACAAATAACAGTGGCTTCAGATAAACTGAGAGGAGCACAAGCCCCCGGAGGGGACCTGGCTGACCTCCACAGAAGTGCAGGGAAAATGCAAAAAGAAAGCACAAAAATAAAAGCAAAAAAATATCTTATCTGATAGCAGAAGATGCAGGCAAGACTCAGCAAACTTCCAAATGAACCAGGAACCACAATTGAGGCAAGAACAATTGATCACCGGCAACCATCATGGGAGGGAACCTCCCTTATATCAGACCAGTCAGTGATCCCAGATTGCCATTCCTCGCTGAAAGGTTCAGTACTGTCTGTAACCACCAGAGGGAGCCTCTGCTCAGAAACCATCTCTGCACATTCATAACAGTACCCCCCCTTGAGGAGGGGTCACCGAACCTCACTTGTGCAACCAGGCCAATCAGGATGAGCTCGGTGATAAGTGCGGATCAGTCTCCTAGCATGGATGTCCGAAGCAAACACCCAAGAATTGTCCTCCTGACCATAACCTCTCCACTTAACCAAATTACTGGAGTTTCTGTCTAGAAAAACGAGAATCCAATATTTTCTCAACCACATACTCCAGATTGCCCTCAACCAAAACAGGGTCAGGACCATAACAAAAAAAAAGACACATGCATAACCAGGGATCACCGAAACAAATGTAGTCAAAACATATCAAATTTATTGAAAAGACAAGCCATAGTAAACACACAATTTAAAAACATCTAAAAGCACTAATTGCGTATACAGAAAAGTCCATAATAAAGAATGCAATATTCAAAGAAACACCCACATGTCTATAATCAAACAAACAATAAATGCTGCACTATATAAAGGTTATAGAGTACGGGCAAAAAGTATACCCAAGTATAACCGATGGTTAGAATCACGTTGACCTAAGAGGAAATGGAAGGAGAGAAATATTAAGAGGAGTCCACAACATCAATATGTACAGGATCTATTGAAGATGCAAGGTGATAACTAAATGGCTCAGGGAACAAAAACATAGAGATTTTGGGTCCATGGCCTGGAAACTCCCCAGATCTTAACCCATTGAGAACTTGTGGTCAATCATCAAGAACGGGTGGATAAACAAAAACCTAAAAATTCTGACAAAATGAAAGCATTGATTGTGCAAGAATGGACTGCTAACAGTCAGGATTTGGTCCAGAAGTTGATGAGAGCATGCCAGGGAGAATTGCAGAGGTCCTAAGAAGAAGGGTCAACACTGCAAATATTGACTTGCTGCTTAACTCATTCTAACTGCTCAATATTAAGCTTTTGTTACTCATATGTTTGCAATTATATTTCTGTCTGTGATAAAAAACATCTGTCAAAACACACATAAAAACCAGAGGGCAGCAGATCATGTGAAAATATAATATATGTGTCATTCTCAAAACTTTTGGCCATGACTGTAGATGTGTGGTGAGCACTTTGAACCCCGAAGTGCTTCACAGAAGTTTATAACGTACAGCCGTAAAAATAAAAAATCCTTTTTTTTTCTACAAAATGATTTTTTCGCCCCCAATATTTTATTTTCACAAGGGTAACAGGAGAAATTGGACCCAAAAGTTGTTGTCCAATTTGTCATGAGTACGCTGATACCCAATATGTGGGAGAAAACTACTGTATGGGTACACGTTGGGGCTCGGAAGGGAAGTAGTGACGTTTTGGATTGCAGACTTTGATGGAATGGTCTGGGGGTGTCATTTCTCATTTGGAGAGCCCCTGATGCGCCTAAACAGTGGAAACCCCCCAAAGTGACCCCATTTTGGGAAATAGACCCCACAAGGAACTTATCTAGATGTGTGGTGAGCGCTATGAAGCCCCAAGTGCTTCACAGAAGTTTATAACGTACAGTCGTTAAAAACAAAAAATCATTTTTTTTTTTTAAAAAAAAATGATATTTTTACCCCCAGTTTTTTATTTTCCCAAGGGTAACAGAAGAAATAGGACAAATTACACAATAACTCTTGGGGTCCAGATACACTGATACCCCATATGTGGGGGTAAACTACTGTTTGGGCGCATGGCAGAGCTCAGAAGTGAAGGAGCACCATTTGACTTTTTCAATGCAGAATTGGCTGGAATTGAGATCAGACGCCATGTCACATTTGGAGAGCCCCTGATGTGCCTAAACAGCGGAAACCCCCAATTCTAACTCTAACCCTAACCCCAACACACCCCTAACCCTAGTCCCAACCCTAACCACAAACATAACCCTAACACACCCATAACCCTAATCCCAACCCTAACCCTAATCCTAACTTTAGCGCCAACCCTAACCCTAACTTTAGCAACACCCTAACCCTAATGGGAAAATGGAAATAAATACTTTTTTTTAATTTTATTATTTTTCCCTAACTAAGGGGGTGATAAAGGGGGGTTTGATTTACTTTTTATAGCGGGTTTTTATGATTGGCAGCTGTCACTCTAAAAGACGCTTTTTATTGCAAAAATAGTTTTTGCATCATCACTTTTTGAGAGCTATAATTTTTGCATATTTTGGCCCACAGAGTCATGTGAGGTCTTATTTTTTGCAGGACGAGGTGACGTTTTTATTGGTACCATTTTTGAGCACGTGACGTTTTTTGATCGCTTTTTATTTCGATTTTTGGGAGGTTAGAATGAACAAAAATCAGCAATTCATGAATTTCTTTTGGGGGGAGGCGTTTATACCGTTCCGCGTGTGGTAAAATTGATAAAGCAGTTTTATTCTTTGGGTCAGTACGATTATGGCGATACCTCATTTATATCATTTTTTTATGTTTTGGCGCTTTTATAGAATAAAACCAATTTTATATAAAAAATTATTATTTTTGCATCGCTTTATTCTGTGAGCTATAACTTTTTTTTTTTTTCGTTGATGATGCTGTATGGTGGCTCGTTTACTGTGGGACAAGATGACGTTTTCAGGGTACCATGATTATTTAGATCAGTCTTTTTGATCGCGTGTTATTCCACTTTTTGTTCGGCGGTATGATGATAAAGCATTGATTTTTTGCTTTGTTTTTTTTTAATTTTTTTTAAGAGGTTCACTAAAGGGGTTAACTAGTGGGACAGTTTTATAGGGGGAGTCGTTACGGACGCGGCAATACCAAATATGTGTACTTTTATTGTTTTTGTTTTTTTATTTACAGAAAAAAAATGAATTTATTTGGGAATATTTTTTTTTTTTTATGATTTTTTTAAACAATTTTTATTTTTATTTTTTTAACTTTTTTACTTTGTCCCAGGGTGGGACATCACTGTATTTTAGCAGATCGCTGGTGTGACAGTGTGCACAGCACACTGTCACACCAGCGATCGCTCTGGCATCGCTTCAGGCTTCTCAGTGCCTGCTCTCAGCAGGCACTGAGGAAGCCGCCTCCCTGCAGGACTCCGGCGCCATCTTGGACCGGGGACCTGGAGGGAGGTTGGACCCTCGGAACAGCGCGACACATCGCGCTGCTCTGAGGGTCTCAAGGGGCGCGCAGGGAGCCCCCACCCTGCGCGATCCTCCCCTGTGCCCCAGTACACCGCGATCATGTTTGATCGCGTGTGTGCTAGGGGTTAATGTGCCGGGAGCGGTCCGTGACCGCTCCTGACACATAGTGCCGGGTGTCAGCTGTGATAATCAGCTGACACTCGGCCGCGATCGGCTGCGCTCCCCCCGGGAGCGCGTCCGATCGCTGGGATGTACTATCCCGTCCATGGTCATACGGGCCCAGGTACCATGGATGGGATAGTACGTCTGATGGCAGTAAGGGGTTAAAGTGTGTGTTTTATTTTTATTTCATGCAATAGGATTAATAATTGATAGTTGTCTAATTAACAGCTCTCAATTATTAACCTGGCTTAATGTCACCTTTCAATAGCAAGGTGGCTTTAACCCTTATTAACCCATTCGCCACCGCTACAGGGCAATGGGAATAGACGGGCAAAGTGCCAGAAAGGGTGAATCTAATTATAGATTTGTCTTTTCTGGGGTGTCTGGGGGCAGATGTTAGTATCCGGGGGGCAAAAATAATGGTCCCTCTCTGGGCTATTATTATCTGCCCCCACTCGCTGGCTTTGTCTGTCTGGTTGAGAAAATAGGGCGGGAGCCCACGCATTTTTTTCAACAATTTTACACCTCATATATATATATACATGTCATTGAATTTGTGACACATATATATATATATATATTAATATATATATATTTATAGTTCATACACTTCTACATAGTATAATAGCCGCTAATTCAATTGCCGGCTTTTGTGAAAATGCAGAACCCGACATGAAATGACACATGGTTTACATAGAGTTAATCATGTCATTTCAAGTTGTTTGATATATTGTTTTCACTAATAATTACATGAGTGTATGTGTGCAAAATTTCACACCTGTAGGGGTTAATTAAAGGTGTAAATTCGTAGCAAAAAAGTCTGTTTTTTTACAACGAATTTACACCTTTAATTAACCCCTACAGGTGTGAAATTTTGCACACATACACTCATGCAATTGTTTGTGAAAATCAGATATCAAACTACATGAAAAGACATGGTTAACTCTATGAAAACCATGTGTCATTTCATGTCGGGTGCTTCTGTATTTTCAGAAAAGCCGGCATTACCCGGCAATTGAATCAGAGGCTATTTTACTATGTAGAAGTGTATAAACTATAAATATATGTATATATATGTCACAATGACATGTATATATATATATATATTATATATATATGTATTCTATGTGTGTATAGTGTTTACAAGGAAAGAAAGGGTTTTTTTTAGTTATGATATTTCTGTCCCATAGACTTGCATTGGATTTCCGGTATCGGAATCGGGTATCGCCGATACTTTTGGGGTATCGGCGATACCCATTCCGATCCGATACTTCTTGATATCGGAAAGTATCGCTCAACCCTACTAGTGATAGAAAGTTGTGGTAGCAAAGAAAAAGATGCCAGGGGCATAAAAGTACAATTTATAGCCAGCCCTCAATTTATATTTTGAAATATATATTTCTTCCAATGACTTATTATGATATTTAATAACAAAAATATTCTTAATGTGGCTGGTTACATGAATAAGTCTGGAAGAATTCTTATATAGTGAATCATAAAATATGCTTCTAATTATTTCTTTCTAATTTATAATCATTATGTGTTTATGGCTAAATGTAAGAATCATTTCTCATTTTCTGTGTTCCACAGAGACTTATACATCTGAAATTAATTCAGTCATGGAGATATATGCGTCAGCAGCAGAAGAAGTTACATAATTGAGAGGCCCTTCTCTCCTGAAGTAGTTTATTAGCTGGTGATTTGCAGTGTGCAGGTCAGATAGTCTAATACACAGCTTTACAAAAGTCTCTTATCTGCAGGGTTGTCTGACTCTGAACATGTCTGTTCGCCTTATCTAATTCCTCCTGTCCATGCCCAAAGGAGTGACAGCTTGGTGCGCAGAGCTGGTATCTGACATTGCATAATGGTCTGAATAGATTATGTCATTCTGGCTTCAAAAAAAATTACTGATACTTCTATACATAGCTTCAGCTATCCATGAGGCTTGTTATCTATGGGTGCTAAATATATACTCAGAAGAAATGACACAACAAATTGTATGGTCTATATTCTCCTGTTTCCCTTGTAAAAATGGAAATTTGGGGCAAAACCAATATTTTTGAGGGAAAAATTTATTTTTTTATTTTCACAGTTCAACGTTATAAAATTCTGTGAAGCACCTGTGGGCTCAAGATGCTAACCACAAGTCTACAGTGAACTCAGTAGAAATTTCACAACAATTTTTGGGGTACAGTTTCTCCTGTTACCATTGTGCAAATAAAAAAAATTGGTGACTAAAAACATTTTTTGGGGAAAATTGTGTTTTTTTTTTATTTTTATGGCTCTATATTATAAACTTCTATGAAGTACCTGGGGTTTCAAGGTGCTCACCACACATCTAGATAAATTCCTTGAGGAGTCTATCTTGCAAAATGGGTTGGTTATGTGGGGTTTCCACTGTTTAGGCACATCGGGGCTCTCCAAATGCAACATGGCGTTCGCTCTCGACTCCAGGAATTATTGAGTTCAAAAACTCAAACTGTGCTCCTTTTCTTCCAAGCCCTGCCATGCGTCCAAATAGTAGTTTTCCCCCATATATGGGGTATTGCACTCAGGAGAGATTGCACAACATATTTTGAGGTCCATTTTCTTCTGTTACTCTTGTGAAAATAAAAATTTGGGGTCAAAAGAACATTTTATGTGAAAAATGTATTTTTATTTTCACAGCTCTACGTTATAAATGTCTGTGAAGCACCTGAGGGTTCAAGGCGCCCACCACACATCTATATGAATTCATTGAGGAGTCTAGTTTCTAAAATGTGGTCACTTGTGGGAGTTTCCACTGTTAAGGCACATCAGCAGCTCTCCAAAAGCAACATGGCGTACACTCTCGACTCCAGTAATTTTTGCATTCAAAAATTCAAACTGTGCTCCTCTTCCAAGCCCTGCCATGCATCCAAACAGTAGTTTACTGCCACATATGGGGTATCAGGAGGGTAATGGCCTGCACTTTATCCTTAAAAAGCTGGTGCTGGTGGAATGGATCCAAAGGATCCTAAATGTCAAATCCAAAAAATTCACCGCACTCTCTTTTTTGTATGTGATGCAAATATTTAATACAGGAAGTTGAACAGCACAATATTCATGAAGCACAGAGGAAAAAATAAAAAAAATTATTCTGGATTGACAAATAAGACTGACGTTTCGGTCAATCCACGGCCTTATTCATTACGTCGCTGCAATGAAAGACATGAGTAAGTGACATGTTCATATAAGTGTGTCAGAAAGAATTAAAATACAGTATCCCAGAGATATATACATATATACAAATATACAGATAAACAGAGCAAAAAAAATTAAGTTGGTCAATATCTGTCAATTACATAGCAGTTAGATAAACAGCAGTTAGATATATAGCATGATGAATATATATATAGGGCAATCAATTAGTATCATACAGTCACTGGGTAGCCAAAACAATATATTAAAGTGATAAATGAAAAATGATAAATGAAAATAGGAGGGCCCTTACTGTGAGTAGTAAGTTTTGAAGAGTCAGGAGGGTACAGCTCCAAATAATTGAATTAGGGGGAAGGTTATGCACATAAAAGGTACGTCATAGGTGGTGATCTGATCTTAGTATTCAAATACCTGCAGTCCTATGGTGGTGATATGCTGTAATGTGCTGAGGAAGAAAGAGTGGTGCACATTAGTATAATGTCCCATAGTCAGTAGGAGAAGGTGCTTCTCAGGTTTCTCGTACCTTAGTAGGGGTAGCACTCCTGCGCTCTGCCTTCTGTCTACTGCTGTGGCTTGATAGTGTGTGCACGTGCAGTGTTTATGCTGTGTGGCTGGCGCCGGCCAGAAGTGCATCACCGGAAGTGACGCGGGCAGCCCTTAGTGAGTCTAGTACTGGCAGGCTGGTGTATGTGTCACAGGAAGTGACATCGCGCAGAGTGGAACTTAATAGCTGAGATGGAATGCGATGTTTAACTATGTATTTAAAGTAAAATAGAAGGCGTCTATGGCTGTAGATGTCAGGAGCATGAGCGAAGACCGGGACTGGCACATTACAATAAAAATTAAGATAATGAGGGGGAGTCTATTGTGTACCAGTATGTGGGGAAATGGGGAAGGATGATACTCACCAAGGGATTGAGGGAGATCATTTTGTCTGTGGAGAAGGAATCAAGAGGTTAATTACACCAGTCTATTTCTCTATTCAAGCCTAGAGGTGTCATGGTAGAGAGAGTATGGATCCAGAAAGCCTCTCGTAACCGAAGTAGTTTCATATGGCTTCTTCTGTGCTTCATGAATATTGTGCTGTTCAACTTCCTGTATTAAATATTTGCATCACATACAAAAGAGAGAGTGCTGTGAATTTTTGGATTTGACATATGGGGTATCAGCGTACTCATGAGACATTGCAGAATATATTTTGGGGTCCATTTTCTCCTGTTACGCTTGTGAAAATAAAAAAAATTGGAGCTAAAATAAAATTTTGTGAAAAAAATGAAAATGTTTATTTTTCCTTCCACATTGCTTTAATTCCTGTGTTGCACATGTGAAGGGTTAATCAGCTTCTTGAATGTGGTTTTAAGGACTTTGAAGGATGCAGTTTTTAGAATGGTGTCACTTTTAGTACTTACTGTCATATAGGCCCCCAAAGTCACTTTAAATGTTATGTGGTACCTAAAAACTTTCCTTACAGATAAAAATGATATTGCACAAATGAAACAGGACAGACTTGGCACAAGTCACTCGTCTGGTAGACTCCAAAAAAATCCCTATATCATTTAACTCCTGTACATATATCTGGTTTTACAATCGGACCCAGTGGAAAGCTACCACAAAAGGGCTGTTGTCCAGAGGTAGGAATGGTCGGCAAGCAGGGTCAGCGCCAAAAGGTCACGTCAAGGACAAAATCTGGATCCATAACAATACTCAAAAACAAGCAGGGGTCAAACCAGGAAAGCAATAAGCAAAACAGGAGCAAAAGACACACACCTAGCCAGGGAAACACTTAGCTATATATAGCAGCTTCCAGCAGCAATCTGGAAGCATTAGTAGGGTGGAGTAGAGAGCTGATAACTTCAGCTGGAAGCACATACACCCATATTGCCAGACTGGATGGCACTACAAGATCCAAGCACTCTAACCTTAGTGGCTCTACGTATCCTGCCGTTCAGAGCTTCTGGTTCTGACATTTCTATCACCAGCACCGCCTGCAGGATGAATACAGTGGCGCCTGGTGACAGAAGTCGCAGGAGCAGGTTCTGGTGGGGATGTGACAATGATGCAGATGTATATATTAGGTAAATGTTGTTTATTAACTATTTTGTTTGTTATAACTCACTGGTTTGAGAATAAAAGTTAAAAGTTTGAAAATTTTGAAATTTTCTACATTTTCTCAAAATTTCTGGTATTTTCATAAATAAATGCAATTCATATCTAACAAGTTTTACCACTATCATGAAGTACAATATGTTCCCCAAAAAAATCTCAGAATCACTGGGATACGTTGAAGCATTCCACAGTTGTTACCATAAACTGACACTGGTCAGAATTGTAAAATTTGGCCTGGACATAAAGGTGAAAACTGGCTTGGTGGGTGAAAGGGTTAACGTAGCTGCTACATGAGGATCATGAGTCTGAGTTTGTTCAATTTTGTATTCTTTATGGAATGCCAGACTGCTAGCAAAAAAAAAAGCTTTCCGCAGGCTTAGATCTTTTTGTTCCCTAAAGTCTAGGTCCCTATTAAAATGTTAAGCTCTTGGGCACCTAAGACAAAAAGCTGAAGATTAGAGATGAACGAATTTGTTCGGATTTGGTTCTGAATACTATTGGAATTGATTATTGTTTTTGTAATATTCGTCGAACACAGCCGAGTCAATGTCAGTAGAAATTACAGAGTATGTTCGTAACCGATAATAAGACATACATTGGGCACAAATATTTTTAGAATATGGCTCAAATATGTCAAAATCAGATTTGGGGATAAAATCCAAACAAATTCGCTCATCTCTACTGAAGATCAAATCATTTTCGGCCAACATCTATGATATGTCTGTGGCCTCCTTTAACTTATGGTGTTGTAGTATTCCAAAGAAATGATCAACTCCCATCTAGCCCAGCCTATGGATGAGCTCTGCAAAAAGGTGCTATATTGGTGAGGCATGTACTCTTTATGAGGTAGACAGTCACAGGTAATATCTGGATTTTTGTAAATTTTGTTTAGTATTTAAAAAAACAATTATTCATCCCTGCTAAAAAGGCATGCCCAAGTAAAACAGGTTTTCTTGGGTTTAGTCTGTGAAATGGCCACAGTGTGAATGTGCTCTTATACATTGCACGTGCACCACTTTATGCTCTGGCTCATTTCTTTGGTTTTAGTGTAGCTTATTGTACTTTGCACAAACAGGGGCAGATGGTGGACAAGTTGGAGCCCTGTCCTGCTCTGCCCTTATTCACATTGAAATTTGCTGACATAAGATAAGGTTTTAATACAAGACACAGGATAGGACAGTCCTGACTGGGTACACCCTGTTGCGGTGGAATGGCTTTTAGGTAGGGTTGAGCATTCCGATACTGCAAATATCGGGTATCGGCCGATATTAGCTGTATCGGAATTCCGATTCCGAGTTCCGATATTTTCGTCTTATCGGATACCGGAATCGGGATTGTCACTGTCACTGTCAGTGTCCGTCGGTCGGGTCTGTCAGGAGTCAGCGGCACTTACCTGGCAGAAGATCTCCGGCGGTCAGGGCCTGGACTGCTTCATGGCCGCCATCTTCTTTCCCCGGCGGTCACATGCAGTTTCTCGCGATAACTGCAGTGACTGCTGGGTAATCCCGGCCGTAAAGCAGTCAGTCCGATGACGTCACCGCCGGGGAAGCAGGTAATCAGCTGTGCTGCGTTGCAATGACAGGCTCTGCCTGTCATTGCGATGTAGCAGAGCTGGATCGTCGTGGGACTATCGTTATGGACTGCGTCGGACAGGTGGTATACTGTTGGTTTGTTTTTTTTCTTTTTTTACAGGAGATCGATGGCGTCGCAGGAATGAGAGAGTAATAAAAGTAATGAAAACTGTGTTGTCTCTTTTATTTCATTAAAAGACTTTTTTCTTGCTGTGTCTTTTTTTTATACATTTAATAACTTTGGGATTAATAATGGATCGGTGTCTTATTGACGCCTCTCCATTATTAACCGGGCTTATTGTCACCGTGCAATCAACGGTGACATTAACCCCTTATTACCCCGCTTGCCACCGCTACAGGGCAAGTGGGAAGAGCCGGGTAAAGTGCCACAATTGGCACATCTTTTGATGCGCCAAATGTGGGGCTGCTGTAGCCTGGTATTATCAGGCTGTTGAGGGCCAAAATCCATGGGCCTTGACAGTCTTTTAATACCAGGCCGCAGCAGTCTGCATTTTACTTGGCTGGTTAACAAAAATAGGGGGGATCCCCACGCCATTTTTTTTTCGAGGGGATCCCCTATTTTTGTTAACCAGCCAAGCTAAGCAGACTGCTGTGGCCTGGTATTATCAGGCTTGCAAGGTCCATGGATATTGGATCCTTACCAGCCTGAAAAACCAGGCCTCAGCGGTCTGCTTCATCTGGCTGGTTAACAAAAATAGGGGGGACCCCACGCCAATTTTTTTCGAGGGGATCCCCTATTTTTGTTAATCAGCCAAGATATGCAGACTGCTGTGGCCTGGTATTATCATGCTGGCAAGGTCCATGGATCTTGGCTCCTTAACAGCCTGAAAATCCAGGCCTCAGCGGTCTGCTTCATCTGGCTGGTTAACAAAAATAGGGGGGACCCCACGCCATTTTTTTTTCAAAGGGAACCCCTATTTTTGTTAACCAGTTCCCTCTGACGTCACTGATTGTGTCCCTGGCTGACCTGAAGTGAAAGTGGAAAGCAATCAATTAAGCTTTCCACTTCCTCTCCTGTCAGCCAGGAGAGGAACTCATTCATTTGGGGGTTTACTGTGAGGCTGCAGCATTAGCTGCGGTCCCTGCAGTAAACATTAACCCTTTCTGAAGGATTACACCGTGGGACCTGACTGTGCATCGGATTGGTAAGAATAATTTTGCTTTATTATTTTATTTTTATTACAGGAAATGGTTTTAGCAGGTAAATAAAATATGGTCAAAAACTGTGTGATTATTTCATTAAACTTCTTTTTTATTAAAGTGTGTGTGTTTGATTTTTCTTTCATACAATAGGATTAATAATTGATAGTTGTCTAATTGACAGCTCTCAATTATTAACCTGGCTTAAAGTGACCTTTCAATTGCAAGGTCATTTTAACCCCTTATTAACCCATTCGCCACCGCTACAGGGCAATGGGAATAAACGGGCAAAGTGCCAGAAAGGGCAAATCTAATTAGAGATTTGCCCTTTCTGGGGTGTCTGGGGGCAGATGTTAAGTAGCCGGGGGGGCCAAAAAAAATGGTCCCTCTCTGGGCTATTATTATCTGCCCCCACTCACTGGCTTTGTCTGTCTGGTTGCGAAAATAGGGCGGGAGCCCACGCATTTTTTTTCAGCAATTTTACACCTCATATATATATATATATATATATATATATATATACATGTCATTGAATTTGTGACACATATATATATATATATTTATATTTGTAGTTCATACACTTCTACATAGTATAATAGCCGCTAATTCAATTGCCGGCTTTTGTGAAAATGCAGAACCCGACATGAAATGACACTTGGTGTACATAGGGTTAACCATGTCTTTTCATGTCCTTTGCTATCTAATTTGCACAAACAATTAAATCAGACTATGTGTGCAAAATTTCACACCTGTAGGGGTTAATTAAAGGTGTAAATTCGTAGCAAAAAAGTCCGTTTTTTTTTACAACGAATTTACACCTTTAATTAACCCCTACAGGTGTGAAATTTTGCACACATAGTCTGATTTAATTGTTTGTGCAAATCAGATAGCAAACGACATGAAAAGACATGGTTAACCCTATGTACACCAAGTGTCATTTCATGTCGGGTGCTTCTGTCTTTTCACTGAAGCCGGCTTTACCCGGCAATTGAATCAGAGTATATTTTACTATGTAGAAGTGTATAAACTATACATATATGTATATATATATATGTCACAATGACATGTATATATATATATATATGTATTCTATGTGTGTATATTTAGTGTTTACAAGGAAATAAAGGTTTTTTTTTAGTTGCGATATTTTGTTCCCATAGACTTACATGGGACTTCCGGTATCGGTATCGGGTATCGCCGATATTTTAGTGATATCGGCGATACCATTCCGATTCCGATACTTTAGGATATCGGAAAGTATCGCTCAACTCTACTTTTAGGCTTTTTGATCAAAATATTGTACCATATATTATTTACATGTACTATTACTATTTACTTATTTGCTTACTATAGGGTACTTGCTCACATGGATAATTTAGTAAGTCATTTCTAAACAGAAAAAAAAAAGGTTAAATAATAGCAATAGCAACATTTCAACAGGCAGATGTACTACAGCTGTATTGTCAAAAGTTTTGCAATATTTATGGAAGAATTAAACTTATGCAATACAAAAATGACTGAAAGGGAACAGAACATACCATATGTTAGGCGCGCAAACAGAAAAAACCTACAGGAGATTAGCTTAATTTTTATTTTTCTGTAAATTTGCATACTTACCTTTTCCCTGCTCAGACTGCAGAAAATATTTAGCATTATTGTTTGGAGAAAGTCCAACTATCTGCACTGTATATACTATAGCAACTGTAATTTAGACAATACTATTGGGGCTGTCACTCATCTGTAATAACATATACTGACCCACAAGAAATGAACTACTGGTAATACAATGTAGTAAGTTGCATTTGATTGAAAATAAGTTATTTAAAATACATTAATTTGACAAGTATCAGCATAATAGATGTCGTGGAGCCAGAAAATTACCTCTTAATTTTGTAAATGTTTTTTTTTTATCTCTATAATTATTCTGAGATGGTGGGCTCTTATTGGCATAGAGATGCAGACCTGTGCTGTGCACTATGATACAAACAGTTGTTTACCCACAGTTTCCCTTCTTCTGACAACTTAGGTATTACAGATGAGCCAAGTCTGCAGTATTTCCGCCTCTCTTCATCTTTGACTATCTTCTCCACAGTACCTTAAATGGGTAGTCCCATAAGCAACATATATCACATATCCAGGGTCTGACTGCTGAAACCTCCACAGATTACTGGAATTGGGATCACAATGTCCCCTGCGTGAATGGTATTGTAGTCAGCATGTGCACCCACTGCTCTATTCATTGTATATATTGGCAAACTTTTCAGTGATTGATAGAGGTCAGTTGATAGTTGACAACTATTTACCTAATGAAAACTCATTAGACCGATGCAACCATACACTTTTCAGTCAATAGTGAACCAGATCCACCACTGATAGATGGCAGAAAAAGAGGCACCAATAAGTCAAGATTAAAACATCATCACAGTTTATTATACATCAAATTCATAAAAATAAAACAAGGGATATACACAAATGCCATGGGTATATAGACCAAAGACCAAATGGGGATTTACAGCATTAAAGAAGCACAAATTAATTCACATTGGGAATCAGTACTCTGTAAACAATCTATATATATAAAATTTAATGTGTGTGTGTGTGTATCACCAACCAATCACGAAGCATCTTTCATTTCACCAGAGCTGTTTAAAAGAAGCTGAGCTGTGATTAGTTGCTATGAGCAACAGTTTTCTCACTCCTCGACAACACCTCAGCAGACACTGACCGAGTGGGAGAAATCTAGCATCCCTGGGAACATAAGCTCCCAGCCATTGTTTGCCCCCCAGAAAGGAGCAGAGAGCACATGACAGAAGTGAATCACCCGCTCCTGTGCCCATATCCGCCTCACACATCCTCCATCCCAAAGGCACATCTTCCCTCTTAAAGGGATCTCTGGTATGGAAGTGAGGACAAATCCATCCTGCGCTTTGGTTTGACCCCAGAGTCTCTTAAAGGGATCCCTGGTACAGAAGTGAGAGCAAATTCACTCTGCGCTTTGGTACTGACCCCAGGCCTCTCTTAAAGGGATCTCTGGTATGGAAGTTACGGCAAATCCCTCAGAGCTCTGATTCTGACCCCAGGCCTCTCTTAAAAGGATCATTGGTATGGAAGTCAGAGCAAATCCATCCAGCGCTTTGGTTCTGACGCCAGGCCTCTCTTAAAGGGATCCCCGGTATGGAAGTTAGGGCAACTCCACTCAGCGTTCTGGTTCTGACCCCAGGGCCTCTTAAAGGGATCCCCGGTTTGGAAGTCAGAGCAATTGCCTTCAAATGCTCTGGTACTGACCCAGGCCTCTATTAAAGGAATCATTGGTATGTAAGTCAGGGCAAATCCATCCAGCACTTTGGTTTTGACCCTAGGCCTCTCTTAAAGGGCTCCCCAGTATGGAAGTTAGGTCCATTCCACTCAGCGCTGTGGTTCTGACCCCAGGGCCTCTTAAAGGGATCATCGGTATGGAAGTGAGGGCAAATCCACTCTGCACTTTAGTACTGACCCCAGACCTCTCTTAAAGGAATCTCCGGTATGGAAGTTAGGGTAAATCCCTCAGCACTCTAATTCTCACCTCAGGCTTCTATTAAAGGGATCATTGGTATGGAAGTCAGGGCAAATCCACTCAGCGCTCTGGTTCTTATGCCAGGCCTCTCTTAAAGGGATCCCCGGTATGGAAGTTAGGGCCATTCCACTCAGCGCTCTGGTTCTGACCCCAGGCTGAGGGCATGATGTGGGATATTAGGGCTAGTAGTCCGGTGGCTCTGGCTGACGGGATGATGTGGGATATTAGGGGTAGTAGTCTTGTGGCTGTGATGGGATGATGTGGGATATTAGTAGTAGTTATCCGGTGGCTGCTGCTGA
Source organism: Oophaga sylvatica (assembly GCA_033576555.1). Lineage (NCBI taxonomy): Eukaryota > Metazoa > Chordata > Amphibia > Anura > Dendrobatidae > Oophaga > Oophaga sylvatica. The sequence continues at coordinate 253,593,472 of JARQOD010000006.1, forward strand.
CGGGATGATGTGGGATATTAGGGGTAGTAGTCTGGTGGCTTTGACGGGATGATGTGGGATATAACTAGTCCGATGGCTATGACTGATGGGCTGATGTGGGATATTAGATGTAGTAGTCCGGTGGCTCTGGTGATGGGACGATGTGGGATATTAGGGGTAGTAGTCCAGTGGCTTTGATGGGATGATGTGGGATATTAGTAGCCCGGTGGCTCTGGCTGATGGGACGATGTGGGATATTAGTGGTAGTTGTCTGGTGGCTCTGGCTGACGGGATGATGTGGGATATTAGAGGTAGTAGTCCGGTGGCTTTGACGGGATGATGTGGGATATCAGTAGTCCGGTGGCTCTGGCTGATGGGACGATGTGGGATATTAGGGGTAGTAGTCCGGTAGCTCTGGCTGACGGGATGATGTGGGATATTAGTAGTCCGGTGGCTCTGGCTGATGGGATAATGTGGGATATTAGTGGTAGTAGTCCGGTGGCTCTGGCTGACGGGACGATGTGGAAAATTAGGGGTAGTAGTCCGGTGGCTTTGACGGGATGATGTGGGATATCAGTAGTCCGGTGGCTCTGGCTGATGGGATGATGTGGGATATTAGGGGTAGTAGTCCGGTAGCTCTGGCTGATGGGATTGCGTGGGATATTATAGTGAATGTGGCTATGCGGAGTGGGCGGGGCTCTACACTCAGCTTTATATGTATAGATATAATCATTATAATTTGTTATAACTAACCATAGTTAGCTACTATGCCCGGGCAGCGCCGGGCTCTTCAGCTAGTATATAATAAAAGTGCTAAGTGCAATAAATTAGTCACAGTGTACTTATTTTACTGTGAACCACAATGCGACAAGTGCTTACTATAAGGGTGAGTTTCCACGGTCAGGAAACGCTGCGTGTTTGGCGCTGTGCGCTGGCGCAGCGCCAAACACGCAGCGTCCAGATGTTACAGCATAGTGGAGGGGATTTCAAGAAATCCCATCTCCACTATGCGTAACAATACGCAGGTGGCAGACCTGCGTAAACGGACATGCGGCGCGTCTTTTTAGACCGCAGCATGTCCTCGCGTATTGCGACGACGGTGCGTCGCCGCAACAGAATTAACACAGGGCTATGTAGCCCTGCGCTCTTTCCGGAGGTGTTCCGGAGGTGTCCTGAACACCTCCGGAAAGATCGCGCGTCATAAAGGGGGCGGGGCTTAGACTGAGCGGAATTTCCGCTCCGTCCAAAGCGCTGTGGTTCCGGACCGTGGAACCACAGCCTAAGAAGGTGCTAATATTAACTTGCTGCATAAACCTGGTAGCCACCTAATTACATAAAGAATACTCCACTTACATGTATATAGGTCCTGGTGTAACCACCCACAGCCACTCCGCCGTTTTGCCTCACAGGCTTCCTCAAACAGGGGCATTTCACTCAATGTTGGCTGTTACAGACATTCAAACTAACTATACATGTTCAGCGGCAAAGGGCAATGGACACACAGTCTTTACAGGGATTATTCTGGGTGCATTCTTTCATCAAAAAAATGTTTTGTGAACTTGAGACCACCGGTCAAAAATCTGAAAAGTAGACAACTTTGTTGAAGGATAATGGTCTTTAGTCAGTTGGCTAAAACTTTGATTAGTTCTGAAATTTCACAAGACGGTGGTCTAATGATGACTCTTACATTACACACCATATTGCAAACCACAATTTAGCTTCCTAGCTTTACTGTTGTTAATGCTATAAGAGTAATACCATGTATCTAGTGGAGCTGTCAGTAAAAACCGAAGGAAAGGAATTTTATTTAATGGGAAGGTCGTACCCTATACTAGTTTGGAACATTCTAGAGAACTTGAAGTACTGCTTTTAGTCGTAAAGCAGGTATGTGATATTATCTGTGAAGAACTTTTGTTAAGTTCAATACTCTACTTCCAACTTAAAACTTTATGGGGAAAAAAATGGAAACATGAATTCAATTATCTGCATCTTAACATTGAAGAGAAGAGAATTACCATCCCTAATTCAATGACCAATGAAGGTGGAAAAGAAACTTAAGAGGCTCCAATCCAAAGCACATATACTGCTTATATAATTGCAATAAAATTATTTAACCCCATTGCAAATAAGATTTATTCGCAAACTTTACAAATGTTCTGCTGTTTGTAATAAGACAAACTAAAACATTTTAATCCCTTCAAGACATTGGACATACTAATACGTCCTCTTTTGCAGTTCGTTCCCGCAAATAGACATACCTGTACATCCTGGCAATTGTGAGGGCCAACAAAAAAACTTTGTAAAAAAAAATCCAGCTCATCGCAGTAGAATCCAATGGCCGTGCAGGGAAAGAAGTTTGTGTTAGCAGCAAACGAGCAGTATCAAAGAAGGAAAGGTATCCATTCAAACCGACTAGTTCTTAATCATAGTTGTGAGTGAAGAACACTCTGAACTATGATTAAGAATCAGTCGATTTGAAACACATAAGGCCATGAGTTTCCCAGGTTAATTGCATATTCTCTAAACTAATGGTTTTATACCATAATTTTAACCTTGTTATACATTAAAGATTTTTGTTTTTAAATAATTATTCATCGATGGATCTGTTGCTGGATACCTTTCCTTCTTCAGTTGTGAGGGCACAGGAGCTGTGCCTGCACTGTCTCCACCAGCAGCTTGACTAAAAGGGGACTATAGCCGTGCTTCAGGGGTTAAAACAGCAGCCAGCACTAGGGGTGTGCAAAGTCACTGATTGAAAACGAACTTGCAGCCTAACGGCGTATTATTTCAGACTCCTGTTGGGGTGTGTACTTTGATTCATATTGCCTAAGAGAGAGAGTAATGACAGTGATGGGCCCAGTAGTACTCTGATTCACTTCTGGTCAAGATATTAGGTGCAAAACACTCTTGACGATAAGTCGTTCTCTTTTAACAGAACAATAGTGCATGAATAAAATGTTGTGTTTTATATCCCAAGTATAGCCAAATTGTTATATTCTCATTGTATGATAATTTACGGTATTTCCACTATTTGCTTTACCCTCTGATTAGAGTTGAGCGATACTTTCCGATATCCTAAAGTATCGGAATCGGAATGGTATCGCCGATATCACTAAAATATCGGCGATACCCGATACCGATACCGGAAGTCCCATGTAAGTCTATGGGAACAAAATATCGAAATTAAAAAAAACCCATTCTTGCCTTGTTGGTTAATTGTACATGAAGGAAAACAAGAAAGAGTAATGTAGAATGTATTGGGGAAGGTTGAGGAGACATTAAAGGCATAGATGTTTAACCCAATCAAATGGAATAGCATAAATATTTTTTTTTTTAAAGATGTTCGGATTGACGAAGAAATTGACAATGTTAACGTTTTTTATATTTTGGCAAATATGTATATTACACAACTTCCATGCTCTTCATCTTCACCTTTTTAACTTTTCACACACTTTCTCCTTCATAATCTTCTGCAGCATCATCTTTTTCATCAAATTATTCTTCATCTTCACCTTCTTTATCTTCTTCTTAAACTTCTTGCTATTCATCTTTGTTAACATTACTCATATTATTCTTATTAAACTATTATTCTTATTCATATTCTGCTTCATCTTCTTCATCATATTCTTATTTGTGACAGAGAATCCTGTACTTGTAATCTGTCAAAGTATGAATTTTTCATCCTTCCGTTCTTGCTGTCACAAAAGATTTAAATTACAACAGTATTTGTCCGTGTTCAGTTTAGCCTGCAGCAGCAGGCATTTTCCAGGGGCACCACGAGGAGGAACGGACTCACCCCCATACACTGCTTAGTCTTCTTCTGCTTAGAATTTAGAGCATATATTTTGCTCTTCATTTTGGTCTTATACTTCATGTTCTTCTGCTTTTAGATCTTCTGCTTATTGTTCTTGTGTCTCTTGTTCCGTATCTTGTATTTGTAGCACAATCTTGTACCAGCTGATGTTACTGGGACACGGTTACTAAGCAGGAGGTACCTGTGCTCCAAAGCACTACCAAGGACCAGCAGACGTTGCTGGAACTCGGATACCGAGATGGAGGCACCTAGGCCAAAGGCACTGCGGAGAACCAGTTGACGGTACTGGAACCCGGACGGGTAGCAGAAGGTACAAGAGCCAATGCAAGTAACGAGGACCAGCTGACTGTGCTGGAACCCGGAGGGGCAGCAGAAGGAAAAGAGCCAATGGCACAACCGAGGACCAGCTGACGTTACTGGGACACGGTTACTAAGCAGGAGGTACCTGTGCTCCAAAGCACTACCAAGGACCAGCAGACGTTGCTGGAACTCGGATACCGAGATGGAGGCACCTAGGCCAAAGGCACTGCGGAGAACCAGTTGACGGTACTGGAACCCGGACGGGTAGCAGAAGGTACAAGAGCCAATGCAAGTAACGAGGACCAGCTGACTGTGCTGGAACCCGGAGGGGCAGCAGAAGGAAAAGAGCCAATGGCACAACCGAGGACCAGCTGACGTTACTGAACCCCAGTAACACAGGAGCAAGTGTTGACTGTGCTAACAGCACTTCCGAGCAACAACTGGCGGTATTGGAGCCCAGGGTCAAGGAGGATGTTTAAATACTAGATCAAGTAATTTCCTTGTTACCTGTCAATTTTAAATGTCTATACTTCAAACAAGAGAAAGATAACCTTTACTACCATAAGATGATGATTTCATTTAAACTAATATCTAGATAAATAAAGAATTGACAAACATAAACACATACATTAACATGTTGAACAGCAATGCAAACCACAAAATAAATTAGTTAAGGAATCTGCTATACGGTTGTACATAAAAGCATACAAGTACATATCTGAATCCATTAATGATGGATAAGTAACAGTATGTACACCATTTTTATTGTATAGACAATGAATGTCTGACTTCAAAACATCATCAGCATTACAAGTTATCTGTGATATTACTAAAATGTTCCATTTGCTGAATAATGTCACTAAATATTTTATACAAAATTATACAATTTCCATCATGTAATACTCATAATATGTGGCAATAATCATTTTTATTAACAAACATAACCTTTAAAAAGTGCATAGTGCATAGTGAAAATTGCTATTTATGGCTGACTGTGACTGTCGACTTGGAAGCATGACAACAGATAGATAAGGTATATATAGATGAGACTGCATAGCCACAGATGGTGAATTGCGATGTAATACTGTACCTCAATAAAGTGTGCGTCACTACTACATAATTTTTTTTATATAGCTTTATAAACAGGGTACATGGATGTATGCTTGTGCCTTTGTTTTGACGCACAGACTGCCTTCCTGCTGAGACGCATTGGGTAGTGAACAGTTGTGTGCAGTGTTCACTGCAGTCTCTGCGGAATAACCACACTTAGACCTTATAACTTTTCAGACTTTCTTTATCAATCTACCAAGATGAAGAAGGCAGGGAGTAAGGCACGTGGTCGTGGAGTTTCTTCAGGGAGAGGACGTGGGGATTCTGTGGCTGCTGTGGCCCCCAGTGACACAGCATCCACCAGTTTTCCCCGTGAGCGTTCCTTTATGCGCACTTTTGTAGGAGCTCGGAGTACCCCCCTGCTGCGGGAAGAACAAATTGAAGCCGTTGTTGTTTGGATGTCAGCCAATGCATCGACTTCAATTGCTTCCACCTCCTCTCAGGACCACAGCACTGTTGGGCAACCATCTGTCTCTTCACCGCCTGGCAAATTGCCCAGGCAGTCAGAGAGTTCTGTACAGGAGCCAGCTGAGTGTCTGCTTCTGTTCTCAGAATCTATTGGCTTGCAAACAGGGGCCCAGCCAAGCAGCATTCTGTAATGTGAAGAGGGAGTATGCAGTGATGCGCAACAGCTGTGTCTCTCTGAATCTGAAGAGGCGGGTGAGACAGTGCCGATGGTCAGCACACCGCAGAACGCATCTGATGATGATGAGACCCAGGTGCCAGTTTCTGTTGAGCATGGTGCTGGCCAGACCACCCAACAGCAGGTGTTGGAAGAGGGTAGTGGAGATGATGAGGTCCAAGACCCAACATGGCATGAGGAACAGGAAGGTGGTGGGAGCAGCTCAGAGGAATAATAATAATATTTATTTATATAGCGCCATCATATTCCGCAGCGCTTTACAGTTTAGCAGTTTCAGAACACAAGTCATAAGTAACAACGTTAACAATACAATAATTTAAGCTAAATAAGTCGCCCCTGCTCGTGACAGCTTACAATGTACAATGAGATGGGGGAGATACAAAGTATAGGTGTTTATATACAATGGTGCATTTACAATGATGTTCCAGCCATCTTAAGGGACTGAGGGATGGAGATAGTGAATGGGCTAGAGACACACACACACTTACACAGAATACATAGAATGACTTTGATTAGTGAATGTGATAGGCCGCTCTGAACAAATGTGTTTTGAGGGAGCGCCTGAAACCATGCAAATTGTGGATAGTCCTAATTTCTTGGGGTACAGCATTCCAGAGGATTGGCGTAGAGCAGGAGAAGTCTTGGAGTCGGGAGTGGGAGGTACGTATTAGTGCAGAGGTTAGTCGAAAGTCGTTTGCAGAGCGCAGCAGTCGGTTAGGCCGATAGATAGAAATGAGGGAGGAGATGTAGGAGGGGTGCTGCACTGTGGAGAGCTTTGTGGGTGAGAACCAGTACTTTGGTTGAAAGCTGGGAGAGGCCTAGAGAAATGGTTAGTGATAGAAGGAAGATAGAGGAAGACATTGCCCCAACGGTACAAACAGGAGGGAGAGTTAGGCTGCAGACTCGGTTGCCTGTAGCCTCCAGTTTGGCACCTGTTCGGAGCAGTTGTCTTCCAAAAGTCAAAACGTGCGCTCCCAGGACTTGCACTGCGTGGTCCTTTTTTCACACACTTGCACATGATATTTGCTATGTGAAATGCAAGCTGTGTAATCAAAAATTAAAAATAGCTAAAAGTGTCAGTCACCTCAATACCACAAATATGTGGAAACATGTGCGGACAAAGCACGTAGTTGAGTTACAAAGACACACTAGAGATGTAGGCCAACCTACAGCAGCACCTACATCTTCAGGTTGTGTTGAAGCCTCTTCATCGAGCTCACACACAGCTGGTTATGCTTCCTCACAGGATCGCCATGGAAGAACCTCGGCCACTGTTGTCCAGAGACAAACTGTTATTCCACACACAGCAGCAAGTTCCCTGTCATCCTCACACTCCCAGGCCACAAAACAGCCATCGGTAGCACAGGCATGGATAAAAGACGGCCATACTCCGCAAACCATGCACGAGCACAGGCTCTGAATGCTGGCATTGCAAAACTCCTGTCCCTTGAAATGCTGTGATTCAGGCTGGTGGAGACAGACAGTTTCCGTAACTGAATATCATTGTCAATCCCACAATACAATGTGCCAAGCCGATTTCATTTCAGCAGGCAAGCCGTCCCTGGTCTGCAAAAGCATGTTGAGGGAAAAATTAAACATGCGCTACTAAAAGCCCTCAGTAGCAAGGTCCACCTGACCACCGATGCGTGGACCAGTACCCATTGTTATGATCTGCTACAACCAGTAAGGAAAGAAGGGAATTCTGTCCCTACAATACAACTAAGCTGAATCCCTACGATGTAACGGGGAACCTGATCCTGCGACCAGACCCGCTAAAGTCCTCATCTAGTGTGAACGAAGACCTATAGTTGCGAGGGAGTAATCCCTACAAGATCTAGGGACTGTGAGAAAAGGTGGACACCTCCTAACATAAATTGTAGCATGGATAATTAAACAGAAAAATAAATACTTTGTGATCCTAACATCAAGCAAAACTGACAGATTAAGGCACCTAAGCACCCGGCTAGCTTAACAGTAGATAATACAATGAAGTCAAGCAAAGCCAGAAGGGCGGAGCCAGACTAAATAGGGAAAAAAGGTCATGTGACCAGCAAACTGAAACAAAACCTAACAAGAGGGTTCTAACACCCATGGCCAGGGACAATACCTTTCCCTCACTGCCCATTGGGTCAATGTTGTGCAGCCGGGTACTGATCTTGCGAGTGGCGCTGTACGTGTTCTGCCAACTCCAAGGATTGCAGGAATCAAGTCTGTACACATTGATTCCTCCTCCTATTCCAGTTCCTCAGAATCATCGCTGCAGGAGCCGTCACGGTCTACCTCCACATGGACCCGTGAACGTTTACCTGTGGCGACCGATATGAGCACAGCCGTGTCCAAATGTCAACAGGCCATCCTGAAATTAATTTCCATGGGGAATCTTAGCCACACAGCGCAGGAGCTCTGTAATGCCATAAAGCAGGAGAGCGACGTGTGGTTTTTGGAAGAGAATCTACAGGCAGGCTTGGTAGTGTGTGACAATGGCCGAAATCTGGTGTCAGCTCTGGGCCTTGGCAACCTCACTCACATACCATGTCTGTCATATGTGCTCAACTTGGTCGTGCAGAGTTTTTTTAGGGACTATCCGGATCTTGATGCACTGCTGCACAAGGTCCGCCTAGAGTGCGCTCACTTGCGACGTTCCAGCATGGCCAGATCGCTGATTGCAGCTCTGCAACGCAGATTTCACCTTCATGAACATCGCATCATATGTGACGTACCCACCAGGTGGAATTCCTCGTTACATATGTTGGAGCGGTTGTGTGAGCAGCAGCCAACAGTAATGGAGTATCAGCTGCATCAGGCGCAGTCAACTCGCAATTTGCGCCGTTCACACTTCACCACTACTGAGTGGGCCTCTATAATAAGAATAATAATATTATTTATTTATATAGCGCCATAATATTCCGCAGTGCTTTACAGTTTAACAGTTTCAAAACACGAGTCATAAGTAACAACGTTAACAATACAATAATTAAAGCAAAATCAGCCGCCCCTGCTGGTGAAAGCTTACAATCTACAATGAGGTGGGGGAGATACAAAGTACAAGTGTTTATATACAATGGTGTTTTTACAATGATGGTCCAGCCATTTTAAGGAAGTGAGGGATGCATGGAGATAGTGAATGGGCTACACACACAGAATTACACATAGAATGACTTTGATTAGTGAATGTGATAGGCCACTGTGAACAAATGTGTTTTGAGGGAGCGCCTGAAACCATCCAAATTGCGGATAGTCCTAATTTCTTGGGGTAGAGCATTCCAGAGGATTGGCGCAGCGCGGGAGAAGTCTTGGAGTTGGGAGTGGGAGGTACGGATTAGTGCAGAGGTTAGTCGAAGGTCGTTTGCAGAGTGCAGCAGTCGGTTAGGCCGATAAATATAAATAAGGGAGGAGATGTAGGGGGGTGCTGCGCTGTGGAGAGCTTTGTTGGTGAGAACCAGTAATTAGAATTGGATCCTATAATGAATGGGCAGCCACTGCCAGTGTAATGAGTGGCGAATAACTCTATGAAGGATATCTGCCACGTTTTGCGTGCGTTTGATGAGTCAACGCGGATGGCGAGTGCAGATGATGCACTAGTCAGCCTGACTGTCCCCCTTATCTGCCTGCTTCAAAAAACACTGCAAGCACTAAGGCATGAGGTTTTGGAAGAGGTGGAGGATGAGGAGTCACAAATTCCATCACCTTCTGGACAGTCAGCGCAACGTGGTTCCTCACAAAGGGCTGGAGGACTTTCAAAGTACCATGCTGTATCAACAATTGAACCTCCAGAGTCGCTGTCTATATTTTCATAACCATTACAAACTTTTAATGTATTTACAAAGCACATAATGTACATTTTTTGTCTATCCTTTTGTAATGCTATTGTGTTTCCATAAACTGATGTTACAGAATTATGATACAAAGTTTTTAAATTTTGAGTTTTAAATTTTGTAAATTTATATGTATTTGAAGGACTTTGTGAGGAGGATGAGGAGGAGTCAATGGAGGAGGAAGACATCGCTCCAGAGGGAGGTAGACAATGCTCTAGTCAGTATGTAGACCAAGGGTGGGGTGATGCACAGCAGGCGGAGATGACGCCTCTTGCAGGGGACAACGTTTCTTGGCCAGTTGGGAGTCTGCAGCACATGGTTGATTTCATGCTGCAGTGGCTGAGAAACGACCGCCGCATCGAACACATTCACACCACGTCTGATTATTGGGTGTACACCCTCCTAGACCCTCGCTACCGGGACAACTTACAAAGCCTCATCACACCGTTGAACCGGGAGCGTAAAATGCGGAAGTACCAAGACACACTGGTGCAATCCATAATGTTCTCCATTCCAGCCGAGAGCACTGCTGCTGCTACTGATTTACAAAGCAGCTCTGTGCGTCGAGGCAGTGGAGACAGCTCTGCAACAAGAGGGAGCACAAGCAGCGCCTCTGCACAGGGCAAGAACAGTATGTTCCAAATGTGTCGAAGTTTTGTGGCAGCGCCACCAATGTCTACACCATCCGAGACGGCTCCAGTCAGCAGGAGGCAACATTTCCGTAAGATGGTTACAGACTACATGTCTTGCCCTCTCAGTGTACTCTCAGATGGCTCTTCCCCATTCAAGTTTTGTGTCTCTAAGCTGGATACATGGCCAGAGCTTAGCCAGTATGCATTGGAGGTGCTGGCTTGATCTGCTGCCAGTGTATTATCGGAGCGCGTCTTTACTGCTGCAGGTGGTGTACTAACAGACCGTTGCATGCGACTATCCTACGATAATGTAGAACGGCTTACTTTTCTGAAAATGAACTAGGCATGGATCTCGCCTGAATTTGCCTGTCCGGTTTCAGATTAACTAACTGGTTGGCAACGTTTTCCATGTCTCCTGTTATGTTCATCTTTCTACCACCTGAGCTATACTCCCTGGGCTACAACACTGCCAGTTGCTGCTCAGAAGTGTCGTGTCCACAGACCAATACACAAGCTATAGTGATAGTGGGGTTCAGTAACGCCTGCTGTTCCCCTGCTGTGTGTCCGGCAAAAATTACTGCTACCTAGCTACACATGTTTAAAAAAACATGACATGTTAAAGTGGCTAGTGCTACACATAGATATCAGGCTACACCCTTATTTCTAAGCTGTAAACAAGTGAAACGTCAAATTTAAAACCATTCAATGATTAGTGTTGGTAACAAATCTGTAACTAAATAATTGTGACATATTATGGCAGATATCCACATGTCTAACACAAATGCTAACACAAAAGCATACTTATGCTATAGGGTACTGATGGTGAACCTTCTCACTCCATAACTTTGACCAATCCAACTCACATCATGCCTCAAATGCTGCAATGTTGGAAGTGCATAATGTGGGTTGAACTTTGACAACAGCTGCAGTGCGAAGGTTATCCTTCTGTGTTCTTGGCTTTTAAATAAAAGCATACAAGTAAATATAATAATACATTGTTGATTAAGGGACATGATGTACACCTGTAATATTGTGCAAACAATGGATGTAGGACTATTCCTCTTCAACATTACTTATATTTGTGTCATTTGAAAAAATACATATTTTAGTTAAAAATTAAAAACCCATGTTCAGTAGCTGTGAAAGGCCCGTTTGTGTACTTCTATATTGTTTGCAACCAATGTATTGTATACGGATGGAAGCGCGTCACACTAATAGATTATATTTATTTTAAATGGAATGTAGCAGAACCAATTGGAGATAAATGAAAAGGATGAGCCACTGAGACACGCTCAGCAGAGTACAAGCAGCAGTGCTTGAACAAGTAACTGGAGCGTGATGTGCACTCAAAAAAGTAAAAAACACAGACTGAAGTGAACACTGAAACACAACTGTCCACAATCTGTGAAAGGCTACTCCTTTGTGTACTTCTATAGTGTTTGCAACCAATGTATTGTATACGGATGGAAGCGCGTCACACTAATAGATTATATTTATTTTAAATGGAATGTAGCAGAACCAATTGGAGATAAATGAAAAGGATGAGCCACTGAGACACGCTCAGCAGAGTACAAGCAGCAGTGCTTGAACAAGTAACTGGAGCGTGATGTGCACTCAAAAAAGTAAAAAACACAGACTGAAGTGAACACTGAAACACAACTGTCCACAATCTGTGAAAGGCTACTCCTTTGTGTACTTCTATAGTGTTTGCAACCAATGTATTGTATACGGATGGAAGCGCGTCACACTAATAGATTATATTTATTTTAAATGGAATGTAGCAGAACCAATTGGAGATAAATGAAAAGGATGAGCCACTGAGACACGCTCAGCAGAGTACAAGCAGCAGTGCTTGAACAAGTAACTGGAGCGTGATGTGCACTCAAAAAAGTAAAAAACACAGACTGAAGTGAACACTGAAACACAACTGTCCACAATCTGTGAAAGGCTACTCCTTTGTGTACTTCTATAGTGTTTGCAACCAATGTATTGTATACGGATGGAAGCGCGTCACACTAATAGATTATATTTATTTTAAATGGAATGTAGCAGAACCAATTGGAGATAAATGAAAAGGATGAGCCACTGAGACACGCTCAGCAGAGTACAAGCAGCAGTGCTTGAACAAGTAACTGGAGCGTGATGTGCACTCAAAAAAGTAAAAAACACAGACTGAAGTGAACACTGAAACACAACTGTCCACAATCTGTGAAAGGCTACTCCTTTGTGTACTTCTATAGTGTTTGCAACCAATGTATTGTATACGGATGGAAGCGCGTCACACTAATAGATTATATTTATTTTAAATGGAATGTAGCAGAACCAATTGGAGATAAATGAAAAGGATGAGCCACTGAGACACGCTCAGCAGAGTACAAGCAGCAGTGCTTGAACAAGTAACTGGAGCGTGATGTGCACTCAAAAAAGTAAAAAACACAGACTGAAGTGAACACTGAAACACAACTGTCCACAATCTATTAAAGGCTACTCCTTTGTGTACTTCTATAGTGTTTGCAACCAATGTATTGTATACGGATGGAAGCGCGTCACACTAATAGATTAGATTTTTTTCCACTAAAATGGAGCAGCACCAATTAGAGAAAAATGTGAAGGATGAGGCAGTGACACACGCTCAGCAGACTACAACCAGCAGTGGTTGAAGAACTAACTGGAGCGTGATCTGCACTCAAAAAATCAAAACCTCACAGACTGCAGTGAACACTGAAACACAACTATTCACTATCTGTGAAAAGCTCCTTTCTGTACTTCTATAGTGTTTGCAACCAATGTATTGTATACGGATGGAAGCATGTCACACTAATAGATTTGATTTTTTTCTAATATAATGGAGCTGCACCAATTCCACTAAATAAAATAAAAAAAAAAAAGAGTCAGTGACACGTGCAGATGCCTACAAACAGCGGTGGATGCAGAGCAAACTGCAGCGTCACCTGCACTGTCACACACACACCTTGCACAGAGCTGTTAAAACAACACTGGCAAAATGAAGCTTTACACAGCGGTTGGTAAACTAGCCTGCCTCAAGCACAGTAGTACACAAAATCGCAATATCTAACTGTCCCTCAGAGTCAGCACAGCAGCGTTCTGTCCCTAACTGAGTTCACAGCACAGTGACGCTAAAATGGCTGCGGCGCCTTTTATAGTGCATTCTGACATCATTTCAGCAGCCAATCACAGCCATGCCATTAGTTAAGATGACCGCATCATTACAGGATGTGCCCACACTTCGTAGGATTCCTCATTGGCTGACTAAAATCACATTGCCTCTCAAAGAATTATGGGAACTTCCGATTCCGGTATACGATATTGAAAAAGTATCGGAATTAAGTATCGGAATTCCGATAACGCGAATATCGGCCGATACCCAATACTTGCGGTATCGGAATGCTCAACACTACCTCTGATATTGTGCCACATGTATATGTGTTAATCAAATAAATGTCTGTTGGTTAAGTTACTACTGAGTCCTCATTCTCTGTGCTGTTGCATCTACATACCTGTACAGTAGCACAAAGGATCCGGAAAATGCTCCTTAATCCAAATACTCCCATTCCTTCGAGCCCAAGTGTGCCTAAACCACATTTGGCGTCCACATGTTTGGCATTTCTATAGCGATGAAAGCCTGCTTAATTTATGGGTGCGTGTCTCCAGAAGCGCAAGCTAGGCATAATGTACGGGTACTACAATGTACTGGGCACTGCAATGTACTGGGCGCTACAATGTTCAAACTTTAGATTGGCAGATTTGCAATTTTCACTCAGCAACATCCACTGCTGCTTGTTTCTGGAAAACACCCATTGAGTCAAAGTTGTCACTACACCTCTAGATAAATTCCCAGGGGGTGTAATTTCCAAAATGGGGTCACTTGAGGGGAGAGGGGGGATTCTGCTCTTCTGGCACTTAGCAGCTCTGTATATTGAGTCCACAAACTATTCAACAAAAATTTGTTCTTCAAGTATGAAATAGCACTCTGTCTCTCCAGAGTGTCATTGTGTGGCTAAGCAGTACTGTATAGCCACTATTTCCACATTCAGTAGAAATTGTTTGACAAATTGTAGTGCCAATTTTACACATTTCCCAGTGTGAAAATTTAAAATTTGGGGATAAAACTAAATTTTTGTGGTGAAAAGGAGAGATGTTGTGAAGGAAGTATATAATTGAAAGGTAGACTAATGTCAGTAGAACAAATGGTTAAGGCTACATCAATATATTGTCTCTACACAAAGGACACAGCATCTGCCTGATTATTGCAGGAACTCAGCCATAGGACGGAATCTCCTGGAAGCATGTAGAGGCGTCAAAACATGACAGCTTCACAGAGCTTGCAGATGGTTGTAACTAAAAGGAATATTTCCTATTGTCTGTATATAGAGAGGAAGGAGGGAAGACACAGCTTGGTCTATCGTCCATTCATAGACAGCACCCTTTCAATGAGCCAATCAAGGTCATACTGGAAATGTGAGCCTATAATCAGGGCTGTTGTGAACGTTTTGGAGACGATTTTAGAGCTGAAGCTCCCTCTTGTGGTTGCTGAGGGTATTGAACCTATTTTGAATACCAAGAGTCCTACACCCGCAGATAACGAGTGGGTGTAGGGTGGTACTGACTGGCCTGATATAGGTGAGCTGATCTCCCATGATCCTCGCCGGTGATCAATTGTGCTTCCTGATTTAGTTTGGAATTCAGCTTGCTTTCCTGCTGTCTCCTGCTTGCGTTCAGATAAGTCTCTTTCAGTTTTTTTTTTACTGTGGTTTGAATTCCTTGCTTTTTGCTGCATTGCTTTTTGTCTTCAGCCGGATCCCCTATAGGGGCTTTGGCTGGTCTCCGTTCGTTTTTTGTATTTGTTCATTTGCTCAGTTCTTGTGATATTTTTCTGCTGGGTAGCTACGTGTCCACACCAGAGATCTGATATAGGAGGTCAAGACCGTGTGGTCTCAGTGTTTTAGGATTCAGAAGTGTTGGAATTTTTCCTAGGGTTTTTCTGGGTTGCAGAACGTATTCTCTCCTGTGCTGTCCTATCTAGACAGTTTTGGGCCCCAGCGTTTGCTAAATCTATTTTCTGTCTGTGTTCGTATTTTCATCTTGTCTAACCGCCATTATATGTTTGGGGGCTTCCTACTCTTTTGGGGTCTACTCCGGGGCAGTTAAAAAAGAAGAAAAAAGAAACCACCAAAATAATATGCACACACACAATATAATATAGTAGATAGAAAAAGGACTTTATTGACAAAAACACATTAAAAATTAAAACACAATGAAGCTTCCAGCATGTAAATGCTCAATGGTAAGTATCAACACAGACAATTATGTGAAATCACACTCCTCCAATGAATATATACACATAAGGTGGCTCAATGACGATAGCAAGGCAATATAACAAATACAAATGTAGTCCACAAGTCTAGATATAACATTTATATCCAAATGGTATATTGCAAAAGACACAGACAATTCACCTAGATAATATCAATAAATACTTGTAGTAAGCTGATGATATATAACACCCTATCGGGGACATGTACTGTCACAACAAGTCTGTGTAAAGAAACCTGAGGACAAAAACAAACGGATCCAGAAAATCAGCAAAGTCCGCAAAATTAACTCCAAAGTGGAGACAATAATGGAACAGAGTAACGAAGGATCAGCAATGAAAGGAATCCCTCAGGACAATGAATGCAAAGTCTGCAATATATGTGGCTCAAATAGCCAAGATACAAGAGCTTACATGTCCACCAGATAAGAGATAATGAGAGGAGTCCCCAAGAGCAGGATAACAGTGGCGGAGGAGTCCCGACGATTATCGCCGTCACCTGGACGGCTTCATCAGGGGAAGGTACTCCGGGGCAGTTAGCTTTCCTCTTTCCATCTTCAGGGATAGCTATCTCTCCGGCTGTGCCGAGGCGTCTAGGACCACCGTAGGTACGCTCCACGGCTGCTTCTAGTTGTGCGGTTAGTTTAGGGGTCTGCAACCTATTTGTTTCCAACCTCTCTGGTGTTAGGCTGCCTATGCGGTTTTTGCTCCTGCCTCCTCAGCTACCATAACATAACACAGGGCTATAAAAAGATGGGTTATACAAAGAGAAGTGTTCACATGTGAGAGCAGCCTGGAAGGCTGATGTGCTCCGTTATCCTCTTCTAATTCCCTCAGGACAACAGATGACAAGTGTACAGTCATGGCCAAAAGTTTTGAGAATGACACAAATATTATATTTTCACATGATCTGCTGCCCTCTGGTTTTTATGTGTGTTTGACAGATGTTTTTATCACAGACAGAAATATAATAATTGCAAACATATGAGTAACAAAAGCTTATATTGACAGTTAGAATGAGTTAATGCAGCAAGTCAATATTTGCAGTGTTGACCCTTCTTCTTCAGGACCTCTGCAATTCTCCCTGGCATGCTCTCAATCAACTTCAGGACCAAATCCTGACTGATAGCAGTCCATTCTTGCACAATCAATGCTTTCATTTTGTCAGAATTTTTAGGTTTTCGTTTGTCCACCCGTCTCTTGATGATTGACCACAAGTTCTCAATGGGATTAAGATCTGGGGAGTTTCCAGGCCATGGACCCAAAATCTCTATGTTTTGTTCCCTGAGCCATTTAGTTATCACCTTTGCTTTATGGCAAGGTGCTCCATCATGCTGGAAAAAGCATTGTTGATCGCCAAACTGCTCTTGAGGGTTGGGAGAAGTTGCTCTTGGAGGACATTCTGGTACCATTCTTTATTCATGGCTGTGTTTTTAGGCAAGACTGTGAGAGAGCCGATTCCCTTGGCTGAGAAGCAACCCCACACATGAATGGTTTCAGGATGCTTAACAGTTGGCATGAGACAAGACTGGTGGTACGCTCACCTTGTCTTCTCTGAATGAGGTGTTTTCCTGATGTCCCAAACAATCGAAAAGGGGATTCATCAGAGAAAATAACTTTACCCCGGTCCTCAGCAGTCCACTGCCTGTACCTTTTGTAGAATATCAGTCTGTCCATGATGTTTTTTCTGGAGAGAAGTGGCTTCTTTGCTGCCCTCCTTGAGACCAGGCCTTGTTCCATGAGTCTCCGCCTCACAGTGCGTGCAGATGCACTCACACCTGCCTGCTGCCATTCCTGAGCAAGCTCTGCACTGCTGGTAGCCCGATCCCGCAGCTGAAACACTTTTAAGAGACGGTCCTGGCGCTTGCTGGTCTTTCTTGGGCGCCCTGGAGCCTTTTTGGCAACAATGGAACCTCTCTCCTTGAAGTTCTTGATGATGCGATAGATTGTTGACTGAGGTGCAATCTTTCTAGCTGCGATACTCTTCCCTGTTAGGCCATTTTTGTGCATTGCAATGATGACTGCACGTGTTTCTTTAGAGATAACCATGGTTAACAGAAGAGAAACAATGATGCCAAGCACCAGCCTCCTTTTAAAGTGTCCAGTGGTGTCATTCTTACTTAATCATGACAGATTGATCTCCAGCCATGTCCTCATCAACACCCACACCTGTGTTAATGGAGCAATCACTGAAAAGAGGTTAGCTGGTCCTTTTAAGGCAGGGCTGCAATGATGTTGAAATGTGTTTTGGGGGATAAAGTTCATTTTCTAGCCAAATATTGACTTTTCAAGTAATTGCTGTTAAGCTGATCACTCTTTATAACATTCTGGAGTATATGCAAATTGCCATTAGAAAAAGTGAAGCAGTAGACTTTGTAAAAATTAATATTTGTGTCATTCTCAAAACTTTTGGCCATGACTGTAGACTGAAATGTTTAGATATTTCTGTTATTTCTTCCATTTTATTTTATAACTGTTTTATATATTTGTGTGTCGTTTTATTTTTACCTTTTTTATATATTTATTGTAAACACTGTATATTTTTATATTAAAGCTTAAAATCTTTAATACATTTGACCTTGTATGCTCTAAAGAATCCAATAGTCTTTCAGAGAGTGTGTGACCATTTGATTGTCTGGCAGTAACATATTTTGGTGACTCATCATCCCATGTGTTTGATAAGTGGTGGCAGAGAGTTAAGAAATCAAGGTTTGCTGAATGTGTCTGGGTGTTATTTATACTCACTTTATAGCCTAAAACAGAGGTTGAGTGCTGGATTGAGTGAGAGGAGATAAATTAACCTGTGTAGGTGCACTCTCCATCATGTGCTGAGAAGTGTGTACGTGACTGGTGTACTTTTTAAAATGGGGTCAGTTATGGGGGTATTCTGCTGTATTGGCACCTCAGTGACTCTTTCAGTGGGTCATGACACCCGCACACCTTAACAGAAAAATCTGCACATAGTATAATGCTACTTCCCTTATGAGCTTTTCTATGTTACTGAAAAGTAGTTCCTGAATCCTGATTACAAGTAGAGTATTGGTTCATTCAGGAGAAATTGCACAATAAACTGCGAGTTCCATTTTTTCCTATTAACCTTTATAAAAATTTAAAACTCGGGGTTAAAACAACATTTTCGTGGTAAAAATTGAATTATTCCTTCTTCACCGCCCAATGGTATAAATTTCTGTGAGGCACATGTGGTGTCAAAATGCTCACTGCACCAGTAGATGAATTCATTGGAAGGGTTTAGTTTGTAAAATATGGAGTGACATGGCACCCTCAAAGCATTTCAGCAAAATCTGGACACCAATGTGGTTCTTCTTCCTTTCTGAGATTTGCGCTGTGCCTCAAAAGTAGTTTTCAACCACATGTGCAGTATTAGTGTAATCTGGAGAAATTGTGTATAAAATTGTACCATTCGATTTCTCCTAATATCCCTTTTGAAAATTAAAAACTTGGAGCCAAAGCAACTTTTATCTTGGAAAATATGGCAATTTTCCATTTACTCAGCCCAATGTTATACAATACTGCGAATCGCCCGAGGGTTAAAAATACCCACCACACCTCTAGATAAGTTCTTTGAGAGGTGCAGTTTCCAAAATGGGGTCACATGTTGGGGGTTTCCACTGTTTAGGTACATCAGGGGCTTTACAAGTGCTACATGGTGTCAGCTATCTATTCCAGTGAATTTTCCCTCCAAAAGTCTAATGGTACTCCTTCCCTTCTGAGCACTGCTGTGCACTCATACATGGGGCAGTGGTTTACTCAGGGGAAATTGCACAAAAAATTGTATGGTCCATGTTCTCCTGTTACCCTTGTGAAAATTAAAAACTTGGGGCTGAAGCAACATTTTCGGGTTGTAATTTCCAAAATGTGGTAACTTGTGGGGTGTTTAGGTGTTATGAACACACTAACACATAGGTATTGCTGCACCTACACCCAACTGGTCCCTGTACAGACTAGAAAGGCCCTAGCCACTCAACTGAAAACACCACCTCCGACCTAACTCCATAAAAGGCCATCGAGAGGTTTCTCATACCTCGTGAGGAACCAGATGGAAAGCCACAACACCCTGCCAACAAGGGGAAATGAAAGTGTGAAGTAAGATACAAAACCCAGGGTGAGAATCTAAAACTCATGCATATATGGTAAAGAGGGAAAGGTAAGGAAAACCAAAAATAAAAGTAACAAATTTAACCTCCCAGATACCCTACAGTGATAAAAGGAAAAGGATTCCCTGGTCCCGGGACAACTGACAACAGAGTCATGACATTACCTCTGACCAAAACTGTTATTTTTATTTATTATGGATCCTATCACTGCTCTGACAGGGCAACTGCAGCAGTTCAGCCTGGAGGTAACAGATCCATGCACTGTCATTTTGCAGCACCCCAACACATCAGGTTTTGGGACCATGACTCCCAGGCAACCCTTAGAGGAAACCAAGATCGCTTTGCCTGATAGGCTCTCTGAGGGGCATCACAAGTTTATTGTTTTCAGGGAGGCCTATAAACTATACTTCAGGTTACATCCTTGTTCCTCAGGAACCAAGGAGCAATGGGTGGAGATAGTAATCTTGCTCCATCAGGGCGACCTCCAAGCATGGGCATTCTCTCTACCGTCTCACTATCAGTCGCTCCAGATGGTGGAGGATTTTTTTCTGGCTCTGAGTTTTATATATGATGACCCCGACTGCTTCTCCCTGGCTGAGTCCACACTACGTCAGCTTCACCAGGGAGACCAGCCAGTGAAGGAGTGTTGTTCCGAGTTTTGGTGGTGGTCCACTGATACTAAGTGGAATGACTCCGCCCTCCATAGCCTGTTCTATAAAGGGCTATCTGTAAGGGTGAAGGATGCCTTAGCCCTGTATGAGACTCCAGTTTCCCTTGAGGTGGCCATGACTCTGGCTATCCGGGTGGATTGCCGTCTTCGCCATAGACATAAAGAGACACCCCAATGTGCTGGAGATCCAGGGCCAAGGGAAACCTGAGCTGAGTCATCTGAGGAACCCATACAGGTGGGTTGGGCAACTTGTCCTGGAATGTAGTCTGTTGTTCGGAGCAAAGGGGGAGTATGTTTTTACTGTGGAAGAAAGAACCATTTCGTGGGCACGTGTCCTTTCCTATCTCACTGTAAACAGCAGCCAGAAAAAAGCCTCGGATGTGGGAAGGTTAGCAACCTGAGTGTACATATCTCCTCTGTGGGTAGGACACAATTTTTTCTGCCTGCTGAGATCCATCTTGGCAAAAATAAGGTGGTTAACTCTGCCTTTCTGGACAGTGGGGCGGGGTTTAACTTGATCAACGCTAGGTTCGCCCAGGTCCAGGGCCTCAAACCACATACACTGTCCAGACCTATACCTATAATCACCATGACTCTGCACCCTTGAGATGGGGTATTTTACTCAAGCCATCCAGGGGTTACATCGACAGGTATGGTCCATGTACTCAGAAGGTATTGACTGTTCCATTTCTCTGTAACATATATCCCTGGCACAAAGAATGTTAAAGTGGACACTTTGTCTCGTAGTTTCTCTTCAGCAGTTAATACTAAGAATGAGGAATGTATTTTGCAGAGAAGGGTGGTGGTGGCAGCATTGGGCTCTGAATTGGAGAATAGCATCCTAGAAGCCCAGAATTCTGCACCAACAAACACTCCGTATGGTAAACTATTTGTGCCCAAAGCCTTGAGGAAAGCTTTGTTTGCTGAATGTCATGAATCTCGGTTGGTGGGTCATCCAGGGATTTCGGAAACTAGAAAGTCGATCGGTTGAAGTTTCTGGTGGCCAGGGTGGCATAGAGAAGTCATCAAGAGGGTGCGTCAGTGTACGGTGTGTGCTTGGTTCGAAGGTCTCTCATGCCCCGGCTGCAGGTTTGCTGTGCCCTTTGGAGGTTCCTAGCTCGCCATGGACGCATCTTGCTATGAATTTTATCAGCGATCTGCCTGTCTCTGAGGGTTTTTCTGTCATCTGAGTTGTTGTGGACCGGTTTAGTAAGATGTGTCATCTGGTTCCGTTCAATAAATTACCCTGCACCAAGACTCTAGCTAAGGCATTTGTGAAAGAGATTGTCAGGCTCCATGGTGTTCCCACGGACATTGTTTCCGACAGAGGACCACAGTTTGTGGCTTGCTTTTGGCGTGCTTTTCGTGACAGATTAAAGTTTCATTTGTCATTTTCGTAAGCTTATCATCCGCAGTCCAATGACAGACCGAAATGAAAAACCAGGATGTTGAGCAGTTTTTGAGATGTTTTGTAGCAGATAATCTGGAGATGTGGTCGGAATATCTACCACTAGCTGAGTTTGCTATTAATAATCATACGTCTGCCTCGGCTTGGTGTGCTCCTTTTTTTTGCTGTACAGGGAGACATCCATCTTTCGGTCCATTTTCAAAGATTGGGGCGCCTGAGGAGGAGATTTTTTTCTGGAAGTTTGGAAAGGGTTTGGACCAATGTACGCCATAGTCTGAAAGAGGTGAATGGGAGGTCTAAGAAATATTTTGACAAGAAAAGAAGGGAGGCATTGTTCGCAGTTGTGGACATGGTCTGGTTGTCCTCTAGGAATCTGTGTTTGAAGATCCCTTCTAAAAAGCTGGGGCCTAAATTTGTAGGACCCTTCAAAGTGGTACAGGTTGTCAACTCAGCAGCAGTGAAATTAGACATACCCTCGCCCTGGAGAATTAATTCAGTTTCTCATGTATCTTTACTGAAGAAAGTTGACACGCCAGATAAGGAGGCGATGCCAACTGTTCCTCCAATTGATGAGGATGGCGAGTTTGAGATTTCACGCATATTGGATTCCAGGTGGCACAGAGGAAGGTTGCAGTATCTCGTGTCCTGGAAGGGTTTCGGTCCCGAGAATAATTCCTGGTGAAAGCTGAGGATGTCTCGGTCTCAAGGCTGATTAAGGCTCTTCACAGGAGATTTCTCAATAAGCCACGGGTAAAAAGATCCGGAGGATCCTCGTAAAAGGGGAGGTACTGTTAGAATCTATTTAGTTTGACCATCCGCCATCTTGTTGTGGTTTTCTGGCTGCTGGTCTTTTTCCCCTGGTGCTGGGCTTGTCGTTGGTCAGGTGATTGTATCACCCTTTATTACCCTGCACCTGCCTCCCAGTCCTTGCTGGACATCAGTGTTAATCGGCTAGAGTTCTGGCTTGGTGCTTTGATAACTTTGTGCATTTAATTTTGTGAAGTTCTGGGAACTCTAGTTCTGCTTGCTTAGTCATTTTGTTTTTCCTTTAGTTTCTGCAGTTTCCCCTATTTCCCTGCTAGGAGGTCACCTGTTTTTTTCCCAGTCCCTAGGTTTTTCAGGGTTTCCCTTCCCCCCATCTTTAGGTCTTCACTTGAGTCTAGACTAGGATCATCGGTGGGTCTATTTGCAAGGAATAGGTCGTCCGCTCCATTGTAGGGATTGAGTCTAGTCCTAGTGTAGCTTCTTCCCCCCGCTCTATTCCTGAGTTGCAGACCCATAACAGTTGTTTTCCTGGGGGTGGAGATAATTGTGAACCGGTTCCTATACTGCAAAAAAGGGGTGGTTATTGCATCTATATGCTCTGATCTTGAAAAAAAATTGTTGACACTCAAGGGGATGCCCCTGCTGCCTGTCCATTGCCTAAACTGTGCCTGTGAATCTCAGTCTGAGAGATCTTAGAGAACATCAATAATTCAGTCTTGGCCAGACATCTCAGTAATAAAGCCCCCACAGATCTTCTTACTCTGCATTTTTGGTGACCAGGGGTACAACAGGATGTCTGGGATTATGAAGCTGCCTGCAGTGTCTGTGTGTGCTCTAAAACCTCTCATACTTGTCCATCTGGGTCTTTCCAAATTTGTGATTCTCAGCAGACCTTGGACTCATTTATCAGTTTATTTTATTACTGTTCTACCCGTGTCGGCAGGAAAAACTGTAATTTTGGTGGTGGCGGACAGATTCTTTAAGATGTCACATTTTATTGCGCTACCCGCTTTACCTAATGCCAAAGACCTTGGCGCAAATTTTCATCAATGAGACAGTAGAATTACATGGAATCTCTACCGATATTGTGTCTGACCAGTGGGTGCAGTTTATTTCCAAATTTTGGAGGGCACTTGCATTCGTTTGGGGATTTACCTGTCATTCTCTTCTGCATTTCATCCACAGTCTAATGGGCAAACTGAACTGGTTAACCAGAGTCTTGAGACTTATCTTAGGTGTTTTGTGTCTGAGAATCAGGAGGATTGGGTTACGTACTTACCTCTAGCTGAATTTGCTGTAAATAATAGTTGTCATGAATCTACTGGTAAGTACCCATTTTTCAGGGCATACGAGTTTCATCCTTAGTTCAGCTCATTTAATAGGACTCGTTCTTCTGGAATACCTGAAGAAGAATGGTTTTCATCATCTAATATGTCTGTGTGGCAAGGGGCTATTGATAATTTGATAAAGATAGGGTCCAAATATAAGAATCTATCTGATCGGAGACGTTTGGTGGGTCCGGACCTGTATGTTGGTGACTTAGTGTGGTGGGCCTCAAGGAATATCAAACTGACGGTTCCCTCTTGGAAACTGGGTCCAGGTTCATTGGTCCTTATAAGATTGTGGCCATCGCTTTTAGGATGCATAGTGTGTTTCATCAATCTCTCCTCAAAAAATATGTTGCATCTTCTATACCATCACCACTACCGCCATCTCCAGTCATGGTGGTTGGATATTTGGAATTTAAAATAACCAAGATCATTGATTCTCGCTTAGGTCATTGGTCACTTGAGTATCTGGTACACTGGAAAATATATGGTCCTGAAGAGAGTATATGGGTACCAGCATCTGACATCCATTCAGTCAGGCTGATTCAGTCTTTTCACGTGGCACACCCTGATAATCCCAGTTCTGAGGTTTCAGAGGTCCCACTTAGAAGGGGGAGTACTATCACGGGTTTATGCGACAGAGAGGAACCTTAGACTTCAGCATCTGATTTCTCCTACTCCTGCATGGATTAGAAGCGCTTCACCTTCTTATTAAACGGTGTAAATTTCTTTGGGCAATGCAGGGGTTAATCTGCTCTGTTGAGAGCTCCTGGAGCTAAGGTTCTCAGCTTTGCAGTGTTAGACACTCCTATCTAAAATATAAACTAAGTCGTGACTAGCACTCATTGTCAGAGATACCTTTTGCAGCATAGCTGGAGGTTGTTGCTGGTGGTTATTGGAGAAAGGTGTTTGGTGGATTTATCTGTGACTGTTGCCATGTTTTGAGTGTGTAATAATTCCTTTTCTTCTCTCTCTTTGGTTTAACTCCATCCTCCACTCCCCAGTGCATACCTCAGTTGTTTATGTGTGTATATTTATATGTGTGTTATTTTTTCGTTACCCCTGTTCATATTACCTTGTTAGTCTGGTTGGTGTATTACGGTACACTACTCCACTCTTTCCTGGGTGGGGGAAGGGTACAGACTAAGGGCAGTTTCAGGAGCTAAGGCAAGATACGTGGCCAAGACATATTCACCATCAGAAATAACGAGGGAACACAGCGAGCTAGGGCACTCCCTAGCATTAGGGACAGGGAAGGAGCCCCTGGTCCCGGCACACCCGCAACAGAGTCGTGACAGGTACAGTTTTTAAAATGGTGTCACTTTTGGGAATTTTCTGTCACATAGGTCTCTCAAAGTAACTTCAAATGTGATGTGATCCCTAAAATATTGGGTGTAGACATGTGGAAGATGCTATTTATTATCTATTTTGTGTGGTTTAACTATTTGGTTTAAGGACATAAAATTCAGAGTTTGAAAATTGCTAAATTTTCAATTTTTTGGTAACATTTTTGATACTTTCATAAATTAACACATATCGTATCGACCAAAATTTATCGCTAACATCAAACATAGAAGCACCAAAGAAACAAACTTTACAACAAGTCAAGGTATAGATAATTGAAAAATGAAAAGTTTATTGAATACATTAAAATCAGTATTTAAAAAAAAAAGAGAGGGAGACACTGCAGGTAAGAGGAGAAGAGTGGTTATCCCCAGGCAGTAAATCGATGTAAACAATTACTCAAAAAAGTCCTAGATTTATTTTATTTACTCACTTATATAGCGCCGTTAATTCCACAACGCTTTGCAGACATTATTGGCACTGTCACTGATGGGGCTCACAGTCTCAATTCCCTATCAGTATGTCTTTGGAATGTGGGAGAAACAGAAGAACCCGGAGGAAACCCAAGCAAACACAGGGAAAACATACAAACTCCTTGCAGATGTTGTCTTAGGAGGGATTTGAACCCAGGACCTCAGGGCTGCAATGCTAACCACTGAGCCACCGTGCCGCTGAATTCTCATATATATATCATAGTTCCAGGAAAGGAACAACAGTAGTTAATGCACTAGTTGTTGCCATACTTTGCACATGTGACAGAAATAAGATATCTAATATGAACAGTAAAAGGCACAAAATACCATGTATTCATATAGAACTAATAGCTCTGCATCAAAGTTCTTGATGTAGTTACTCGTGTAATGGCAAATTGCCCAGGTATGAGAGTCTATTCAAAAAAATGTTTATTCAAAAAAATGGATGCAGGACCATGAGCTCTATATGGAACATGCATAGAGGCCATATGCACATGTCAAGTATCAAACATGATGAAAGGGTATATGCAAGAAACATGCAAAGGACAGCACATACATACATGCTTATATATATTTCAAACAGTTACCGTATATACTCGTGTATAAGCCGAGTTTTTCACCCCTTTTTTTGTGCTGAAAACACCCCACTTGGCTTATACACAAGTCAATTGCCCCAGAAACCGGTGGGGGAGGGGGAGTGGCGGAGCAGCGAGTCGCAGGGGCAGGAGCCGGCGGCTGTGGCTAAAGCCTGTGCGCTGCTGTAATAGGGCATAGTGCCAGCCGCAGCCGCCGCTTCAAGCACACATCATACTCACCTACCTGAACGTCCTCAGTGTCACTGCATCTCATTTCAGCTGTCCGTGCCAGCAGCTCTTCCTGCCAAGTGATCACGTGGCCCTGCTCATTAAGGTAATGAATATGCACTCCTCTACACTCCCATAGGCATGAAGCGCATATTCATTACCTTAATGATTGGGCCACGTAATCGCTTGACAGGAAGAGCTGCCAGTGCCGGATTGAGATGCTGCGAGGGCACGCTGGAAGGTGAGTAAGATGTTTGTTTTGTTTTTTTAATAGGAAACAAGCAAACAGGCATAGGGGATAAGGAGCTATGTATACAAGGACGGGACGGGGAAGCCACGCATACAGGGACGGGACATGGAGCCATGCATACAGGCACAGCATTACGCTCGCACCCTGACTGGTTGGCGCGAGTGTGGGGGTTGTGGCCCCACTGTGCCACAAACCAGACTACCCTGGAAGGGGCATGACTAAGCAGCTACCTTGGGTTTCACTGTAGCCTCTGATGGTGAGGTTAGGCTTCTGCAGCAGGTAGCTGCCAGGTGCCACTCCAGGGTGGTGTCTGGCTGTGACTGATGATCCCACTGGAACCAGAGCACTGTGACAGGTGCGGGCAAGAGTCGACAGGCACGACTGGTACTATGGCGGGCACGGCGGGCACTCTTGGTGGACAGGCGGGCACGTCTGAGACACTAGCAGACAGGCGAGCACGGCTGAGACACTGGCAGACAGGTGGGCATGGCTGAGACACTGGTAGACAGGCGGGCATGGCTGAGACACTGGCAGATAGGCAGGCATGGCTGAGACACTGGCAGACAGGCAGGCATGGCTGAGACACTGGCAGACAGGCGGGAACGGCTGAGACACTCGCAGACAGGCGGAAAAGGCTGAGACACTGGCAGACAAGCGGGCAGAGACAGAAGGGACAGGAACTGACTTGGGAGGCACAGGAACATGGGCAGAAAAGAATGGAACAAGGGAACAGGTATGGACCAGTTCAGACTGGAGAAGCTGGGGTTGGTTCAGAAAGGACAGAGACACAAACTGGAATGAGAGATATATGGGAATAGGTAATAGTTGTGTCATGTATAGTGTACAGTTCCTATAGCGTCTTGTGCTTGGGTGCGAGGAAAACACAGGAGACATAGGTTGAAATGAAATGACTTGTATTACTTCATACAAGCATGCTGAAAAGTTCACACAGTTTGCAGGAACAGCAACAGGAGACACAGCAGGCCAGAGTAACTTCAAGCTCTACAATAACTCTCCAAAGCAGGTTCAGGATCTCTTCTCTGTACCGTAATTCCTCTGCAAACATGGATTCACCAAACAGCAGGTTTCCAGAGTCCAAAAATGTTCCAAGGTTCCTCAGTAGGGAATAGCTGGAGTACAAGTCCAAGGCTTCCAGGAGTCAGGTCACAGACTGACTGAGGCTTGATTCAGGAGCACTGATTGTTCAGCTGAGGCTGCTTAAGAAGCAAGAGGGAAGAATCAGGGCGGGAACATGAAAACTGGAAACTCCATACCAACTGAGGGCAAGAGCTGCAGAAAGACAGAAAGCAAAATGGCCAAGGAAAACTGAGTTTCAAGGAACATGTCAACAGAGACAAAGAACCTTACATTACTCCCCCTTAGGGACAACCTCCGGATGACCTCAGACCAGGCTTGTCAGGGTACCTCTGATGAAACTGGCGGAGCAGGCGAGGAGCATTTACATTATTGACTGGTTCCCATGAGTTGTCCTCCACTGGGTAGCCCTGACATTTAATCAAATATTGCAACTGATTTCTGTACAACCTGGAATCTAGAATCCTTTCCACCATAAATTCTTCCTGACCATCGACCAGCACTGGGTCAGGGCAAGGAGAAGAACGTCCAGGAAACATATTGGGTGTTGCAGCCTTTAGTAGGGATACATGAAAGACAGGGTGGATTCTCATAGTTCTGGGTAGTTGAAGACGACAAGCAACAGCACTTATAATCTTATTGATCTTATAAGGTCCAATGTACTTATGTCCCAATTTAGACGATGGAATCTTTAATTTAAGATTTCTGGTTGACAGCCAGACCAAATCTCCTACCTTGAAAGATGATGCAGGTTTACGAAATCTATCTGCTGCTTTCTTGTACCTTTCCTGAGCCAATTCTAGATTTTCCTTTAGAAGATCCATATTTGTTTTGTAAAGAAGTGATTCTTTCAGCCTGCCGGCAAGGGCGTATCTATGGGAAATCGAGGAAGAATGTTAGGATGATAACCTAGATTGGAGTAAAAAGGAGACTGCTTAGTGGAGGCGCTCTGAGAGTTGTTATAAGAGAACTCAGCCAGTGGAAGTAGATCCACCCAATCATCCTGTAGGTGGCAGATAAAACAGCGGAGATACTGCTCCAGGGTCTGATTGGTTCGTTCTGTCTGTCCATTAGTCTGGGGATGAAAAGCAGAAGAAAGGTTTACTTTAATGTCCAATGCTGCACAGAAATTTTGCCAAAACCTTGAAGTGAATTGCACCCCTCGATCCGAAATGACCTCATCCGGTACTCCATGTAAGCGAAACACATTCTTAATCATCAAGTCTGATGTCTGTTTTGCAGTGGGTAAGCCGACACAAGGGATAAAATGAGCTGCCTTTGTTAGACGGTCAACCACCACTAGAATGGTGTTCTTCCCTTGAGAGGTTGGTAACTCCACAATGAAGTCCATAGAAATGGATCCCCACGGGCGGGACGGGGTGGGAAGAGGTTGCAACAGACCAGTTGGTGAGGAGCGAGGTGTTTTGCATCTTGCACAGACTTCACATGAAGTGACATAGTTTAAGACATCTTTCCTGTAAGTGGGCCACCAAAAGAAACGAGAAAGAAATTCTTGTGTCTTTAGAATTCCCCTATGCCCGGCTATCTTGGAATCGTGGATGAGTTACAATACTCTCAATCTGACTGTTTCAGGTATATACAGACGTTGTCCCTGAATCCACACACCATTCTTAAAGACAAGACTTACGTCCCTTGGGGATTGAGCCAACAAAGAATCCGCATGGTATGCTTCCTTGATGTCCTTAAGTAGGTCTTGATTATGAATCACTCCCAGGAATCTAGAGTCAGGAAGAATAGTCTTAGGAGGAGTAAGTGGACGTGTCTCTGCTGAATGAATCCTAGAGAGTGCATCAGCCTTTCCATTGCGCGATCCTGGTCTATAAGAAATGACAAAATTAAATTGGTTTAGGAAAAGATTCCAGCGAGCCTGGCGAGGAGTCAGGCACTTAGCCGACCTGATAAATTCAAGGTTACGATGGTCTGTCAGGACGACTATTTGCTGTGCAGCTCCCTGAAGAAGGTGTCTCCATTCCTTGAAGGCGGCAATAATGGCCAACAATTCTCTATTGCCCACATCGTAGTTCCTCTCAGCCGAAGACAACTGCTGGGAAAAGAAGGCACAGGGATGCAAGACATTCTTCTCACCTGTTCTCTGAGAGAGTATAGCTCCAACGGCACAGTCTGAAGCATCCACCTCTATTATGAAGGCAAGCTCGGGGTTGGGATGTACTAAGATAGGTGCGGTGGTAAATTTATCCTTTAAACAGGAAAATGCTTCCTGAGCTTGCGGGGTCCAGGAGAACCTAGACTGTTTCCGGGTAAGTTGGGTGATAGGTGACACTACCTCAGAAAAATTCTTAATGAAACGTCTATAGAAGTTGGCAAACCCGATGAAACGCTGCACCTCCTTCACATTTCTAGGAATTGGCCAATCCTTGATGGCTTGGGTCTTGCT
Source organism: Oophaga sylvatica (assembly GCA_033576555.1). Classification (NCBI taxonomy): domain Eukaryota; kingdom Metazoa; phylum Chordata; class Amphibia; order Anura; family Dendrobatidae; genus Oophaga; species Oophaga sylvatica. Next base: position 253,623,764 of record JARQOD010000006.1, read on the forward strand.
TCCATCCATACTAATCCCTTGCGTAGATAGTACATACCCCAGAAATTGAATTTCGGTCCTATGAAATTCACATTTTTCAAGTTTGATGTAGAGATGGTTTTGTCTTAGGCGTTCTAAGACCATTCTCACATGTCCATGATGTTCCTCTGTGGAGTTAGAAAAAATTAGAATTTCATCCAGATAAATCACCACAAATGTATCTAGGAGATCCCTGAAGATATCATTCACGAAGTGTTGGAAAGTGGCTGGGGCGGTACTCAGACCAAAAGGCATAACTAGATATTCAAAGTGTCCATAGCGTGACCTGAAAGCAGTCTTCCATTCATCCCCAGGTCTGATACGGACCAAGTTATAGGCCCCACGGAGATCCAGTTTAGAGAAAATTTTGGCATGCCGCACTCTCTCCAACAACTCAGGGATTAAAGGCAATGGATAACGGTTTCTAATAGTAACCTTATTGAGTTCCCTATAGTCTATGCAGGGTCTCAGAGATCCATCTTTCTTCTTCACAAAGAAGATGGGTGCACCTGCGGGAGATGAAGAGGGGCGTATGAAGCCCTTGGCTAAATTTTCGTCTATATAATCCTTCAAAGCTTTTAGCTCGGGCCCCGCTAGGGGGTAGATCTTACCAAAAGGTATCTCGGCTCCGGGTAATAATTCAATTGGACAATCATATGGACAGTGAGGAGGAAGCTGATCAGCGTTCTTCTTGTCACATAAATCGTCATAGTCCTGGTATACAGCTGGTAGTTCAGGGACTGACATGGTTCCTTTAGGAACAGAGCAAGCTGAAACTCCTTGACTCATCTGTTTTCTCCGGAAAGTGTAATTCCTTGGTCTCCCAGTTAATCGTAGGATTCTGCGCCTGCAGCCATGGTAGCCCTAGAATGATGGGAAAGTGGGGAGAAGAGATAAGCAAAAAAGACATTTTCTCCTGATGATCTTTACCCATAAGGACCCTCAAAGGCTCTGTTTCTTGATCCACTGGTCCAGAAGTCAGTAGAGAGCCATCCACAGTCTCCATCTGTACTGGAGTAGCCTTCTTCACTGAACGTATCCCCTGTTTCAGAGCAAAGGAGATATTAATAAAATTTCCACTTGCTCCTGAGTCGATCATAGCAGAGCTAGACACCCAGACTGAGTCAACCCAGAGTTTGATGGAAAGGAAGCAATGAGAATTGTTTACTTTTACAACTGAGCTGGGACACCGCTGAGGAAACTTGAAAAATTGCAGCGTTTATACCGTCATCGTCCCCAGAACTAACAGAGTTTAAGTCCGAGAAATCAAGATCTCTTGCAGCAGATCTCTCTGGAGCCTGAGGCTCGGACATGACAGAGCTCCTCTCGCAACACTCACAGTGAATGACTGCTGCAGTAGTCTTACGAGAACGGCTGGGGCAGTTTATAATGAAGTGCCCTGACTTACCACAGTAGAAACATAGATTTTCCTTTATACGATGTTCTTTGCGTGCATCACTAACCCGTCTTTGTAAAGAGTCCACCTGCATGGGTTCAGGTTCTGGTTCCCTTGTGATCCTACTCAAAGGTTCCTTAGCTGAGGAGGAGGTAGTAAAAGGTTAGTGCGATTATTTTCGAACCATCTCTCTTGTCTGCGTTCAGTCAGACGAGCATCAATACGGATACAATAGTTAATAAAGTCACCTAACGCAGTGGGAGGGTCGGCACGAGCAAGTTCATCCTTAATCAGTGGAGACAACCCTTTCTGAAAAATAGATTTTTTAGCGGAAGTGTCCCAAGTGGTATCAAGAGCCCATCTCCTGAAATCCAGGGCATATTCGGCTACTGAACGCTTACCTTGGCGCAAAGTTAACATGGCTGCTTCAGCTGTTGCACCTCGATTGGGGTCATCAAACACCTGCCCCATGGCTGAAATAAAAGCATCAAGGTGATTCAAACAATCATCCTCAGTCTCAATCAGAGGGTTTGCCCACATCAAAGCCTTATTGGTAAGCAACATGATTATAGTAAGCACTTTGGATCGTTCAGTGGGAAATTGTGAAGCATGTGCAGAGAAAAATAAATTGCATTGATTAATAAATCCCCTGAATTTCTCACGTTCACCGCCAAAACGAAAAGGAGGTAATTTGGGGATCCCAGAACTTGGGGTTATGGCAGGAGCCTGGGCTCGTTCCTCTAGAGCCTCAATCCTGGCTCGCAATTCCTGGGTAGTCTGTCCAAACACTTGCAAATTATGATTAGTGAGGTCCTGTAGGCTTGCAAAACGGGTTTTTAAAGTCTGTACATCTGAAAGGATTGTATCAGTCACTCCGCAAAGTTCCTTTATGCGGGCCTCCATCTTCCAGATCTTTTAAGGCAGAGGTGCTGGAAGGAGAAGAGGAAAGGAAAAAAAAAAAAACAATAGTGTTTACCTGTGGTAACACTCCAGAGTAAAATTTTAAGGGAATGCGCTCACCTGGAATGGTTGTGAGAAGTCACAACCACTGTCATCACATAAGGTATTAAACGGACATCTGATATCCACAGTCTCAGCAGACACGGCTTTCCCAGACCCAGCAGACACTAAACATTGGCTCCTGAATCTTGTCATGTATAGTGTACAGTTCCTATAGCGTCTTGTGCTTGGGTGCGAGGAAAACACAGGAGACATAGGTTGAAATGAAATGACTTGTATTACTTCATACAAGCATGCTGAAAAGTTCACACAGTTTGCAGGAACAGCAACAGGAGACACAGCAGGCCAGAGTAACTTCAAGCTCTACAATAACTCTCCAAAGCAGGTTCAGGATCTCTTCTCTGTACCGTAATTCCTCTGCAAACATGGATTCACCAAACAGCAGGTTTCCAGAGTCCAAAAATGTTCCAAGGTTCCTCAGTAGGGAATAGCTGGAGTACAAGTCCAAGGCTTCCAGGAGTCAGGTCACAGACTGACTGAGGCTTGATTCAGGAGCACTGATTGTTCAGCTGAGGCTGCTTAAGAAGCAAGAGGGAAGAATCAGGGCAGGAACATGAAAACTGGAAACTCCATACCAACTGAGGGCAAGAGCTGCAGAAAGACAGAAAGCAAAATGGCAGACGGAAAACTGAGTTTCAAGGAACATGTCAACAGAGACAAAGAACCTTACAAGTTGTGTGTGGAAACAGGTAGGGGCCTGTTCTGACTGGAGGAGCAGAGGCTGAACTGCAGGAGTGCGGAGAAGAGGCAGAACCGCAGGAGTGCGGAGCAGTGGCAGAAAATGGTTCTGCAGCAGCAGGAGCGGAGCAAAGCGGAACCACAAGGTATGCTGAGAGGAGCTGCAGCAAGAGGTTCTGCAGCAGTATGAGCAAAGCAAAGCGGAGCAGCAAGGTATGCTGAGAGGAGCTGCAGCAAGAGGTTCTGCAGCAGTATGAGCAAAGCAAAGCGGAACAGCAAGGTATGCGGAGAGGAGCTGCAGCAAGAGGTTCTGCAGCAGAAGGAGCGAATCAAAGCGGAACCGCAAGCTTGCGGAGAGGAGCTGCAGCAAGAGGTTCTGCAGCAGCAGGTAAGACAGAGGGAGTAAACACAAGGGTATGCAGGCAGGGAAGGATAGGCCTGGGATACAACAGACACAGGTATAGGACAGAGTACAGGTAGGGAAAGGTACGAGACAAGGTACATGAACAAAGACACAGAGACCAGGATATTCTGCCTCCTGGATAGTGGAACAGACCAGTACAGATACAGGTCTGGGAATCAAGCCCCCAGAGAAGGCGAAATACAGGACAGGACCTGGCAGCTCAGCAGTAAGACACTAACTGAGTAAAGGCATTGCTCAGGCAGCTTCCACCGTGTAAATCTGCCTTAAATACCAAAGGCCCCTTGGTAATTGGCTGGGAACACCATAGGCAGGTGCACACTGATTCTATAAGAACCAGAAAGAGCCGGCTCTGCCCCCCTATGCATGCAGCCAGGAAACATGCACAGAGCAGAAAGGAGACAAGAGGCATCCAGCACAGAGGCGGCAGCAGACAGAACTCACAGCATGGCCCAGATTGGTGAGTAAACTGAGGGGATGGGAGGCTATGAAGTGATGCCGGCAGGGTTGTTACAGACAGGATGAGGGAGCCATGCATACAGGGATGGGACAGGGGAGGCATGCATATAATGACAGGGAGAGGGGAGGCACGCATACAAGGATAGGGACCTGGGAGCCATGCATACCACATAGGGATGAGGGGACAAAGCATACCCGGCTTATATTCGAGTCATTAAGTTACCCAGTTTTCCATGGCAAAATTAGGTGCCTCGGCTTATACTCTGGTTGACTTATACTCGAGTATATACGGTACATAGTAAAAAGTGTATGATAAAGGTACTGTACCTCAGGAGTAATGACTGGGGTCCTAACACACCCGACACATGTTTTGCAATGAAATGCTTCATCCAGGGGTAGTTAGGTGCTGGCCTGATGGATTATTTAAGTGGTTGACAACCAATGAAAGAAAGGAAGCTTCATATGTGCCTGAGTATCTAATTACAGCCGCGGTGGTACTGGCAACGTATATTATTGTTTCCGGTATCATAATGTGTCATATTCACCAAAAAGTTCCAGGTCATACAGAGCCGTCGGAAAATATGATGTAGTGATGTGTCACATTTACCGTTACCATAGCAACGCCATCACTGACGTTGTTTTCATACAAAGGAGGTGCCGTAATACTGGTGTGCCACCACGCGAGTGCACCGCTGAGACAAGCGCCATGTCACTTCCCAGAGATCGAATGTCACGTCACTTCCTGGAGATCGGAGGGCGCACGTGGATACCTGACATCAATCCCTGACAACAGAGGACAGAGGCAGAGTCCAAATGCATATTTAATCTAAACAGTATGGCCCCTCAAGGTTTAACCCCTTCATGACCCAGCCTATTTTGACCTTAAAGACCTTGCCATTTTTTGCAATTCTGACCAGTGTCCCTTTATGAGGTAATAACTCAGGAACGCTTCAACGGATCCTAGCGATTCTGAGATTGTTTTTTCGTGACATATTGGGCTTCATGTTAGTGGTAAATTTAGGTCGATAATTTTTGCGTTTATTTGTGAAAAAAATGGAAATTTGGCAAAAATTTTGAAAATTTTGTAATTTTCAAATTTTTAATTTTTATTCTGTTAAACCAGAGAGTTATGTGGCACAAAATAGTTAATAAATAACATTTCCCACATGTCTACTTTACATTAGCACAATTTTGGGAACAACATTTTTTTTTGTTAGGAAGTTATAAGGGTTAAAAGTTGACCAGCGATTTCTCATTTTTACAGCAAAATTTACAAAACCATTTTTTTTAGGGATCCACCTCACATTTGAAGTCACTTTGAGGGTCTATATGGCAGAAAATACCCAAAAGTGACACCTTTATAAAAACTGCACCCCTCAAGCTACTCAAAACTACATTCAAGAAGATTATTAACCCTTCAGGTGCTTCACAGGAACTAAAGCAACATGGAAGGAAAAAATGGACATTTTAATTTTTCCAACAAAAATTTTCTTTTAGCATCAATTTTTTAATTTTTACATGGGCATCAGGATAAAATGGATCCTAAAATTTGTTGGGCAATTTCTCCTGAGTACACAGATACCTCATATGTGGTCATAAACCACTGTATGGGCGCACGGCAGGGCTCAGAAGGGAAGGAGCGCCATTTGACTTTTTGAATGGAAAATATGCTGGAATATTTAGCGGTTGCCATGTCATATTTGGAGAGTCCCTGTGTGCCTAAACATTGGAGCTCCCCCACAAGTGACCACATTTTGGAAACTAGACCCCCTAAGGAACTTATCTAGATGCATAGTGATCACTTTGAACCCCCAGGTGCTTCACAAATTGATCTGTAAAAAAAATAAAGTACTTTTTTTTCACAAAAATTTTCTTTTAGCCTCAGTTTTTTCATTTTCGCATGGTCAACAGTATAAATTGGATCCTAAAATTTGTTGGGCAATTTCTCCTGAGTACACAGATACCTCATATGTGGTCATAAACCACTGTTTGGGGCACGTCAGGGCTCAGAAGGAAAGGAGCGCCATTTGACTTTTTGAATGGAAAATATGCTGGAATATTTAGCGGTTGCCATGTCGCATTTGGAGCGTCCCTGTGTGCCTAAACATTGGAGCTCCCCCACAAGTGACCCCATTTTGGAAACTAGACCCCCTAAGGAACTTATCTAGATGCATAGTGAGCACTTTGAACCCCCAGGTGCTTCACAAATTGATCCATAAAAAAAGAAAGTACTTTTTTTTCACAAAAATTTTCTTTTAGCCTCAGTTTTTTTCATTTTCACATGGGCAACAGTATAAATTGGATCCTAAAATTTGTTGGGCAATTTCTCCTGAGTACACAGATACCTCATATGTGGTCATAAACCATTGTTTGGGCGTACGGCAGGGCTCAGAAGGGAAGGAGCGCCATTGGACTTTTTGAATAGAAAATATGCTGGAATATTTAGCGGTTGCCATGTCGCATTTGGAGAGTCCCTGTGTGCCTAAACATTGGAGCTCCCCCACAAGTGACCCCATTTTGGAAACTAGACCCCCTAAGGAACTTATCTAGATGCATAGTGAGCACTTTGAACCCCCAGGTGCTTCACAAATTGATCCGTAAAAAAAAGAAAGTACTTTTTTTTCACAAAAATTTTCTTTTAGCCTCAGTTTTTTTCATTTTCACATGGCAACAGTATAAATTGGATCCTAAAATTTGTTGGGCAATTTCTCCTGAGTACACAGATACCTCATATGTGGTCATAAACCACTGTTTGGGCGCACGGCAGGGCTCAGAAGGGAAGGAGCGCCATTTGACTTTTTGAATAGAAAATATGCTGGAATATTTAGCGGTTGCCATGTCGAATTTGGAGAGTTCCTGTGTGCCTAAACATTGGAGCTCCCCCACAAGTGACCCCATTTTGGAAACTAGACCCCCTAAGGAACTTATCTAGATGCATAGTGAGCACTTTGAACCCCCAGGTGCTTCACAAATTGATCCGTAAATAAAAAAAAGTACTTTTTTTTCACAAAAATTTTCTTTTAGCCTCAGTTTTTTTCATTTTCACATGGGCAACAGTATAAATTGGATCCTAAAATTTGTTGGGCAATTTCTCCTGAGTACACAGATACCTCATATGTGGTCATAAACCACTGTTTGGGCGCACGGCAGGGCTCAGAAGGGAAGGAGCGCCATTTGACTTTTGAATGGAAAATATGCTGGAATATTTAGCGGTTGCCATGTCGCATTTGGAGAGTTCCTGTGTGCCTAAACATTGGAGCTCCCCCACAAGTGACCCCATTTTGGAAACTAGACGCCCTAAGGAACTTATCTAGATGCATAGTGAGCACTTTGAACCCCCAGGTGCTTCACAGAAGTTTATAACGCAGAGCCGTGAAAATAAAAAATCATTTTTTTTTCTCAAAAAATGATTTTTTAGCCCACTATTTTTTATTTTTACAATGGTTACAGGAGAAATTGGACCCCAAAAGTTGTTGTCCAGTTTGTCCTGAGTACGCTAGTACCCCATATGTGGGGGGAACCACTGTTTGGGCACACGTCAGGGCTCGGAAGGGGTGTAGTGACGCTTTGAAGTGCAGACTTGATGGAATGGTCTGCGGGCATCTTGTTACGTTTGCAGAGCCCCTGATGTGCCTAAACAGTAGAAACTCCCCACAAGTGACCCCATTTTGGAAACTAGACCCCGCAAAGAACTTATCTAGATGTGTGGTGAGCACTTTGAACCCCCAAGGGCTACACAGAAGTTTATAACGCCCGGGCATGAAAATAAAACAATCATATTTTTTCCACAAACATGATCTTTTAGTTCCCAATTTTTTATTTTCCCAAGGGTAACAGGAGAAATTAGACCCCAAAAGTTGTTGTCCAATTTGTCCTGAGTACGCTGATATCCCATATGTGGGAGAAAACTACTGTATGGGCACACGTCGGGGCTCGGATGGGAAGTAGTGACGTTTTGAAATGCCCACTTGATGGAATGGTCTTCGGGCGTCATATTACGTTTGCAGAGTCCCTGATGTGCCTAAACAGTAGAAACTCCCCACAAGTGACCCCATTTTGGAAACTAGATCCCCCAAGGAACTCCTATAGATGTGTGATAAGCACTTTGAATCTCCAAGTCCTTCACAGAAGTTTATAACGCAGAGCCGTGAAAATATAAAATCATTTTTTTTCCACAAAAATAAATTTTTAGTCCCCAATTTTTTTTCCCAATGTTACCAGGAGAAATTAGAACCCCCAAAGTTGTTGTACAATTTTTCCTGAGTACGCTGATACCCCATATGTGGGGATAAACCACTGTTTGGGCATACGTCGGGGCTTGGAATAAAGGGAGCACTGTTTGACTTTTTGAACGCAAAATTTGCAGGAATCAATGGTGGCGCCATGTCGCGTATGGAGACCCCCTGATGTGCCTAAATAGTGGAAACCCCTCAATTCTAACTCCAACCCTAACCCCAACACACCCCTAACCCCAACCCTAACCCCTACACACACCTAACCCTAATACAAACCCTAATCATAACCCTAACCCCAACACACCCCTAACCCTAATCCCAACTCTAACCATAAACCTAACCACAAGCCTAACCCTAATTCCAACCCTAACCCTAATTCCAACCCTAACCCAAATTCCAACCCTAACCGTAATTCTAACCTTAACCCTAATGCTAACCCTAACCCTAGTTCTAACCCTAAGGCTGGGTTCATATTGCGTTTTACCAGTCCGTTCAACACGTAGCGTTGACCGGCTGGTGACGGTATAGCATAACGCGATCGCGTTATGCTATACCCGCTAGCGCAGATGAATCAGCAGATAATCAACCGCGGATCCGCAGCAAAATCAGTCGCGGATCAGCAGCAAAATCCGCCGCGATCAGCAGCAAATCAGCGCGGATCCGCAGCAAATCCGCCACGGACAGCAGCAAAATCCGCTGCGGATCCGCAGCAAAATCCGCCGGTATCCGCAGCAAAATCCGCCAGGATCCGCAACAAAATCGCCGGGGATCAGCAGCCAAATCCGCCGCGGATCCGCAGCAAATCAGCCACGATCCGCAGCGAAAATCACCGCGGATCCGCAGCGAAATCAGCCCGATCAGCAGCGAAATCCACCGCGGATCAGCAGCAAAATCCGCTGCGGATCCGCAGCAAAATCCGCCGGTATCCGCAGCAAAATCCGCCAGGGATCCGCAACAAAATTCGCCGGGGATCAGCAGCCAAATCCGCCGCGGATCCGCAGCCAAATCAGCCACGGATCCGCAGCGAAATCAGCCGCGGATCCGCAGCGAAATCAGCCGCGGATCAGCAGCGAAATCCATCGCGGATCAGAAGCGAAATCAGCCGCGGATCCGCAGCGAATCAGCAGAGAAATCCGCCGCGGATCAGCAGCCAAATCTGCCGCGGATCAGCAGCGAAATCCGCCGCGGATCAGCCGCGATATCTGCCGCGGATCAGCCGCGAAATCCGCCGCGGATCAGCCGCGAAATCCGCCGCGGATCAGCAGCGATATCCGCCGCGGATCCGCAGCAAAATCAGCTGCGGATCAGCAGCAAAATCTGCTAGGGAAAAAAAAAAATTCTTTATTTTATTATTTGTCCCTACCTATGACAGGGGGGTTCATTTACTTTTTTTTTATTTTGATCACTGTGACAGTTTATCACAGTGATCAAAATAAATTTTTGTACAATGGAGGGCGCACTGCGCATGCGCCGGCCGGCGGGCGCACTGCGCATGCGCCCGCCATTTTCCAAGATGGCGGCGCCCATGAAGCATCCCGGGCAGCCGCCGGGACGGATCCAGGGACATCGGTGGACCGGGAGAGGTGAGTATGGGGCGTCGGAAGGTGAGGGGGGGATCGGTAGGTGGGGCAGTGTATCGCAGGAGCAGGGGAGCAGACAGTGACGGCAGTGACCGATCGCTGCCATCTTTCAATGGCGGCGGCCGATCACCGCTGTGACTTGGTGTGGGGGGGTCAGATCTTGGTGTCCAGCCATGGCAGATGCTATTGCAGCATCGGCCATGGCTGGATTGTAATATTTCACCAGTTTCATTGGTGAAATATTACAAATCGCTCTGATTGGCTGTTTCACTTTTAACAGCCAATCAGAGCGATCGTGGCCACGTGGGGGTTAAGCCAACCCCCCTGTGGTGATGCAGTAAGGGTCCTGTTACTGCGGGTCGGGTGACCTTTCAGTGAGAAACATGATTTATAGCATGACGCCGACGTCGGCGTCATGGGTCGGGATGGCACAGGTTTTCATGGCGCCGAGTCGGCGTCATGGGTCGGGAAGGGGTTAAATGAGGAACTTTTTTTCTGGTTTCTATGGCTAGATCAAGTCATTCTGTGTTTCTTTTATGTCCATTTCTATTTCTTGATTCATATTCCTCTTTCTTACTCACCATTTTTTTCCTTCTTAGGTCACGCCTCCTTTCTCGCGCTCATGGTGCCCTCAGACAGGGAATAGCAGTCCACAAGCAGACACTGAGCACACGATGCTCAGTGTCTACTGGATGACAGGCTGCATGGAAGCATCATGCAACCATGTAGCCTGCCATCTAGATGTAGCAGAGATGGACCAGTCATGGGACAAATAGATTAAAAGCATCTCTGCAGAAAGGTGAGGAATATTGTTGCTTGATTTTTTTACCTCTTTTGCAGATGACGAGGGCATCAAGAGAATGGGCAAGGTTGTAAGCATGGTTTAATTAAGAATATTAACCCTTTCCTTACCGATGACGGAATAGTACGTCATCGGTAAGGATCCACTGCTTTGAGGTGAGCTCCGGCGGTGAGCCCACCTCAAAGCCACGACATGTCAGCTGTTATAAACAGCTGACATGTGCCCGCAATAGGCGCGAGCGAAATCGCCATCCGCCCGTGCCTATTAACTAGTTAAAACCCCCTGTCAAAGGTGACAGCGGGCATTTAACTAGAGCTTCCAGCCGCCGGGCTGGAAATGAGCGCATCGCCGACCACCGTCATGTGATCGGGGTTGGCTACGCATTGCCTTGACAACCAAGGTCTCATAGAGACTTCTATGGTTGTTGCCGGCACATTGCTGTGAGCGCTGCCCGGTGGTCGGCGCTCAAAGCAATGCAGTAAATCTGCTACATCATCGCCAATATGTAGCAGAGCCGATCGAGATGTGCATGCTTCTAGCCTCTCGCGAAGGCTATTTAAGCATGCCAAAAGTAAAAAAAAAAGTGTTTGAAAATTTAAAAAAATAAAAAAACCTAAAAGTTCAAATCACCCCCCTTTCGCCCCAATCAAAATAAAACAATAAAAGAAAAATCAAACATACACATATTAGGTATCGCCGCGTTAAGAATCGCCCGATCTATCAACAACAAAAAAGGATTAACCTGATCGCTACACGGCGTTGCGAGAAAAAAATTCAAAACGCCAGAATTACGTTTTTTTGGTCACCGCAACATTGCATTAAAACGCAATAACGAGGCCTGTGGGACCTCCCGGTAGGCAAACAGCAGGTGTGGGAGATACCGCTCCCAGTCTCTCCCGTGGGAGTCGACCAACATCTTCAGCATCTGCTTTAAGGTGCCATTGAACCGCTCACACAAGCCATTGGTTTGTGGGTGATACGGGCTGGCCACCAGATGTTGCACCTGTACCTGCTTACAGAGAGACTCCATCAGCTGCGACATGAACTGGGTCCCTCGGTCGGTGAGCATTTCCTTGGGAAGCCCCACTCTGGAGAAAATCTCCAGTAAGGCAGTGGCCACTTTGTCGGGCCGAATGGACGACAAAGCTACTGCCTCCGGGTACCGGGTGGCATAGTCCACTACCGTTAGTATGAAGCATTTCCTGGAGTGGCTGGGAGTGGACAGAGGTCCAATGAGATCCACAGCCACCCTCGAGAAAGGCTCTTCGATGATGGGCAGAGTTACCAGTGGGGCTTTGGGGGCCGGCCCCGCCTTCCCCACCCTCTGACAGGTGTCACACGAACGGCAGTAGGCTATCACCTCGGTCCTCATTCCAGGCCAGTAGAAATGCTGAGCTAGCCTGGCCCTGGTTTTAGTGATCCCTAGGTGTCCGGCCATTGGAATCTCGTGTGCGATCCGCAACAATTCCGCCCTGAACGGATGGGGTACCACTAACTGTCGGTCCCTGGGCCACGCCTCCGGTGAACCCTGCTGGACCGTTACCCGGTACAGCCATCCCTGGTCCCAGACCACTCGCTCGCGGTCGGACTCCAGGGGAGGCTGTGCCGCCTGCTCCTTGAGAGTCTTCAGGCTAGTGTCAGCTTCCAACGCTGCCTGAAATCCCTGACTTGATGTGGCAAGAATTGATGAAACTGCCATGTCCTCTGTCAGTTCCCCGGGATCTGTCTCCTGGCTACTGTCTGACTCGGCAGCCACTTGGTCGGAGAGGGGGAAACAGTCGGACATCCGCGAGGCTCCTTGGGCTTCAGCACTCCCACTCCTGGTAACAGCGGCCACGACCGCTGAGACCACGGGTAGCGCCTGCTTTCCCTCGTCCCCTGACCAAGTCGCCGGGTCATGCAGACTTCCCTGACTTCCTGACATCCCGGATGTGGGGAACTCCTGCCCTGGGGTCTTACCTGGTGGCTCCTCTCCCGGGATGCCCCCTCCCTCCATGGCCTGTTCCTCTTCCTGCAGGGGCCCTAGACTCAGCAGGCTGGGTTCACTTAGGGGCCCTACACTGCCCATAGCAGCCCCTCCCCCCACCTCTGAGCTCTCCCTTGCAGCCTCCTCACCTGTCCTCACTGTGAGCCCTGTGTGTGTAGTGTCAGTGCATGGCTTACCATCAGGTTTCACTCCCTCCTCCACTGTTGGAGGCACATTCAATACATTAACATTAGCATTCACAGTAGAGTCATGACATTCTTGGGGAGCCAAACTTGGGGGTTCAGTGGCCACATACTGGGACACTAGCCGCCCCAAATCGGTCCCAAGCAACACATTTGCAGGAATATTTGGCGTTACTCCCACCTCCCGCATCCCCCTCCGGTACCCCAGTCCAAATACACCTTGGCAACGGGCAGCGCCAGTTCAATGCATCCGATTCCGGAGACGGAAAGGGTTTTCCCAGGTACCAAGTCTTGAGGGGACACCACCTCAGGGCGTACCAGGGTTCGTTCAGCGCCTGTGTCCCGCAGTCCCATGACCGCTGAGCGGCCGATGGTGAGGGTTGGTAATTGTCTAGGGACCTCCCACCACCCCCTCCCACACACAAAACAGTGGTTGGTTTCTGGGACAGGGATGGGGCCTTCTGGCGCTGGGGACACGCAGCCTTAAAGTGTCCTGGCTGATTGCAATTATGACAACGTCTGGGTTCTGTTCCTGGCCTGGAGAGGGCAGCCAGGGGGTACACCCCTTGCACTCTGGGGGCTGGATATGGGGCTGGGGCAGGATTGGGCTTACCCCCTCTCCAGGTGCTGCTGGCAGGCTTCTTTGGCTCCGGCGCCCTGTTGTTGGCATACTCGTCTGCCAGGGCGGCTGTAGCAGAAGCCCCCTTTGGTTTCCGGTCACGGAGGAACTGCTAGAGGTCCTCTGGGCAGTTCCACAAGAATTGCTCCATGACAAACAGTTCCTGGACCTCCTGGTGGGTAGTGAGCTCTAGACCCGAGGTCCAGTGCTCCGCAGCTCTCAGCAGGGCCCGCATGTGGTCGGTCCAGGTGTCCTTTGAACCCCGCTGCAGGCTCCTGAACTTACTGCAGTACGACTCCGGGGTGAGGTTGTAGTGCTGGATCAGGGCCCGCTTGATGCTGTTGTAGTCCTGCTCCTCCCCGGCAGGTAAGTCCCCCAAAACTTCCAGGGACTTACCCTCAAAAGGGGGGTCAGGTACCTTTGCCCTCTGATCAGGGGCCAGATGATGTTGGAGGCAGGTCCTCTCAAAAGCCAGCAGAAAGGAATCCAGGTCTCCATCCTTCTCAAGCAAGGGAAAGTCCTCCGCCCGGACCTTGGAAGCCCTTGTCTCCGGTGGGCCTGGTGCGTCCAGCGGGGGCCCGTGCTGAGCCATCTCCAGTCAGTGCCGGTGCTCCGCAGCTTCACGGCGTTCTGTAGCCTGCAACACACGTTCTGTATGCTCACGCTCTGCCACTGCTTGCTCACGCTCTGCTGCTTTCTCTGCCGCCACCAGGAGTCTGTCATAGGCGGCGTCATTACCAGCCTCGAGCTGTGCCATAGCCGCTTGGAAAAGGGCCTCCGATCTGGACAGGCTGGGACGGGCAGGGGGTGGACAGTCCACTGCGGGACTGAGCACGGGGGTCGGGCTCCTTGGGGAGCTCTGGCTGAGCTCCCCCTCATCGGTATCGAACCCCTCATAGACCACAGCATTGGCCTCCCCCTTTGCCCTACTCCTTGTGCCTTCCGCCATCTTGGGAACCTTTGGTTACTGACACAGCTGCAACCCTGACCTTGCACACAACTTATTATATTTACACTCTGACCGTCTAGTGCTGGGCTGACCTTAAGACCCCAGCAGCGAAAGTACTGCTGGTAGTCTCTAGTGTCTGGGAATAGGGGTCCCACGCACACTAATACTCTGATCCCACCGCTGCCACCAATTGTGAGGAACTAAGCCGACCGCCACACGGTAGCCCGGGTATCACAGCTTCTGATCCCACCGCCGCTACCAAATGTGAAGGACGACCCGTTTCCTCCCACGTCACCAATGGGACGTAACTCCACAGGTACAGCTCTCCGGCGCCCCCTTTGTCTCTCAGGTCAGTAAGGGAACTGCACCTAGAGCAAATGGCCGCCAGGGAGGGTGTCCTGTTACCCACTGGGTATTCTAAGATTCGTGATCAGAGTAAAAGCATCAGCCCAAGATTAATTTTATGGTTTAATTGCCTTAAGGGCGCACTAGATAATTACAGAAATATACAGTAAAGCTATACAACGTAATTACAATGGATTTGCAGTCAGAATAAAATACCACAATAATGTACAAGGCTTAAAGGTATTAGCTATAGATCAATATTACCGGGTTGTAGTGGCATGAGGAGGCAGGGAGCTCTGCAGTCCCCAGGTAACAGTCTTTAGTTGCTGGACAGTCCCAAAAGCATGTGCTGCTGCTCCCTTGGCAAGGCAAATCAAATCTGTCCCTTGGTCCTTCCTAGACCATCTTCTTGGCTTCTGTGTGTAAAATGGATTGAGAACAGCCTGTTCATGGCTACAGTTCTTAAACCTGCTAGGCCCCTCCCCTTTGCTTTGAAGCACGCATATTAACTGGCCTGCAATTCATATGGAGCAGGAAATACTGGCTTGAGTCTGAGCTATTTAACATACTAATGTGTTATGTTTCGGTAGCTGAGGAGTGCAGGTAAAAAAGGCAATACACCAGAGCAGTTGGAATCTATGAGATTGCAGTACCCTGACTAACCACCACAACTAGAGGCAGCCGTGGAGCGTTCCTACGTTGGTCCTAGACGCCTCGTCACAGCCTGGAGAAACTAACTACACCTAAAGATAGAAATAGGAAAGCTATCTGCCCCGGAGCAGAACCCCAAAGATAACAGAAAGCCCCCAAACATGTAATGGCGGTTAGACAAGAGGAAATACTGACACAGAAAGAAAATAGTATGAGCAAACGCTGGGGCCCAAACTATCTAAATAGAAAAGGATAGGAAGGGTACTTACTGCAATCCCAGAAAACCCTGAAAAACACCAACTCTACTAATTTCAAAATCACCTGAGATCACACGACCTCTACCACCTAAATTAGTTCTCTGGTGTAACAAAATCAAAACAGCAGCCACTGAAAAAAGTGGAAAAAGCAAAAGAACAAAACTCAGTGGCTGAACTAAACAGAGAGGGCAGAAGCCCCCGGAGGGGACCCTGAAGGCCCCCAAAGAGGTGCAGGACAAAATGCAAAAATATAGCAAAAACACAAAAGAAGCAAAAGTCTTATCTGTAAGCAGGAGATGCAGACACGACACAGCAGGCCACAAGGGAAACTGGAATGAAGGACTCAGACCAGAACAATTGATCACCGGCAACCCTGATGGGAAAATGACTCCCTTATATAAGACCAGTCAGTAACACCTGATTCCCAGTCCTCACAATCCTCACTAGCACCGCTTGTAACCACCAGAGGGAGCCTCTGCTCAGAACTCATCTCAAACCCATTCACAACAGTACCCCCCCTTGAGGAGGGGTCACCGAACCCTCATTTGAGCAACCAGGTCGGTCAGGATGAGTTCTATGATACGCACGGATAAGTCTCCTAGCATGGATGTCCGAAGCAAACACCCAAGAATTGTCTTCCTGACCATAACCTCTCCATTTAACCAAATACTGGAGTTTCCGTCTAGAAAAACGAGAATCCAATATTTTCTCAACCACATACTCCAGATTGCCCTCAACCAAAACAGGGTCAGGAGGCACAGCAGCAGGAACCACTGGCTCAACAAACCTCTTCAACAAGGACTTGTGGAACACGTTATGGATCTTAAATGTCCCTGGAAGAAGCAAACGAAAAGAAACAGGATTAATAATCTCCATGATCTTATAAGGTCCAATGAACCTAGGCTTAAATTTAGGAGATGCTACTCTCATAGGAATATTCTTTGAGGACAACCAGACCAAGTCCCCCACTTTAAACCGAGGACCATCAGTCCTATGCCGGTTAGCAAACCGCTGGGCCTTCTCCTGAGAGAGGGACAACCTCTCCACTACCTGGTCCCAAATCTGTTGCATACGCTCCACAACAGAGTCAACACCTGGACAGACAGAAGCCTCAGTCTGTCCTGAAGAAAATCGAGGGTGAAACCCAGAATTACAGAAAAACGGAGACATCAAAGTGGCAGAGCTAGCCCTATTATTAAGAGCAAACTCAGCCAAAGGCAAAAAAGAGACCCAGTCATCCTGATCAGCAGACACAAAGCATCTTAGATAAGTCTCCAATGTCTGGTTTGTTCTCTCAGTTTGACCATTGGTCTGAGGATGAAATGCCGAGGAGAAAGACAATTGAACACCCAGTTTAGAACAAAAAGTCCTCCAAAATCTGGAAACAAACTGGACTCCTCTGTCAGACACAATGTTCTCAGGAATGCCGTCTAAACGAACCACGTGCTGAAGGAACAACGGCACCAATTCAGAGGAGGAAGGCAACTTAGGTAATGGCACAAGATGTATCATTTTGGAAAACCTATCACAAATTACCCAGATGGTGGTCATTCTCTGAGAAACAGGAAGATCGGAAATGAAATCCATAGAGATATGGGTCCATGGTCTCTTGGGCACAGGCAATGGCATCAACAAACCACTAGAGCGAGAGCAAGGCTTGGAGCGAGAGCAAGTCCCGCAGGACTGCACAAATTCCCTGACATCACGAGACAAGGTAGGCCACCAAAAGGACCGGCTAACCAAGTCTCTGGTACCAAAAATTCCGGGATGCCCAGCCAATGCGGAACAATGAATCTCAGACATCACACTCTTTTTCCATTGGTCCGGGACAAACAATTTTCCAACAGGGCAGCGCTCGGGCCTATCCTCCTGACACCCCTCCAGAGCAAGTCTCAAATTGGGCGAGATGGCGGAAAGAACTACACCCTCTTTCAAAATAACAGAAGGATCAGATAACTCAGGAGAGTCCGCAAGGAAACTCCTCGAGAGGGCATCCGCCTTAACATTCTTAGTGCCAGGAAGAAAGGAAACCACAAAATTAAAACGTGTGAAAAACAAGGCCCACCTGGCCTGTCTAGGATTGAGTCGCTTGGCAGATTCCAGATAGACCAGATTCTTATGGTCCGTAAGGACCACCACCTGATGTTTGGCTCCCTCCAGCCAATGTCTCCACTCTTCAAAAGCCCACTTCATGGCCAATAACTCCCGATTACCTACGTCATAATTACGTTCAGTAGGAGAAAATTTTCGAGAGAAAAAGGCACAAGGGTTACTTTTAGAGGTCTCTGGATCTTTTTGGGACAAAACGGCACCTGCCCCAATTTCAGAGGCATCAACCTCCACCTGAAATGGCAGAGAAACATCAGGCTGCCGTAGAACAGGAGCAGAAGTGAATCTCTGCTTAAGTTCCTGAAATGCAGAGACTGCCTCAGGAGGCCAATTCACCACATCAGAACCCTTTCTGGTCAAATCAGTTAATGGTTTAACAATAACCGAGAAATTACCAATAAATTTACGATAAAAATTGGCAAAACCCAAAAATCTCTGAAGAGCCTTTAATGAAGTAGGTTGGACCCAATCACAGATGGCCTGAACCTTGACCGGGTCCATTTCAATAACAGATGGGGACAAAATGAATCCCAGAAATGAGATCCTCTGTACGCCAAAAAGACACTTTGATCCCTTCACATACAGAGCATTCTCTCTCAAAATCTGGAATACAGTTCGAACATGTTTCACATGAGAGTCCCAGTCATTAGAAAAAATCAAGATATCCAAATAAACAATCAGAAATTTGTCCACAAAATCCCTGAAAATGTCATTCATGAAGGACTGGAAGACAGAAGGAGCATTAGTGAGCCCAAAGGGCATCACTAGGTACTCAAAATGCCCTTCAGGGGTATTGAATGCCGTCTTCCATTCATCCCCGTGCTTAATGCGAATAAGGTTATACGCCCCCCTGAGGTCAAGCTTGGTAAACCAAGTAGCGTTTTTCACCCTGGAAAACAGGTCAGAAATCAAGGGTAACGGGTATTGATATTTCACAGTAATATTGTTCAAGAGACGATAATCAATACACGGCCTTAATGAACCATCTTTTTTGGCCACAAAGAAAAAACCGGCACCTAAGGGTGAAGAGGATGGTCTGATATGACCCTTCTCCAATGATTCCTTGATATAAGACCGCATAGCGTCATGTTCAGGTACAGACAAGTTAAAAAGGCGACCTTTAGGGAATTTACTACCCGGCACTAATTCAATAGCGCAGTCATAGCTCCTATGGGGAGGCAAGGATGCAGATTTACTTTCGCTAAACACATCAGAAAAATCAAACAAAAAGTCAGGAACATCCTGAGCCTGGGGGGAGGCAGAAAAAACAGGAGTGTTGGTATTAACACATTGGCAGCCCCAACTGGTTACAGACACAGATTTCCAATCCAAAACAGGATTATGAGACTGTAACCAAGGGAAACCCAGCACGATAATGTCATGCAGATTATATAGAACCAAAAATTTGCAGCACTCCTGGTGATCAGGTTCAACCCTCATTATCACCTGAGTAGAAAACTGGGGTTTATTCTCAGCCAAAGGGGTAGAATCGATCCCCAGTAGGGGAATAGACTTCTGTAGGGGTATCAAGGGAAACCCACAACGTTTAGCAAAATCATAATCCATCAGGTTAATAGCTGCTCCAGAATCAACGAAAGCCTGAGCAGAAAATGAGGACAGAGAGCATATCAGAGTGACAGTTAATAAAAACTTAGTCTGAACACTACCCAAGACAACTGAGCGTGCAAAACGTCTTCCCGCTTAGGGCAGACTGAAATAGCATGAGAGGCATCACCACAGTAGAAACATAACCCATTGCGCTTTCGAAAATCATGACGCTGTGCCCCAGACACCACTCTATCACACTGCATGGGTTCAGAAGCTGGTTCACAAGGCAACACCATTCCACGCATACTTCTCCGCTCACGCAAACGTCTGTCAATTTGAATCGCTAATGACATAAAATCATTGAGACCAGAGGGGACAGGGAATCCCACCATAACATCCTTTACATTATCTGACAGACCCTTCCGGAAAAGGGCCGCCAAAGCGTCGTCATTCCATTTGGTCAGGACTGCCCACCTACGGAATCTCTGACAGTATAACTCAGCGTCATCAAGCCCCTGATTTAATGCCAACAAGGTTTTTTCAGCTTGATCAGTGACATTAGGCTCATCGTACAATAACCCCAAAGCCTGAAAAAAACGCATCAACATCACTCAAAACAGGATCCCCAGGTATCAGGGAAAAAGCCCAATCCTGAGGATCGCCGCGCAGGAGAGAGATGATAATTTGAACCTGCTGCGCTGCGTTTTCTGAGGACTTAGATTTTAAGGCAAAAAACAATTTACAATTATTTTTGAAATTCTGAAACTTAGCTCGATCCCCTAAAAACAAATCTGGCATGGGGATCCTAGGTTCCACAATAGGCAACCTAGCAAGATATGCAGCAATACTCTGAACCTCAGTGGCAAGCTGATCCACACGGCCAGACAACTGTGCAAACTCCATTGGGAGAAAAGATCCTCCCCAGCACCCAGAGATACAGAGGAAAAAAAAAAATGCAACAAACAGAAAAATATCTCTGACAACTCTGACAACCTTTTTTCTTTCACAATATTTTTTTCCCTTCTGTGAGTACCATACAATTTTCAATTTTTTGGGCCGATGATACTGTTATGTTTCGGTAGCTGAGGAGTGCAGGTAAAAAAGGCAATACACCAGAGCAGTTGGAATCTATGAGATTGCAGTACCCTGACTAACCACCACAACTAGAGGCAGCCGTGGAGCGTTCCTACGTTGGTCCTAGACGCCTCGTCACAGCCTGAGAAACTAACTACACCTAAAGATAGAAATAGGAAAGCTATCTGCCCCGGAGCAGAACCCCAAAGATAACAGAAAGCCCCCAAACATGTAATGGCGGTTAGACAAGAGGAAATACTGACACAGAAAGAAAATAGTATGAGCAAACGCTGGGGCCCAAACTATCTAAATAGAAAAGGATAGGAAGGGTACTTACTGCAATCCCAGAAAACCCTGAAAAACACCAACTCTACTAATTTCAAAATCACCTGAGATCACACGACCTCTACCACCTAAATTAGTTCTCTGGTGTAACAAAATCAAAACAGCAGCCACTGAAAAAAGTGGAAAAAGCAAAAGAACAAAACTCAGTGGCTGAACTAAACAGAGAGGGCAGAAGCCCCGGAGGGGACCCTGAAGGCCCCCAAAGAAGTGCAGGACAAAATGCAAAAATATAGCAAAAACACAAAAGGAGCAAAAGTCTTATCTGTAAGCAGGAGATGCAGACACGACACAGCAGGCCACAAGGGAAACTGGAATGAAGGACTCAGACCAGAACAATTGATCACCGGCAACCCTGATGGGAAAATGACTCCCTTATATAAGACCAGTCAGTAACACCTGATTCCCAGTCCTCACAATCCTCACTAGCACCGCTTGTAACCACCAGAGGGAGCCTCTGCTCAGAACTCATCTCAAACCCATTCACAACACTAATGACCATCTTATTCAGACACTGGCCTAAACTAATTAGCATACTAAAGCCCTTTTGATTCATAGTGGACATCAAAACCGGTCGTACTGGATATGCTAACAGGCCCTGTGTAGTTAGCAGTCTGTGGCTCTGTGAACTGACAAAATGGAGGCTGGTATAGGCCCTATCTAAGATGGTGGCGGTCCCCACCTCACACTAGTCCAAACCCAAAAAGCCGAGTTTACATGAGCATATTTTGTGGTCTGTTTAAGAACTGCAATGCATAGACTGACCGCGGGTTTCTTGACTTGAATGTGAAGCCTCACAGACACACATAAAGTTCCGGTATGGAGTCTAGGCAGAGAAGTACGCCTGCGCAGGATCGCGATGCTGGGGAGCCTGTGTGGATGATGCAGGGTCTCATCATCCACAAGACGCAAGCAGGAGGAAGGCATTGTAAGATGAAGGGAGGCGCAGAACCAAGACATGTGACACCCCACGGACCGGACCGCCCCACAGGTGAGTATAATAAAACTTTTTTTTCAGTTCTTCCAGGTCGGGTTGGGGGCTTATATACAGCATTATAGAATGCTGTATATAAGCCCTGAAAGATGATGGCCGTATGTTATATCGGCAAAAACTTCTGACAGCTTCCCTTTAAAGTCTAAATATATTAGGAAGTTGCATAACTTTTTAGTATTTAGTGATCAAGTTCTGCTTACAGAATAACCACAAAATATATCAAGTCAAAGAAATGAAGCCAAGAGTCTGTATTTCATTTTCTTGCTCTCCGTGCTCTAAAATTCCAACATCATTATTTCTGATTAATAAGCACACATCTACAAATGACACTATATTTAAAGGGAACACTTCACCTCATTTAAACACATGGAAATATGGATATGGCTGTACAGGTGCAATAAAAATATACGGTACCTCTTTGTAGACATATTATGTGCCAGTCATCAGTAATGTAACATAGAAGTTAACTGCAAATCAGACAGCAAGTGCATTGGGGTTGTGTCAATTAAAGTGCATTTACACTCCCCAGTTCACTTCCAGCCTGATTTACATATGGCATCTACGCTAGATTTGACTGTCACCCTGAATGTCTCTGAATACAAAAAAAGATAATTTTTATTGGGGGTCAAGTGCACATACAGCAATACCACTGCATTCATATGTACAAACTTTAATAAGCTATGTAGTTACTAGAATTGCCCATGACCTACCCCCTAGATACACACAACTTTTATTTCAAGAGACATCTTTTTCTAAATGTTGCCATTATCAAAGAACTTACCAGCAGTCTGAGGATAATCCAGACCTCGATTTCTACATAGGGACATTCTAAACTTTTGCTCTATCTTAATTAAATTATTTAATTTAAATGAGTTAATGATTTTTTTAATTAAAGGATACTTTGGAGGAATAACATATTTTTAATACAGAATCATGGCCAGCGATAGGTGAGGAAAATTGGGCAATTGCCCGGGACCCCCACTCTCTTAAGTGCCCCCAATGTGTATCAGTGTAGTTTCCCAAATTGGGAGTGCAGCAGAACATTTGATTTTAATGGCAATATTAATAAAACTGTATATTCTATCTATTCCAGTATATAATGGAAGAATGACTGCTACTATATGTCAGATCCTTTTTAAAATGGATACTGGTGGATTTTGATGGATCCCATTGAAGTTAACCGAGTTCTTTAAGTTTATTTCAGTGATGGACTACACTATTTTTCCACCTAAAATTTCAGGAAGTCCCAATGGACCCCATTTATGTCTTACAGTACCATGTTGAGGTATATGTCCAAAACTTTTGTTTCTGTTCAGTCCTCCTAAGTGAAAATCTGTTTATTTTTTCTAAGTATTTCTTCCTATTTCTCTCTGCTTGGTTTACGGCACTCCATTCTGTCCTCCATTTACATCTGTTTAAGCTGGACAAATTTAGTAGGCTTTAAATCATTTATTATTGTACATCCCAGTACATTTATTCTGAGATAAATACGAATGATTGCTTCTACCTGTATAAAAGAATAAATGGTCCCTGGATAGCAGACATTTTTCAGAAAGTCATTGTGCTATTTGTTAGTGCCTGAGGGCATACTTTATTCATCACATAATACAGAATTCATCTCCTTCAAATTCTCAATGGATCTTTACCAATGTTGATATTCCTTACCAACATTATAAAACGTATCCTTTTTTAGCATTCACTTGCAAAAATAACTTTGTGTACAACTTGCATTTATTTAAACATGCTGACTGACGATTTTTATTTATTCTGCAAAATGATTCAAGTATTTTCACAAAAAATGGCTAACAACCAGTTACATTCCAACATCGACCAACCTTCGACCGCAAAATTAGACTCAGATCTGCATCTTGGCTTCTGTGAGATCAGCCACACTACTGATATCAATACTTTCAATGGAGTCTGTTGGGGATCTGTCATATAATGTCTGTCTGTAACATCAGATTTTTGCGAATACATTTTCATTATCAACCTAGGAAACATTTTTGAATGCAGATTTGTGAAAATCTATTTTTTATAATGAGGTTGTCTATCAGATATCTGTTTATCTTTTACAATCATTCTGTTTGGCAAACAGACTTTTAGGTGTATTAGGTCAATTTTCTGACCAATGAGATAGATGTCAATCAGATCAAATGGCAATTTACACACAACAATTTTGGCCCGATGGGACAGACATTAGCTATCTATCATATAAACCTCCCATACACATTAGATTAATGCCAGCCAAACCTACCGAAATCGGGTTTGGCTGACAATCTAATGTGTATGAGGGTGCAGGACAACTGATGCTTGGGAAGAAGTTGATCGTGCATGTGCAATTTCGGAATGCACATCACAGTGTGTTCCCAGTCTGATGTTGACTTTTAGGATTGCTACTTCCAATACGTAGCAGTAGAGTTCTAGTCCTCTCTATCTCTGAGGAGGAAATTTGTATGCTTAATTTCCCAGAGGAGCATTGCATTGTTTAAAAGCCTCCTCACGCTGGCATGCCAGGCCTGGCATATCACTCTCCACAAGGAAAAGCATCACTCTTTAAACTCCATGACATTTCTAGTATGTAATAACATACACCATTTTTCATCAGTGTTTGGTCAGTGTTTCAGTTTTTACCATCAGAATTTCATCAGTGATTTTAATAATAAATAAACAACAACACTTCTTCTATTCTTTGGAATGTTAATCATAGCACATGGACTGCACACTGATGCCATTCGTGTGCTGACCGTGATTTTTATCTACCCACTTGTATTGATAATATTGGTTTATGATGTAAATTAAAAACAGACATGTCTCCATGATTTTTTTGCAACACATAGTCTGAAATGAAACAGGTATATGTGAAGAGTCATATAAGTTATATATGCATTGGCAAATAAGAGCGCATTAGAAAGGTTTCCGGCAGTGAAATATATACGGTATATTGTCAGGATTTGAACCCAGCAGCTCCTGTGAACCAGACGGCAGCTCTTTCTTCTGAGCTATTCAGCTCAGACAGTTCTTTGCTAATCCAAATACTTGTACCTATGTTGTTGCTGATGGTCGCCACCCCGAGTTCCTGTTGGTTACCACCCTGAATTCCCGATTGGCTCATCCTAATTACACATCCTATTTAAACCTGGCCTTGCGCTCCTTCCTTGCATGATTATTGAGCTACCAGCCTCTAGTGAAGCGTCCTTCTGGCTGCTGCTTCTTTAAATGGCATTGCTGCTTCTGATATCGACCTCTGAATTCCCTGACTACGATTCCTGCTTATTCCTTCAAATGACATTGCTACTCCTGATAACGATCTCTGGCTTCCCTGACTACGCTACATGCCAGTGCTGCCCCTAGTGGTGGTAATATCACTACTTCAAACCAGGTCAGTCCATAACATATATTTTGCATGGTTAGTCTTAAAACAATAAATGGAGGCACACTAACATTACAATGCTACTATGAATCTAGTACAGACTCTTTGGAGGTATGTGCCAGCTCTGGAAGTGGTGTCTGCACTGTTTAGAATCACGTGACTGCTACAGCCTGTGATTGGCTACAGTGATCAGGTGGCTAGAACAGCACATTATCAGACCGTTATTGATGAACTTTTTTAGTCAACTGACCCCTGCAGCCAATCACAAGCTACAGCAGCCATGTGACTTACACATAAATCAGACATTAGTCCGGAGAGGCCTGAGCTAGCTTCACAGGGGGCCTTGGAAGGTGAGTATGCCTCAGTTTATTTTTTTAAAATCATCCATTACTTAAAAAAAAATACTTTACTGTCAGACAACCCTCTATAATACCAGCAGTAAAATGTGTCTACCTTTATTTTTTCATAAGTTTTGTTGAAAATATTGTAAGAATTTCTTAAAATACAAACTCAGTGCATTATCGCAACATGTTAGCAAAATTCTTGTCATGATGCAATTCACATCCTATTCATCTCATGGACACATTTATATCATAATCATCCCCCAAGAGAATAACAGAAATTCATGTTTTATTATTCAAAGCTAAACATCTTGTGCCATTTAGTTTGAGATATGTCAAGCCAAGAGGGAAGGTAAGAAAGAACAAGTCAGTAAATTAGGAAACAATATGTCATATATGGGGGCGTGGCCTAGCTCTGGGCATGTAAAGTCGCAGGAACTTGGAGCTCTGACTAAGATTCCCCTTAAAGCAACAAAAAAGCTTAAATTGAGGTATAAGAACAAGTTTTGCGGACTCAGATCGCAGACTTAGCTTATAAGCTTTAAAAAAAGACCAGGATTGAGTCCCTAGCTGACAGGAATCAGGAGATATCAAGTTGTAAAGAAGGTGTCTTCCTTGCCTGCCTTTAGTCACCATATTGGATTCGCCATCTTGTTGCTAAGGCCCCAGAAATAGAGCTCATTCTCCTTAATAGAGGACGCTAAAATCAACAACACCTAGGAGCCAGCAATATTTCTACAAGAAGAAGACGGGACCTTAGAAATCACAGAGTACTACTAAAGACATAGGGCTATCTTAAGCACAGGACCCGCCATCTTGTTACTGCTTGTGACAGAAAAGTAACTGCACCTTCCAGGAACAAAGACAGAATTACACGCAGCTGCCTCCGTGCCGGTCCTGGTGTCTCTACACAGGAAAGCGGTGAGTTAAAAATCACCTCAGTGGGAATTCCCAGTCACTGACAAGAGGCGCCATATAAGGTTTCACAGCTCACTGACTTTGGGCGGGAAAACCTGAGCGTGTGGGGAGAAGAAGCCGGCCATTAAACATACGGAGTTCTAGGAGCTCTGGAGTGGCAGGAAAACAGTCAAACCCACAAAAAAAACCACCAACAGCTCAAATTTACTATTCTTCATACCATAATCTAAAGTTAACTCGGACAATTACTGTGGAGATTTAACTCTATCCTATCCTGTCTGTTTTACTTATACTGGCAATTATTCAGGCATACAACAGCGGCAACCTGAGCAACAGCTCACAGGAATAGTTTATTAATTACATACCAGCTACTATTTTTACACAAACTTGAAGGTATAGAGTCATTATATGAGTTTTGTTTTAACTCTATAAACATAAAACACAGTACTAGCAGCAAATCAGCTGAGTGATAAAAGCTGATATCAGAGAGAATCAAAACCACGGCTTATTCTCTCCCAGTGCTAAAATTACTTATTTATTGTTCCCTATAAGAATTAAAGAGGTTAATTTACAATATTCTAAATTTACAATCCTACCTAAATCTGGTTGTGTGATTACCATTGAATTCTTGTTACATAACCCTTACTGACTTTCTGGATATTTAAAGGATTCTGCTGTGCTATTAAATAGAAATCTCGTTATCACTCACAACAAAGTCTAGTTTATTTAAAGGGGTGGAGAATTTGTTTCACACAACTGTATAATATTAATTTTATGAGGCTACAAATTCTTGCAAGTCTTGTCCTCAACATAATTCATTGAATCTGTAATTTCCCAGCATATAGAGGATTTTGACGTCATTTTGAGATATACATATACTGCCCCTTTGATTGACAATTTAAAGGGGTTGTTGCTAACATAACCAAACTCACAGCAAATATCAAGAAAGACGTCCTATAAGTCTTTCCAAACAAATTTCACTGCTCTGCTATTATTGCCCCTTTATCTGACTACTTTGAGGGATAATAAAAAAAATCAACTAGATTTATAGTATTAATCCAAAAGAGAGACTTACGTCTTGCCAAAACAATGGAACAAAGGAGCGAATCTAAAAAATCTCAGAAAAACAAACAGCTCCCATCACAATCTTTTGCCAGACCACCTGAAGACTCCCCAAAACCACTAAGTCCGACAAAATCAAGATCTCCGCAAAAAGGGGATGACTTCATACCTAATAAAACGGCACATCAATATAGCAGCTTTATTAAACCAAATTCACAAAGAAGCATGCTACCACAACTGCCCAAAAACAAAACTAATTTATCCCAACCAGACCCAAAAGACAAGAACCCAATACTTCCAACATCCTTTAAGTCCACTTCTACAGACAACATGGATACTTCTGTTTCTGCAAAAAGGAGGGCCCCTGAGGAAATGGACATCTTTGATGGCACTGATTTGGACTCATTCTCGGAGGACGCCTCTCCAAATGAAGGACCAGTATTTCACAGGAATAAGAAAGATCGCCCTAATCCTCAACAACAGACATCCAAACTGAGTCATGATGAAGAGTTTTTCCAAAAGATCACAAATCTTATAGATGAAAAACTCAGACTTGGTTTTGAGAAATACCAGACCTCATTCGACGGTGTCTGCCGAGGCATCACCCAAAGGCTTGAAAAAAATGAGAAAAAAATTGTTGAAGTGGAAAACAAAATGGAGACTCTAACAAACCAAAACATGGAACTAAAAAAAGAAATTAACAATCTAAAAATAAAAATGGCTGATTTGGAGGACAGGAACAGAAGGAACAACCTGAAACTCCGCGGCACTCCTGAAGAAGTTAAACAGCAAGATCTCTCAGATTTCGTAAAGACGATATTCAAAAAAGCTATCCCGTCTCTTTCAAATCTAGATCTATGCATTGACAGAATACATAGGTTGCCACGACCTAATAACATACCTAACGAAAAGCCAAGAGACACAATCCTTCGAATGCATTTTTTTGGTACAAAAGAGAGGATTCAAAAATTTATTAAAGATAATGGCTCTCTTCCCGATCCATATAACCAAATAAAAATCTACACAGATTTGTCTAAACATACATTGGACATGCGTAAGTCCTTTAAAGAAATCACCAACCTTTTGAGAGAAAGAAATATACAATACAGATGGGGCTTCCCTACCAAACTGCTGTTTCACTACAAGGGGAAGACTGTTGCAATAAATTCTCCAGAAGAAGGCATGGAGTTCTTCAAATCTCCCACCTGAACATCTCTTCTTGAATAGTGGGTATATTCCACGTTAAGTTACTGATTAGCTTCATTTATACTCTAAAAGAAACGAGTAATTGAAAGACCACTTAACTCTTATAATGCCTCATTTCAACTAGGGGAATCTTGGTGAACAATCACCACACAAACTTTTCCCCACTTCAAAAGAGATCCCATCGAGAGTGTGGATCCTTTAAGAGAACTCTCTACTGGGACTTGATTTCGTTACAATTGTTCTATTATTGTATTTTACTGCTAAGTTTTCTTAATTGGATTATTTTATTTATTTATTTTTACCTTACTTTCTTTTTTTACTGTTTCATTAATATTATCCTGAGTGTGTTTTCAGCCTTTTGATTCTCATTATGCACATGAAAATAATGTCGTACAACGTCAGAGGGCTCAACAGTCCCTGGAAGCGATTTGCCCTGTGGAAGGAGATCAGACTTTCCCAAGCGGATATCATTTTGTCTGCAGGAAACAAAACTCATCAAAGGTAAACATCCCTCTTTCTCTCACAGAAACTACCCACATATCTTTTCATCTCTTGGCCCGAAAAAGAAAGCCGGTGTTATGACTATAATTAAAAATACAACCCCGTTCCAGTTGATTGAGGAGATAGACGACCCTAAGGGAAGATTTCACATCTTGGTTTGCCAACTAAATTCCATAACTTGTACCATAGTAAACATCTATGCACCTAATAAAAAACAGTTAAATTTTCTTAACAAATTAATAAAAAAAATCCAGATTCACAGAAAGGGAGAACTGTATCTACTGGGTGACTTCAACATTGTCCCCGACGGGAACATTGATTCCACCTCAACTACACGTCATTTAGCACCCTCACTCAATAAATGGCTTATTAATAACGAACTATATGACACATTTAGATGTTTAAATTCTTCCTCAAGGGAGTATTCTCATTACTCCAATGTTCATAAAACATCATCAAGAATTGACCTTTTTTAACAGACATCTTTTCTCTCCCCAAAGTTAGAAAAGTATCTATCCTAAATAAATCAATTTCGGATCATTCTCCGGTCCTAATAGAATTAACTCTAGGCCCTTTTTCCAAAAATACCTTCCTCTGGAGGTGTAACTCCATACTATTAAAATTCCCTGAATATAAAAAAGAGGTTGAGGAAACTCTAAAACTTTATTTCGATGAGAACAAATCAGATAAGATAGACCCCTTTATCATTTGGTGCGCGCACAAAGCGGTCATCAGAGGTAAACTGATACAGATCTCTTCCAGACACATCCGTAAACAAAGAGATAAAATAAAGAATATCCAATCTCAAATTAAACTAAAGGAAAAGCTCCAAAATAGTCGAGCATATCCATCCCCAGAAATCCACTTAGAATTACTAAAACTAAGACAAAATTTGAAAGAAGCCATTCTAGATGATTATGATGTAGTAATTAAAGCATCAAAATTTAAAGTTTACTCAGAACTAAACAAGCCCACAAAATTCATGATGCAAAAACTAAAACGAGATAGGATTCGAAATAGAATCAACAAAATTAAAAATAACTTAGGTATCACCAAACAACATCCCAAAGACATAGCAGACACGTTTGCAGACTACTATTATAACTTATACAATCTCAATCTTGATCCATCGTCTCCCCTACCAGATACCAAAAATATTCAAAACTTTTTCAAAGACCTACAACTTCCAAAAATAAGTCCATCAGATCTGAGTTCTTTAACATCACACATTACCTCTTCTGAAATATCTGAAACTATACATAGTCTTAAGTCACAAAAATCTCCAGGTCCCGACGGATTTGTTAACGAGTATTATAAAACTTATGTAGAAATTTTAGCCCCACACTTAGAACAGATTTTCAATCAGGCTTCCCTTAGCGGACACTTTCCCAAAGAAATGTTGGAGGCTATTATTATAATGATTCCCAAACCCCAAAGTGATCCCGAAGAAGTTCAAAATTATAGGCCCATATCACTTATTAATTCTGATCTAAAAATCTACTCCAAGATCCTAGCAAACAGACTGAAAAAAATCCTTCCTAAACTAATAAATAGAGATCAGTTGGGATTCATAGAGGGGAGGCAAACATCAGATGGCACCAGGAGACTGCTAAATATTATTAACAGGATTAACACCACCAAATGCCCAGCAATTATCTTATCTTTAGACGCTGAAAAAGCCTTCGACAGAATCAACTGGGAATATCTAAAATCAGTTTTATTCCATTTCGGCTTTAACAAAGATTGGCTGTCATCGGTGTTTGCACTCTACTCCTCCCCTAGCGCTAGGATCTACATCAATAATAATCTTTCTAAATCCTTCCCCATTAGCAACGGGACCAGACAGGGATGCCCCTTATCACCACTTCTCTTTGCCCTCGCCATCGAGCCTCTGGCAGAAATGATACGAGAAGATACATCAATCTCAGGTATCGATACACCCACAAGACAATACAAGATAAGTTTGTTTGCCGATGATATGATACTAACCCTATCAGACCCCATTAATTCCACCGCTTCTCTTCTAAAAATAATAGATTTGTTCTCTTCAATTTCTTTTTTTAAAATAAACAGAAAGAAATCAAAACTGCTACAACTCAACGTAAGCGATCGTATTAACAAAATTTTGAAAAGATTAACAGACTTCACCTGGGAGGATGAAGGGATTTCTTACCTTGGAATTCTTTTCACTAAAAAATCACAATCTACTATAAAAGCAAATTGCGATGCCATCTTAGACACTATTTCAAAAGATTTCCAATCCTGGAGCAAAATTGGTCTCACATGGACAGGCAAAATACTAGCAGTCAAATCAATTGTACTCCCTAAAATCCTTTACGTCTTTAGAGCACTACCTTTAAACTTCCCGACCTCTTATTTAAACAAATTTCAATCCTCTGTGTTCTCTTTCGTTTGGAACGGGAAAAAAGCAAGGGTGGCCAGGGATGTTCTCTTTAAGAGCAAATCCAATGGGGGACTTGGATTACCTAACATTCAGGCATACTTTTGGTCAAATCTAATAAAACAAAGCATATATTGGGTAAAGGAGAACACGCTTCCAGCTTGGATTGAACTAGAAAAATTTCATGTCAATTACCGCTCATTAAAAGAATGCTTACTTAATCATATTTTCCAACTAAATCGTTATATATTGCTTCATCCTATCTTTTTAGCCGCAACCCAAGCATGGGACAAAATTGCTAGACCACCTAAGAAACATAATAAACTAGCTAACTTAAATAACTTCCCACTCTCCCTGATTGCAACCATCTATAAATTTCAAATCCCAGAGAGATGGATCCAAATAGGCATAAAAAAAATCGGTGATATTTATGTGAATAACAACTTTGTTAGTTTTAGCGACATTAAACTAAAATTTAATATTCATCCATCGGACTTTATGCACTATTATATTCTGAAAGAACATGTTCAAAACTTCATCCATAAAGTGCCTACAAAGGCAGAAGCTGTACACTTATTACTCAGTAATATAGGGCATAGGGTCTTCTGGAGCACCAAATACTTATACACTCTTTTCAACAAGGACAATAAGTTCCAAAAAAATATCTATATGTCCAGGTGGGAAACGGATCTACAGATCTCAACAAGTCCAGAGCAGTGGGAAGATGCTATAAAATACACATACTCCTCTAACATATCCCTACCCCTTCATGAATCCTTTTATAAGATGCTAACTAGATGGTACTTCACCCCAGTAAGATTAGCACGCATCAACAGCGACCACTCACACCTATGTTGGAGGGGATGTGGTTCCAGAGGAGACTTGCTCCACATTTTCTGGACTTGCCCAAAGATTGCACTATTATGGAATCAGGTTTCCCTACTTATCAATAATTTCCTTAAAAAAGACTACCCTCTTACTCCACAAACAGCCTTGCTATCTTTGGGACTAGAAGACATTCATCCTTCCAAGAGATATGTTTTGGTACATATCCTACTAATAGTCAAAAACCTGATAGCCTTCCACTGGAAACAACCAGATACCCCACAAATTGCTGACGTTGTCGACAGACTTGACATCCATAACTCTTTGGACCTCAAATTCGCAAGGATCAACAGCTGCATTAATAGATATGAGAAGAAATGGAACCACTGGAATTCAATATTTCCCAAACCCTAAACATAACCCTAATCCTTTTTACTGGTTTCAGGTGCCTCAGGATATTTTATTCAATTTTTTTTTTCTTCACTTGTTTAATATGTGTTGCCTAGAATATGTAAAGTTATTTATTCTGAGTTCTCTACCCTCAACCCATTCCCTTTACCCTTCTATTACCCCTTTTCCCAAAGACCCTTCCCATTTCCCCTCTTCACAAATCATCTTGGAGAACAGATGTAAGGCGAAAATATCAATATGCTTTGATAAAGTTAATTTGTTGACTGTTAAAATATACAAAATGTTAATAAAAACTTTGGAAAACAATATGTCATATATATAGATTAATGGAGAAACACTTGGTTATACATAAAGTTGGAAATGGAGAAACAGTAAGTTGGGCAATGGGGTGTTCACATTTCCAAAAATTATTGGCAGACACCACAGAAGTGTCATCAATTTCACCACAGTAGAAATAGTATAATAGGGACCGACAGTTCTTCCACTACACCCAATCCATCATATGGACACCCAACCAGGAGTGTTCACATTTTAAAAAATGAGAGCCTGACACGACCAAAGTGGTCACGAGAATAAAAATAGTATAATTGGGACCGACAAGTCTTCCACTACAGCTAACCCAGCAGATGTGAACACTCATGGTTGGTCTACATTTCCAAAAATTTGTATTAACATCAGCAGCTGCAGGCACAGAAGCCACACTAAAGATATCACAGAGTACAGTTACGTGACATTAATGCATCACACTAAAAAATGCAATATCACCTATTCTGTACAGTCTGCGATTAGGGTGTAAAAGTCCTTGGAGATCTATGACTTGTTCATTTTAATGAAAGTTAGGCGGTCTACCCTTTCAGGGGACACCCGGATGCTCTTATCCATAAGGACACCACCAGCAGCGCTGAAGACACATTCTGAGAGAACGCTGGCTGCCAGGCACGATAAAACCGCCAAGGTGTGTGAGGTGAGCTCAGGCCACTCATCCATTTGAAGACCAAAATGCAATCTTGAATTGCGCACTCGCAGTATGATTTGCCCACAGATTGCAATGCGCAGGCGCGTTATATGAGGGCAACGACTACAATTCCCAGAATAATGGAGACAGCGGCGAACAACATGTTAAGGCAAGTACCCAAAACACCGCCCATCTGACCTTACTGCCATCATTTAAATATCCCGCCAATTTAGGGTGACAGATTCCCTTTAAGGTTTTGTAAAAGGGTGTTTCGATACTCCAGAATTCGCAGGTCCCTTTCTAAGGTGGGAATCGTCTGGCAAAATTTGGTTTTATAACGTGGATTATATAAAGTGGCAACCCAGTAGTCAACATTATTCCTAATCATACCTATACGGGGATCATGTTGTAGCAAGAAGGCACTCATATGTCGGGCTCTACCATGTGGTCCAAGCTTATGCTGTGTTGGTGGCTGGGTAACAATAATGAGGCTCGTTTTCTCCATCCCCTCCCGCCAACCATAAACAACACTTTGGGAATGAATGGAAGCAGAGTGCACAGGCTCAGTGACTGGAGGTGACGTCACTGAGCCTGTGCTCGCTGACAGCTGAACTCCTGTAACCTCAGCACCGACTGAAAACTGATTAATCCACCGAGATGGATTGCACCGTGGGACTTGACTGTACGCCAGAGAGGTATGGGATATTGTTGGTTAATTTTTTTAACTTTTTTATAGGATATCGAGGGCTTCGTGGAATAGCAGTGTAATAAAGATGGAAAACCTGTGTGATGTATTATTTCATTAAAAGACTTTATTCTGTATGTGTGTGTGTTTATTTAATCCTTTACTTACTATAGGATTAGTAATGAAGAGGTGTCTTATTGACACCTCTTCATTACTAAGCCTGGCTTAATGTCACCTTGCAATAGAAAGGTGACATTAAACCCTTATTAACCCCACTTGCCACCACTACAGGCAAGTGGGAAGAACCAGACAAAGCTCCAGAATAGGCGCATCTAATAGATGCGCCTTTTCTGGGCAGCTGCGGGCTGCTGTTTTTAGGCTGGGGGGCCCATATTCATGGCCCCTTTCCAGGCTAAGAATAGCAGCCCGCACCTGTATAGTTTTGCGGGGTTGGTTCAAAAAGTAAGGGGGAGCCCACGTCGGGTTTTCATTTATTCTCCCCGCTCGTGCTATTGCCGGCAGAGCAGGGAGAATAATGACAGCTGACTTCAGCACCACATGCAGGGGAACAGCGGCTTACAGTAGCCGCTTCTTCCCCTGCGGCAGTCTGTGCGCACGGAAGACAGTGTGAACTGT
Source organism: Oophaga sylvatica (assembly GCA_033576555.1). NCBI lineage: Eukaryota > Metazoa > Chordata > Amphibia > Anura > Dendrobatidae > Oophaga > Oophaga sylvatica. Next base: position 253,658,741 of record JARQOD010000006.1, read on the forward strand.
TCTCCGTGTGCACGTGTGCCTCAACTTTGCGGACCATGCTGCCGGAGAAAAACATGTCAGCATATTTTGCACACGGTCCATGAAAACACGCTGACATGTGCATAGATCCATTCATTTTAATGGGTCAACGTGTGTCAGTGTATCCGGTACGTGAGAAAACTGTCACTACACGTACCGGAGCCTCTGACGTGTGGAACCGGCCTTAAGCTGCTATTTTGTTGTTAAAAAAACACAGTCAAATTGCATACATGTTGCAGTCGCATGCGATGTGAATTGACGTCTTTGGCAAATGTGTTACATCTGATTGGTAACACTTCTGGATATATTTGCAATGGGTTACCATAGGAAATTATTAGAAGTGCTGCCATAATGCAACACCTCTATTTCAATATTGTGCAATACATGTTGCCATGTAGCCCCAGCCTACGGCAACGGTCACACTATCAGTATTTGGTCAGTACAGTCATGGACAAAAGTTTTGAGAATGACACAAATATTTATTTTTACAAAGCCTACTGCTTCACTTTTTCTAATGGCAACTTGCATATTCTCCAGAATGTTATAAAGAGTGATCAACTTAACAGCAATTACTTGCAAAGTCAATATTTGGCTAGAATATGAACTTTATCCCTAAAAAACACATTTCAACATCATTGCAGCCCTGCCTTAAAAGGACCAGCTAACCTCTTTTCAGTGATTGCTCCATTAACACAGGTGTGCGTGTTGATGAGGACATGGCTGGAGATCAATCTGTCATGATTAAGTAAGAATGACACCACTGGACACCTTAAAAGGAGGCTGGTGCTTGGCATCATTGTTTCTCTTCTGTTAACCATGGTTATCTCTAAAGAAACACGTGCAGTCATCATTGCAATGCACAAAATGGCTTAACAGGGAAGAGTATCGCAGCTAGAAAGATTGCACCTCAGTCAACAATCTATCGCATCATCAAGAACTTCAAGGAGAGAGGTTCCATTGCTCCAGGGCGCCCAAGACAAAAAGGCTCCAGGGCGCCCAAGAAAGACCAGCAAGCGCCAGGACCGTCTCTTAATATGTTTCAGCTGCGGGATCGGGCTACCAGCAGTGCAGAGCTTGCTCAGGAATGGCAGCAGGCAGGTGTGAGTGCATCTGCACGCACTGTGAGGCGGAGACTCTTGGAGCAAGGCCTGGTCTCAAGGAGGGCAGCAAAGAAGCCACTTCTCTCCAGAAAAAACATCATGGACAGACTGATATTCTGCAAGAGGTACAGGCAGTGGACTGCTGAGGACTGGGGTAAAGTTATTTGCTCTGATAAATCCCCTTTTCGATTGTTTGGGACATCAGGAAAACGCCTCATTCGGAGAAGACAAGGTGAGCGCTACCACCAGTCTTGTCTCATGCCAACTGTTAAGCATCCTGAAACCATTCATGTGTGGGGTTGCTTCTCAGCCAAGGGAATCGGCTCTCTCACAGTCTTGCCTAAAAACACAGCCATGAATAAAGAATGGTACCAGAATGTCTGGCAAGCACGGCACCGAATAGGGATCGAGCTTCTGACTGAGGAGCCCATATAGACTATAAGCTAAAATGAACTGGGGGCTGTGCTTCCCTCCTCCCGTCACTCCCCCTCCAGGTGATGCCATATAACGGACCCCACTGACCAACGGGGATGAAGGGGAAGGGGGTCCGGCCACACCCTCAGGGGTTAAATTCTCGTGCGAGGGTCGGACCCTTCCTCTTCCTCCCCGGCTGGTCAGTGGAAGTCTTGTGCCTGATGACCTCCAGGATCCCCCCTGATGGAGGCCTTGCGGCGGAGAGCAGCACAGGAAGGTGAGCAATGGTTATAAGCCCTTATGCCCGGCTCGGGTGCTCACCTCCCTGTGCCCTCCCAACCCCCTGCCCATGCCGCAGGCCTCCTCTATATCCATGGGGGCTATATCCCCTCCCGGGCCGCAAGCCCTCTGCACCCCCGGGCCCCATGCTCCCCTGGCCTTAACGCTTGCCACCCCGTCCTCCAGCTCCAGCGGCGAGGTGTGCTGCCGAACGGCGCGTTATTCCAGCGCATCTGCACGGTGGCCGCGCCGCCAAGTCGCCCATCCCGCACGCCCAGGGGGCCCAGGCTCACAGTTCTCCCCAACAGGGGCAAGCGCCCGAGGCATGCCCCGCTCACTTCCGGTCTGCTGCAGCCAGGCCGGGACAAGCATCGCCCACTTCCTGCTAGGACCCCGGGCTCCGTCACACCGGCCGCTACTGCGGCCCCCCCCCTCAGCGGCTGCCGCCGCCGCCGCGGTCTTTGGCGCTAGGCCGCTGGCCTGCTCCGGGCTTCCGCCGCTGCCTTTCCACTCGGAGCCGCTCCTGCGCCTCACCTCCGGCGCCGCTGTGGCGGTCCCCTTTAATTTACTCCCCGGGTTTTGGACCGTGTAAGCAGCAGCGTTCCCTCCCGGGTAGCTCCGCCTCCCGGGTAGCTCCGCCTCCTCCGCGGTAGCTCCGCCCACCGGCTGTTGGCGCTCCCCCCGCATTCAGGAGCGCTGTTTCTGCCTCCCGGGCCCTCAGAATGTCCTCGCCACCTTATATGTCTCCATGGGCAGGATGGGCTCAGTTATTGCTGCGTGTTTGAGGCTGTGCGTTGGCGCAGCGTCAGACACGCAGCGTCCAGCTGTTACAGGATAGTGGAGGGGATTTCAAGAAATCCCCTCCACTATGCCTAAAAACACGCAGGCGGCAGACCTACGTTAACGGACATGCGCGTCTTTTCAGACCGCAGCATGTCCTTTTCCCTTGCGGCGACGCTCCGTCGCTCTCCCCGTCAGGCACAACGGCAATGCCTGTACGGAGCGACTGCGGAGCAGTAACGTCCCCTAAATATTACGCAGCAGCAGGCCCAGGCCTGCTCTAAAGTAGCCCTCCAGCAGGCACAAGCGCACTGCCTGCGAGGAGGGAAGATGGAGCAGGCACAAAATATAACCACGCTGCTGCAGAGCGCGCTGATTGGTCCATACAGACCGACCAGCGCGCTCTGCATCAAATACTGTATAAAACACGTACGCACCCACGTATCACAAACATGCCAGTACTAACAGACCAACGTCCCCCCATCACTAGATCCTAGCGCCCCTGATGCTGTCCGTAGCCACGGTCACATTAATCATGAACGTCGTCGACCCTCACCCTCTTCCTCCGAAGATTCCCACAGACATTTTCGCTGTCCCCCTGGTTGTTGTTCTCGTTTCAGGGACAGACAAAGACGCAGCACCTACAGGGATTACCGCAGATCACGGTCCTCCAGATGGTGCTCACCGTCAACTTCCGGACGGTCCGACACGTCTGAGGGTCACGACAGACGGTCATATGGATTCAGCGCAAGACGGCGCTCACGTTCCGCAACGCGGTCTTCCCGACGGAGGGAATCCGCTACAGCCCACAGGGCACCCGGCCAGAGCGACATCCTCGACGGCGCGGAAAACCCGCCTACAGAGTTTGTCACTCGGCCCCTGGCGCACGACAACCAAGGGTTGTCACGCACCCGGGGAGGCAAAGCCTCATCTCCTAATGACCCCTTTATTAGCAGCCAACAAGCCAGCACTTCCACCGCTGACGGAGAGTCTCCATCAGCCGGAGCCGCCAGCGCCCAGGACGCCCCGCATACGACCGACAGTGGTGAGTTACGCACGATAAACGAACCTAACGTTGCACAACACACCACTGGAGACAGCGATCTGGCGTCCGCCGTCAGGGCGCTGATTCAAAAACTGGATCACCCTACTGGGGCATCCGTCACCAGAACAACACCTAAACCTAATTCAGCGAGCCTACACAAGGACGCGTTTTACTGTGGTATCAGCCCTCTAGGCGCACACATAGACCTAGAGACAAAAGAAAAAATCTGGAAAAATGATTACATCGATATATGGTCGCTTCTGTAAAAATGGCTCAGATACAGCTGCTCAGCAGCGTTCGCAGACCAGTTCCGTGCTGGCGGACACCCCTGCATCAGGGCGTACCTGCCAAGCGAACGGAGCACTTACGTCATGGCTATGCCTTGATCCCGAAAAAGAAGCTGCTCAGGAGGTATATTAAGGTCTTAGATGCAGTCTTTACTGGTTGAGTTGATGGCTGAGTGGTTAAGCTTCTGGTGTATGGAATGGAAAAAAAAAAAAAAAAATGCCTTAGACAACACCTGGTGTCGCGCCAGAGGTACGTCTATCGCGGAAGTCAAGCTCAATGGATAACTCATCTGACTATGGATCAGAAGACTGTAGGTTCAACTCCTACCTGACTCGAGAATGTTACAAAGCAAACCAGTCATTATGACCCCGGTATAGTCTAAACCTGTCGCGGGAATCCTCCAAGTTTCTACAGCAGAAAATCACAAATAGGTAAAACTAAGCAGGTTGGTGGACCCAGTTAAATCGTTGCCAATCAGTAATTTCAGAAACTCGCCCTAGGCATTCTGCTTAAAAAAAAAAAAGGAGAATTTCGTCAAAAATACCACCTTCCCTCACAACAGGCGATTCGGTTAACAACGCGTCACCCCTATAAGAGACGTCCTTAACCTTCGTTTCAATTGACAGAAGGGGAAATCGGACGCACAGCTGGGCCTGGTGTCCCGCTTCCAAAATCCGACATCCCAACATGCCTCCATTTGTTGAGCTTTACGGTGAACCGGCAGTTAATTCTATATGAGCCTTCCATCGGTCTGCTCCACAGCACGTCACTACTTCGGGCTCTTCGATACCCTTCTAGACTCGTTAAGGCGATACGCTAATGACTTTTTTATTCGTCGGACCTAGGGACTCTAAACTCTGCCCCTACCTCCAGACGTTCAAAATTTAGAGCCCGGCCCCTTTTGGAGTACCATTTTCACCCGATTGACAGTCGGACCATGCAACGTGCTCCTTTTCCCGGCATTTAAATTTATACCAATAACATGGTTTTCCTTTACCGGCGGATAAACTACAAAAACACGGTAGACAGTTGAAATTTTCCTCAAACTAAAAGTCTCCCTTCAGCAGATGCACTCGCTAGGTTAGCTCAATTCCCTTGTCTTCAAGGACAGGGTCCTCTCCCCTCTGTACCAGTCTGTCAGCGTAAATTAGTTGACTGTAAACGATATCTATAACTTTGTATGTAACCCCTTCTCATGTACAGCACCATGGAATCAATGGCGCTATATAAATAATAATAATAATGGGCAGAGTTTCCCAACGCCACCTATCGTTGTCAGCTAAAGGCAGTACCAGCCGGGATATAGATCAGACTTAACCGCTCCGTGAAAGCAGATTTGCTTGTCTGGTAGTCATTCTTAGATCCCTACAAGGGACATGCATGCGTAATGGCGCACGAAGCGCCGAGCAAGGAACTAGGCCTAGGGGTTGTGGAGATATCAATAATGGTATTGTCGCAATCTACAAGAGCAATGGCGTAAATTAAACTGGCTTGTTTATGGACCATATCCACCTGGGGCCGCAGCCCTGTGTTAGAGAACTTTTCACTAGTAACAGCCATAGAGCCTTGGCCCGTGCGAAAAAACGCTAACACCAGGTTTCTAACCAAACATCCAGGAACCTCAAGAAGTTTGAACATTGTCTTCTCTCTCTCCGCCTTTCTGCTGCGCTGCTTAGCGCTACTATGCCTTAGACACGTCTGGTGTCGTGCCAGATTTACGTCTATCGCTGAAGATGTGATGGTTTAACTCTCTGTTGTCTTCCAATTGGCAGGCCTTCAAATTGTACCAAGTCTCAGTGACACCGGCACGGTAAGGCATGGGAGGAATGGCGCTCTTTAATCAGGGGAAGGCCAGTAGATACATGTAATTGGGCCAGATGCGACGTGTTGGTAGAACTCCTGAATCTGCTATAGAGGAGCGTCGGGTACGGCAGCGCAGCGACACTTAGCAGGAAAAGAGCGTCGGGTACGGGGCGCGGAGCGACACTTAGCAGGAATAGCCTTTTTTCTTTCTGCTTTTAGGTTGGGGCGACGTTACTAAATACTCCCCATCAGGCGAGCCGTTAAAGGCTGGAAGAGGCTCCAACCTAGTCAGGAACGTCGCACCCCGCGTCTCTAAGTCTGTCACACGATATCATCATAATCTCGACGTCAGTTTACAAGTCGCAGTACGAGGCGACCCTAATATCTACAGCGCTTGCAATTGCATTTTTGGGGCGCATCGGCGATCTAGCGCCGCGGTTTAAAAACAACATCATTCGGTTGACCCACGAGGACATCGTCATATGTAGCGTTGCCCTACACATTAGAGTTCGGAAGTCCAAATGCGATCCCACCGGTTGAGGTGTGAGTCTCGCTCAAGGTTTTAAACGGCCCGATATGCCCGGTAAAAATAGTGAAGCGCTTCGCGTTAATAAGACACGACAGTAGATTCTTCTATCACACACCGACGGGTCCCCGTTTACCAAATATCATTTTCCCACAATCTCTAAACATTGTATGGAGGCAGTCAGCGGTAACCCAAAACAATTCGGGACACATTCCTTCAGAATAGGGCGGCCGCTGAAGCAGCCAGGGCCGACGTATCGAAAGCTGAAGTCCAGAGATTAGGCCGCGGGAAATCCACATGTTTAGCAAGATATATAAGGCCAGGTCTGCCCTAACACCTCTCGTTTCTTTCAGGCGGCCAAAAACCCACAGTTTGGGTACTAGCGCATTCCTACGTTTATGGGGCGTACAAACGGGCCAGCATACGCCCGGATTAAAAAAAACAAAACACAAAAAAAAAAAAAAAAATGGAGCTGGAGCTTCATCTGGAGCAGCATCTGAGGGCTGCGGTGGCAGCAAATATTCCAATGTGGCTAAGACTGCCAAAGGACCGGTGATGTTGGTATTTGCCGGTGGAATCGACCTAGCCGAGAAAAAAGGCACCGAACTATACGCAATGATGTTGACAGATATACGACACTTTGCCTGCTGGCCCTGATATGGTGGTGGTGCGGTCTGACATAATACCACGCGCGGTCTAGCAGGGAGCCAAAAGATCCAAAAGCCATCAACAAATCAAGAAAGAAAATAAACACAAAAATGGCAAAATACATCAAGGACATCAAGGAAAACTACGGCATGGTGGTTAACCACCACAATCTGCAAAAGGACAATTCCAACCTACCGAGACTGGACGGCGTTCATCTGAATGATATCGGACTCGTTAGATTATTAAACATTTTACAGGATGGGGTTTGAACAGGTCGTTGTGTGGGGGGTCGGAGTCCTGTGTAGGTATACCCATGATCCTCCATGGCGGTAGTATGGGGGGGGCAACGGTTCGTAACCTCTCATCTGCCTGCCCGCCCACCGGCGGCCCGTGGGCCCTCGGCAGAGAGTCCGTTGCGGATCGTATTTGCCCCTCTCTGCTTATAGTCTACGCCCACCGGCGGCGCCGGGGGTTCTCAGCAGAGAGGCGGTTGCGGATCATATTTGCCCCTCCCGGCTTATAATTTAAATAAACTGTGACCGACCTGTTCAACCCATCCAGGCCTGTTGTGTTTTGTTGTTATGGGATTGGTGGGAGGCGGGGAAGCACCGCTATATGCCACAAGGGTCTCTTCAGTCTGGCAAGCACGGCACCGAATAGGGATCGAGCTTCTGACTGAGGAGCCCATATAGACTATAAGCTAAAATGAACTGGGGGCTGTGCTTCCCTCCTCCCGTCACTCCCCCTCCAGGTGATGCCATATAACGGACCCCACTGACCAACGGGGATGAAGGGGAAGGGGGTCCGGCCACACCCTCAGGGGTTAAATTCTCGTGCGAGGGTCGGACCCTTCCTCTTCCTCCCCCGGCTGGTCAGTGGAAGTCTTGTCCCACCCTCCCTCCCTTGTAGATTCGAAGATTTGCCGTGCGGCTATTGTATTTAATTTTTATAAAAAAAAAAAAAAAAATAACAATTATCATTCTCATCACTTACAAAGTTTTTTGGTTGTATTCATTGTCACAGCGGTAGTATGGGGGGGGGCAACGGTTCGTAACCTCTCATCTGCCTGCCCGCCCACCGGCGGCGCCGTGGGCCCTCGGCAGAGAGTCCGTTGCGGATCGTATTTGCCCCTCTCTGCTTATAGTCTACGCCCACCGGCGGCGCGGGGGTTCTCAGCAGAGAGGCGGTTGCGGATCATATTTGCCCCTCCCGGCTTATAATTTAAATAAACTGTGACCGACCTGTTCAACCCATCCAGGCCTGTTGTGTTTTGTTGTTATGGGATTGGTGGGAGGCGGGGAAGCACCGCTATACGCCACAAGGGTCTCTTCAGTCCTCCAAGAGCAACTTCTCCCAACCCTCCAAGAGCAGTTTGGCGATCAACAATGCCTTTTCCAGCATAATGGAGCACCTTGCCATAAAGCAAAGGTGATAACTAAATGGCTCAGGGAACAAAACATAGAGATTTTGGGTCCATGGCCTGGAAACTCCCCAGATCTTAATCCCATTGAGAACTTGTGGTCAATCATCAAGAGACGGGTGGACAAACAAAAACCTAAAAATTCTGACAAAATGAAAGCATTGATTGTGCAAGAATGGACTGCTATCAGTCCGGATTTGGTCCTGAAGTTGATTGAGAGCATGCCAGGGAGAATTGCAGAGGTCCTGAAGAAGAAGGGTCAACACTGCAAATATTGACTTGCTGCATTAACTCATTCTAACTGTCAATATAAGCTTTTGTTACTCATATGTTTGCAATTATATTTCTGTCTGTGATAAAAACACCTGTCAAACACACATAAAAACCAGAGGGCTGCAGATCATGTGAAAATATAATATTTGTGTCATTCTCAAAACTTTTGGCCATGACTGTATTTTACATCAGTATCTGTAAGCCAAAACCAGGAGTGGGTGATAAATTCAGAAGTGGTGAGTGACGTGTTTCTGTTATAGTTTTCCTCTGATCTTTCCGCTCCTGGCTTTGGCTTACAAATACTGATATAAAATACTGACGGAATACTGAAAGTGTGAACGTGGCCTAAAAGATGTAGTTCAGAAAGCTTGCACTTCATCAATATTTAGTTAAATCTCCTCACTCCCCAACACTCTGATTAACAGTCAGGACCTCTTAAAGTCTATCATATCCTACCAAAGATATCATGTAGACACATTCAGGGTTCCCCTTGGTGATCTTGTTTCTTGAGGTAGATGATGTTATAAATTGTTATTACACACTGATAGTGTGTCAATTAAGTTGGGGCGGTGGAGATAAAGTTTACAGCCTGAATACTGCTGAAGTGCTGAACGGTCAGAAAGTACTATAGAGTCATTCTGGGATGGGTTTGCAAAGTAAGTACCATATCTTCATCACGGCAAGGTGATCATGATGGATGCAGACATAGATACACTGACAAATAGTCAAAACTTGGGTGTGAATGAAGGCGCTATAATCAAGTGCATCAGTAATGAACCCCAAATTGTAAGCCTCATAATTAGTATTGCCTCTACTCAACTGCTGACATATAATTGGTACAATGAAGCTCCTGTTTAGTAGATTGCATTCTGCTATTACTTGCTTGAAATTCATTACCATGGTCCATTACATCTGCAATAAAGGCTATAATCTAAGGCAGTCATTTATTAATAGACAATCACTCTCCGCAGCACAAAAGGATGAAGAATTCTAGACAAACTATCTGACAGTGCAGCTTTATCACAGCCCATCACTACAGCCAACATCTACGTCTTCTGGAAAGAAAGTTATGCTCTGTTTGAGCTTTCAATCATATCAATCTTTTCTATCTGAATTCCTGTTGTTTATCAAATTTTCCATCCTAACAGCGAGAACATTTTCACACTAGAATGTTTTCTGTGTAAATCGTGTACATTTTCTTGAGGATTCTTGCTCCATTTCATGAACTTCAATATAAAAAAGTGTTTCAGATTCTCTAAAAGGTATGCATGTTTTTTTCTTTTTGGTCATTGAAGTGTAGAATAGGAGGTAACCATCCTGCACCCTACTCACGTCCCTCAAAGTGTATATAATGTATATGTAACTATGCTGTTATGTGTACTGTATGCTGCTCTAATATGTGTAAATATTATTATTATTATATGTGTTTCTTATAGGGAGAGTGCAGCATTAGTATTTGGCCACTAGATGGTAGTACATAGTCCAGTTTAGTAGTGTAAATAGTTAATTGTAGGAGGGGTCACTGTGGGTAGAGGAAGGGAGCTTCCTACATAGATTCAGTCAGGCCAGAGCGCCCAGAGCTCACACAGGGGGCTTAAATGCCCTAGATTATGATAGATACCCCGCAACATTGATGTTCAAGATGAGTGCCCAGTCATCCAGAGCAGCAGTCATACAACATAGCCAATATTACAGCAGGAGCTAGTGCTATAGAAGGAGTCACGGCAGGACAGTCGGGCAGGTCTCTCACGATGTGGCAGGTGATCTCATGGGCCGCTTCCCTCAAAGCTGGGGTGAAACAGTGGAGGGGACCCCCCAGAAGCAGAGAATCTGGCCAGGGAGGACACTGAAAAACCATCTGATAGGGTTGTAAGCAGTCCTGGGCTATGTGACCAGAAGAGAAGTCCAGGGAAAGATGGAGTAACGTGTAACATAACAACTGTTGAAAACATTGTATTTGATCTGGATGTGCTGCAAAGTCATGAAAGTAAAGCTTGGTGTTTGGAGTTGCATCTGGACTGTGTTTCAGTTTATTCAGAAGCAGCCAGAAGTGATCTTGAAAGATGGAGAACAACCCAGATGACAAAGGAGACCGAGAGGCAAGTAAGCCGACAGTGGAGCATGATATTTATGTATTGGGAGGCCAGGGCACACAAGGGCAGCAGTACTCAGCCCATGGGCGTACCCAGGATCAAAACTAGGGGGGGGGGCAAGCCAATGTCGCATCTTATACAGGTTACATCATATACACTGTACATTATACTGCATATTAGGTATGGAGCGTTAGAACTGTTGTATATTGTATAATACATCAGTGTATGCGACACTACGCTGTATATACCATATATTATACATGGCAGTCGCGCTCATGTCAGGAACAGTACCAGCAAGTCCGAGGATTGCAGTGCGATCCTCGCATGAGTTATACGGCCGTCTGTCTATGCCCTTGTTATAATAATACTGAAATATTAATCTATTATTAAAGTATTGAGGAGCTCACAAGTAAAAAAAAGCCCCCTACCTCCCCTGTCCCCACCTACACCCCAACAGCCCATCGTCTCACATGCACCCCTTAGTGTTCGGTCCCACTGACCCCACAATACCCCCATCCTCTCACATGCACCCCTCAGTGCTCTGTTGCCCCTCCCCACTTCAGCCCCCACAATACCCCCATCCTCTCACAGTAAACCCCCAGTGCCCTAGCCCCACAATACCCCATCCTCTTACATTCAACCCCAGTGACCTGTCCACCCTCCCTCACAATACCCCATCCTCTCACATCAACCCCTGTGCGCCAGCCCCCACAATATCCCCATCCTCTCACATTCACCAACCAGTGCCCTGTATCCCCTCCCTCACAATATCCCATCTTCTCACATTCACTCTCTGTGCCCTGTTGCCCCTCCCCCACTTCAGCCCCCACAATACCCCCATCCTCTCACATGCACCCCTCAGTGCTCTGTTGCCCCTCCCCACTTCAGCCCCCACAATACCCCATCCTCTCACAGTAAACCCCAACAGTGCCCTAGCCCCACAATACCCCATACTCTTACATTCACCCCAGTGCCCTGTACCCCTCCCCCACAATACCCCATCCTCTCACATTAACCCCCAGTGCCCTAGCCTCCACAATACCCCCAACCTCTTACATTCACCCCAGTGCCCTGTACCCCTCCCCCACTGTACCCCATCCTCTCACATTAACCCCAACAGTGCCCTAGCCCCCACAATACCCCTTACTCTTACATTCACCCCAGTGCCCTGTACCCCTCTCCCCACAATACCCCATCCTCTCACATTAACCCCCCAGTGCCCTAGCCCCCACAATACCCCATCCTCTTACATTCACCCCAGTGCCCTGTACCCCTCCCCACAAAACCCCCATCCTCTTACATTCACCCCAGTGCCCTAGCCCCCACAATACCCCCATCCTCCCACATTAACCCCCCCAGTGTCCTAGCCCCCACAATACCCCCATCCTCTTACATTCGCCCCAGTGCCCTGTACCCCTCCCCCACTGTACCCCCATCCTCTCACATTCCCCCACAGTGACCATGACATGCCTGAGCAGAATGAATTTAATAAATTCCATCCCCACTTACCATGAAGCTACAGGCAGTGGCTGAGGCAGGAGCAGGAAGTGTCCAGTGTATGCACAGAGAGGGCACTAGGACCCAGTGTGGCTGAGACAACCAGAGCCTGGTCAGAAAGTGAAACTTACAGCTGCTGCCGCCAGGAAGGAAGGAAGGAAGAAGCTCCTCTGGTGAGACACCAGCTCCGTGCACTGCGCACACAGACAGGCCCTGCAACCTGGGGCAGAGGGAGCCGGCATTGTGCTGCTCTCTCCGCTCTCTTTCATTGTGTGCCCCTGCTTCTAGGGGGGGGCACTTGCCCCCCCCTGCCCCACGGTGGGTACGCCCATGACTCAGCCATGACTACTGCCCTGGCTGACCACTACAGAAGCTTAAGGGTCAGCAGTTGTCCTATCCTTATTCACAAATTATGAAGTTATTCCTTATCCATAGGATGCACAACCTCTGCATTATTCATTGGCTAGGGGACTGTTGGACACTGTCAAATGGTGCATTGAGCTTTCTGCAATAGTCCCATAGACAATCAATAGAGTGGAGCTCAAGCATGTGTACCTAGGTCTATTAAAGGGACTTGGGTTACACACTATAGCTGGTTTGTAGGTTAAATGGAGGGTGCCAGTTCTTCTGATGCTGATCACTGTGCTCCTAAATTCAATTATGTCATAAAATTATTTGAAGGAACTGCACACCAATAGGCAGAAATATGCTGAGGAGGTTTTATTACACATACAAAAAAATGATGACATTTCAATAGAATGACATAAAGTGACAGTAGTATAGCTTGGTTGACAGTAGTGTAGAAATGTTTCCTATATTAATCTATCATCAAACCTAAAGGAGTCATTAAAGCAACATTAGAGACCGTAGATAATACATGGTCCAATAAGGAAACCCTTTGAGGAGTACATTCTTAAAGGGAATCTGTCAGCAAGTTTTTGCTACCATATCTGAGAGCATTAAATCACATAAGTCCAAGCAAAAAAATGTAACCTCATGGGCATAAACTCGACAAAAATCCCCTGTAAGCTAGATGGCTTAGTGGGATAAAGAGGCATAAACATAGGTGCTATAAAATACAATATTTTATTAGAAATTTGTTAAAAATACTTAAAATTAAACAAAGGGTTTTCAAAAGAGGTAGCAAGGTGTTTACTGTCAATAGCTGTGAATTATCAGCACTGTTAGGACAAAAATAGATATTCTTTATAAAGAGTAGGTGTTTAGGAAGATTATGTAGGTTTTAGGAGTAGACTGCTAGTTTAAGTGCAAAGTGCTTATAGATATACCATGTGTATGGCTAGAAATTCATATAACTGCCTAAGAACCTGCAATAATATGCACATATATTACTATTAGTAAATATTAGATACGGGTCAACTGACCATGGACCAAACAAATTGATGCAAAGTAATCATTATATATAAAGTTGTTTAAATTTGTATAGATACAGCTAGAGAAGTGTGGTATTCGCAGGTATACGGGATGCAGTGACGAGTCGGAAACGGAGCAAGCTAAACTGAACCTTTATATAGGGGTTATAGGAATAACTGGTAAGCTGACAGTAGTTCTCACAAGGAAAGTAGACAATAATACACAAAAAACAGAGCAAACGGCTACCAGGCAGGTGCCAACAACTATAGGATCGCGAGATGGCCGCCTAAAGGTCCTAGAACTAGAATGAACATTTAATGGAGTGTTACTTATCCTTCTCTGATGTCCGTCAGAGCTGTTGTCTGGGAGGTGTCCGTTCAGCGTCTCAGCCACTGGGCCCAGCCGACGAGGAGCTGTTGTAGGCTTCGGGCGTTCCTACGCCCTGGTGCAGATGTGGCACAACAGGCCCTGGAGAAGTTCCCCGGCGTTGAGACCGCCCCACTCGGAGGTGAGGTAGTGGCAGCCGCGGGTCCTGATGCACAGGCCGCAGCCGCGGGCTGGAGCAGGGCAGTGGCGGCCGTGGATGGCAGTACACAGGCCGCAGCCGCGGGCTGGAGCGGGGCAGTGGCGGCCGTGGGTGGCAGTGTACAGGCCGCAGCAGCGGGCTGGAGCAGGACAGTGGCGGCTGCGGGTGGCAGAGTTCTGCTTCCTCCTCGCTCCGCTCAGTGTCGTCCTCTCCCCAAATCACATGAGACCCCGTCCTTTCTCACGTGTAGAGGCTGGCCTATTCCTGTTCCACAATGCCCGCCAGGTTCCTCCTTCCTGCCATTTCCACGCGAGGCTTCAGGAGGATGTCTTGGTCTTCCAGGTTGACACAATGCACGAGGACTGTCCCCTTTATTACGGTAGCCAGGGCGTGAGACACCAGGAGCCTGGAGGGTAGATGCTCGGGGAAGCATGGCTCCACCTGCACCTCTACTCCTTCCAGCGGCACATGGGCCCGGACAGGCAGAGCGACAACTGTCTGTCCTGGCGGTAGCATGAGCTGAGGAGCTGCAGATGCAGTCACTGTCCCCAGCACTTCCCCTTCCTGGCAGGCCTCTTGGATTCACGCACCCCGCACCAGCTGCTGGAAGACTTGCCCCTGAAGAGTGCGGGGGCTCCATTGTTTCAAAGTCTCTTGGGCGGGTTCATTGAGGAGAAGACTGACGAATTCTTTTAGTATATTCATGCCCAGGGTGACGACATATCCATCGGCCTCGTCTCCCCGAGTCAGGACCACGCCTTGCCGGCCCAATGACTTGCCGCTCATCGAGATCTGCATCCATGCTACTCCGACGACGGGGATTGGCAAATGATTGGCAGCCACTAGCTTTATCACGGACCCCCACTGGGGCCTTGTGGCTTCTGGTAAGTGCTGCCGGAAGTAAGTCTCTGGCATAGTGGTCACTTGCGACTCCATGCCCACCAGGCTGTGCACCGCACGGCCTTCAAACTCCGCCCGAACTAGCGGACATTTTGTGACTAGATCCTTGGGACTTCCACCACCCCGTGGGGTGAGTTCTGGCTCCAAGCGGCGTCCCACCGGCTCAGAGCCCTCTAGTTTTCATGGCCGCCGGGGCGAGTACTTCCCACGCCGAGGGCACTCCCGGGCGAGGTGGCCCACCTCGCCACAGTCAAAGCAAGCGATGGATCGCGGAGGCCGGCCACCTCGAGAGTTACGGGGCCTCCAAGTTGTCATGCTCTGCCCTGGCTGGCTGCTCACAACTTCGGCCTTTCTTTTCACTTCAGCTAGTTCGCCTCTGATACTTTCCAGTTCCTGTTGCATTTCCTCCACCCACTGGGGCTCGCTGAAGGCGTTCACAGAGGCTTCAATGCTCCGGGCCTTCCTCACGGGGCAGACACCCTTTGTTCTCGCTCTCGTGCGCGGGCCTCACTCCCTATCCAGGAGAAGATCAGACGCGGTTCTACCCGTACCCGCTCCCGCAAGGCTTGCTTACTCAGGGGGTCGCGCAATCTGGTCACCAAGATGCCAAGCTTTGCGAGGCTATTGTACCCAATGCAAACTATCCCAATGCCGATGCGACACGTAGACGTCCTCAAATTGAATAAGGCTTTCTCTAAATTCATTTGGAGGGGGAGAAGAGCGAGACTTGCTGTGAGGACTTTAATGTGTACAAAAGAGGAAGGGGGAGTAGGGTTGCCCAACATCAGGGGCTATAATCTCTCATGCTTAATGAGAAATGTAACTGATTGGATTAAAAAGACGGGACACTATACTGATTATACACTAGAAACGGAATTCTGTGGCTCATGGGACTTAACGGCACTGCTACACACGCCGCTGTTGTATATTCCACCAAACATGAAATACTCTGTAATTTGCAATGACACTATTGCCACATGGAAGGCAGTAAGGAAAAAACTGAAAATGTCATGGAAAGTTTCAAAACGCCTGAATCCTTGGGCATTCCCAGCCTTTAAATTGGGAAGAGAAAATAAACTGTAAATAGAATGGCTTAGAAAAGGCATACAGATGCTAGATGACTTACTACATCCACAAGAAGGCTGCTGGTTAACGGGGTCTGAGGTGATAGATAAATATAAGCTACCAAGATTCCATTTGATGTTGTACAGTCAATTAAAGCATTATGTATTAGATTTATTGCAAGATGTGAGGAGGGAAATTGACTCAGATATATGGGGTGATTTAGTTACCAAAGACATTGAGGAAATATTGATCTCATCGATATATGGGACGCTGAGAGGCATATTACGACCATCAGGAACAGGCAAAGTATTTTACAAATGGGAAAAACATATACAAGAGGAAGAACTTGACCATAAAATTTTACAGGGATGGGAATTGGTAAGGAAACATATCATAAATGAACAATGGAGGGACAGTGTCATGTGTGCATTGCCACGAAGATCGTCGCGGTTGCACATTTTGACTTCTCACAGCTGATCTGCTGTTTCTTTGTGTTTGGCAGCTAGGGAGTTAATTCTGTCTGTGCTCGGTGCTGGGACTGGGTGCAGTTTCTCCCGGCTGCAATTGATTATTTGTTGATTGGTTTCCTTTAAATTCCTGGTTGTCTGCTTGGGGAGTTGCCAGTGAAACCTTCATGCAGACCACAGATAGGAATGAATCTGTATAGACTTTAGTCGTGAGCTCCTTAGTTGTTCTAATCTCAACTTGGTTAGAGTTTATTTCCCAGACCATTTATGTTCCTTTGGTGTTTGAGTGTGTATGCAAGCGAGTGTTATCCTGTCTGTCTTATATGTCTAATCTGTGTATTTAGCTGAGATCAGCCCATATCCCTTTGGTGGTAGTCAGGATCCTTCTTAGGACTGATTACAGGGTTCAGGGTCTGATAGGAGACAGGGTTAGGTTGGAGACTTGGACCTCTGAACCATTATCAGTACCTCCAAGGTGAGGGATTAGTTAGGACCCCAGTTTAGGGTCAGGTTAGATCCCGGTCCACCTCTTTCCTGTTTCAGCTCATCAAGTCCTCAAGATTAACCCTGAGTTCAGCAGATATCGTGTCAGGTAAATCTATTCTATACTTACATGCTGATGTTGCTATACTAGTTGTTGTATAGAGTGTTGTTCCTGTATTAATAGTTTACTGACATTGTATACATATCATTAGACAGCGTGACATTTTCACTGGCCATAAAAATTATCTCCAGTTACCATGGATCCAGTAGCCCAGCTGGCTCTGCAGTTGCAGGGATTATCCATGGAGCTGACGGACATTAAGTCCAAAGTTTTGTCTCCCTGGAGCAAACCAGAGTTGAACCTAAAGTAGCTCTCCCGGACAGGTTCACTGGTGGGCGAGACAAATTTTTCACCTTCCGGGAGGCATGTAAATTGTATTTTTGGCTTCGGCCTCGATCATCAGGGAGTGATGAGCAGAGAGTGGGAATTGTTATCTCACTTCTGCAAGGGGACCCTCAATCCTGGGCATTTTCCCTTCCTCCGGGATCCCCGGCTCTACTGTCTGTAGATCAATTTTTTACTGCCCTGGGATTGGTATATGATGACCCAGATCGGGTCTCTCTTGCTGAGACAAAATTACGTAAGATACAGCAGGGAGATCGTCCTGCAGAGGAATTTGCTTCTGAGTTTCGTAGATGGGCCACAGATACTCAGTGGAATGACCCAGCTCTTAGGAGCCAGTTTTGTCATGGGCTTTCTGATAAATTAAAAGACGTTTTGGCTCAGTATGAGTCTCCTCATTCACTGGAGGCTGCTATGGCCTTAGCTATCCGTACTGATAGACGGCTTCGGGAGAGGGGTGAGGTAACCCCACTCCCTGTTGTTTCTCCACCTACCACTAAAGTCCCTTATGTTGAGGTTCCCCTTGTCTGTTCGGATGAGCCTATGCAGTTGGGAGGGACATCATTTCGTAGGAGGGGATTGGCGGTACGCCGCAGGACTAGAAGATGTTTTTTCTGCGGGAAAGAGGGACATTTTGTTGGAGAATGTCCATCCCGTGCCTTGTTGAGCCAAAAGTCGCCGGAAAACTGTTAATCCCAGGTTGTGTGGTGGACGACAACCTGGGAGTATGTATTTCATCCGCCAGTTCTTCTCAGTTCCTTGTACCAGTGGAGGTGGTAGTTGGTACGAGAGTGGAGAGATTGTCTGTTCTTCTTGATAGTGGTTCCGGGGCTAATCTGGTTGACGCTCAGTTTGCTCAGGCTCAAGGTATGCATCTGAGTGTATTGGTCAAACCGATCCCTATATTCTCCATTGACGCCAGGCCTCTCGGCCAAGGTAGCTTTGTTCATGAGGTTCATAACATTGACCTTCGGGTAGGGGCAATACATAGGGAACAATTATCTTGTTATGTGTTGGAGGGTCTACCTACTCCCATTGTGTTGGGACTTCCTTGGTTGGTTAAACATAACCCTGTGATTAATTGGCAGTCCAGAGAAATAAGCCAATGGGGTGAGTTTTGCAAAAGCAACTGCATGAACACAGTCATCAGTGCGGTCGTGCCTAGTACATTGCCTCCTTTTTTGGAGGATTTTGGGGATGTTTTCTCTGAGGAGGGGTGTCAGGAGTTGCCTCCTCATCGCGTGTATGACTGCTCTATTAATCTCCTTCCTGATGCTAAGTTGCCTAAAGCTAGGTTGTATAATCTTTCTGGTCCTGAGAGGCAGGCTATGAAAGATTATATTTCTGAAAGTCTGGCCAAAGGGCATATTAGACCTTCATCTTCCCCAGTAGCCGCGGGGTTCTTCTTTGTGAAGAAGAAAGATGGAGGCCTACGCCCTTGCTTGGATTTCCGCGAACTTAATCGGATTACTGTTCGAGATCCGTATCCACTCCCTCTTATTCCTGATCTCTTCAATCAAATTGTTGGCGCCAAATGGTTCTCTAAATTGGATCTCAGGGGGGCGTATAATCTGATTAGGATAAAAGAGGGGGATGAGTGGAAAACGGCGTTTAACACGCCGGAGGGACATTATGAGAACCTTGTCATGCCTTTTGGTCTGACTACTGCACCAGCAGTATTCCAACATTTTGTTAATGACATTTTTCGTCACCTTGTGGGGCTGTTTGTGGTTGTATATTTGGACGACATTTTAATTTACTCGCCAGATCTTGTGTCTCATCAGGAGCATGTGAGACAGGTGTTGCAGATCTTGCGAGACAATAAACTATACGCCAAACTGGAGAAGTGTGTATTTGCCGTACAGGAACTTCAGTTTTTGGGTTTTTTGGTGTCAGCCTCCGGTTTACGTATGGACCCTGAAAAGGTGAGAGCAGTGCTTGAATGGGATCAGCCAGGGGATCTTAAGGCTCTGCAGCGTTTTTTGGGGTTTGCTAACTACTACCGGAAATGTATTTGTAATTTCTCATCTGTCGTCAAACCTCTCACTGACATGACAAGAAAAGGGACGGATTTTTCTAAATGGTCGGACAAAGCTTGCCAAGCCTTTTCCTCTTTGAAGAAATGTTTTGCTTCGGCACCCGTTCTCATCCAACCAGATGCATCTCAGCCGTTCATTGTGGAGGTGGATGCGTCTGACGTAGGGGTGGGTGCTATATTGTCCCAGGGTCCGTCCTCTGGTAAATGGCATCCGTGCGCTTTCTTTTCTAAGAAATTGTCGTCCACCGAAAGGAATTATGATATCGGCAATAGGGAACTTTTGGCCATTAAGTTAGCTTTTGAAGAATGGCGTCACTTTTTGGAGGGGGCAGTCCACCCGGTTACCGTTATTACTGATCACAAGAACCTGTTGTATTTGGAATCCGCTAAGCGTCTGAATTCCAGACAAGCTCGATGGTCGTTGTTTTTACCAGGTTTAATTTTGTCGTCACTTATCGCCCGGGGTCTAAGAATGTAAAGGCTGATGCCTTGTCTCGCAGTTTCCCAGGGGCCGGGAAAACGGATGACCCGAGTCCTATCCTTCAGGAGGGGGTGGTAGTGTCGGCTGTATTTTCTGAGCTTGAGGAGGAGGTGTTAGAGGCTCAGGGGACGCCCCTGCAGGACCTCCAGGGAGACTGTTTGTCCCAAATCTGTTGAGACAAAAGGTTATTGAGGCACATCATAATTCTGCTCTAGCAGGACATCCAGGGAGTAAGGCTACTTTAGATCTCCTTTCTCGCCGGTTTTGGTGGCCTAATGCTAATAAAGATGTTATAACTTTTGTCGCGTCATGTGGGGTGTGTGCTCGCTCTAAAACCCCTCATACCCATCCGTCTGGGACCCTTTTACCCTTGAAACTTCCGGAGCGTCCATGGACTCATTTATCTATGGACTTCATTACGGACCTTCCTCCGTCGTCAGGGAATACTGTCATACTGGTGGTTGTTGACAGGTTCAGTAAGATGGCACATTTCGTTGCTCTTCCTGCACTCCCTAATGCTAAAACTCTGGCGCAGGTGTTCATTAGGGAGATCGTTAGACTTCATGGGTTGCCTTCTGATGTGGTGTCAGATAGGGGGTCTCAGTTTGTGTCCAAATTTTGGAGGGCATTTTGTTTACGTCGGGGGATGCAATTGTCATTTTCCTCGACTTTTCATCCGCAGACCAATGGTCAGACAGAGCGTCTGAATCAGAGCTTAGAGACATATCTCCGGTGTTTTGTTTCAGAGAACCAAGAGGACTGGTCTTCTTTCTTGCCTCTGGCAGAGTTCGCTCTTAACAACAGGCGGAGCGAGTCCACTGGTAAGTCCCCGTTTTTTGGGGCATATGGTTTCCATCCCCAGTTTTGTACTTTCAATGGGGGGGGCCCTTCTGGGGTTCCTGAGGAGGAGCGTTTCTCGTCGTCACTTGCTTCTGTGTAGAGAGGTGTATTGAATAATCTGAGTGTGATGGGGAACCGTTACAAACGTATGGCTGATAGGAGGAGAGTGTCTGGTCCAGATCTGAATGTGAACGATCTGGTATGGTTGTCTACCAGGAATATAAAACTTAAAGTGCCCTCCTGGAAACTGGGTCCCAGATTCATCGGGCCGTACAGGATCAGTTCCATAATTAATCCTGTGGCATTTCGTCTGGACCTCCCTCCTACGTTTAAAATTCATAATGTGTTCCACAAGTCATTACTTAAAAGGTATGTGGCACCAGTCATACCGTCACCTCTACCTCCTCCTCCTGTGTTGGTCAATGGTAACTTGGAATTTCAAGTATCAAAGATCATTGACTCACGTCTGAATCGCCGGTCCCTTCAGTACTTGGTGCATTGGAAGGGGTATGGTCCAGAGGAGAGGACGTGGGTCCCTGCGTCTGATGTTAACGCAGATTGTTTGGTTCGGACCTTCCACAGAACTCACCCGGGCAGGCCTGGCCCTGAGGGTCCGGAGGCCCCTCGTAGAAGGGGGGGTACTGTCATGTGTGCATTGCCACGAAGATCGTCGCGGTTGCACATTTTGACTTCTCACAGCTGATCTGCTGTTTCTTTGTGTTTGGCAGCTAGGGAGTTAATTCTGTCTGTGCTCGGTGCTGGGACTGGGTGCAGTTTCTCCCGGCTGCAATTGATTATTTGTTGATTGGTTTCCTTTAAATTCCTGGTTGTCTGCTTGGGGAGTTGCCAGTGAAACCTTCATGCAGACCACAGATAGGAATGAATCTGTATAGACTTTAGTTGTGAGCTCCTTAGTTGTTCTAATCTCAACTTGGTTAGAGTTTATTTCCCAGACCATTTATGTTCCTTTGGTGTTTGAGTGTGTATGCAAGCGAGTGTTATCCTGTCTGTCTTATATGTCTAATCTGTGTATTTAGCTGAGATCAGCCCATATCCCTTTGGTGGTAGTCAGGATCCTTCTTAGGACTGATTACAGGGTTCAGGGTCTGATAGGAGACAGGGTTAGGTTGGAGACTTGGACCTCTGAACCATTATCAGTACCTCCAAGGTGAGGGATTAGTTAGGACCCCAGTTTAGGGTCATGTTAGATCCCGGTCCACCTCTTTCCTGTTTCAGCTCATCAAGTCCTCAAGATTAACCCTGAGTTCAGCAGATATCGTGTCAGGTAAATCTATTCTATACTTACATGCTGATGTTGCTATACTAGTTGTTGTATAGAGTGTTGTTCCTGTATTAATAGTTTACTGACATTGTATACATATCATTAGACAGCGTGACAGACAGCCAGTTTAGGCCTCTTTCATACATCAGTTTTTTGCAATCAGGCAAAATCCATCCAATTGCTAAAAAGACGGATCCAGCTTAGACTGGAAAAAACTGATGTGCCGGATTTGTTTTTTAGCCGTATCCGTCGTGAACTTTTGAACCCGGAAAATGTATTGTACGCATGTCTGGCACGGAGGAAAGAGAAAGAGAGAGACCTTGGTTCGGCTTCCAGGCAGGCTTACATAAAGAAACCGGAGTCTGGTGGCCGGATCAGTCCTATGCCTGATTCTGCTCCCATAGACTTGTATTGTATGACCTAGCCTGACGCGCCGCTTCCGGCGCTGTCAGGCGTTTCCGGCAGAAAAAAAAAATGTTACATGATGCGTCCTGTCCGGCCGCCGGAAATGAAATCTATGACGAATCCGGCAGAAAACGGACCAAACGCATTGACATGCGGCACGATCCGGCGCGAATGCATGTCAATGAGAAAAAAATCGGATCCGGCGGTAAAAAATCGGATCCGGTTTTTTCAAAAACTGCTGGATCGCGCCTGACGGCAAAAAACTGATGTGTGAAAGTAGCCTTAGAATAATACATAAAATAATATGTGGCTTCAATATACCACCAACACCACAAAATCCTGATAGGCAGATAAGTTGCCCCAAATGTAGCACACCTAAAACAGATCTGGAGCATGGCATATGGTCATGTTCTAGGACACAAGAGCTTTGGACCACGGTTCAGGATATGTATCAACAGATGTGTGGGATCTGGGTTTACACTGATCCATTGTGTTGGCTATTTCACTATACGACAGGCAAAACAAGAGGTGGACAATTGCATAGCTTGTTTCACACCATTGCAACGGTAACAAAGCATTTAATTTTGCAATATTGGTTAGCCAGAGCACTTCCAGGGATAACGAAGATTAAGGCAGGACTTATGTCTGTCCTATATTTGGAAAAGAGAGAAGCAGAAAAAATTAAAGACAAGTTGACAAAAAGATTCTTTAAAAAATGGAGAGCGTTTATAGAAGCGTCACTATCCGATAGGGAAATCCAGGATATAATGAGACCTTTTGCTAACTCAGAATGGTATCTTTTATAATAAGTAAGTAATCATAGTACACGTTGCCAACGTTGCTTTAAAGTATTCTATACAAATAAACAAAACCATTTATAACTTAAATAGTAATAACATATCCCATGTCCATGCTTTCCTAGCTTACAATGAATGTATTCTAGCAATCAATTTCTGGCCGTACAATGTCCGATATGATCATCATGCGACATATTTTAATTTACCCAAACTACCACTGTCGCATGATGATCATATCGGACATTGTACGGCCAGAAATTGATTGCTAGAATACATTCATTGTAAGCTAGGAAAGCATGGACATGGGATATGTTATTACTATTTAAGTTATAAATGGTTTTGTTTATTTGTATAGAATACTTTAAAGCAACGTTGGCAACGTGTACTGTGATTACTTACTTATTATAAAAGATGTTTAAAAAACAAACAAACTGATATTTGTGCCACCTGAGTGTGGCTCTGCATGAAAGCAGGTTGAGGTGTTGCATGTGGTATCAGGGCTCCCAGCAAAGGGGCCCTACACCGATCCCTCACCCACCTCGTCTTACTGTGACATTCATTGGAAAGCTGGAAATGCTGTCCCAGACCTCGATACCTCATGCCTGGCTGATTGCTGCAGTGTCATGCTGCAATTTGTACTGTGGGTGAATTGAGGCAACTTTCCTGGTGTCTGTCCCTGATTTGATGTGTTTTGGCAGCATTTGGGGCCATTCTAACATGTTGTGCATGCGTTTGTTTTTGCCTCCCATTGACTATAATGGCGTTTGGTAATGTTCAGCAAATATTGCAAATTTGGTGAACACAATCCGAATCGAATGTTGAAATATTTGCTCATCTCTACTGATAATGTGAAAGTATTGTGAGGCAGTGACCAGTGTTACATGTAAGGGTCGCTGTGTGTTCCCCCCAGAATGGCATGGAAACGTATTGAGGCCATGGGAGTGCATTGCAGACACAGGCATAGCCGTGATTGCAATGCAGAATAAAAGTGAGTATAGCTCTTGATCAAGCTATTTGTCCAGGGCAGATTTAAGAAAACTTGCTGGGCTTTTATTTTTGAAATGGTCTACAGGATGGTAGTGGGGAAGTCCGTTTTCTCCCTCCTGGACCGGGTCTTCCATGTGGCCCATGGCCACAGATTCCAGTTAAAAACCCTGCAGTAAAGAGTTTGTGTGTGTCAGTGTCAGTTTGGTTTTGGCAAGAGTGCAGAGCAGAAGGCTCTGCAGAGCACCACTTGTGTGAGCCAACACAGGCAAGTGGAGCCAAACAGCCAAGGGAGCTGAAAGACCTGTCACCCACAGCAAACACGGCGGTGCAATCACCCATGGCAACCAGTCTCGGCGGTGGACTGGAGTGTTTATTGGCTGCAATCTGGAGGATATGTTTGTGAGTTGAGCATTAGGCCGGGATCACACATGCGACGAAAACATACGACGCTCGCATGTGAAATCCCAGCTCTGGCCCCGGCACTCGGGAGTAGAGCGGGCGGCTGCATAGAAATACATGCAGCCGCGCACTCCACTCCCGAGTGCCGGCGCCAGAGCTGGGATTTCACGTGCGAGCGTCGAACGTTTTCGTCGCATGTGTGATCCCAGTGTTAAAGAGACTTTTGTTTTGGAACTTTGCTGAGTCACTGCCTCATCGCTGCACAGCGTGGATACCGCTGCCCTACAGTAGCCTAAAGAGAATCAGTTTTTCCTCCACAGTATCATTTTCTGTGAAAGAGGAGCAAGGCCCACTGCTACATCTACAATTTTTATAGCTCTGTTTTCTAACATGTCTATGCCTAAAGAGTTTTCCTGGAACTGTCAGTGTAAATTAACTTAGAGAGGTTGCTTTCAAATTGTTCCTAGAACTTATAAACTTGTTGTTATTTTTCATGCTACATTGAAGTCTAAGTGAGATAATTCCACAAAAATCTCAGAGATTTTACATGCTTCATCTTAAATTACCTACTCCGTGTATCACTGTGATTTTTTTGACAATTCCTATTACTCCTATAACAACTTTTCTAATGTGTCTTTCTGTATATTTTGACATGCGTTCACATTGGTATCATGGCTTCCTTTTTTTTAGACAATCTCAACACACTAATCAACTCATAATCTGCATATGCAAAAAGAAGTTACTGAAAAGGAGTAAAGTTAAAAAGTAGAATTTTATTGAATACATAAATGTTTAAAATAGTGAATAAAGAGACAGGGGAAAGGGGAGAAAAACCTCCAACTGAAAAAACTAAGGACGGACACAGCTGTTCAAAATAGTAGTAAGTTGTACCTGCAAAAGCATCAACTAGAGTGCTCAATGGGGATGAGGGAAAACAGAGGAGAAGAGATGAAGGACTATATGTATTAGCAATGTGGATAAAAAATCTATGAAGTGACTGAGTCTCAATAATATCCACCTCAATGTGACCCAAATCAGAAACACATGTAACAGAATAACAACAAAAGTAGTTGTGGTAAATTGATGGAAATGAAATATCAATGGAAGTTGCTTTTACCTGAATGCAAGGGTTGTTATATAAATCTGCGGTGTGCTGTGGTACAGATGGAACTGAAAAAGTTGTGGCCGGCCCTGCGCCCGACGAGCGCCGTTTCGCTGTAAAGCTTCTACAATATGGGGCGTAACTTGAAGCTCTTGGGCCCCAATGCAAAAGGTTCAATGAGGCCCCCAACTATTGCAAGTTTTTAATAGTAATAGTCTTTTCTTATTGGCCAAAGTCACCTTTTGGGCCCCCTAAGCTCCAGGGCCCTGGTTCGATTGCAACCCCTCCACCTATTATAGTTACACCTCTTTACACAAAATGAATGATCCGTTTTGATTGACATTAAACAAATCCTTTTTACTTATAATGGGCTTATCAGATTTCCAATTAGACCCATTATAGCAACTGAATCTTAAAAGAACAAAACCTAACTCAATTATAAATGCCACCTCCATGTTTTCTGTTGGTTAGGACTTCCTTCCCTTTAATTTCTGGCTGATTTAGTATTAGTCACCACCAGCCTCGCTCCAAGCACCAGGCTTTTCCTGTAATTGATGTCCTGAATTTATACAGTTTCTACAGTATCTTGTTTGTAAATATGAGAAATGAAGGATTATTGAGAGGTTGTTTTGTCAGTAGAAATAGGGTATATTTAATGTATGCAAATCCTTTTTCTTGGATATGCTAAACTTTACAGGGAAACAATAAAAAAAGATATTTTAGGTAGCGAGGAACATTATATATTAATGTATTAACAAATGCGTATGCCTCTAGTGTGCCAGTCTGTTTCCGTGCCATGCTGCTTGTTGCTTCACGCTAGCGGCATCTGGTTTTAGCATCATGATGAGTGTCTTAGCTGTGTGTCACAATGAGCTTAAGCAAGTTTTAGAAACACTGTAAGATCCTTGTGTGTACCTATAATTCCTGAGTGCTCAGCAGAACTGGAGTTCTTGAAGTGTGTCCAGAAGGAATCCATTAAGCTGCATTTTGGATGAATCATGCTCTTGTTAAAATAAATTGATTTCAGATATAATTATGTAACATTTGAATAGAGTTGGTGAACTCAAAGGTTGTTAAACATCAGAAGAACAATTCTACTGGGTGTAAAGGTAGAAGGCTTTTTTCTTACCTTCTAATTCCTATAAAAAAACTAATTACATAAAGTTCTAAAGGGGTAAGGTCAGTGAGTACTATGGCAACTGCCTATTAAGGGCATTCCTAATTGTCCTTCTTGTTTGTATTATTAATTCTGCTTCACTAAAATTAAGGAACATTGCTAACTCACGGATATAACTACAGGGCAGCAAGCAGTGCTGCAGGATGATATAAGTGAAGACTAATAGGTTATTTATATAATCACTGTTCCATCAAGGCTTAAAACTTGATTTGACCTATTTTAAGTGCATCAAGGCTTAAAAACTTTTTTTACTTATTTCAAAACTTTTTTTTACTAAAGAAGCACTCCCATCAAAATTTGCATCCTCTTAATATATTGCAGACATCATATTATTCAGCACTGCATACTTACAGTTGCTAATTTTGCCTTTCTACCTAGTTATTTTTTTCTCTGCTCTATGTAGAAACAGGAAGTCTCTTATCCCTGTATGACTCATTACCTTCTTCAAATCCGGACCCAGCTGTTCCACTCCTCTCCCATGCCATAAACTTTTGCAGTGACTCATGACTTATGCAGAGAAAATAGACCTCATGTTGCTACATAGAGCTGAGAACAATTCAGCTAGTCAGTTTGTAATCATGTGATGTCATAGACCTAATGGAAAACAAAAGACTTAATTTTGTAGAAAGGCAAAATGAGCAATTGTAACTACACAGTACTATTGTCACGATTCCTCCTCTCAATACGGCCAGACTCAGTGAATGACAGTTCTGTTGTCCAATGAAAGACAGGTGTGTGATGAGCTGTCAGTTCTTCGACAGCTCAGCTGTCCAATCGAATGCTGGGGCGTGGTGTGCTGTTAGTGTCTTGAGTGACAGTTAAGCCGTCCAATCAGGACCAGAGTGTGCTGGGGCTTGTGCCATATGTCTCCTGTTCAGAGTAATTACCTGGCTATTTAGCCAGCTCTCTGCCTTAGATTGCTGCCAATTGCAGCTTTGTTCGTGAGGTTTGTCTTTGCTCGGAGCAAGTCTTGTTTTATGATATTTGCTGCTTGACTTTGGGTTTGCCTAGCCCTTTTTCTCGTGATCTGCTACTTTCTTGGCATTGTGACCTCGAACTCTTACCTGACTATACATTTGTCTCACCCCTCTGTCTATGACATACTCTCTTTGCTTTTGACCTCTGACCTCTTGACTACCCGGCCTAACAGCTTGTCCATAAGTATATACATAGGAGTAGTAGCCAAAATTTCTATAAAAAATATAATTTCTGTATTACATAAATATACACATACAATAAAGATCAAAATTACATCTAAAAAGAGTGTCAGACATAAGCAAAAACCATACATTGTTCCCAAAATGCAATATGGTGACAAGGATAGAGGATATTATCTATACAAGATGTTGGTCAGAATGATTGAGTCAAGTCTTTCAAGGTTCGGCTCTGTTCAGATTCAGAGGACAGCCCAATGTTAGCTGAACAGTTCGTCAAACATATCAGAACCCCATTGAATTCAATGGGAGGCAAAACCAAACGCATAGAGAACACTTTCAGGGGTGCCAAAAAGCTGCCAAAACAGCTCAAATTAGGGGCAGACACCAGGAAAAGTGGCATCAATTGACCCACAGTACAAATTTTATAATGGGGCAGCAGTCAGGCATAGGCCATGCATGAGACAGGGTCTGGCCCAGCATTTGCAGATTTGTAATTAAGTTGAAATTAAGAGATGGGTGAGGGACCGGTGTAGGCGTGCTGTGCTGGGAGCCTTGCCAAATTCAGGCAACACACATGAGGTAGACCCAACTTGGAGTCCAAACATTTTCAAAAATTAGAGGCAGACAACAGGAAAAGTGGCATCAGTTGACTCACAGGAGAAATTTGATAATGGCACAGCAGCATGTGCCATGCATGAGGTATCAGGGTCTGGGCCAGCATTTATAGTTTTTAATATAAGTTTAAATTAAGATGAGGTGGGTAAGGGATGATGTAAGCATGCTTTATTGGGAGCCCTGATACCTCATGCAACAGCTCGAACTGCTTTCTTGCTCAGCCACACTCAGGTGTCACAAATATCAGTTTTGTCAACTAGTATTGGTAGAAACATTTAAGGATAGTAACACAGGTAGTTGACTGAAAGTAAGTGCAGGCCAGCCGATCTGGGAGACTAACTGCTACAGGCAACACACATGAAGGAGACCCAACTTGTAGTACAAACATTTCCCAAAATTATTGCTTCACACCACTAAAATGTTATCAATTTCTCTAGAGTGGAAATTGTTGTGAATGGGTTTGAGATGAGTTCTGAGCAGAGGCTCCCTCTGGTGGTTACAAGCGGTACTAGTGAGGATTGTGAGGACTGGGAATCAGGTGTTACTGATTGGTCTTATATAAGGGAGTCATTTTCCCATCAGGGTTGCCGGTGATCAATTGTTCTGGTCTGAATCCTTCTTTCCAGTTTCCCTTGTAGCCTGCTGTG
Source organism: Oophaga sylvatica (assembly GCA_033576555.1). Classification (NCBI taxonomy): domain Eukaryota; kingdom Metazoa; phylum Chordata; class Amphibia; order Anura; family Dendrobatidae; genus Oophaga; species Oophaga sylvatica. The sequence goes on from JARQOD010000006.1 coordinate 253,688,070, forward strand.
TCGTGTCTGCATCTCCTGCTATCAGTTAAGACAATTTCTTATTTTGTGTTTTTGCTATATTTTTGCATTTTGTCCTGCACTTCTGTGGGGGCCTTCTGGGTCCCCTCCGGGGCTTTTGCCCTCTCAGTTTAGTCCAGCCACTGTGTTTTGTACTTTTGCTTTTTCCAGTTTTTTTTCAGTGGCTGCTGTTTTGATTTTTTTTACACCAGAGAACTAATTTAGGTGGTAGAGGTCGTGTGATCTCAGGTGATTTTGAAATTAGTAGAGTTGGTGTTTTTTCAGGGTTTTCTGAGATTGCAGTAAGTACCCTTCCTGTCCTTTTCTATTTAGATAGTTTGGGCCCCAGCGTTTGCTCATACTATTTTCTTTCTGTGTCAGTATTTCCTCTTGTCTAACCGCCATTACATGTTTGGGGCTTTCTATTATCTTTGGGGTTCTGCTCCGGGGCAGATAGCTTTCCTATTTCTATCTTTAGGTGTAGTTAGTTTCTCAGGCTGTGACGAGGCGTCTAGGACCAACGTAGGAACGCTCCACGGCTGCCTCTAGTTGCGGTGGTTAGTCAGGGTACTGCAATCTCATAGATTCCAACTGCTCTGGTGTATTTCCTTTTTTTCCTGCACTCCTCAGCTACCGTAACATAACAGTATCACCGGCCATAAAAATTGTATGGTACTCACAGAAGGGAAAAAATATTTTGAAGGAAGAAAAGTTGTCAGAGATATTTTTCTGTTTGTTGCATTTTTTTTTTTTTTCCCTCTGTATCTCTGGGTGCTGGGGAGGATCTTTTCTCCCAATGGAGTTTGCACAGTTGTCTGGCCGTGTGGATCAGCTTGCCACTGAGGTTCAGAGTATTGCTGCATATCTTGCTAGGTTGCCTGTTGTGGAACCTAGGATCCCCATGCCAGATTTGTTTTTAGGGGATCGAGCTAAGTTTCAGAATTTCAAAAATAATTGTAAATTGTTTCTTGCCTTAAAATCTAAGTCCTCAGGAAACACAGCGCAGCAGGTTCAAATTATCATCTCTCTCCTGCGCGGCGATCCTCAGGATTGGGCTTTTTCCCTGATACCTGGGGATCCTGTTTTGAGTGATGTTGATGCATTTTTTCAGGCTTTGGGGTTATTGTACGATGAGCCTAATGTCACTGATCAAGCTGAAAAAGCCTTGTTGGCATTAAATCAGGGGCTTGATGACGCTGAGTTATACTGTCAGAGATTCCGTAGGTGGGCAGTCCTGACCAAATGGAATGACGACGCTTTGGCGGCCCTTTTCCGGAAGGGTCTGTCGATAATGTAAAGGATGTTATGGTGGGATTCCCTGTCCCTTCTGGTCTCAATGATTCTATGTCATTAGCGATTCAAATTGACAGACGTTTGCGTGAGCGGAGAAGTATGCGTGGAGTGGTGTTGCCTTGTGAGCCAGCTGCTGACCCCATGCAGTGTGATGGAGTGGTATCTGGGGCACAGCGTCATGAGTTTCGAAAGCGCAATGGGTTATGTTTCTACTGTGGTGATGCCTCTCATGCTATTTCAGTCTGCCCTAAGCGGGGAAGACATTTTGCACGCTCAGTTGTCTTGGGTAGTGTTCAGACTAAGTTTTTATTAACTGTCACTCTGATATGCTCTCTGTCCTCATTTTCTGCTCAGGCTTTCGTTGATTCTGGAGCAGCTATTAACCTGATGGATTATGATTTTGCTAAACGTTGTGGGTTTCCCTTGATACCCCTACAGAAGTCATTCCTTTACTGGGGATCGATTCTACCCCTTTGGCTGAAAATAAACCCCAGTTTTCTACTCAGGTGATAATGAGGGTTGAACCTGATCACCAGGAGTGCTGCAAATTTTTGGTTCTATATAATCTGCATGACATTATAGTGCTGGGTTTCCCTTGGTTACAGTCTCATAATCCTGTTTTGGATTGGAAATCTGTGTCTGTAACCAGTTGGGGCTGCCAATGTGTTAATACCAACACTCCTGTTTTTTCTGCCTCCCCCCAGGCTGAGGATGTTCCTGACTTTTTGTTTGATTTTTCTGATGTGTTTAGCGAAAGTAAATCTGCATCCTTACCTCCCCATAGGAGCTATGACTGCGCTATTGAATTAGTGCCAGGTAGTAAATTCCCTAAAGGTCGCCTTTTTAACTTGTCTGTACCTGAACATGACGCTATGCGGTCTTATATCAAGGAATCATTGGAGAAGGGTCATATCAGACCATCCTCTTCACCCTTAGGTGCCGGTTTTTTCTTTGTGGCCAAAAAAGATGGTTCATTAAGGCCGTGTATTGATTATCGTCTCTTGAACAATATTACTGTGAAATATCAATACCCGTTACCCTTGATTTCTGACCTGTTTTCCAGGGTGAAAAACGCTACTTGGTTTACCAAGCTTGACCTCAGGGGGGCGTATAACCTTATTCGCATTAAGCACGGGGATGAATGGAAGATGGCATTTAACACCCCTGAAGGGCATTTTGAGTACCTTGTGATGCCCTTTGGGCTCACTAATGCTCCTTCCGTCTTCCAGTCCTTCATGAATGACATTTTCAGGGATTTTGTGGACAAGTTTCTGATTGTTTATTTGGATGATATCTTGATTTTTTCTAATGACTGGGACTCTCATGTGAAACATGTTCGAACTGTATTCCAGATTTTGAGAGAGAATGCTCTGTATGTGAAGGGATCAAAGTGTCTTTTTGGCGTACAGAAGATCTCATTTCTGGGATTCATTTTGTCCCCATCTGTTATTGAAATGGACCCGGTCAAGGTTCAGGCCATCTGTGATTGGGTCCAACCTACTTCATTAAAGGCTCTTCAGAGATTTTTGGGTTTTGCCAATTTTTATCGTAAATTTATTGGTAATTTCTCGGTTATTGTTAAACCATTAACTGATTTGACCAGAAAGGGTTCTGATGTGGTGAATTGGCCTCCTGAGGCAGTCTCTGCGTTTCAGGAACTTAAGCAGAGATTCACTTCTGCTCCTGTTCTACGGCAGCCTGATGTTTCTCTGCCATTTCAGGTGGAGGTTGATGCCTCTGAAATTGGGGCAGGTGCCGTTTTGTCCCAAAAAGATCCAGAGACCTCTAAAAGTAACCCTTGTGCCTTTTTCTCTTGAAAATTTTCTCCTACTGAACGTAATTATGACGTGGGTAATCGGGAGTTATTGGCCATGAAGTGGGCTTTTGAAGAGTGGAGACATTGGCTGGAGGGAGCCAAACATCAGGTGGTGGTCCTTACGGACCATAAGAATCTGGTCTATCTGGAATCTGCCAAGCGACTCAATCCTAGACAGGCCAGGTGGGCCTTGATTTTCACACGTTTTAATTTTGTGGTTTCCTTTCTTCCTGGCACTAAGAATGTTAAGGCGGATGCCCTCTCGAGGAGTTTCCTTGCGGACTCTCCTGAGCTATCTGATCCCTCTGTTATTTTGAAGGAGGGTGTAGTTCTTTCCGCCATCTCGCCCAATTTGAGACTTGCTCTGGAGGGGTGTCAGGAGGATAGGCCCGAGCGCTGCCCTGTTGGAAAATTGTTTGTCCCGGACCAATGGAAAAAGAGTGTGATGTCTGAGATTCATTGTTCCACATTGGCTGGGCATCCCGGAATTTTTGGTACCAGAGACTTGGTTAGTCGGTCCTTTTGGTGGTCTACCTTGTCTCGCGATGTCAGGGAATTTGTGCAGTCCTGCGGGACTTGCTCTCGCTCCAAGCCTTGCTCTCGCTCTAGTGGTTTGTTGATGCCATTGCCTGTGCCCAAGAGACCATGGACCCATATCTCTATGGATTTCATTTCCGATCTTCCTGTTTCTCAGAGAATGACCACCATCTGGGTAATTTGTGATAGGTTTTCCAAAATGATACATCTTGTGCCATTACCTAAGTTGCCTTCCTCCTCTGAATTGGTGCCGTTGTTCCTTCAGCACGTGGTTCGTTTACACGGCATTCCTGAGAACATTGTGTCTGACAGAGGAGTCCAGTTTGTTTCCAGATTTTGGAGGACTTTTTATTCTAAACTGGGTGTTCAATTGTCTTTCTCCTCGGCATTTCATCCTCAGACCAATGGTCAAACTGAGAGAACAAACCAGACATTGGAGACTTATCTAAGATGCTTTGTGTCTGCTGATCAGGATGACTGGGTCTCTTTTTTGCCTTTGGCTGAGTTTGCTCTTAATAATAGGGCTAGCTCTGCCACTTTGATGTCTCCGATTTTCTGTAATTCTGGGTTTCACCCTCGATTTTCTTCAGGACAGACGGAGGCTTCTGTCTGTCCAGGTGTTGACTCTGTTGTTGAGCGTATGCAGCAGATTTGGGACCAGGTAGTGGAGAGGTTGTCCCTCTCTCAGGAGAAGGCCCAGCGGTTTGCTAACCGGCATAGGACTGATGGTCCTCGGTTTAAAGTGGGGGACTTGGTCTGGTTGTCCTCAAAGAATATTCCTATGAGAGTAGCATCTCCTAAATTTAAGCCTAGGTTCATTGGACCTTATAAGATCATGGAGATTATTAATCCTGTTTCTTTTCGTTTGCTTCTTCCAGGGACATTTAAGATCCATAACGTGTTCCACAAGTCCTTGTTGAAGAGGTTTGTTGAGCCAGTGGTTCCTGCTGCTGTGCCTCCTGACCCTGTTTTGGTTGAGGGCAATCTGGAGTATGTGGTTGAGAAAATATTGGATTCTCGTTTTTCTAGACGAAGACTCCAGTATTTGGTTAAATGGAGAGGTTATGGTCAGGAAGACAATTCTTGGGTGTTTGCTTCGGACATCCATGCTAGGAGACTTATCCGTGCGTATCATAGAACTCATCCTGACCGACCTGGTTGCTCAAATGAGGGTTCGGTGACCCCTCCTCAAGGGGGGGTACTGTTGTGAATGGGTTTGAGATGAGTTCTGAGCAGAGGCTCCCTCTGGTGGTTACAAGCGGTACTAGTGAGGATTGTGAGGACTGGGAATCAGGTGTTACTGATTGGTCTTATATAAGGGAGTCATTTTCCCATCAGGGTTGCCGGTGATCAATTGTTCTGGTCTGAATCCTTCTTTCCAGTTTCCCTTGTAGCCTGCTGTGTCGTGTCTGCATCTCCTGCTATCAGTTAAGACAATTTCTTATTTTGTGTTTTTGCTATATTTTTGCATTTTGTCCTGCACTTCTGTGGGGGCCTTCTGGGTCCCCTCCGGGGGCTTTTGCCCTCTCAGTTTAGTCCAGCCACTGTGTTTTGTACTTTTGCTTTTTCCAGTTTTTTTTCAGTGGCTGCTGTTTTGATTTTTTTTACACCAGAGAACTAATTTAGGTGGTAGAGGTCGTGTGATCTCAGGTGATTTTGAAATTAGTAGAGTTGGTGTTTTTTCAGGGTTTTCTGAGATTGCAGTAAGTACCCTTCCTGTCCTTTTCTATTTAGATAGTTTGGGCCCCAGCGTTTGCTCATACTATTTTCTTTCTGTGTCAGTATTTCCTCTTGTCTAACCGCCATTACATGTTTGGGGGCTTTCTATTATCTTTGGGGTTCTGCTCCGGGGCAGATAGCTTTCCTATTTCTATCTTTAGGTGTAGTTAGTTTCTCAGGCTGTGACGAGGCGTCTAGGACCAACGTAGGAACGCTCCACGGCTGCCTCTAGTTGCGGTGGTTAGTCAGGGTACTGCAATCTCATAGATTCCAACTGCTCTGGTGTATTTCCTTTTTTTCCTGCACTCCTCAGCTACCGTAACATAACAGGAAATAGTATAAAAGAGATAAAATGGGAGTAAAGAAGGAGATCTTGTGATGATCGGACGATGCGTGAAGGTAAATACCGGGAGACTAGGTCACAGATGTATGGAGGAGACAGGTTTTGGATGGCTTTGTATGCCAAAGTTAGGCTTTTCACAAGGAGTCTTTAGGCAACGGGGAGCCAGGGCAGAGATTGACAGAGGGGAGAAGTCAGGGAATAGTAGGGTGACGGGTGAATTAGTAAGGCAGTATAGTTTAGGATAAATTGGATAGGTGTGAGAGTGATAAAAGGAATGCCACAGAGCAGCAGGTTGCAGTAGGCGAGGTGGGAGATGATGAGTTCATGCACTAGTGTTTTTGCAGATTCATGGTTGAGGAATCTGCGGATCCGGTAGATATTTTTCAGTTGGAGTTGCCAGGAAGTGGAAAGCGCTTGGCACTCCAAATTGAAGAAGAAATCAGAGTGAAACTTGCAGGACAGGGGACAGAGGGTAGCCATTGACTTTGATGATAGGTTAGTTGGGGGGTTGAACAAAATGGTGGAAAGATGATGAATTCGGTTTTATCCAAGTTAAGTTTTACAAATCTAGTAGAGAAGAAAGATAAAATAGCGTACAGACATTGTGGGATTTTGGTTAGTAAAGAGGTGATATCAGGTCCCCAGAGGTAGAACTGTGTGTCATCAGCATAGAGGTGATAGTGCTAGCTGTGACATTCCATGAGCTGTCCCAGACCAAAGTTGTAGATGGAGAAGAGCAAGGGGCCTAGAACTGACTCTTGGGGGGACACTGACAGGGGGCGAGATGAGTAGGTGGGAGTGGGAGACACTGAATATACAGTCTGTTAGGTATGAGGAGATCCAAGATAAGGCCAAGTCTGTGATGCCAAGTCATGAGATTGTCTGTAGTAAGAGGGAATGGTCCACTGTGTTGAAGGCAGATGACAGGTCCAGAAGGAACAGACAAAGTAGTGGATTGGATTTGGTTGTTAGTAGGTCACTGTTAACTATATACAGGGCAGTTTCAGTGGAATGGTGAGGTCGGAAGCCAGATTGTAAATGGTCAAAGAGGAAGCAGGAGGAGAGGTGGGAGTAGAGTTTCATATGGACGTGTTGTTCCAGTATTTTTGAGGCATAAGGGAGATGTGATATGGGCCGATAGCTAGACCCGAGAGCATGGGTCAAGAGAGGTCTTTTTGAGGTTGGGTGTGATCGAGGTATGTTTGAAGCATGAGGGGAAGACAACAGTTGGTAGTGACAGGTTGAAGAGGTGGGTTAGAATTGGGATGAAAAGTTAGGAATGAGGTGGGACAGGATTGGGTCAAGTTCACAGGTGGTGAAGCATGATTTGGAGAGTAAAGAGAAAAGTTGATCTTCTGTGATGGTGGAGAAGTTGGTTTTGGAGGAGGAGAGTTGAGTATTTATGAGGAGTGGCTGAGGGGACTTAAAGCAAAAGCTTTGCCTTATGTTGTCAATCTTCTGCTTTCAAGAATGAGGCAAAGTCTTCAGATGAAATGAGTGGAGAGGGAGGGGGAGCTGGGGGTGGAGAAGAGAATTGAAAGTACTAAATATCTGTTTAGCATTGTGAGACAGGGATGATATGAGACATGAGAAGCAGGCCTGTGTTGCTGCAGTAAGTAATTGTGCAGCATTTTGACAATTTGTGTTACCTGATGAGCTACTTGACTCCCTTTCTTTGGCAGCTGCACAGTGCTACTGTCACAAAGTGACCCAAGCGACGTTACACGACCCCACGAATGGTTGGTCAATGGACGATACAACAAACAACGGAACACCGGGGAAACTTCAACAACAGTGGGCCCTGCGATAGGGAACGAGGGAAATGGACACATCCTGTGCTCATCTAAGTACATGCCCTGATCTCCCTATCATCCCTATATGGGTTCTTTCACCCCGTCACCGAACAGGATACTGTCACGCCTGCGGGTGCTCACCTACGCTCCTCCACTTCTCAGCGTGACGCAGGGTTTGTCCCGCGCCGTCCCTCGGCTGTCCTCTCAGGGTCCCGATGGGTCGGCGGCCTGCGCATGCGCCTCGGTGCTCCTCCTGCCTTGGGTGTTGCTTGGAGGTCTTGAGCCGGTGGCTCCTCCCTGTCATGACGGCATCCACCAGGTACTTCTGCGCAGCTTCTGAGATGGTTAGGTGCCTGATTATCTGTGTGGCTAGCGCCAGCATTTCTGCGCCTGGCACCTTCCTTTGTCTTCAGGTCCCTAGCTCTCGGGCTAGTCCGTGTGTCTCCTGTGTCTTCCGCTGTTCCCTATTTTTGGTCCGTGTGTCTTTTGTGTCTCTTGTGTGTCCCCTGCTGTTTCCCTACTCTAGGCCTGGTGTTCTACGTACCAGCCTCACTCTGTTCTGCTCTCCCTCTCTCTCTTGCAGTGTCATGCTCTCGCTGGCTCCCATTCATACCATGCTGCTCCTTCTCCGCAATCCCCACTTCTGTGTTACACCCTTCTCGTTCCGGAGTTCCCTGCTCCCGCTCTCTTCCTCTACGTAGATATGCTGTTCTTCCTTGAGTCGCCCCTTTGGTTCCAGCTGTTGTGGTTTTATCTCCCTTGGGCTTGCTCCTGACACTCCCTGTACAGGGGGTGGTCCCACCTGGCCCGCTCACCCTCGGAAGCTCTGGAATCACTCTTTGGTTCACCTTGAGATTGTGACAGATACCTTAAACCCTCACAAGCACTGCGCTAATCCCTTGGTAGGGAAAAGGCCAGTGAGAGCACTAGTCACACCACTTGTCATGATCCTCATTGGAATCTGTGGCAGATCTCTCTCTGCATGTTGAAACCTTTTTCCTGTCTGGCAGAGGGGGTTAATCTCAGTCTTTGCCCCTGGTGGCCGCTGGTTTAATTGCATTGCTTGACTTGTCAGGAGAAGGTGGAGTCCACTCCCACTTCCTTTGAAAGGTCTCCTGAGTTGTCAGCGGGTGTTGGTAATATTGCTTCCTCTGGAAACCAACCAAGCTGGAGCCAGGAGTTGCTGAGAGCAGTTGTACTTCAGTTGCTTCCCTTATCTGGGGACTTACTCTGCTGTGAGGAGCTTAACAGCAGAGAAAGCTAAGTGTTATGATTTGGTAGCTGAGGAGAGCAGGCAAAAAAGGAAATACACCAGAGCAGTTGGAAACTATGAGATTGCAGTACCCTGACTAACCACCACAACTAGAGGCAGCCGTGGAGCGTTCCTACGTTGGTCCTAGATGCCTCGTCACAGCCTGAGAAACTAACTACACCTAAAGATAGAAAGAGGAAAGCTATCTGCCCCGGAGCAGATCCCCAAAGAACATAGAAAGCCCCCAAACATGTAATGGCGGTTAGACAAGAAGAAATACTGACACAGACAGAAAATAGTATGAGCAAACGTTGGGGCCCAAACTTACTAAATAGAAAAGGATAGGAAGGGCACTTACTGCAATCCCAAAAAACCCTGAAAAACACCAACTCTACTAATTTCAAAAACACCTGAGATCACACGACCTCTACCACCTAAATTAGTTCTCTGGTGTAACCCAAAAACAAAACAGCAGCCACTGAAAAAACTGGAAAAAGCAAATGTACAAACATCAGTGGCTGAACTGAACTGAGAGGGCAAAAAGCCCCCAGAGGGACCCTGAAGGCCCCCACAGAAGTGCAGGACAAAATGCAAAAATCAAGCACAAAAACAAAAAGAAGAAAATGTCTTATCTGTTAGCAGGAGATTCAGAAACGACACAGCAGGCTACCAAGGAAACAGGAATCAAGGATTGAGACCAGAATAATTGATCACCGGCAACCCTGATGGGAAGGCGACTCCCTTATATAAGACCAGTCAGTAACACCTGATTCCCAATCCTCACAATCTTCACTGGACAGTCCAGTACCGTTTGTAACCACCAGAGGGAGCTTCTGCTCAGAACTCATTTTCAGCCTATTCACAACAGCTAAGTGTTTTATTGTTTTGTTGATTTAACCCCTAGCTGTCTGTCTTTCCTTTTGATTGTTTGGGTGTTATTCACATTATTCCCTGTCTCACCCCCTGGGGAGGGGTTGGTGGGTTTAGCTCAGGGCTAAACAGGAGTCAGGGACAGGTAAGTGACTTGGGCCTCGCTACCTTTAAGCGTACCCCCAAGTTAAGGAAAGACAGGTCCTCCCTTAGCCTTAAGGGCAATTCAAGTGCCCAGGTTCCTCGTCCCCTGTATTCCTTCAACTGCCCCGTGACACCACTGCACTAATGAAACACAAAGAGAAGGAACAAACAACAAAGGGTAAAGGCAACAAAAACACCACACTTAGCTTTCTGCTGTAAAGCTCCACACAGCTGGATAAAGTCACCAAATCAGGGTAATGGCTGAAGCACAACTGCACTCAGCAAGCTCCTTCTCCTGCTTGGTTGGTCTCCAGAAGGACCTGTATCACCAACAGTCAGCTGATGCATCAGGTGACCTTTTAAAGGATGGTGGGAGTGATCACCAACTGCATCAGCAAACTCAGCAGCAATGTAATTACATCAGCGGCCCCCGGGGGAAAAAACTGACATTAACCCCGATGGCCTGAAAGGAAAAAAGTTTTTATATGAAATGCCAAATCTGCCACAGATCCAAAAGTGGATTGTGACAGCTACGCCTTGTTGATGAAGAGCAGAAAGAGCATGTGCTCCAGGGGATGGCACGCTCTGCATCAAGTGGCCTCTTCTCTTCCTCCACCTTAGCATCACACACCGTACAGTCCTCAGAAATGGCACTCCAATTACCCTTGTTTCACCCCACGTCACAACTCTCCAACTGCCTAACTGACTGTGGGGAACCACAGATGGGTGAGTCTGCAGAGTTGTTTGCACATTCTATTCCATGGCCATCAGAGGTCCGCTTCAAAGACTGAAAGACCCAAGAGGAGGAAAGCATGTGCACCGACGGTCAAAATTTTTTTCAGTTGGATCTGGTACCAGACGAGGTAGGGTGCAATCAGAATCCAGATCCTAATCCCCAGGTTAACCCCTGGGTGTGGAGGTGATTCTGATGAAATTCAGAGGCGCATGCGGACTGCACTGTTCTGTCAGGGCAGGAAGAGGAGGAGAGTGATTTCAAGAGTGAAGAGTGGGAGAACAGACAGGATGATGATGAGGTCGCAGATCCCACTTGGTGTGAACCCAGAAGCATGCAGCTAAGTAGCTCATCAGAGGAGGTGGATGAGGAGGAAGATGAGTAGGTTCCATTCGGGCTTTCGACATAGACACTGAGTGATGCAACCACGACAAGCACTGCATCCTCAGCCACAACTTTGGCTGTTGCAAACAACAGTCTGCAGTTTGCAGGGGTGGCAAGGGTTGGCTAGCCTGGCACTGTTTTGAGACCACAAAGGATGACCCAGCTCCTGTTATCTGGCAACTTTGTAAAAAATGACTGAGTAAAGGCAAAAAATCCAATAATTTGCCTATTTCATGCATGAACCCAGCTCCTGTTATCTGGCAACTTTGTAAAAAATGACTGAGTAAAGGCAAAAAATCCAATAATTTGCCTATTTCATGCATGAACCAGTCAACATGCATTAGTCAGGGAATCTCACTGCCTTAAATGTGGCTAGCGGGCCTCGACAACCACCTGCCGCCCCATCGAGTACATCTGCTGCTTCTTTCTCCTCGCCAATGTGGCAAGTCTTCTTGCACAGGTCTCTGTCTGCAGAACGTCCACTTGTTTATCCTCTTCAGTTGTGAGTAAGAGTCAGTCAGCTGTTAGGAAGAGCTGTTTTTTACCAATCTCAGACAAGCAGATGACAACTTTGTAAAAAATACATGCAGCCGCGCACTGCACTCCCGAGTGCCGGCACCAGAGCTGGAATTTCACATGCGAGTGTCGGACTATTTCCTCGCATGTGTGATCCCGGCCTTATAGTTTCCCCGTCTCAATAAAAGTTGTTGAATTGTTCATCAGCCTGCTGTCCCTGCCTGCTCTGTCACACACCCAGTCACACACCCTACTTCACCCTCTGTCAGCACAGCAGCAAGCCCTCGTTTGCGCAGTTGTGGTCACGTAAAAGATTGTTTCCTCTTACACATGGCAAAGCTAAGAGAAACTTCACCATCTCCAATTTACTACTACTAATAATCTTTATTTATATAGCAGAAACATATTCCGCAGTGTTTTACAAGTCAGGAGTTCATATAAAAGTCATAAGTTACAAAGTTAACGATAATCCAATAATTAAAGCAAAAATAATGACAACCCTGCTCGTAAAAGCTTATAATGTACAATGAGGTGGGGTGACACAAAGTACCGGTGCTTATTTACAATGATGGTCCTGCCATCTTGAGAAACGAGGGGGGTTAAAAAAAGGCTGCCAGTGCTACCTTTGGAGACCAACCAAGCTGAAGTCAGGAGCTTGCTGAGTGCAGTGGTACTTCTGCTGTTTCACTGATTTGGTGCCTTTCTCTGCTGTTCGGTGCTTTGCAGCAGAGCAAATTAAGTGTTTATTGTTTAGTTATTTAACCCCAAGGTCTCTGTCTTTCCTTTTTGTTGTTTTGGTGTAATTCAGTTTATTCACTGTCTCACCTCCTGGGGATGGGGTTGGTGGTTTAGCTCAGGGCTAAACAGGAGACAGGGACAGCTCGGTGACTTGGGCCTCACTACATTCAAGTGTACCCCCAAGTTAAGGAGAGACAGGGTCCTTCCTTAGCCTTAGGGGCAGCTCAGGGGTCCAGGGTCCTCGTCCCCTGTATTTCTACAACTGCCCCCTGACAATTACATTCAGAGAATGGGATATATATTAAAAAGACTTTGGTAAGGGAACGTGATAGGATGCAATAAACAGATGTGCTTTTAGGGAGCACCTCAAACTGTGTAAGTTGTGGTTAGTTCTAATTTCTCGGGATAGAGAGGGGAAGAGGTGAGTTATCTAGGTAGGAGATTGAACAGAGCCGGACAATGACCAGATCAAGGGTGTTACCATCTTTGTGTGTCTCAGAGGTAGAAAGTTGTGAGAGTCCAAGAGACGTGGTTAGAGATAGAAGCTTTGGCAATTCTGGAGACATGAAGTGCAGCAGTTAAGCAGAAAAGTGGTCAAGGATGTGGGTGGGTGTGCCTGGGGGAAGGTATAAATATGAAAGATACTCTGAGGTAGAGGGGAAGGAAGAGCCTAATGGTGTGGACCTCAAAAGAACAATGGCATCCAATCAGCCTCTATTTGTTTAAAAAAAAAGGATTGGTGGTGGTAGTGAGTAGTGTGGGGTTATTGTGGCGTTAGCAGTGATCGTACAGCAGTATGCACACATATTCCATGTGTTGTAATCCGGAGGTGTATATGCCGTATGCTCACTGTTAGCTTTCCAATAACTAATTATTCGCAACAGACTGCAGCCTCCTTGGTTGGTCGTCACCCAATCGTGTAATTGTCAGGAAGATAGGGCCCAGCTGTGAGCTGTTCGGGTATTCAGCATGACTTCTGGCCTTGTGATCTCTGTGATAATTGGATGAAATCCTTGACAATTTTGTTGGCCAATCCAGTTTGTTGGCCACAGAAATGCTGCCTTTCTGCCTGGTGGATACAGACGTTTTCCGAAAGCAGATGACCGTCGCAGTTCCCCAGTACCAATTGCCCAGTCACTATTACTTCTCTAACAAAGATATGCGTGCGTTACACTGGAGAGATTCGTATCCCTTCTGTCGACGCCCTCTGCGGGTCCTCTTCTTCTTGAGCCGCGTCTTTGTTGACCTTGTCTGGACTGAGTGTCACGTCTGTCGGATTCAGAACCTGAGGTGGAGGGATTGTTAGAGGAATGAAAATCGGCTCTCACATTGAATGGCCTAGGATTAGATCTACTCTGCCATTGATAAACCCTATTATTCTCATAATCCTCTGAGTCCCTTTGAAATTTAATCCTCTTCCTGTTCTCCATATCCCGTCTATGCTGATCAATAGTACCTTTAATCCTTTTCTTTCAATATAGTCAATTCAATGGCTTATTTTGAGGAGGAGATAATTTATCCTGACCCACTCTTCAAAACAAGTTGTCTTGTTTGGAAGAGATTCATAGATAGTGTTGAGCGATACTGCTCGATATCTAAAAATATCGTATCGGAATGGTATCGCCGATATCACTAAATATCGTCGATATCCGATTTCGATACCGGAAGTCCCATGTAAGTCTATGGGAACAAAATATCGCAACAAAAAAAACCCTTTCTTTCGTTGTAAACACAAAATATACACACATAGAATACATATATATATATATATATACATGTCATTGTGACATATATATATACATATATTTATAGTTTATACACTTCTACATAGTAAAATAGACTCTGATTCAATTGCCGGGTAAAGCCGTGACATACCCCTAGAAGTCGACGGGCTCGGTGCCGAGTACCCCCAAAACCTCTGGCTCTGTGCGACTCAACTTGGGCGTCACGAACAGGATTCTGTAGCTCGCTATAAGCGAGTCCTGTGTGCCTGAATTGAACTGGTTTTGTGCTTGAGAATTGCTAAAATCATCAGAGAATGTATTTGCCATTTTTCAGCCATATCTGCGTCACGACGAGGCACTGGTGAAGAAGAAGGGCGTACTCTTCGTGGGTGTACACTCACTCAGTGGCGCGAAAACGATGGCCGACCACTCTAAATGGTACTGCAATGTAAGATCGTGCCCCACAGCTCTTCAGTTCCGCCTCCTCATCCTCCTCAGTGTGCGGAAACTAACACGAAGGTCCCGTCTCCCTACAAAAGAGGGGCCCTCTCCAGATGCTAATGACACATGTGACTTGGCAGAGATGGCTAATGGACACGAGCAGAAGTGTGAAGGGATGGAGCAGTCAGAGCTCTCCCCCCACGGAAGCGACCCGATCGCCACGGAACCACCGTTGGGCACCCGGCCTGGAAACCCTCCTACGCTGCAAGAAGCGGAGGATACCCTAAGAGGCCTGGCCCGGCACCGGGAGGAGGTCGCCAGGATGGAAGCCAGCTGGCGTGCCCTAAAACTAAACTTGGAGCGGCGCCAATCCCTCTTACCTGAAGTGTCTGTACCGGAAGGTGAGGCACCCGTTCTAGTAGAGGAGTCCGTGCGGGCATCCCAGCCCTTGCAATGTGATCCGGTTGACGTTGTCGCAGTGGAGGCACCCGTTCCTGCAAAAAACTCTGCACCGGCAGCACCCCAGATCCCGCTGTCTGCCCCCGTCGCTGAGACAGAAGAAGCGACACCCGTCCTCATGGAGGAGGCCGCGCAGGCACCAGAGGTCTACCTGTCTGTACCGGAGCCCCGACTGTCATCTGTTCCAGAGCCGGCTGCTTCCTCCGCAGGTGAGCGCCGCCAGGACTGTCGGGCGCCAGGAGAGCTGCCGCAAACCGGACATCGTAAGCTGCAGTTTGATGGTGGAGACATGGAGCAGCTGGTGGAGGAGAATTACAACCGGCGTCAGGAGGAAGAGTGGAGACGTTGGGAGCGGGAAGCAGAGCGACAAAGGGAGCAGCGAGAATCCCAAAAGCTTCGGCAACGTAACCTGGAGAAGGACCGGGCAGATAAGGACCGGATGAGAAAAGATAAAGGAACCCTGTGGGAGCCACGGCGTAAGGGTGCAGTACGGAGCTTTAAATTGAAAGGTGGTTGGGGCTTCATCCAGGAGCCTGGACTTTATTTAGAAGTGTTTGTGACCCGGCGGGACGTGGAGACTCACCTCCCAGAAGGACACCCGGGGAGGGACCTGTTGCCAGGAGACTTGGTGACTTACACCCGACACTGGGGTTACAATGGATGGTACGCCCTAAATGTTACCAGGTGCGACCCCTACTCCCCAGAGTGTCAGGAACCTGTGAGACCCTCGGAGCCTTCAGCCTCCCACATCCAGGCCTCTGCACAAGTGCCCACCCCATGCCGTAAATCTCCCCAGCCTCCCTCAGTGGTCTCCTCAGCAGCCCTAGCTATGGACATGATAACTATAGCTGGCCCGTACCCGGCGCCTGTTAGGACCCCTGGGGTTCGTTCAGTCGGGGACATAGGGCTCCAGACCCGGAGGGAGATGAAAGAGGTGGCCACACAGACACAGATAGCGGGTTACGACTTGACTGTACAGGCCACACGACGTCATCAGGTCCTGGTGGTCCTTGGTGTCTCGGATGTTTGGCAAGCATCAGAAGAGTACCAGGTGGTACCTGGAACACCCCTGCCAAAGAATTATAAATAACCCGGACAGGGTCCCTGTATGTAAATAGTTAAATTGTTGATGTACCCGGACGGGTGAATGTTCATAAAAAATTTTTTTAATTTAATAAAAAACACAACACAGTTTTCATTACTTTTATTACAGTCTCATCCTGCGACGCCATCGATCTCCTGTAAAAAAATGAAAAAAAAAACAGCAGTATACCACCTGTCCGACGCAGTCCATAGTAACGAGTGTCCCACGACGATCCAGCTCTGCTACATCAGAATGACAGGCAGAGCCTGTCATCCCGGCGCAGCACAGCTGATTACCTGCTTCCCCGGCGGTGACGTCATCGGACTGGTTTACGGCCGGGATTACCCTGCAGTCACTGCAGTTATCGCGAAAAACTGCATGTGACCGCCAGGGAGAAGATAATGGCGGCCATCAAGCAGTCCAGGACGTGACCGCTGGAGATCTTCTGCCAGGTAAGTGCCGCTGACTCCTGACAGACCCGACCGACGGACACTCACAGTGACAGTGACAAATCCGATTCCGGTATCCGATATGACGAAAATATCGGTACTCGGAATCGAAAGCCCGATACAGCTAATATCGGCCGATACCCGATATTTGCAGTATCGTATCGCTCAACACTATTCATAGATGATATTTTTTGCATTTGGACCGGTACCAATGATTCTTTAAATCAATTTTTCACTAAAATCAATCTGGCTTGGCCTGGCTTGTCTTTCACTATTGCCTCTAGCCATGATCAAATCAGTTTTCTTGACAATTTAGTAATCAAGAATGCAGATGGGGTAATTTCAACTGATCTGTATACAAAACCTACAGATTGCAACATCCTCCTTCATTATGGTAGCCTCCATCCCCCAGCAATCAAGAAATCCATACCTAGATCACAATTTCACAGGGTTCGTAGGATCGTTTCTGATCCAACCATGAGCAATCAGCGGGTGGAAGAAATGCATAAAAAATTTGAGGAATGTGGCTATCCCTCCAGATTACTCACTGAGGCAAAAAGCCCCATGGAAGGTTCACGGAGATCTGTCACCAATCGGATCCCCTTAGTACACACTTTTCACCCCTATGTTCACATACTGCATCGTACCATCAGGAAACATTGGGACATCCTAAAAACAGCACATCCCAATGTTAAGGAGTTTTGTAACCCCTTCTTACCATGTTATAAACGTCCCCCAAACATTCGAGATTCATTAGTGAAGGCGAATATAGGCACACAGGCACGGACATCTACACAGATTCCTACAGAAACCTAAAACAGGTACATACCCTGTTTGCATTGTAATCAATACAACAATGTCCTCAAAAGGGACGTTTTTCATCATCCACACTCCGGCAAAAAATACCAAATTAAGGACTTTTCCACATGTGACTCCTCCTACGTCATCTACCTCATCAAGTGCCCTTGTGGCCTTTTATATGTTGGAGAAACAACACAACCAATAAAGGATAGAATCTCAAAACATAAATCCACCATACAATGCAAGAACACTCTATTGCCTATACCCTTTCAATTCATTACCAAGGGACATTCCATAGCCCAACTAAAGTTCCAGGTAATAGAACATATAACATCATCTAGACGGGGGGGGGGGTGATCGTATCTCTTTTATGAAAAAAGGGAATCCTATTGGATTCATGAGTTGCAAACCCTATCCCCACGCGGTTTGAATAGGGAATATGACCTACAGTCCTTTATTTGATTTTAATATTCCACCATAAATATGTATTATTGATATATTGTGCTGTACTTTGATTACCCATGGCTATGATATTTGTTTTCTCATTGCCATTATAATATGTATATGGTTTTACTTCTATCCCAATACTAATAACTTTATTTCTTTTCACAGAGCCGTTTATATTGAATCAGAACGTGCAATTCTCCTTCCTGATCTTACCTCTGGATTCTATCACATTCATCTCTTATTCGACTGCTCCTTTATATTTTGTTCTAATATTATAGGAATTGGCATATTAAGCAAGTACCACCATTTATTTGCAGTCCTAAGATGGCGCCTGGAACGCACACTGTCTGAGGTGGAACACAAGCACTCTCATTTAGAGCTATGTCATTATAGTAAACGGCATATTAAGCGAGTACCACCATTTATTTGTAGTCTTAAGATGACACCTGGAACGCATACTGTCTAGCACCTTCACTTAGAGCTATGCTGGCACTGCACTAGGAAGATGGCGCTTGGAACGCAAGCTTTTAGGAGAGGAACGCAGGAGTGATGTCACTTCCTGTGACGCACTTCCGTTTTTGCGCTCCCGCCTCTCTCTCATATAATGGCGTCCATACGACGTTATAGCTCACTTCAACAAGCGGTGGACACCGCGTTGTGAGCCTCACTGGGACACCCACTGCACCATCACTGGTAAGATAGCAATCGAGGGATAATCTTATTCTAGCACATTAGATCTGCCATTCAGGGACACAATCTCATCGTTTACTGGGCGACACATTTTTCATCCCCAGGTGGATATCTTATGGTGCCTTCTCCTCCTCCTCCATAAGTAAGCTATACCCAATGGGTTTGCCTCACTTGACTCAGCAATTATGTTCACCTCTCATTATAAGTGCTATATCTCTGGTTTAGGTCACTTCATTGATTAACCCAGCGGATGCTGGTAATCTGTAGCGCCAGATCATTTTCCATTGGTATGTACTAAGCACGCTTTCTTGTATGTCTGGGTCTCCTATGATTATACGGATAGATTTCTCACACAGATCACTCTTTATTTAGGGGAAACTAGGAGTCTTCTTGTAGGCATTAACCCCCAGTTAATAATCCATATGATTTCCAGGTACGCCACTATTATTTTCTTGTACTTATTTTTTTACAATATTGTTTTTTTACAATTTTATTTACGCATTCTTATTATTTTTTTCTATTTTTGCTCAATTCAGACCTATATGGTTCTACTTATAATCAATATTCACGTCTGGGACACATATCCATTTTTTTTTACATATGCCCATCAAGCAGTCAGGTATGTTTTCTGATTTCTCCTTCTTCTCAGTCACTACCCTTAGTGCCTCATTTCCCCATTACTTGGACTTATGGCTGTAATTAATTTAGTTCTCTCAATGTATTCAGAATATCTTTTTGTCACGTGGCATTAATGTATTGTGTTATGTACGATTATTGCAGTACTTTGATGAAGGTCCAGTTGGGACCGAAACGTTGTTTTGGACTGCATTAAAATTCATCTCAAACTTACAAGCTGAGTGGCAAGTTATTATTTATTATATTGTCACGGGTTGGGACCCTACTTGTGCACCATTCACAGTAGTGCCAAGATATATTTTCTATAGAGAGAAAGTTTGGCGCCAAACATAGATTCTCAGTAAGAGACATTGTTTGCCAGCAGAACTGTAAGAACTCGAGCTGATTGCTCACAATGTTAGACTTATATATACACACTATGATCAAAACTGACCACTAGGAGAATTACCTGTGAGTGGGAGAAAAGGAAGGGTAAGAACATTGCTAAGTTTGTGAACCGCTGTGCTGCACCATTACTGGGTCGGCTCCTGGTACGCATCTAATTTCATTGTTCTCAGTTAATTCCTTGGCTTCCTCATTAGGTGGATGCACAGGTGAGGCAAATTATAGTGTATTTTTTAGGACACTCTGAGCCTATAGGTTGTGCAGTACAGGGCCACAGGGGTCCTAGTCGATTCCTACTAGGTGTGTGTGAAACTTTACAGTGTTTTCCTTTGTGTTGTTTGAGGAACTCATTTGCTGTTTGACGTAAAGAATAGTTCCTCCTTCACGCGTTGCTTGGTCTTGTTCTTTGACCACGGCCAACTGTATCCTAGGGAGACCACCCCGGTGCACGGTGTGCACAGGTATAAAGTGATGCCACAGTGTAGAGGTATAAATTTTGCAAGTGGAATAGACCCCTACTCTACCTGAAAGAACCATAACTACAGAAAATCTAGACACTGGAAAAATACACAAAACACATTATTTTGGTTGTCACAATGGCCACAGTTTTATTTAACCCCTTAATCCCATCCGACGTACTATTCCGTCCATATGACCTGGTACTTAATTCCCAGGGACGGAATAGTATGTCACATGCGATCAGCTGCGCTCACGGGGGGAGCGCAGCTGATCGCGGTCGGGTGTCAGCTAATTTTCACAGCTGACACCCGACACTATGTGCCAGGAGCGGTCAAACGTGATCGCGGTGTACCGGGGGCACAGGGAAGCATCGCTCAGGGAGGGGGCTCCCTGCGTGCTTCCTGAGACCCTCAGAGCAGCGCGATATGATCGCGCTGTTCTGAGGCCTTCCTCCCTGCAAGACTCCGGATCCAAGAAGACTGCGGGGTCCTGCAGGGAGGCGGCTTCCTCAGTGCCTGCTCAGAGCAGGCGCTGAGAAAGCCTGCAGCAGTGCCTGTGAGATTGCTGGTCTCACAGAGTGCTGTGCACACTGTGAGACCAGAAATCTGACTTTATATAGTGATTTCCCACCCTGGGAGAAAGTAAAAATGTAAAAAAAAATAAAAATAAACATGTGTGAAAAAATTCCAAAATAAAAGGAAAAAAAATATTCCCCAATAAATTCATTTCTTCATGTAAATAAAAAAACAAAGAAATAAAAGTACACATATTTGGTATTGCCGCGTCCGTAACGACCTGTCCTATAGAACTGTCCCACTAGTTAACCCCTTAAAAAAAAATAAGCAAAGCAAAAAATCAATGCTTCATCATCACACCGCCGAACAAAAAGTGGAATAACACGCGATCAAAAAGACAAATATAAATAAACATGGTACCACTGAAAACGACATCTTGTCCCGCAAAAAACAAGCTGCCATACAGCATCATCAGCAAAACAATAAAAATGTTATAGCTCGCAGAATAAAGCGATGCAAAAATAATTATTTTTTATATAAAATTCGTTTTATTGTATAAAAGTGCCAAAACAAAAAAATGATATAAATGAGGTATCGCCGTAATCGTACTAACCCGAAGAATAAAACAGCTTTATCAATTTTACCACACGCGGAACGGTATAAATGCCCCCCCAAAAGAAATTCATGAATTGCTGATTTTTGTTCATTCTAACCTCCCAAAAATCGAAATAAAAAGCGATCAAAAAATGTCATGTGCTCAAAAATGGTACCAATAAAAACGTCACCTCGTCCCGCAAAAAATAAGACCTCACATGGCTCTGTGGGCCAAAATATGCAAAAATTATAGCTCTCGAAATGTGATGATGGAAAAACTATTTTTTGCAATAAAAAGCGTCTTTTAGCGTGACAGCTGCCAATCATAAAAACCCGCTATAAATAGTAAATCAAACCCCCCTTTATCACCACCTTAGTTAGGGAAAAATAATAAAATTAAAAAAAATTATTTATTTCCATTTTCCCATTAGGGTTAGGCCCTGTGCACAGTTGCGGATTGTGCTGCGGATCCGCAGCGGTTTTGGCGCTGCGGAACCGCAGCAGAACCGGACGCCATGTACAGTACAATGTTAGTGAAGTGAAAAAAAAAGCTGTGCACATGATGCGGAATTTTTCGCACGGATTTGGTGCGGTTTTAAAACCTCAGCATGTCAATTCTTTGTGCGGATTCCGCAGCAGTTTTACACCTATTCCATTACAGGTGTAAAACCGCAGGGCAAATCCGCACAAAAAACGCGGCAAAACTTCAATAAATCCGCGCTAAAACTACAGGTAAAACGCAGGTCGTTTTACCTGCGGTTTTAGCAAAATCCGCAAGTAAATCCGCAATGTGTGCACGGGGCCTTAGGGTTAGGGTTGCGGCTAAAGTTAGGGTTAGGGTTGGGGCTAAAGTTAGGATTAGGGTTAGGGTTGGGATTAGGGTTTGGGGGTGTGTTAGGGTTAGGTTTGTGGTTAAGGTTATGGTTAGGGTTGGGACTAGGGTTAGGGGTGTGTTGGGGTTAGGGTTGGAGTTAAAATTGGGAGGTTTCCACTGTTGAGGCACATCAGGGGCTCTCCAAATGTGACATGGCGTCTGATCTCAATTCCAGCCAATTCTGCATTGAAAAAGTCAAATGGTGCTCCTTCACTTCTGAGCTCTGCCATGCGCCCAAACAGTAGTTTACCCCCACATATGGGGTATCAGCGTACTCAGGAAAAATTTCACAATAACTCTTGTGGTCCAGTTTCTTCTGTTACCCTTGGGAAAATAAAAAATTGGGGGTGAAAATATCATTTTTGTAAAAAAAAAAAAGGATTTTTTATTTTTTCTGCTGTACGTTATAAACTTCTGTGAAGCACTTCGGGGTTCAAAGTGGTCACCACACATCTAGATAAGTTCCTTGGGGGTTCTATTTTCCAAAATGGGGTCACTTGTGGGGGGTTTCCACTGTTTAGGCACATCAGGGGCTCTCCAAACGCGACATGACGCCCACAGACCATTCCATCAAAGTCTGCAATCCAAAACGTCACTACTTCCCTTCCGAGCCCTGACGTGTGCCCATAGAGTAGTTTTCTCCCACATATGGGGTATCAGCGTACTCAGGACAAAATTGACAACAACTTTTGGGGTCCAATTTCTCCTGTTGCCTTGGGAAAATAAAAAGTTGGGGACTAAAAGATCATGTTTGTGGAAAAATATAATTTTTTTATTTTCATGCTACGGCTTAATAAACTTTATTGAAACACCTGGAGGTTCAAAGTTCTCACCACACATCTAGATAAATTCCTTAAGCAGTCTAGTTTCCAAAATGGTGCCATTTGTGGGGGGTTTCCACTGTTTAGGCAGATCAGGAGCTCTCCAAACACGACATGGCATCCAGCCAATTCTGCGTTGAAAAAGTCAAACAGCTCTCCTTCCCTTCCGAGCCCTGCCATGCACCCAAGCAGTGGTTTACCCCCACATATGGGGTATCAGCGTACTCAGGACAAATTGGACAACAACTTTTGTGGTCCAATTTCTCCTGTTACTGTGTCGACCCGCCACCACAATTGTGGATTACCAGGGCAATGGGGTACCCAGAGCCGAGCCCATGGAAGTCTATGGGGATGTCACAGGTAGCGGTGGCTCGGTCTGTGGCCCTGGCGGTCTGGCGTATGTTGGGGGAATATTTACAGGGGATAGATATATTTACAGTTCGTGACGCCACCTGTAGTTCTCTGGTAATTTGTACCAGCGCTGCTGTAGAGCTCTGAGGGGATGGTGAGGCAGCTAGATGTCGGGTCCCCTACAGGTGGGACTCTTCCCTCAGGTCGATGGTTATGGTGGGGTTGTGCAGGCATGCAATTAAATAACTCAGTCTCACACCGTCAGCGTCTTTCCATACCTTTTACTTGTAAGATGGTAAGGCAGGTCCCAGGGAGGCTGATGGGGTTGATGGAGGATGAGTTTTGAGGCAACGGCTGAGCAAGGCAGGGGCCTCCTTTACTTTCCAATGATGATGAGTCCAACCAGCATAAAGCGTAGTTCACTCCTGAAACTTCAGCTATTTCAAAGCTGTACTGCCCGGTCAGTTTTGTGGTGGAGCCTTCCAGTGATGAAACTAGGTTCTTCTATGCTTGGCCTAGCTCAAAGTTCCTATTCCACCTGACCCCTGTTACGTACTGACACTTCAAGGGCTGCTTTCTATTACCTAAGGTCCAGTAAGCCTCTGGTTTTTCTACCACTATGCGTGAAGCTATAGTGATGCTTCGGTCTCCAGTGACCGGTGACAATGTGCAGGATACTTCAATCCTAAAGCACTTCTGATTTCCTTCCACTGTGCCTTTCGACTTGCTCAAACTCTCAATCTCAGCACTGACTAGGCTAAGGTGAACTGGCTCACCTGTACTAGCCTCCACTACTGTACTGTCTCTCTGAATCGACAGGAATCTTGGTGCTCCAGACAGGCACTCCTTCTCTCTCCCTTCACCTCAGGAGACACTACAAGACTCTCTTGTGCTAAAAACCACACCCCTCTACACCCCTGCTGGGTGTGTCCGAAGTATATGTGATGTCATGTAGAGCCCTTAACCATTACCTCTCCACTCATCCTCCTGGTATTGTGTACCTTAAATACCAGGGCTACACATTCCCCCATGGTAAACGACAGCACTCCCGGGCTGTGAAATACAAAGAGACAATTTTGTTTATGCATTAAACATTAACATTAACTCGTCCCATCCGGGAGGTAAGGATTTCTTGAACGTTGCAAACAAAACATTAAATATAGAAAAATACAAAATATTAAATAGACATGTTCATATAATAAACGGCAAGATTCTCGTGAAGGACCCGCACCAAACCTTCAACGTGGGTCCTGGGTGGGCTGCAGGACATATGAATGCAGACCTCACTCAGTGCCACACCACACGGGTTTTATGTTCAGAGGTAAGTCAAGGCTTCGTGTGAAACCATTATAAGGCACCTTAGTGCAACTATTTACAAGATAAGTTCTGGGCTGGCACAGTCCTCAGTCTCTCAGTCCATTATAAGACACCATAAGGAAAAGACACATATATATATATACTTTTTACAATATTCACATTAATTTGTTATAATTACTGCTGGTATCGAATGGGTATCTTCCCTTTTGTGATTCGCTCTGATCTACGTGGAGTAGCTTCAGGTATATTAAGTTGTGATCTGTCTGCACTGCGTAACGGCAAACTATAGAACTGCCTCAATCTTTCTATGGATCTGGCAAGCGTACTGATGGCTGGGCGGTGTGAGTCAGCTCCACCAGGGGATCCCATAGTGTGGGGCGCTGCTTCTGATGATCCTTCTTGAGATTCCGTAGGTTGAGGTGTTGCTGGAATGGGTAACTCCTGAACGGACTCAACTGGCACCACGGACACAACTGGAGGTAGAACTTCCTCTTGTGGCTGATAAAACTGCAACACCGGAACTATTACAGCATCTCCCAGTCGGGGCCAATCCGCAGGAAAATCTCCCAGATCCGTGTGTATGACCTCTTCCTTTCCTTCCTCTTGATTGATGACAGGGTTCTTTTCACAAAGCTTTAAGGGTTCTGGACACAATTTCAAATGGTCTCTGGACACAGTGGTTATTGTTCTTCCTCCGTCCTTACTGATGATACAAACTTTTCTGTTGTCATATTTAGAATCTTGTACAACGTAGGGTTCTTGTTCCCACTGGTTATCCAATTTGTGCATTTTCCTTTTCCTTTTTAATACCACTTCTCCAGGCATCAAAGGCTTGGCAGGAGCATTTCTGTTGTAAATATCTTCCTGTTTCTCCCGTGCCTTGTTGAGACTTTCTTCTACACAGATTTGCACTCGTCTGTACTGCTCTTGCCGATTGATGTCCCAGTTTTCAATGGCGTCGTCTGCCTCCGGTTCTACCACTCCAAGTTCTAAATCCATTGGTAGTCTTCCGGGCCTTGCTCTCATAAGATAGGCTGGAGTGCAGTTAGTGGAACTTACAGGTATATGGTTATACAAGTCAACCAAATCAGGTAGTAAGTCCGGCCATCGATTTCTGTCTTCCAACGGTATGGATCTCAACAAGTCAAGGACAATATGGTTCATTTTTTCGCAAAGACCGTTGGTTTGAGGGTGGTATGGCGTTGTTCTAATTTTCTTGCACCCGTACATGTGACAGAATTCCTTGAATAAATCAGCTTCGAAAGCAGGTCCTTGATCGGTTAATACTTGCTCCGGATACCCATGCGGTCTGCAGAAGCTTGCTTGAAAGGTTTTCGCGGCCGTCACTGCGGTCTGATCCTTAACTGGAACAACCACCAGAAATCTGGAGTAATGGTCCACCATGGTCAGGGCGTATGAGTATCCAGATCTACTTGGCGACAGTTTGACGTGGTCCAGGGCCACAATCTCCAGGGGGCGAGTCGTCCGGATAGGTTGCAGGGGTGCCTTCTGACTACCGTAGTCCTTCCTTCTGAGACCACAGGGTCCACAGTTCCGACACCACCTCTCAATGGAGCTGCGCTTCCCTACCCAGTAGAACCGGCATCTCAACAGGGTCTCCAGCTTTCTCCAGCCAAAGTGTCCTGCTTGATCGTGGTATGCTTCCAACACCATTGGGACGTCTGCCTTGGGGACCACGATTTGCCAGACCATCTCATGGGTTCTGGGGTTGACGTATCTCCTGCACAACTTCTCACGGTATAGGAACAACCTGCTTTTCTCGTTCCACAGGAGCTTGGCTGACATAGGTGCATCCTTTTCCAAAGAGGAGCCTTCCTGTCTTAACAACTCCTTGATGCGGCTGACCACTGGATCACTGTCCTGAGTCTCTTTCCAGCTGTGATGGGGTAAAGGATTTAATGTTGCACCATACTGCTTTCTGTTGACTCGATGCTCGTGGACTACCCCATTTCGATGGAATGCAGGTAGCTCAATTTCTTCCAGGTCGTCCGATTCTTCTTCCGTATCAGAGTCATGCGGCATTCGGGACAATGCGTCAGCATTAGCATTCTTTCGACCTGCCCGGTACTTGATAGTAAACTGGTAATTGGACAACCGAGCCATCCATCGCTGCTCCATGGCACCCAGCTTGGCGGTTTCCAGGTGCGTTAAGGGGTTGTTATCTGTAAACGCAGTGAACCGATTGGAGGCCAGATAATGCTTAAATATTTCAGTAATGGCCCAGACCAGCGCCAGAAACTCCAGCTTGAAGCTGCTATAATTTTCCGGATTCCTTTCAGTTGGCCTGAGTTTTCTGCTGGCATATGCGATGACTTTTTCTTGGCCATTCTGCTTCTGACTGAGAACTGCTCCCAACCCTTCATTACTGGCGTCGGTGTACAACAGGAACGGTTGGCTGTAATCAGGATAGGTTAAGATCTCATCACCTGTAAGGATCTCTTTCATCTTTTGGAATGCTTCAGCCTGTTCCTTACCCCAGTTAAAGGGAGGGTTTCTGCTCTTTAGGGATTGTCCTACTAGGAGGTCCTGTAAAGGGGCTGCCTTCTTCGTGTAATCTTTCACGAATCTCCTGTAGTAACCCGTTAGTCCCAGGAACTGTCGCACTTCCTTAAGGTTCTTCGGCTCCGGCCACTTCTGGATGGCAGTGACTTTCTCTGGGTCCGGCGCTACTCCTTCCGAACTGACGATGTGCCCCAAGTATTGTACCTTCTGTTTGAGTAGATGGCATTTTGAGGGTTTTAATTTCATCCCGTACCTGGACAGGGACTCGAATACTTCTGCCAGGTGCTTCAGATGATCCTCATAAGTCTTGGAATACACGATGACGTCGTCTAGGTATAGCAGCACGGTTTCAAAATTGAGATGTCCCAGGCAGTTCTCCATCACTCTCTGAAATGTTCCTGGGGCACTACTGAGCCCAAACGGCATTCTGTCGAACTCACAGAGCCCCATTGGGGTGGTGAAAGCCGTTTTCTCACGATCCTCCTCAGCCACAGCCACTTGCCAGTAACCACTAGTCAGATCAAGGGTAGAAAAGTAGTTAGCCGTTTTCAGAGCAGCTAATGATTCCTCTATGCGTGGTAACGGGTATGCATCCTTGTGTGTTATGCGGTTCACCTGCCTGTAATCCACACACATTCTCATACTACCATCTTTCTTTTTAACCAGAACTAGAGGGGCTGCCCAGGGGCTACAACTATCCCTTATCACCCGGCCTTCTTCATATCATGCAACATTTCTTTAGCCTTCTGATAATGGGCTGGGGGTATAGGCCTATACCGCTCCTTGATGGGAGGATGACTGCCTGTAGGGATATGATGTTGGACTCCCTTAATTACCCCAAAATCAAGTGGGTGCTTGCTAAACACTTGGGCATACTCTTGCACCACCCGTAATACCCCTTGCTTCTGG
This sequence comes from Oophaga sylvatica, assembly GCA_033576555.1. Lineage (NCBI taxonomy): Eukaryota > Metazoa > Chordata > Amphibia > Anura > Dendrobatidae > Oophaga > Oophaga sylvatica. The sequence continues at coordinate 253,715,683 of JARQOD010000006.1, forward strand.
TGAGCGGGAGTGGTGTCCGTCCCAACATGGAGTTGCTGACACCATTCCGCCACCTGAGTTGCTGGGTCATTGTCCTCCGCTATTTGACAGGAGTCTAAGGACTCAGCCGGAAGAATAGAATTATTGTCGACAGCATGTAGTTTAGCAATGGTTGCATAACGGGGTAAGTTTACCTCATCATCTCCCCAATTGAGAAGCCGTACCGGTACTCTTCCATTCACCACTTCTACTACTCCCCTAGCAGTCATAAGTGTAGGTCTATGTTCTGAATGGTGGGGTTCTACTACAGCTTGGTAATTCTGTCCTCTCAGACCTATGGCTGCCCTGCACCAGATAATCATTTCACTCATTGGGGGTATCACAATAGGATCTGAGTCAGTGACCCGTACATTACCAATTTCGCCGTCTGTAAGCTTCGCTTGCTGCTGACACACCAGGGCCCGGATCTCTCTTTGGATTACTCCTTTCTGCCTTGGTCGGGCAATCTCAGCGAGCTGTTGGAGCAAGAACACAACTTCTCCAAACAATTACCGATAATATTAGTGCCCAAAATTATATTTAAACCGTTCTCCTCATTTGCAGTCTTTACTACCAGAAGCCCCTGGTCTTTCAACTCCTCTCTGCCCACCTTTACATCTACACATTTTGTCCCGAGTACTTCTACAGGAAGACCATTAGAAGCATATACGGTAAAGTCAGGGCTCGGGGGATTAAGACTGTCCATTGACCAGTACTTAGTATATAGGGCATCAGGTATTAGGGTCACTTGGGACCCAGTGTCTAACAATGCCGGAACTGCAATACCATCTAAGATGATGGACAGGTAGGGTCGCCCACCCACATACCTGCGGTTCCAGTCTAAGGGGCCTGACGGGTATTCTCCTGGGTGTTGGCCCTTGGACCAAGGTTCTGCCCGTTTAAAGGACACTGTGGAGACATATGACCTTTCCGGTTGCATCGATAACAGATGATCTCTCGACGAGGAGGGTGTTGATCAGAGGTCGCTCCTGGGGGTGGCGTTGTCCTCCTCCGGGGGGGCGACGTCTTCTTTCTTCTCCGGTGCATCCACGGGACGTCTTCTGGGCAGTCAGCTAACAAGATCTTCCCTTCCTCCTCTTTCCGCAGCTGCAGGGCATTCATCACAGCAGCCAGATTTTTAGTCAGCTGGCGCACCTCTGAGCGCAGACAGTCCAATTCACTAGGAGGTGTCACCTGCGCTTTGGCTTCAGCCACTAGCGGGGAACAGGGGGTTACTGCCGGTTCCAGAGTGACTTCAGCCTGATGATGTTGGGTTGCCACCTCAGGTTTGCCCAGGGGCCGCAGCCCTTTTATTGCCATGTCTTTTAGGGCATCAAAGGTAGCATCCGGATGATCTAAGGACCACCAGTTTACAGTTCTGCGTTCCTCTTGGGATCTCAATCCCTGGATAAATTGTTCTTTCAGCATTTTATTCTCATCGATAGCATTTAAATTATTAATCTGCTTAAGAGCTCTCAGGGCTCCTTGTAGTCGGCAAGCGTAGTCCCGGATGCTGTCACCTGGCTGTTGTGAACAGTGATAGAAGGCCATCCGGAGATCCGTTTCTGTGCGGTCTTCAAATATGGCATGCAGCTTAAGGAAGATCGCAGGTACCGACTCCTGATCAACGGTATCCCAAGTCTCCACTTCCCTCTCAGCAGCGCCAGTTAGCTGCCCTATTAGCACAGCAGCTTTTTGTCTCTCAGGCATGGAGTACATTTCTAGGATGCTGCATAACTTCCGCTTGAAGCCTGCTAATGTGCCTGGCTCACCGCTGTACTGGGGAAGCCATTTCGCCCCAGGCATATATGGGAGCGTTAGTGGCATGATCGGGACTACCGGACTGGGTGCTGGACCTGCACCCCCATCTGGCGCTACAATACCAGGCGGTGCGGGATTGGGGCCTCCGGCCGGGGCCGCACTGTCAGCCGGTTGTTGTGACATCTTAGCGCCCCCTTGGTTAAACGGAGCCTACCGGTTTCAGATGCTGCTACTTCACAGGCACAGCAGTGGGAACAGGACCTTCGTCGCAGGCGCTCTGATGTCAGAGCGTTCACTTCCTGTTGCAGGACCTGCCGCTGAGTCAGAGCCGGGGGCGTGTCCAAGACTTTGCGCGCTCTTTCAGGTACGCCCACCTTCTTCTCCAGCGCCTTAGGGCGCGAATCTGGCGGCAAATATGGCGGTATTTGGCGCCAAACAATAGCAACAGTCTTTTTCATCAAAACACTCCACAGGCACACAGGGCTCGCAATGCTGCAAGTTTCGTATCCTGTTCGTGACGCCAAAGTTTTGTGTCGACCCGCCACCACAATTGTGGATTACCAGGGCAATGGGGTACCCAGAGCCGAGCCCATGGAAGTCTATGGGGATGTCACAGGTAGCGGTGGCTCGGTCTGTGGCCCTGGCGGTCTGGCGTATGTTGGGGGAATATTTACAGGGGATAGATATATTTACAGTTCGTGACGCCACCTGTAGTTCTCTGGTAATTTGTACCAGCGCTGCTGTAGAGCTCTGAGGGGATGGTGAGGCAGCTAGATGTCGGGTCCCCTACAGGTGGGACTCTTCCCTCAGGTCGATGGTTATGGTGGGGTTGTGCAGGCATGCAATTAAATAACTCAGTCTCACACCGTCAGCGTCTTTCCATACCTTTTACTTGTAAGATGGTAAGGCAGGTCCCAGGGAGGCTGATGGGGTTGATGGAGGATGAGTTTTGAGGCAACGGCTGAGCAAGGCAGGGGCCTCCTTTACTTTCCAATGATGATGAGTCCAACCAGCATAAAGCGTAGTTCACTCCTGAAACTTCAGCTATTTCAAAGCTGTACTGCCCGGTCAGTTTTGTGGTGGAGCCTTCCAGTGATGAAACTAGGTTCTTCTATGCTTGGCCTAGCTCAAAGTTCCTATTCCACCTGACCCCTGTTACGTACTGACACTTCAAGGGCTGCTTTCTATTACCTAAGGTCCAGTAAGCCTCTGGTTTTTCTACCACTATGCGTGAAGCTATAGTGATGCTTCGGTCTCCAGTGACCGGTGACAATGTGCAGGATACTTCAATCCTAAAGCACTTCTGATTTCCTTCCACTGTGCCTTTCGACTTGCTCAAACTCTCAATCTCAGCACTGACTAGGCTAAGGTGAACTGGCTCACCTGTACTAGCCTCCACTACTGTACTGTCTCTCTGAATCGACAGGAATCTTGGTGCTCCAGACAGGCACTCCTTCTCTCTCCCTTCACCTCAGGAGACACTACAAGACTCTCTTGTGCTAAAAACCACACCCCTCTACACCCCTGCTGGGTGTGTCTGAAGTATATGTGATGTCATGTAGAGCCCTTAACCGTTACCTCTCCACTCATCCTCCTGGTATTGTGTACCTTAAATACCAGGGCTACACATTACCCTAGGAAAATAAAAAATTGGTGACTAAAATATAATTTTTGTGGGAAAAAAATAGGATTTTTTATTTTCATGCCCTGGCATTATAAACTTGTGTGAAGCACTTGGGAGTTCAAAGTGCTCACCACAGATCTAGATAAGTTCCTTAGGGGGTCTAGATTCCAAAATGGGGTCACTTGTGGGGGGTTTCCACTGTTTAGGCACATCTGGGGCACTGCAAACGGAACATGACCCCCATCAACTTCTGCATTCCAAAACGTCATTACTTCCTTTCCAAGCCCTGCCGTGCGCCAAAACAGTTTCCCCCCACATATGGGGTATCAGCGTACTCAGGACAAATTGAACAACAACTTTTGGGGTCCAATTTCCTTGGGAAAAATCAAAAATTTGGGACTAAAAAAATAATTTTTGTGGAAAATTGTTTTTTTTTTCACACCCAGGCATTATAAACTTTTGTGAAACACTTGGGGGTTCAAAGTGCTCACAACACATCTAGATAAGTTCCGTAGGGGGTCTAGTTTCCAAAATGGTGTCACTTGACGGGGGTTTCCACTGTTTAGGCGCATCAGAGGCTCTACAAACGCAACATGGCGTCCAATCTCAATTCCAGCCAATTTTGGTTTGAAAAAGTCAAACGGCGCTCCTTCCCTTACGAGCTCTGCCGTGTGCCCAAACAGTGGTTTTCCCCCACATATGGGGTATTGGCGTTGCACAACAACTTTATCTGTCCATTTTCTCCTTTTACCCTTGTGAAAATAAAAAAAGTTTGTAAAAGATCATTTTTGTGACTAAAAAGTTAAATGTTTATTTTTTCCTTCCATGTTGCTTCAGCTCCTGTGAAGCACCTGAAGGGTAAATAAACTTCTTGAATGTGGTTTTGAGTACCTTGAGGGGTGCAGTTTTTAGAATGTTGTCACTTTTGGGTATTTTCTGCCATATAGACCTCTCAAAGTGACTTCAAATGTGAGGTGGTCCCTAAAAAAAATGGCTTTGTAAATTTTGTTGTAAAAATGAGAAATCGCTGGTCAACTTTTAACCCTTATAATTTCATAACAAAAAATTTTGGCTCCAAAATTGTGCTGATGTAAAGTAGACATGTGGGAAATGTTATTTCTTAACTATTTTGTGTGACATATTTCTCTGTTTTAGGGGAATAAAAATTCAAATTTTGAAAATTGCAAAATTTTCGCCATATTTTTGTTTTTTTCAAAAATAAACACAAGTTATATCAAAGAAATTTTACCACTAACATGAAGTACAATATGTCACGAGAAAACAATCTCAGAATCGCGAAGATCCGTTGAAGTGTTCCAGAGTTATAACCTCATAAAGAGACAGTGGTCAGAATTGTAAAAATTGGCCCGGTCATTAACGAGCAAACCACCCTTGGGGGTTAAGGGGTTAAATCACAGGAATAAAACACTCTCAGTAGGAGTCACTTGAAGTGCTAGTACATTGGGATTCACAAGTACTGTGATATCCCCAGCTGTCTGACATACAGCACCAGGACAGAAGGCCATAAAGGGGTGGCACACACTGGCTTGCCATTCAAATGGAGCCAGGAAATTTTCAGGGCTCCAATGACCTTATTATCCTCAATCCTGTGCTTAACCACCATGCCCGCCCTTGATTAACATTACCATTATGACATCCTTCAGGCTGGCCACCAAATCCAAGCTTCATCACCATGAGCTTTTACAGCCTCTATTAGTTAAAATCAGTCCACCTTAACTTGTCTGCAACTTCCACCTGACTCCTAAACTGCCACCAGAGAGGACATTTGACACCTTAGATGTATTCCACCACCATCAACCATGCCTAATAAAGCCATCAACCAGTCCTACATGCTATGGAAAGACTGTGCATACAAGTAACAAAATTTCAGGGGAACGACAGATCAATTTATACAATGCAACTCTACCAAATTGTGATAGTATGTTAACTAAAAGCAAACTAACAATCACTAAGCATCCTGTAATGGGGATCTTGTAATGGGTAATGTGGAAAGTAAACCATAATAAAAGTGGTAGCCACAGTGTGAATACCTGCAATATAATGACATCTGTCATACCTCCTAAACTATTATACTTCATGTATTGTAGTCTGTTCTACTAATTCACCAATTCACAGTTTTTGATCCACTAGCTAAGCCCACTGGCCCATTTTTTTTTATAAACACCTTGCAGTAATAATTTCTTAAGCCACTTACTACTAATCGAAAAATGATGGATATAAATAAAGAGAAAGATATAATAAAGAAAAAGAACTTAAAAGCTTTATACTGTACATATAACATCAACAATTTATCACTAAATAACTTTTATAATACTGTATTTAAACATAGTAATTGAAATAAACCTATAGTAGAAAAAGTCTTCAAACCCATTATTAATAGCTCTGCCACTCCTTCGTCAATCATTTTTCAGGCACTTGATGACATTTACTCTTAGCCGCTCCCACTGACTCAAGGACATCAGTGATAGGCATATTTCCCTTCATGTTAAAGCACTTGATTACTTTACCCTTAGTTGATCCCACCGACTAAAGGGCACCCAGATTATGTGTATTCCTGTTCATTTTAATGCACTAAATTACTGCACTGTCCCAACGAAAAACTTGAAAGAAACAGGAGTTGATCAATATAAACAGTCAAAATCTGTACCTCAGAATTCTCAAGTCTCATGAAAAAAGACTGTACTTGAAGCTATAGATCTTATTGAAAAAACACGTCTACCTCCTTTTCTTCTCCCCACTGTGTCTGGCTCGGAGGAGGCAATTTATTCTATTGGCTTGCAAAATATGATTGCTATGACCTCAGGGACTTTAACTTGACTTATTTATAAGTTATAAATGCTGAATACCAGCACAAAACACTGAGCAAACAAGGAGAAAACATTAGAGACACACTCTGAAAGAAATCAACAAACCTATGTATGAAAACAAGTGCACACAAAGGTCTCATAAAAGCTAACAATTTATTAAATATACTTAAAAAAGATTTTTTTTTAAATACAAAAGACATACATATATGAAAGCAGAATGTTTCTAGAAGTGGCAGTAACATGTACAAAGTAAGAGATGTAAAGTAACTCGACAGATTCCAAATAGGGCAAAGGACCCCATCAATGTAATAATGTACCGTATATACTCGTGTATAAGCCGAGATTTTCAGCACCTTTTTTCGTGCTGAAAATGCCCCCTCGGCTTATACACGAGTCATAGGGCAGAAACCAGCGGGGGAGGGGATGCCGCGACAGGAGCCGGTGGCTGGGATCATACTCACCCCTCCCCGTGCCATCGCTGAGCGTCCCTGCAATCCTGCGTTCTCCCCGTCTTCCTGCAGCTCTTCAGCGCTGAGCGGTGATGTAATACCCGCTCATTAAGGTCATGTAATATGGATGCGACGCCACTCCCATGGGCGTCGCCTCCATATTCATGGCCTTAATGAGCGGTATTACATCACCACTCAGTGATGAAGAGCTGCAGGAAGACGGGAGAACGCAGGATTGCAGGGATGCTCAGCGATGGCACGGGGAGGGGTGAGTATGATGGAGGAGTGGACAAGGAGCACGGAACAGGATGGGGGGGAGAACGGTGGACGGGAGAAGCATAGAGGAGGACGGGGGAAGCATAGAGGAGGACGGGGGAGAACGGAGGACGGGGGAAGCATGGAGCTGGACGGGGGGGAGATCGGTGGACGGGGGAAGCGTGGAGCAGGACGGGGGGGAGATCGGTGGACGGGGGAAGCGTGGAGCAGGACGGGGGGGGAGATCGGTGGACGGGGGAAGCGTGGAGCAGGACGGGGGGAGATCGGTGGACGGGGAGCGTGGAGCAGGACGGGGGGAGATCGGTGGACGGGGGAAGCATAGAGGAGGACGGGGGCAGCACAGAGCAGGAGGGCAGTTTATACACCCGCTTATACATGAGTCAATAATTTTTCCCAGTTTTTTGTAGCAAAATTAGGGGGGTCGGTTTATACACGGGTCGGCTTATACACGAGTATATACGGTAAGTCAAATAACAAGGGTCATGACTGGTTACTAAATAATTTAGTGAAGAAATGCATAAGGTAAGCACTTACACAAAAGATGGTATGTCAGTGAAAGGGGGCCTAGTACATGCATCCTGGTCCACCTGCCCCAACGAACGTTTCTCCAAGAGGAATCTGTCATGTCACTTTACATCTCTTACTTTGTACATGTTACTGGTGCCACTTCTAGGAACATTCTGCTTTTATATGTATGTCTTTTGTATTTAAAAAAAATATCTTTTTTAAGTATATTTAATAAATTGTCAACATTTATGAGACCTTTATGTGCACTCGTTTTTATACATGGGTTTGAAGATATAAATGCTTCTGAAGACCAGGGTGCCCACACCAAGGGGGCCATATATAGGATGGTCAACCCTCCACATCAGGTGACCATAACTGAGTTGGTTACCCCTCCACACCAAGGGGCCATCTTGAGACGGTTAACCCTCAACACTAGGTGGCCGTAGGGCATACTTTCATACCAGGTTAACATGTCTGAGATGGTTATACTTACTGATCAAACTATAAGTAGCTTCAAGTACCTGTTAAAAAGGAATACCAAATAACTGTTGTATTTGTATTATATAGATAAATGTTATGACCAGTAACAGAGTATCCATATGACAGCTTGTTCTGAAGTTTAATTGAAAATGTAGGTATCTATGGCACCCGAGTCCAGTGGCCACGGTGACATTGCCTCCCTCTATAGGCTGGTGATGTCATGCCTGGAGACAGGAAGAGGTCCCTATGCGAGGTAATGCACAGCATCTAACACTTGTTCTAATCAGGACGACGCCGTACCATCCACAAACAAATGGCATGTGTGAGAAGATGAACCAGGTGGTAATTGACCTATTGAAGACCTTGCCTCTGGAAGAACTAAACCAGTGGCCAGAGAAGTTGCCAGATCTGGTAGATCTATATAATCATATACCGGTAAACTCCACCAACTGCAGGCCTACCTGATGAGGGCAAGACCTGGCAAATTACCCATTGATTTGAATATGGGAGTCTTAATACCTGAGTTGACATCACCAGATACAGACTGGGATACAGAGTGGTAGCAACAATACCGTAAAGTGCAACAATGTGTAGAGAAAAATTTGTCCCAGGCAAGACAGAAGCAGGAAAGAAATTATAATCAGCACACACCTGCAGTTCCCTTGTCACCTGGAGAACATGTACTCAAAAGAAAAAGACGAATTCACAAATTAGATGACCAGTGGGAGGCTGAGCCATACACTGTTTTACCTTCAGACTTTGATAACACCAAGGTGTGCCTCATCAGTAAAGATGGAGGAGAAACATCAGCGACAGTGTCAAGGGATCATCTAAAACTGTGCCCTGACCAATTAAAGGAAAGGTTTGAAGACCCAAACAGTCCTCAGCCCATAGAAGAGAGGAAAAGGTCAGCACAGTACTCGGTGAGTTCCCTTCAAATTGGAAAAGAGTGAACCAGGCCATAGTTGTGCCCATCTTGATCTTTCCCCAACCAGTAGTGCCAGAAGGAGATACAACTCTAGACCAGCCTGAAAACCAATCCAAAAAAGAAAAATGGGAAGCTTATATCACCATAAAAATACAAATTTTATTCAAAATGTTTAAAATACATATACAGATATAAAAATCCGAAAAATGGGGACACAAAATGCAGAAAAAATGGCCCAAAAGCAGGTACAGACAAGATAGAAATATCCTAATAGCGCATATATCCGTATTAATACATTCAAAAGGCTAATGGTTTTCTATATATCCGTGTTTCCACATTCAAAAGCTGTATAAGCTAAAGGTAAAAATACCAGACAGAATTCATCATGCCCATAAGTATATTTGGAGACATCCCTCAAACAGATATATATATGCGCATAAAATAGCGAAAAATCGCTTTCAGATGCACAGAGTGATATAGACTATATATTAAATAGAACCGCTAGTGGGAGACCATACCTGCCAGCAGCCTGGGCACCCCGACGCGCGTTTCGCGTTAGCTTGTTCACAAGGGAGCGTTGATACTCTATATCACTCTGTGCATCTGAAAGCGATTTTTCGTATATATCACAGCACTTGCTGCAGACTCTGCATTTGCACATTGGTAATACAAGCGCTAGCATTATTAGTGGGAGGGCAAGTTCATGACTTTCTTTGGCTATTTTATGCGCATATACAGTCATGGCCAAAAGTTTTGAGAATGACACAAATATTAATTTTTACAAAGTCTACTGCTTCACTTTTTCTAATGGCAATTCGCATATACTCCAGAATGTTATAAAGAGTGATCAGCTTAACAGCAATTACTTGCAAAGTCAATATTTGGCTAGAAAATGAACTTTATCCCCCAAAACACATTTCAACATCCTTGCATCCCTGCCTTAAAAGGACCAGCTAACCTCTTTTCAGTGATTGCTCCATTAACACAGGTGTGGGTGTTGATGAGGACATGGCTGGAGATCAATCTGTCATGATTAAGTAAGAATGACACCACTGGACACTTTAAAAGGAGGCTGGTGCTTGGCATCATTGTTTCTCTTCTGTTAACCATGGTTATCTTTAAAGAAACACGTGCAGTCATCATTGCAATGCACAAAAATGGCCTAACAGGGAAGAGTATCGCAGCTAGAAAGATTGCACCTCAGTCAACAATCTATCGCATCATGAAGAACTTCAACGAGAGAGGTTCCATTGTTGCCAAAAAGGCTTCAGGGCACCCAAGAAAGACCAGCAAGTGCCAGGACCGTCTCTTAAAAGTGTTTCAGCTGCGGGATCGGGCTACCAGCAGTGCAGAGCTTGCTCAGGAATGGCAGCAGGCAGGTGTGAGTGCATCTGCATGCACTGTGAGGCGGAGACTCTTGGAGCAAGGCCTGGTCTCAAGGAGGGCAGCAAAGAAGCCACTTCTCTCCAGAAAAAAACATCATGGACAGACTGATATTCTGTAAAAGGTACAGGCAGTGGACTGCTGAGGACTGGGGTAAAGTTATTTTCTCTGATGAATCCCCTTTTCGATTGTTTGGGAAAGAGCCTCATTCGGAGAAGACAAGGTGAGCGCTACCACCAGTCTTGTCTCATGCCAACTGTTAAGCATCCTGAAACCATTCATGTGTGGGGTTGCTTCTCAGCCAAGGGAATCGGCTCTCTCACAGTCTTGCCTAAAAACACAGCCATGAATAAAGAATGGTACCAGAATGTCCTCCAAGAGCAACTTCTCCCAACCCTCCAAGAGCAGTTTGGCGATCAACAATGCCTTTTCCAGCATGATGGAGCACCTTGCCATAAAGCAAAGGTGATAACTAAATGGCTCAGGGAACAAAACATAGAGATTTTGGGTCCATGGCCTGGAAACTCCCCAGATCTTAATCCCATTGAGAACTTGTGGTCAATCATCAAGAGACGGGTGGAAAAACAAAAACCTAAAAATTCTGACAAAATGAAAGCATTGATTGTGCAAGAATGGACTGCTATCAGTCAGGATTTGGTCCAGAAGTTGATTGAGAGCATGCCAGGGAGAATTGCAGAGGTCCTGAAGAAGAAGGGTCAACACTGCAAATATTGACTTGCTGCATTAACTCATTCTAACTGTCAATATAAGCTTTTGTTACTCATATGTTTGCAATTATTATATTTCTGTCTGTGATAAAAACATCTGTCAAACACACATAAAAACCAGAGGGCAATAGATCATGTGAAAATATAATATTTGTGTCATTCTCAAAACTTTTGGCCATGACTGTATATATCTGTTTGAGGGATGTCTCCAAATATACTTATGGGCATGATGAATTCTGTCTGGTATTTTTACCTTTAGCTTATACAGCTTTTGAATGTGGAAACACGGATATATAGAAAACCATTAGCCTTTTGAATGTATTAATACGGATATATGCGCTATTAGGATATTTCTATCTTGTCTGTACCTGCTTTTGGGCCATTTTTTCTGCATTTTGTGTCCCCATTTTTCGGATTTTTATATCCGTATATGTATTTTAAACATTTTGAATAAAATTTGTATTTTTATGGTGATATAAGCTTCCCATTTTTCTTTTTTGGATTTGTTAATGTTTGGAAGTACCGCATAATCTAGGCAAAACATTTATTGTGATGCTCAGCCTGAAAACCAGCGGACTCCAGTAGCAGATGCCACATCTGCAGTGGAACGCGGAAATCTGCCCCCTGCTAGCGGTGAATCTAGGCCAAGTTAGGTCATTAGAAATACCAGGGCTACGTAGATCCACCCGAAGTAAGAGCAGTCAGATCCCAGCACGGTATAGGGACTAAAATGTAAATAAGTTAATAAGATGTATAGTTGTAAAAATTTAAGCATGAGAGCCTTCAGCGACTTACTGTATGAACTTTTAAATATTCGTACTAACCTGTTGATGGACAATTGGGCCACAGGACTATGTGTAGCCAGGACCTTACTTGTAAATATTTACCCTTACTTGGCCTTGAAAATAAGCCACTGGCATTGGCGAAAACCAAGCCCACCCTCAGAGTGTCCTGTAGTCACAAATGGGGTCGAAACACACAAAGTGGCCTAAGGCGGTTCCCACCAACCAAACTCCAGGTTCGCGGACAAAGACAATTCCTGGACGGCATTGTAAGGACTATGTGCTGCCGTAACTGTGTTATTGTTTTTCTTTTTGGACTTTTGTAATTTTTACATTTTTAAGGCTTTGTAGACTTTCATTTATTGTTGTTATTTACTGGTTAACTAGGGGAATTTGGCACCCCAGAGTCCAGTTGCCACGGTGACATTGCCTCCCTCTACAGGGTGGTGATGTCATGCCTGGAAGCAGGAAGAGGTCCCCATGCGAGGTAATATACAGCATCCAACACTTGTTCTAACTCCAGACCAAAAGGGCAGAGCTTAAGGGAGTGACAGTTGGTGGGAGTAGTTAGTGCTGAGGTGAGGAGATTGTTCTGGAAAGAGTCAGTTGGTCTGAGGTGACGGAAGAGAGAGGAGCAGAGACAAGGGCTCTGGGGAATTACAGTTGTGTCAGAACTGATCCCAGAGCGGAGCACTGATAAAAAAGATGCCAGAGTCCCGTGCTGTGTAGGTGCTGTACGCTCCGACAGCCGAATCTGGAGGGCAGGGGACTGCAAGCTCCCTGACCACAACAAACACCTGGAGGCACTGCAGCAGACCAGGAATCTAGGCTGCCAGTGAACAGACAGTGCCTGTAATAGGCTCACGCTTTTTACTATACAGGTTAAAGCCAACACACAGGAAAGGGTCACAGCTTAGCTACAGGCAAGAGGGACCAGAAAAGAGAGCGCAGCAGGAAGGCCTCGAACCCCACCTGGCATGTTGGATCCCCTGAATGCTTCCAGGCAAGCCGGACTACTGCTACCATCTGTAACTAGTACCCCGGATTGCAGTTTCATTTACCAAGAAGTAAAAGGTAAAGAAAAATGCACTTTTCTGTGTCCCTTGCTTATTCTCTGCACCTCAACGTTCACCATCACCTGAACAGACTGCCATATCTGCCCTGGGGCCCCGCTGTACCTGAGGGGAGCAGTAACATCTCTGCTGCATTACCATCCAGCTTCCCTGATGCATCTTTTGATTAGCCAGGGCCTGCGTGACATCATCTGTGCATCCTGCTCATCTCTAGTTGGGACTTGTGGATTTATTTTATGTTCCTGCATTCATAGTCGAAGCTGCCAGAAACTTTCTCATCTTTATGTAGCTTCACTATATGACAACTGGGGTTTTTTGTGTCTGTAAGGCCGTGTTCACGCGTTGTATGAATATTGTGTTTTTTGTTTTCTGCAGGTGTCTGCAGCAAAGTACACAATAACAATCTTCTCTGATTATTGCATTTTTTAGGCCTTTTCCACCTTATTTGATCTGTTTTTGATTCAGATGTAAAGCCACATTTTTAATGTGTTTTTATAGTACAGAAAAGCTTTGATTCTGCACTTAAAAAAGTAACTGCAATTTTTTACATGCATCTTTTTAGGCTCCACATATTAGCCTCTAGAGAAAAAGCACCAAGATGGCACAGTCTGCCCCGTATTTAGACCACAGGGGGCGAAGATTTCATGAAACCACATCCACTCTGCTTGAACAGTTAGAATTTCTGGGCAAAAAAATAACAGAAAAAAACGCAGCATTTACGCTACATGTGAACATAGTCTAAATGTCTAAGCAAGAGTGAATGTGATTCCATAAAGTCTTCACCCCCTATGGTCTAAAGACATAGCTGAAGTGTGCGGTCTTGGTGCATTTTTTTCTTAATAGGTTTCTTCTGGAAAAAAAAAAAGCTATGAAAAAAATGCTGTTGTATTTTTTTAAGGGTAGAATCAAAGCTTTTCTGTATTATTAAAATAAAAGTATTAAATCACGGATTCATATCTGCACCAAAATTTCATCAAATATGGGGGAACACGCATACAAGAAATGCAGCAAACACGATGCAATCACAATCTTCTCTAATGATTGCGTGTGATGAGGACACCTGCAGAAAACTTGCAGGAAAAAAGCAGTAGAAAAAATGCAGCATTTATGCTATGTGTGAACACAGCCTCAGCGTTATATTTTTAAGACATTTTTATGAGTTTAATACAGAAAAAATTTCAACCAAGCCATTTTTTACGGCGTTTACCAGTCCCGTAAATAATCTAATAGCTGTGTTGTGCGGGTTGTTACTATTACAAGGACAGCAAATATGTCCATGTTATTTGCTGATTTGTGATGTTCATTATTTTTTTAAAAAGTGCATTAAAAATGACAATATTTTAAGTGTTTTTCATTATTTTGTAGTCATTTTATAGGAAGAAAAAAATTATTTTATTCTCCCTCTGTTTGTCTGCTGGCAAATGCAAGAAGTCTCATAAACAAAATGAATGAACTGGAGACTCTTATGTCGGATGAAAGCCATGACTGGATAACAAAGAGAGGTACACTACACTTAGGCTGTGTTTCCACGTTCAGGAAACACAGCGCTTTGGACGGAGCGGAAAGTCCGCTCCGCCCAAAGCCCCACCCCCTACTGAACGCGCGGTCATTCCAGATGTGTTCATGGAACACATCCGGAACACATGCGGAATGACCGCAGGGCTACATAGCCCTGTCTTATTTCCCTTGCGGCGACGCTGCGTCGCAGCAAGGGAATAGGACATGCTGCGGTCTAAAAAGACGCGCCGCATGTCCGGAAACGCAAGTCTTCCGCCTGCGTGTTTGTAAGCATAGTGGAGATGGGATTTCTTGAAATCCCCTCCACTATGCTGTAACATCTGGAAGCTGCGTGTTTGACGCTGCGCCAACGCACAGCGTCAAACACGCAGCTTATCCGGACTGTTTCCTGACCGTGGAAACATACCCTCAGAAAGGACAGGAAAGACAAAAAAGGTGGAGGGGCGTGTATTTTCGCAAAATCCAGATTAAAACCTGTGCTCAGTGACAACATTGGGGTTAGTTACAGCAATGTAGAGTCAGTATGGGTAAAGGTAAATGGGGATGGCAATAATGTAAAGCTGCTTATTGGAGTTTGCTACAAGCCTCCTAATATAGCAGAACACGAGGAGGGCGAAATGCTGCAACAAATTAAAATGGCAGCATATAATAATAGGGTCCTTATTATGGGGAATTTTAACTATCCAAACATTAAATTCAACATAGAATCTTCTGGTTATGCTAAAAGCTGCAAGTTATTATCCACAGTTCAGGACAATTACCTCTGTCAGCTGGTAGATGAACGAATCAGGGGAGGTAATCAGTGGATCTGGTTCTGTCAAATAGACCAGATAAAGTTTCAGATCTCCAAGACAAGGGGGAATTTGGGAACCAGTGACCATAACATGGTAAGTTTCAATGTAATTTTCAATTAAACATTCAAAAGGGGAAATGCAAAAACCTCTAACTTTAGGAAAGCTGATTTCAACAAATTAAGAGACGCGCTTAACTGAGTAGACTGGGACCATGTCATGGTAACTGGGGATACCGAACATAAATGGGGCATGTTTAAGAAAATACTACTACAATCCTGTTTAAAATTATACCCTTTGGTAATAAAATGTCAAAGAATAAAAAGAAACCATTATGGATAAATAAGACAGTACAAAGTTTAATAAGACCAAAATAAAGGGCACTCAAAATCCTGAAGGCCGAGAATACAGAAAAAGATTTCAGGAGTATAAAGCTCTAAATAAGAAATGTAAAAAAGAAATCAAGCTAGCAAAGTCATCTACAGATAAACAAATCGTCAGCAATATTAAAATAAATCTCAAAAATTTTTATAAATACATTAATGCCAAAAAAAGAAAAAAACAGATGTATCGGCCCCTTAAATGACGATAATAATAAGATAAGTATAGAGGACAAAGAAAAGGCTGATACATTAAACAGACACTTTTCATCCACGTTCACCAATGAATTGACTGTTCTAGTAATCTGTCAACAAGGCAAAAATCAAAGTTCACTACCTGATATAACTAATGTAACACGGAAAGAAGTACGCCTGTGTCTGAGCAAGTTCCCCAACCCAGATGGCATTTATCCATGGAAACTGAGGGAATTGAGTTCATTAATTGACAGACCGCTGTATCTTATATTCTTCGACTCTCTTGTAACAGAGGTTTTGCCACAGGATTGTAAGATGGCTGATGTGGTACTGATATTTAAGAAAGCTAAGAAGGTTGATTTAGGTAACTACCGTCTAGTACACCTGACATTAGTAGTGGGCAAAGTTTTTGAGGGCATCATAAGAGATGACCTGCAGAGATATATTGCAGAGAATAATATAGTAAATGACAACCAGCATGGATTCATGAAAGATAGGTCTTGTCTAACCAACATGTTAGGTTTCTATGAGGAGATAAATGCAAATCTCGATGTTGGTAATGTGGCTGATGTGATTTTTCTGGACTTTGCAAAGGCATTTGATACTGTACCACATAACAGCCTTATACTGAAGGTACAGAAGCAAGGACTGGGGGAAACTATATGCAGATGGGTAAGGAAGAATTGGTTAAATGACAGGAAACAAAGTCATCATAAATTGTACGTTCTCTAAATGGGATATAGTCAGCAGTGTTTGCTGACATATTATTTTCAAATTGCCAAAAGCATACAATTCCTAACTGAAGATTCCAAAATGTAAAATATAACTTTTATTTAATATGGAAAATGTGCACAATTAAAATCACAAATAGCGTGATGGACTTATTTCTCTTAAGTGGGGAACCATATTATATGGTAACCATAACATAAGTTACACAAATTTGAGAAAGGCAGTTGATACAGTCAGCCTGTAATATGTGTGGCCTCTTGAGCTCTCTATACTCCACACAACATTGTTAGTCTTTGCTGATGACTCCTAACTGTGCAGGGATATTAAAATCTGACCTTGATATTACAATATTGCAAAACCACCTGGATAAGATAACTAAATAGTCAAACACTTGGCAAATGAGATTTAAAGTTGATAAATGTACAGTAATGTACCTAGGATGGAGTAATCCTATTGCTGCATATACATTAAATGGGAGTGTACTCGGGACTACAGATCAAGAGAAGAACTTGGGTTTTCTGTTTACAAGTCAGCTGAGCAGCATTTCTCAATGTCAAGCAGCAGCCGCAAAAGCAAACAAGATTTTAGGATGTATAAAAAGAGAGATAAAATCCCGCAATCCCATTGTATTGTTACCCCTTTATAAATCACTGGTTAGGCCACATCAAAATATGGGATCCAGTTTGGGGCTCCACATTTTAAAAAGGATTTTCAGAAGTTAAAATTAGTTCAAAAGTGGTCAACTAGATTATTACAAGGGATGGAAGGAAAGTGACAAAATAGGGACATTATTACATGAAGGATGAACACGTGTCTTCATAGGATCTAGAATGGTTTCAAAGGCCCATGCATCTAACCAACATGGAGGGGGCCATCGAACACTAGCTATGCCACTGCCTCTGAATATATATTAAAATGGTTTTACAATTCTTTAATTCTTAGGATATACCGTTCATATCTGGTATGTGGTGATCCATCTCTCTGCAAAGCCCATGAGCAACTATTTGAAGGAACCATAGTGCTCTGGCAAGCACTGCAGGGTCTTTATAGTTTACACTGCACCATATCTTTTTACATTTAGTAATGCAGCTTTCCATTACTCACTTGAAAGAGATATTACCATATTTTCTAATGTAATTCGTGCCTGAAAGATGCTGTAAACATATATACATGTTCCCCTATGTGTTTTAAAAAAACATATAAATAAGAAACATTAGAAGACACAATGAAAATGAAAACCTTGCCAAATATCTTTTAAAGCGATATTGACAAGCTGGATAGTTTTATGTCAGTGTCACTTTTCCCTTCAGTCAATATCAGATGTCCAGATCTAGTGCGTCAGCTGCAACAGAAGTGAATAATCATCCCGGGAGAGTTCAGCATTAAACCATTAAAGTGACTGTTTTTTACCGACTGAGACCAAATATTGTGTTGCTACTTTTCAAGTGGTGATTTTTTTTCTTGGGTAATGAAAAAAAGGAAAGCATAACCAATGCAAAGAATAGTGAAATAATAAGCATGAAAAAAAAAACGTCTTTATCCAGCAATGTCTGGAAGACACAAGTAATTAATACCGCTTAGATTTTCTGGACAAATCAATTGCAATTGCAGCAGTCTTGTTGAAGTAATGCAGCCTAATATTCCCAAGGTGTGAAACCTTCAGCTTATTCTGACCAAACCTGATTAAGTTCTCATTATTGACTTCAATGTATCCAATAAGCAATCACTGCTTCCACTGCTGTCTCCATGTTAATTATTTAAACTGTATCCAATTTAGCTTCAGAAATCAAAAGTCCACATCTTACTAATAAGGTAAATGAAGGCAGTTTGTTAGCTGGACTGAATTAAGCAAGATGTTATTTATTATAAATATGTTGTACATTACTACATTAATATATCGTCTCAGCGGTTGGCAATGTTGCCTTGCAGCACTTGGAACTTGACTGAAAAAAAATCTACATCATCTTCCACGTCTGCTTATATTTTGTCAGGATTTCCTTCCACATACTTTATACATACAGAAACTAGGAAATTGGCCATAGCGATAACATCTGAGATTAAAAAATTAGATTGTGAACACCATAAATCGAGAAATGATAGGTTCACATGGTGTTTAGCATTAGATATGATGCCAATCGATTTACTGAACCCACTGTATTGGCCTGGAAGTAATCTGTGTCTATTGGCTAGGTGCACTAAGAACCACCTTTAATTCTCGATCTCTATGGTTCTATTTTTGATTAGCCAGCCTGGTGCAATGTCATTTTTGTAGAGTGACGCAGCTATATTCTTGGGCTAGCTAGTCTAAACAAGAGCAGTGGATCCAGGAAGGCAGATGGCAGTTATTACTAAAGACAGAGTTTGATCCGAATGTCATTAGCATAATTGGCAGGATTCTATCACATGAGATAATTGATGGTCGTGTGACCCCAGCCTAACTGAACGATAAGGGCAGACACATGCAACTCACAGGCCTTTATTCTGATATTGCTTACCTATTTGGTTGATCATTTTTAATGGACCCTGAAAAACTTATGCCCAAATGTAATGTGAACTTAACTTTACGGTAGGTAATATTTAGAATTGTTTGAGAAAATGATTGGTGTTCATGTCTTACTATTAATAATGGGTGAACCAATGGATGTTTAGGTCCGGCGTGTTCAGCCAAAAATCTAAAAAAAAGTTTGGTTCGGATACTCAAACCTGAACCCAGACCCCATTCAGATGAGTGTCAGGCCCGAACAGCCATTTTTTTCCATGCTGTCATCTGAATGACAGAGTGCCAAACAGAGGCTCTGATCATCGGTAAGATTATTGTGGAGGTTCTCATGCTGTCAGATGAAAGAGTGAGCCAGCAGCTGTGACTGGCTATAAAAAGTTTACCGCCGGTCACAGGCGTCAGCTGATGAGAGAGTACTACTTCCATCAGCCTATACCTTCCATCACTGATAACAACAAGAGTAGCCACCAGAACAGTTATACTCGCCGAACGCCGATTTCATTGAAGCTTTTGTCCCCTGTAAAAAAAAGAAAAATAATAAACAACCATGATTTTCAACTGTCCAAAGTGAAGATTAGTAAAATTTTCCCATGGCTTAATCAATGTATGTGCTATGTCGTTTACGACCTCAACAATGCCAAGATGCGACTGTCCATTCTGAAAATCATGGGATAATCAGGTGCTGCGAGCACAGCTTCAGTGACTAATGGTGATGTCATCAATGTTACCGCAGGTCACTGAGGCAGCGTTGCCACTGGCACTTTACTGTGAGCCGGCACAATGAACTATGGTGACCTAAATGAGATCACCACGAGCACCATGAGAAAATTCTGAGTATTCAGCCAGCGCCTGTGCTATAAATAAATTTTTATAAAAATTACGTGGAGTCTCTTCTATTTTTGATAACCTGCGCAAGCAAAACTGACAGTTGTGGGCTGCAACCTCCCAGCTGTCTGCTTTAACTTGGCTGCTTGTCAAAAATGAAGGGGACCCACACCGTTTTTTTAAATAATTTTTTTAATAATGTAAAAAAAGTCATAAGGATACATCTACTCTTGATAACCAGCCATCATGAAGCTGACAGCTGAGGGTTGCAGCCTGCAACTTTCAGTTTAGCTTGCGCTGGTTAACAAAAATAGAAGAGACCCCCACGCAATTCTGTTTTTTAAAATTATTTATTTGTATCACAAGTGCTGTCTGATGAATACTCCCATCAACTTTGCCTGCTCTCACTGTTATCAGCAACAGCAGGCATAGGCTAAAGGGAGTAGTACAACACGTGTGACTGGCAGTAAACTTTTTACTGTTGGTTACAGCTGCTGGCTCATGCTGTCATCTGATAGAGTGGAAACCGCAGCTCTCTGACCAGTGATGATAATATTGTCGTCGATCAGAGCCGCCAGTGTTTCTTGCGCTGTCATGCAGATGACAGTGTGGGAAACAACCCATTGTTCGGGGTGCCGAACCCAAACGGTAACACGAACTTACTGGAGAAGTCCGTGTTCGATGTCCGAGTCCGAACACTAGTTGTTCAGTGTTCTGTAAGGACTCTCAACTATACTGTTTGGGTTCGCCGATCTCTACTTATTATATCAAAAAGAATAGAAGTAACAAAGTGAAATTTACATGTTCATCACCTCTATTTGCCCACAATAAAAATAAACTTTTCTTTTGTGGTAGAAATCATTTTCGGAATAGGTATATTACACAGCACTTGTCGAAATTCCCCATTGACTAATAAAGCTGCCTGGCAGCTCCAGAGTTTATGGAGTCAGCTTTAGTAAAACAGCCATAAATAACTATAAATTGTAAGACTACAAGCTATGCAATTTATAGTCTTTATCTACTGTTTATTTATTTTGCAATGTGCTTTTTGCAAGAAGAAATCCCAAAATGAAATCCTAACTGTTACGTAATGATTGGAAATTTGAAAGGCACTTTCTTTTAAGAAGGCTTTCGGTAGTAATCATTGTCTCTGACAGAATCAAAATAGGTTCTTCCTTTTGTCAGTTTTTAGGTCTTGACAGAAGCTTTGCCTAAGTAGCATGTATATTAGTTGTAAACTGGGTTCACAGGAGTATATGCAAAATAGCTTGTTTTATGTCCAAAAAAATAACGATTTTTATACATATAATCAGTCCTATGCAATCCCTATGCCATCCGTGCTTCTTCTTCTTAAGTCTGTTTGCAAGCCATACGTCCATTTTGCACATCCATATGGTATCCGGTTTGTTCAGTAGCTTGCGAAAGTATTCGCCCCCTTGGCATTTTTCTTGTTTTGCTACTGTCTCGACCACGCACCACAATTGTGGGTTACCAGGGCAATGGGGTACTCAGAGCCGAGCCCATGGAAGTCTATGGGGTTGTCACAGGTAGCGGTGGCTCGGTCTGTGGCCCTGGCGGTCAGGCGTATGTTGGGGGGTATATTTACAGGGGATAGGTATATATACAGTTCGTGACGCCACCTGTAGTTCTCTGGTAATTTGTACCAGCGCTGCTGTAGAGCTCTGAGGGGATGGTGAGGCAGCTAGATGTCAGGTCCCCTACAGGTGGGACTTTTCCCTCAGGTTGATAGTTATGGTGGGGTTGTGCAGGGATGCAATTGAATAACACAGTCTCACACATCAGCGTCTTTCCATACCTTTTACTTCAAGTTGATCAGGCAGGACCCAGGGAGGCTGATGGGGTTGATGGTGGATGAGTTTCGAGGCAACGGCTGAGCAAGTTAGGGGCCTCCTTAACTTTCCAATCAGGATGAGTCCAACCAGCATAAAGCGTAGTTCACTCCTTAAATTCCAGCTATTTCAACGCTGTACTGCCCGGTCAGTATAGTGGTCGAAGCCTTTCAATGATGGAACTAGGTTCTTTCTTTTTCTGATCAGGCTCAAAGTTCCTATTCCAACTGACCTCTGTTACATACTGACACTCCAAGGCTGCTTGCTGCCACCTAAGGTCCAGTAAGCCTCTGGTTCTTTTATCACTATGCCTGGAGCTATAGTGACACTTCGGTCCCCAGTGACCGGTGATAATGTGCAGGACTTCTCCAATCCTAAAGCACTCTGAATTCCTTCCACTGTGCCTTTCGCCTTACCCACACTCTCAATCTCAGCACTAATTCTCACTCCCTCCACCTCAGGAGACTCTTTCAGACTCCCTTGTGCTGAAAACCACACCCCTCTACACCCCTGCTGGGTGTGTCCGAAGTGTATGTGATGTCATGTAGAGCCCTTAACCGTTACCTCTCCACTCATCCTCCTGGTATTGTGTACCTTAAATACCAGGGCTACACATTCCCCCATGGTAAAAGACAGCACTCCCGGGCTGTGAAATACAAAAAGACATTTTGTTTATGCATCAACAATAAACATTAACTCGTCCCATCCGGGAGGTAAGGATTTCTTGAACGTTGCAAGCAAAACATTAAATATAGAAAAATACAAAAGGTATTAAGGCATCAAAACATTCAATAAATACACAGTATTCTTGTGAAGGACCCGCACCAAACCTTCAACGTGGGTCCTGGGTGGGCTGCAGGACATATGAATGCAGACCTCACTCAGTGCCACACCACACGGGTTTTGTATTCAGAGGTAGTTAAGGTGGTTTCATGTAAAACCAAGATAATGCACAAGTGCAACTATATACAAGATAAGTTCTTGGGCTAGCTCAGTCCTCAGCCTCTGAGTCCATTATAAGACACAATAAGGAAAAGACACATATATATATATATACACATTTTACAATATTCACATTAGTTTGTTATAATTACTGCTGGTATCGAATGGGTATCTTCCCTTTTGTGGTTCGCTCTGATCTACGTGGAGTAGCCTCAGGTACATTAACTTGTGATCTGTCTGCACTGCGTAACGGCAAACTATAGAACTGCCTCAATCTTTCTATGGATCTGGCAAGTGTACTGATGGCTGGGCGGTGTGAGTCAGCTTCACCAGGGGATCCCATAGCATGGGGCGCTGCTTCTGATGATCCTTCTTGAGATTCTGTAGGTTGAGGTGTTGCTGGAATGGGTAACTCCTGAACTGGCTCAACTGGCACCACAGGCACAACTGGAGGTAGAACTTCCTCTTGTGGCTGATAAAACTGCAACACCGGAATTATTACAGCAACTCCCAGTCTGGGCCAATCCGCAGGGAAATCTCCCAGATCCGTGTGTATGACCTCTTCTTTTCTTTCTTCTGGATTGATGACAGGGTTCTTTCCACAAAGCTTTAAGGGTTCTGGACACAATTTCAAATGGTCTCTGGACACAGTGGATATCGTTCTTCCTCCGTCCTTACTGATGATACAAACTTTTCTGTTGTCATATTTGGAATCTTGTACGACGTAGGGTTCTTGCTCCCACTGGTTATCCAATTTGTGCATTTTCCTTTTTCTTTTCAATACTACTTCTCCAGGCATCAAAGGCTTGGCAGGAGCATTCCTGTTGTAAATATCTTCCTGTTTCTCCCGTACCTTGTTGAGACTTTCTTCTACACAGACTTGCACTCTTCTGTATTGCTCTTGCCGATTGATGTCCCAGTTTTCAATGGCGTCATCGGCCTCCGGTTCTACCACTCCAAGTTCTAGATCCATTGGTAGTCTTCCGGGCCTTGCTCTCATAAGATAGGCTGGAGTGCAGTTAGTGGAACTTACAGGTATATGGTTATACAAGTCAACCAAATCAGGTAGTAAGTCCGGCCATCGATTCCTGTCTTCCAACGGTATGGATCTCAACAAATCAAGGACAATATGGTTCATTTTCTCGCAAAGACCGTTGGTTTGGGGATGGTATGGTGTTGTTCTAATTTTCTTACACCCATACATGTGACAGAACTCCTTGAATAGATCGGCTTCGAAAGCAGGTCCTTGATCGGTTAATACTTGCTCCGGATACCCATGCGGTCTGCAGAAGCTTGCTTGAAAGGTTTTCGCTGCCGTCACTGCTGTCTGGTCCTTAACTGGAACAACCACCAGAAATCTAGAGTAATGGTCCACCATGGTCAAGGCGTATGAGTATCCAGATCTACTTGGCGACAATTTGACGTGGTCCAGGGCCACAATCTCCAGGGGACGAGTCGTCCGGATAGGTTGCAGGGGTGCCTTCTGACTACCGTAGTCCTTTCTTCTGAGACCACAGGGTCCACAGTTCCGACACCACCTCTCAATGGAGCTGCGCATCCCTACCCAGTAGAACCGGCACCTCAACAGGGTCTCCAGCTTTCTCCAGCCAAAGTGTCCTGCTTGATCATGGTATGCTTCCAACACCATTTGGACGTCTGCCTTGGGGACCACTATTTGCCAGACCATCTCGTGGGTCCTGGGGTTGAAATATCTCCTGCACAACTTCTCACGGTATAGGAACAACCTGCTTCTCTCGTTCCACAGGAGCTTTGCTGACATAGGTGCATCTTTTTCCAAGGAGGAACCTTCCTGTCTTAACAACTCCTTGATACAGCTGACCACTGGATCACTGTCCTGAGTCTCCTTCCAGCTGTGATGGGGTAAAGGATTTAATGTTGCACCATACTGCTTTCTGTAGACTCGATGCTCGTGGACTACCCCATTTCGATGGAACGCAGGTAGCTCAATTTCTTCCAGGTCGTCCGATTCTTCTTCCGTGTCAGAGTCATGCGGCCTTCGGGACAACGCGTCAGCATTAGCATTCTTTCGACCTGCCCGGTACTTGATAGTAAACTGGTAATTGGACAACCGAGCCATCCATCGCTGCTCCATGGCGCCCAGCTTGGCGGTTTCCAGGTGCGTTAACGGGTTGTTGTCTGTGTACGCCGTGAACTTATTGGAGGCCAGATAGTGCTTAAATCTTTCAGTAATGGCCCAGACCAGCGCCAGAAACTCCAGCTTGAAGCTGCTATAATTTTCCGGATTTCTCTCCGTTGGCCTGAGTTTTCTGCTAGCATAAGCGATGACTTTTTCTTGGCCATTCTGCTTCTGACTGAGAACTGCTCCTAAACCTTCATTACTTGCATCGGTGTACAGCAGGAACGGTTGGTTGTAATCAGGATACGTCAAGACCTCATCTCCTGTAAGGATCTCTTTCATCTTTTGAAATGCTTCAGCCTGTTCCTTACCCCAATTGAAGGGAGGGTTTCTGCTCTTTAGGGATTGTCCTACTAGGAGGTCCTGTAAAGGGGCTGCCTTCTTCGTGTAATCTTTCACGAACCTTCTGTAGTAACCCGTTAGTCCCAGGAACTGTCGCACTTCCTTGAGGTTCTTCGGCTCCGGCCACTTCTGGATGGCAGTGACTTTCTCTGGGTCCGGCGCTACTCCTTCCGAACTGACGATGTGCCCCAAGTATTGTACCTTCTGTTTGAGTAGATGGCATTTTGAGGGTTTCAACTTCATCCCGTACCTGGACAGGGACTCAAATACTTCTGCCAGGTGCTTCAGATGGTCCTCATAAGTCTTGGAATACACGATAACGTCGTCTAGGTATAGCAGCACGGTTTCAAAATTGAGATGTCCCAGGCAATTCTCCATCACTCTCTGAAATGTTCCTGGGGCACTGCTGAGCCCAAACGGCATTCTGTCGAACTCACAGAGCCCCATTGGGGTGGTGAAAGCCGTTTTCTCACGATCCTCCTCAGCCACAGCCACTTGCCAGTAACCACTAGTCAGATCGAGGGTAGAAAAGTAGTTAGCCGTTTTCAGAGCAGCTAATGATTCCTCTATACGTGGTAACGGGTATGCATCCTTGTGTGTTATGCGGTTCACCTGCCTGTAATCCACACACATTCTCATACTACCATCTTTCTTTTTAACCAGAACTAGAGGGGCTGCCCAGGGGCTACAACTATCCCTTATCACCCCGGCTTTCTTCATATCATGCAACATTTCTTTAGCCTTCTGATAATGGGCTGGAGGTATGGGCCTATACCTTTCTTTGATGGGAGGATGACTGCCTGTAGGGATATGATGTTGTACTCCCTTAATTATCCCAAAATCAAGTGGATTCTTGCTAAACACTTGGGCGTACTCTTGCACCACCCGTAATACCCCTTGCTTCTGGTGAGCGGGAGTGGTGTCCGTCCAACATGGAGTTGCTGACACCATTCCGCCACCTGGGTTGCCGGGTCATTGTCCTCCGCTATTTGGCGGGAGTCTAAGGACTCAGCCGGGAGAATAGAATTATTATCAACAGCATGTAGTTTAGCAATGGTTGCATAACGGGGTAAGTTTACCTCATCATCTCCCCAATTGAGAAGCCGTACCGGTACTCTTCCATTCACCACTTCTACTACTCCCCTAGCAGTCATAAGTGGAGGTCTATGTTCTGAATGGTGGGGTTCTACTACAGCTTGGTAATTCTGTCCTCTCAGACCTATGGCTGCCCTGCACCAGATGATCATTTCACTCATTGGGGGTATCACAATAGGATCCGAGTCAGTGACCCGTACATTACCAATTTCGCCGTCTGTAAGCTTCGCTTGCTGCTGACACACCAGGGCCCGGATCTCTCTTTGGATTACTCCTTTCTGCCTTGGTCGGGCAATCTCAGCGAGCTGTTGGAGCAAGAACACAACTTCTCCCAAACAATTACTGATAATGTTAGTACCCAAAATTATATTTAACCCGTTCTCCTCATTTACAGTCTTTACTACCAGAAGCCCCTGGTCTTTCAACTCCTCTCTGCCCACCTTCACATCTACACATTTTGTCCCGAGTACTTCTACAGGAAGACCATTAGAAGCATACACGGTAAAGTCAGGGCTCGGGGGTTTAAGACTGTCCATTGACCAGTACTTAGTATATAGGGCATCAGGTATTAGGGTCACCTGGGACCCAGTGTCTAACAATGCCGGAACTGCAATACCATCTAGGATGATAGACAGGTAGGGTCGCCCACCCACATACCTGCGGTTCCAGTCTAGGGGGCCTGACGGGTATTCTCCTGGGTGTTGGCCCTCGGACCCAGGTTCTGCCCGTTTAAAGGACACTGTGGAGACATATGACCTTTCCGTTTGCATCGGTAACAGGTGATCTCTCGACGAGGAGGGTGTTGATCAGAGGTCGCTCCTGGGGGTGGCGTTGTCCTCCTCCAGGGGGGGCGACGTCTTCCTTCTTCTCCGGTGCATCCACGGGACGTCTTCTGGGCAGTCAGCTAACAAGATTTTCCCTTCCTCCTCTTTCCGCAGCTGCAGGGCACTCATCACAGCAGCCAGATTTTTAGTCAGCTGGCGCACCTCTGAGCGCAGACAGTCCAATTCACTAGGAGGTGTCACCTGCGCTTTGGCTTCAGCCACTAGCGGGGAACAGGGGGTTACTGCCGGTTCCAGAGTGACTTCAGCCTGATGATGTTGGGTTGCCACCTCAGGTTTGCCCAGGGGCCGCAGCCCTTTTATTGCCATGTCCTTTAGGGCATCAAAGGTAGCATCCGGATGATCTAAGGACCACCAGTTTACAGTTCTGCGTTCCTCTTGGGATCTCAATCCCTGTATAAATTGCTCTTTCAGCATCTTATTCTCGTCGATAGCATTTAAATTGTTAATCTGCTTAAGGGCTCTCAGGGCTCCTTGTAGTCGGCACGCGTAGTCCCTGATGCTGTCACCTGGTTGCTGTGAACAGTGGTAGAAGGCCATCCGGAGATCCGTTTCTGTGCGGTCTTCAAATATGGCATGTAGTTTAAGGAAGATCGCAGGTACCGACTCCTGATCAACGGTATCCCAAGTCTCCACTTCCCTTTCAGCAGCGCCAGTTAGCTGCCTATCAGCACAGCAGCTTTTTGTCTCTCCGGCATGGGGTACATTTCTAGGATGCTGCATAACTTCCGCTTGAAGCCTGCTAATGTGCCTGGCTCACCGCTGTACTGGGGAAGCCATTTCGCCCCAGGCATATAGGGGAGCGTTAGTGGCATGATCGGGACTACCGGACTGGGTGCTGGACCTGCGCCCTCATCTGGCGCTACAATGCCAGGCGGTGCGGGATTGGGACCTCCGGCTGGGGCTGCACTGTCGGCCGGTTGTTGTGACATCTTAGCGCCCCCTTGGTTAAACGGAGCCTACCGGTTTCAGACGCTGCTATTTCACAGGCACAGCAGTGGGAACAGGACCTTCGTCGCAGGCGCTCTGCTGTCAGAGCGTTCACTTCCTGTCGCAGGACCTGCCGATGAGTCAGAACCGGGGGCGTGTCCAAGACTCTGCGCGCTCTTTCAGGTACGCCCACCTTCTTCTCCAGCGCCTGAGGGCGCGAATATGGCGGCAAAATGGCGGATTTTAGCGCCAAAAATAGCAAACAGTCCTTTTTCACAAAAACACTCCACAGGCACACAGGGCTCGCAATGCTGCAAGTTTCGGATCCTGTTCGTGACGCCAAAGTTTGTCTCGACCACGCACCACAATTGTGGGTTACCAGGGCAATGGGGTACTCAGAGCCGAGCCCATGGAAGTCTATGGGGTTGTCTCAGGTAGCGGTGGCTCGGTCTGTGGCCCTGGCGGTCAGGTGTATGTTGGGGGGTATATTTACAGGGGATAGGTATATATACAGTTCGTGACGCCACCTGTAGTTCTCTGGTAATTTGTACCAGCGCTGCTGTAGAGCTCTGAGGGGATGGTGAGGCAGCTAGATGTCGGGTCCCCTACAGGTGGGACTTTTCCCTCAGGTCGATAGTTATGGTGGGGTTGTGCAGGGATGCAATTGAATAACACAGTCTCACACATCAGCGTCTTTCCATACCTTTTACTTCAAGTTGATCAGGCAGGACCCAGGGAGGCTGATGGGGTTGATGGAGGATGAGTTTCGAGGCAACGGCTGAGCAAGTTAGGGGCCTCCTTAACTTTCCAATCAGGATGAGTCCAACCAGCATAAAGCGTAGTTCACTCCTTAAATTCCAGCTATTTCAACGCTGTACTGCCCGGTCAGTATAGTGGTCGAAGCCTTTCAATGATGGAACTAGGTTCTTTCTTTTTCTGATCAGGCTCAAAGTTCCTATTCCAACTGACCTCTGTTACGTACTGACACTCCAAGGCTGCTTGCTGCCACCTAAGGTCCAGTAAGCCTCTGGTTCTTTTATCACTATGCCTGGAGCTATAGTGACACTTCGGTCCCCAGTGACCGGTGATAATGTGCAGGACTTCTCCAATCCTAAAGCACTCTGAATTCCTTCCACTGTGCCTTTCGCCTTACCCACACTCTCAATCTCAGCACTAATTCTCACTCCCTCCACCTCAGGAGACGCTTTCAGACTCCCTTGTGCGGAAAACCACACCCCTCTACACCCCTGCTGGGTGTGTCCGAAGTGTATGTGATGTCATGTAGAGCCCTTAACCGTTACCTCTCCACTCATCCTCCTGGTATTGTGTACCTTAAATACCAGGGCTACACACTACCTCACAACCTGCAATTTTACTGTTTTGTTTTTTTAGAAGGGTTTGCATCAGTTTATGTACATAACATAATATCATAGGAGAACAAAGAGAGTCACTGGTGACCAATATTCATATTATAAAAGGTAAATATTTATTGTATAGCAATATATACTTAGCACAAGAATAAATAACATGGAACAATGAAAACGCACATAGAGGACATGTGCACATACATGGAGAGAAATCTCCTAGCGGTTTGGCAAGTAGACAAATGTGGCAATGATGGTAAGTAAACACATTGTAGCCCACAACATATCAAAGTGTATCATATACAAGATCCCCCATAATAAGGAAGGTAAAAAAGTAACAGAGCTACAAGAGGGTGCACCATAACAAAATTAAGCATGTTTCACTAGACGACAAGCGCTTATGTAATGAGGGCGGCAGGAGTCAATGCAATGCTGGCCATATCTGATAGGAAACCATGCTCACCAAATAAGATAGTGAAATACTGCAATAGGAGAGTCACCCCATACAAAAGATGCCACCCCAACGTACGTTTCGTGGCACGCCTGCCACTTTCTCAAGTGGCACGCCTTGAGAAAGTGGCAGGCGTGCCACGAAACGTACGTTGGGGTGGCATCTTTTGTATGGGGTGACTCTCCTATTGCGGTATTTCACTATCTTATTTGGTGAGCATGGTTTCCTATCAGATATGGCCAGCATTGCATTGACTCCTGCCGGCCTCATTACATAAGCGCTTGTCGTCTAGTGAAACATGCTTAATTTTGTTGTGGTGCACCCTCTTGTAGCTCTGTTACTTTTTTACCTTCCTTATTATGGGGGATCTTGTATATGATACACTTTGATATATTGTGGGCTACAATGTGTTTACTTACCATCATTGCCACATTTGTCTATTTGCCAAACCGCTAGGAGATTTCTCTCCATGTATGTGCACATGTCCTCTATATGCGTTTTCATTGTTCCATGTTATTTATTCTTGTGCTACGTATATATTGTTATACAATAAATATTTACCTTTTATAATATGAATATTGGTCACCAGTGACTCTCTTTGTTCTCCTATGATATTATATCTATATGAGTGGTGATTTTTTGGTTACACAATTGTAGTGTGACCCACATTTTCCCTATCCATGCAGCTGTATTTGATGAAAATATGTACATAACATGCCTACAACTGTGAACATTTGGATTCCTATTTATTGTGAAAACAAACAACAAATAGGAGTGAAAACTTTACTGTGCATAAATAATTCACCCTCCTAAAGTCAGTACTTTGAAGAGCCTCCCTTTGCAGAAATTACAGCTGCAAGTTTCTGTGAGCATTCCACATCTTGCCACTGTGAATTTTGCCCATTCCTTAATGCAAAACTGCTAGAGCTCCTCCAAATTAGATGGTTTCCTCTAGTGAACAGCAATCTTCAAGTCTGACCAGAGATTCTCAATTGGTCATGACCCAGGACGGGGTTTTGTCTTTGCCCCGTCCTGGTCAGACTGGGGTTAATGGTTTCAGCCTCTCTCTGGCAGAGGGCGGCTATTTAGTTGCCAATTGACCTAGGTCTGCTGTCAGTTATACTCCTGCCCTCGGCTGAGTTAGTTGACCTCCTGTGTGCCTGTGCCTTGTGCCTGATCTTGTTGCTTGTTTGGTTTTGACCCGGTCCGTCTCTTCGTTGTGAGTTTGTCTACTGTCTTGGTACTGTGTATTTGCCCATTCTGGTTTTCTGATCCCTTGGCTACGTTCTGGTTATTCTCTGCCTGCTCCACTTGTACTGCGTTGCTCCCTCTGTGTATGACCTGGTTATCCTGACTATCCGTTTTGTCTATGCCCCTTGGTAACTCTGCCCCGTAGTTACCCTTCTAGGAGTTTTCCTTCTGCTCATAGCTCTCTGGAGCTTAGGCCACGCCCACCAGCAGTCACGTGCTTAAGGTCCTCTGGCCTGAAACAATCTCTGTCTGTTACTGCCTTCTCTGAGAGACCTGTGGCCGGCGCCGCCCCTTGGCAGTCATGTGCTTAGGGTCCTGTTAGTCTGAAGCACGCATCTTCACCGCTACTGCCCCGCTCCACAGGTATCTTTGAGTGCAGTCTGTCTTATTCAGGACACGCGCACTGGCTCAGTGAGCAAGTGCAGTGCGGTGTTCGTGATACAATTGGATTAAGGTCTTGGCTTTGACTAGGCCACTCCAAAACATTTACAGTATGCTTTGGGTCATTGTTTTGTTGGAAGGTGAACCTCTGTCTGAGTCTCAAATCATTGTTAGGGCTCATACCCATTTGTGGGAAAAAAAACGGTCCGTTTTCTGGATGGAAAAAACGGTACGATTATATGTAATTGCCATGCAATTTGCATGCGATTTGTATGCTATTTTTAATTGCTCCATCCGTTTTCCATCAGTTTTCCATCTGTATACAATGCGATTTTAA
This sequence comes from Oophaga sylvatica, assembly GCA_033576555.1. Classification (NCBI taxonomy): domain Eukaryota; kingdom Metazoa; phylum Chordata; class Amphibia; order Anura; family Dendrobatidae; genus Oophaga; species Oophaga sylvatica. The sequence goes on from JARQOD010000006.1 coordinate 253,747,401, forward strand.
CATGACGTTTTACATAAAGCAGTTATCTCTATGTAAAAATTGTAAAAATTCATGTAAAAATCACATTGTAAAAAAAAATGTACACAAAAAGCAAATAATTATATATATATATATATATATATATTATATATATACAGTTAGGTCCATATATATTTGGACAGAGACAACATTTATCTAATTTTGGTTCTAGACATTACCACAATGAATTTGAAACAAAACAATTCAGATGCAGTTGAAGTCCAGACTTTCAGCTTTCATTTGAGGGTATCCACATTAAAATTGGATGAAGGGTTTAGGAGTTTCAGCTCCTTAACATGTGCCACCCTGTTTTTAAAGGGACCAAAAGTAATTGGACAAATGACTCCAAGGCTATTTCATGGACAGGTGTGGGCAATCCCTTTGTTATGTCATTCTCAATTAAGCAGATGAAAGGGCCGGAGTTGATTTGAGGTGTGGTGTTTGCATTTGGAAGGTTTTGCTGTGAAGGAAACATGCGGTCACAGGAGCTCTCCATGCAGGTGAAACAAGCCATCCTTAAGCTGCAAGAACAGAAAAAAACCCATCCAAGAAATTGCTACAACATTAGAAGTGGCAAAATCTACAATTTGGTACATCCTGAGAAAGAAAGAAAGCACTGGTGAACTCATCAATCCAAAAAAGACCTGGGAGCCCACGGAAGACAACAGTGGTGGATGATCGCCGCATACTTTCTTTGGTGAAGAAGAACCCGTTCACAACATCAACTGAAGTCCAGAACACTCTCAGTGAAGTAGGTGTATCTGTCTCTAAGTCAACAGTAAAGAGAAGACTCCATGAAAGTAAATACAAAGGGTTCACATCTAGATGCAAACCATTCATCAATTCCAAAAATAGACAGGCCAGAGTTAAATTTGCTGAAAAACACCTCCAGAAGCCAGCTCAGTTCTGGAAAAGTATTCTATGGACAGATGAGACAAAGATCAACCTGTACCAGAATGATGGGAAGCCAAAAGTTTGGAGAAGAAAGGGAACGGCACATGATCCAAGGCACACCACATCCTCTGTAAAACATGGTGGAGGCAACGTGATGGCATGGGCATGCATGGCTTTCAATGGCACTGAGTCACTTGTGTTTATTGATGACATAACAGCAGACAAGAGTAGCCGGATGAATTCTGAAGTGTACCGGGATATACTTTCAGCCCAGATTCAGCCAAATGCTGCAAACTTGATTGGACGGCGCTTCATAGTACAAATGGATAATGACCCCAAGCATACAGCCAAAGCTACACAGGAGTTCATGAGTGCAAAAAAGTGGAACATTCTTCAATGGCCAAGTCAATCACCAGATCTTAACCCAATTGAGCATGCATTTCACTTGCTGAAATCCAGACTTAAGAGGGAAAGACCCACAAACAAGCAAGACCTGAAGGCTGCGGCTGTAAAGGCCTGGCAAAGCATTAAGAAGGAGGAAACCCAGCGTTTGGTGATGTCCATGGGTTCCAGACTTAAGGCAGTGATTGCCTCCAAAGGATTCGCCACAAAATATTGAAAATAAAAATATTTTGTTTGGGTTATGTTTATTTGTCCAATTACTTTTGACCTCCTAAAATGTGGAGTGTTTGTAAAGAAATGTGTACAATTCCTACATTTTCTAACACATATTTTTGTTCAACCCTTCAAATTAAACGTTACAATCTGCACTTGAATTCTGTTGTAGAGGTTTCATTTCAAATCCAATGTGGTGGCATGCAGAGCCCAACTCGCGAAAATTGTGTCACTGTCCAAATATTTCTGGCCCTGACTGTATATATATATATATAGGTCATACACCTACATAGTATAATAGCCGCTAATTCATCCCCGGCTATACTGTAAAATCACACTGACAGCTTTAATAAAAAATAGAAACAATACATATACACACATAGAATGCATATATATATATATATATATATATAAAATATATATATATATATATATGTCATTGTGACATATAATATATATATATCATATATTTATAGTTGATACACTTCTACATACTGTAATAGCCGCTAATTCAATTGCCGGCTTTTGTGAAGTCACAGAACGCGACATGGAATGACACATGGTTTACATACAGTTAACCATGTAATTTCATGTATTTTGATATATGGTTTTAACTTACAATTACATGAGTGTATGTGTGCAAAATTGCAGACATGTAGGGGTTAATTAAAGGTGTAAATTTGTTGAATAAAAATGCATGGGCTCCCGCTGTATTTTTTCCACTAGACAGACAAAGCAAGCGAGAGGGGGCAAATAATAATAGCCCAGGGAGGGTGCATTTATTTTGTGCCCCCCTGGCTACTAACATCTGCCCCCAGACACCCCAGAAAAGGCAAATCTATAATTAGATTAGCCCTTTCTGACACTTTAAAGGTGGCTTTAACCCCTTATTAACCCATTCGCCACCTCTACAGGGCAATGGGAATAGACGGGCAAAGTGCCATCCGTTTTCGTCGCCAGTGAGTATGAGCCCTTAGACTGAAACAGGTTTTGCTCAAGAATATACCTGTATTTCACACCATCCACTCCATTTTCCTTATCCCTGCTCACAAAAAAACATCCTCACAGCATGATGCTGCCACCACAATGTTTCACTGTGGGTTTAGTGTTCTTGGGGTGATGAGCTGTGTTGGTTTGTTGCCAGACATAGCATTTACTTTGGTGGCCATAAAGTCTTTTTGTGTGCAAGTAAAGGCTTTTTTCTGTCCACTCTTCTATAAAGGCGACCTCTGGGAAGTGTACAGCTAATTGTGGTCAAATAGACAAATACTCCAGCCTCTGCTTGGGAACGCTGCAGATCCTTCAGGGTTACCTTTGGTCTCTGTGTTGCCTCTCTGATTAATGCCTCCTTGTCAGGCTGAGAGTTTTGGTGGGTGGACCTCTCTTGGCAGGTTGGTTGTTGTACCATGTTCTTTCCGTTTTATGATAATAGATTTGTTGGTACTCCGGGAATCATCAGAGATTGGGTTTTTTTTCATAACTCAACCCTGACTTGGACTTCTCAATAACTTTGTCCCTGACTTGTTTGGAGATCTCTTTTTTGTGTTCATGCTGTTGTTTGATTAGTGGTGCCTGTTCCTTAATGGTGTTACAGGCTCTGTTTTCTTTCAGAAAAGGGGGCACATAGTGACAGACCATGTGACACTTAGATTGTACACAGGGGGATTTCCTTTCACTAAGCATGTTTCTTATGAAGGTTACTTCTTGCACCAGAAATTTTTAGGGGTTTCATAGCAAAAGGAGTGAATACATATGCACATGCAAAATTGTTAGTTATTTGATCCTATAAATTAAATTTATGCCTTAGACTGTTTAGTGTTGATGCATCACACAAAAATTGGATTACAAAAGCTTAAAGCCACTGTATATGAGCAATGTAATAAATAAAAAGGTCACATAAACTTTCCTATCTTTATAATTGTAATGTATCCATGAAAAACCTACAAAGACATACGGATAGTAACTTGTAAGCTATCTTTTTTTATCCACTTATTGAGTTATAATGGATAAGTCTGATCTGGAATACAGATCAAAGTAAAGTATGCTGCAGTATTTTACATGCATACCATCGATCCGTGTGTGAAAATGTTCATGTGAACTACCACATTAAGTTACATTGGTTAGTGTGCATTACGTATCCTATCAGTTTTGCATACAGACAGCACACAGACATTTAATACGCTCATCTGAATGAGCCCTGACTCTTAAGTACATTTTATTTATAATCAAAAATCGATCACATTATGAAGTTCACTACTTGATATAAAAAAAAAGAAAAAAATTTTAATTCTTTTTGATAATCCCAGAAAACAATCCCTAAATTTCTGTTTCTTTGTCCCATCCCCCAAAAAATGTTAAAGTACTACTACTTTTTAATACATTATATGTCCCTCAAATTGAAGTAATTAAAAAAGAACTTGTTCAATAAAATTCATGCCATCATATGGCTACATCAATAGTGATGAGTGAAAAAAGATCGCCAAACATAAAATCGGCACGAATATGACACATTCGGATTCATGATCGGAAAAACAAGCAAAATTTTATCAAATCAGAAAAAACGGAAACATTCAGTAAAAAGTGCGGGAAAATATTTGCATTGCCACTAAAGTATTCTGACCACTTTGTCTACAATAATGGTGGTGTATGATGAGCGTGGGGCACGTGTTTGATTAGGGTAGGGGGTGGGGAGAGCTCAGAGGAGCAGTGTGCTTGAAAACTTTTTCTTTTTCTTCTTTGTGTGCACATTGCGGCTAGCCAATCAGGGCGCAGGAATCATCCACAATGTCCTGACACAACGGCTTGTGTCACTGGCTGCTGAAATCACACGTCCCTCTACATATAAAGAGCGGACATCTTGTTTTAGCACCATTTTGACAATTTAACAGCGCAGAGAGGCTGCTCCTGACACTGGGACTAGCTTGCTAGTTAGCTAGGTGGTTGTTTCTTAGTCAAATAGTTTAGATAGCTAGTGTCCTGTGTGGCTGTGAAATCGACCTTCTAGCAGATTTTTTTTTGTGCCATTACTGAGGTCCACAGACTAAGACCGCAGGGCACATTTCATAGAACTGTGATGTGCACTGCTTCTATTGTGCTCCATGCATGAATAAGATTTAGACCATTCTACTTCTTATTTTTTCACTTGCTAAATGTGATACAGCAAGGCATATGTCATTTTGTTATTTAGTGATGTGGTGACACTGTTCTGTGATCTGAGTTGTTGGCCATGAAAAAATATTTTGATTCAGCATGCCATATCTCACCTTGTTATATAGTGGTAGTGAAATTCAACTGTCTGCATAGCTCACCCAGATTAAAAAAAAAATTCTGTTACTAAACGTGATGCAGCCCACCATGTCGCACATTGTAAATTTGTGGCTATGAAGTTGTTCTGTGTGTAGAGCTGATGTACAGTAAATTTTTTATTTTTTTTTGCAGTTACAAACCTGCTTCAGCATGCCGTATATCACATTGTCATTCAGTGGCAGTGAAATTCAACTGTCTGCATAGCTGATTCAGATTAAAAAAAGAAATTAAAAATTCTGTTGCTAAATGTGATATAGCCCGCCATATCACACATTGTTATTTTGTGATGGTGAAATTAAGCTTTCTTCAGAGCTCATACACATTAAAAAAGTTCTGTTGCTAAACGTGATACAGCCACTGTATTCTATGTTGTAATTTTGTGGCAGTGAAATTGCTCTGTGTGTAGAGCTTTTGCACAGTAAAAAAAATTATTTGGGCAGTTGCTAATATGATTTAGCACGCCATATATCACCTTGTCATTTAGTGTTGGTGAAATTAAATTTTCCACATAGCTCATGCAGATTAAAAATACAAAAAAAATTTCTGTTGCTAAATGTGATACAGCCAGCCATATCCCTCGCTGTTATTTTATGGCGGTGAAATTAAGCTGTCTGCAGAGCTCATGCACATTAAAAAAAAAATTCTGTTGCTCTGTTGCTAAACGTGATACAGCTGCTATATCCCACATTATAATTTTGTGGCAGTGAAATTGTTCTGTGTGTAGAGCTGTTGCACAGTAAAAAAAATTTTTTGGGCAGTTGCTAACGTGATTTAGCACGCCATATATCACCTTGTCATTTAGTGTTGGTGAAATTCAACTGTCCACATTAGTGTTGAGCATTCCGATACCGCAAGTATCGGGTATCGGCCGATATTCGCTGTATCGGAATTCCGATACTTAGTTCCGATATTTTTCATATATCGTATACCGGAATCGGAAGTTCCCATAATTCTTTGAGAGGCAATGTGATTATAGTTAGCCAATGAGGAATCCTAAGAAGTGTGGGCACATCCTGTACTGCTGCGGTCATGTTAACTAATGGCATGGCTGTGATTGGATGCTGAAATGATGTCAGAATGCACTATAAAAGGCGCCGCCGCCATTTTAGCGTCACTGTGCTGTGAACTCAGTTAGGGAAAGAACGCTGCTCTGCTGACTCTGAGGGACAGTTAGAGATTGCGATTTAGTGTACTGTGCTTTAGGCAGGCTATTTTACCACCGGCTGTGTAAAGCTTCCTTTTGCCTGCAGTGTTGTTTTAACAGCTCTGCAAGGTGTGTGTGAGTGCAGGTGACGCTGCAGTTTGCTCTGCATGCAACGCTGTCTGTAGGCATCTGCACGTGTCACTCACAGACTATTTTTTTTTTCTTCAGTGTAATTCTTGCTGCTCCAGTAATTGAAATAATAGTGTGACGTGCTTCCATCCGTATACAATACCTTGGTTGCAAACACTATAGAAGTCCACGAAGGAGCCTTTCACAGCAAGTGAACAGTTGTGTTTCAGTGTTCACTGCAGTCTGTGATTTTTTTTTTTTTTTGAGTGCAGATCACGCTCCAGTTACTTCAACTAATGCTGCGTGTACTCTGCTGAGCGTCTGTCACTGGCTCATCCTTGTAATTTTTCAAAAATTGATGCTGCTTTCTTCTATTTAAAATTTACAAAAATCTATTAGTGTGACGCTCTTCCATCAAAATACAATACATTGCTTGCAAACATAATAGAAGTCCACAAAAAGGCCTTTCACAGCAAGTGAACAGTTGTGTTTCAGTGTTCACTCTAGTCTGAGCTTTAATTTTTTTGTAGGAGTGTAGATCCCGCTCCACTTACTTCAACCACCGCAGCGTGTACTCTGCTGAGTGTCTGTCACTGGCTCATCCTTGTAATTTTTCAAAAATTGCTGCTGATTTCTTCTATTTTAAATTTACAAAAATCTATTAGTGTGACGCTCTTCCAGAGAACAGCGTTTGTTGGCCAGTTGTGAGTCTGCAGCACATGGTTGATTTCATGCTGCACTGCCTGAGAAACGACCGCCGCTTCGGCCACATTCTCACCACGTCAGATTATTGGGTGTACACCCTCCTAGACCCTCGTTACCGGGACAACTTACAAAGCCTCATCACACCGTTGAACCGGGACCGTAAAATGCTGGAGGACCAAGACACACTGTTGAAATCCATAATGTTCTCCATTCCAGCCGAGAGCGCTGCTGCTGCTACTGCTTTACAAAGCAGCTCTGTGCGTCGAGGCATTGTAGACACCTCTGCAACAAGAGGGAGCACAAGCAGCGCCTCTGCACAGGGCAAGAGCTGTATGTTACAAATGTGGCGAAGTTTTGTGACAGCGCCACCAAGGTGTACACCATAGTGATGGGAAATCTAGTTAATTTTGTTGATTAGTTCACCATGAACTAGTTCACTGAAAATATCAAAAGATTAGTTCATTTAGTTCAGTTTTTCTCCACCCTATCCTGTGAGGAGCTGATAGGAAATGCATCATGTGACCTCTGAACTAAATTAACTAGATGAACTGCTGAACAAAATGTTCTATTGAGAATGACTCAGGACAGCCTAGTTCAATCTGATGCCTCTGACTGAGCCCAGCAGTGCCACATAATGATTGTGTATGAGGGGGCTGAGAAGCAGTTCAGCATCCACCATTTTAAGAACAGAACAGGGGTCAGTGTTAAAGATTTTAGCAAGACTGATCTTCTAGGCTAGAGGCATGAACTACACACAGAAACACTCTCTCTTATACACACATATGAGCTGTGTCTGTGTACTGTGTGTGCAATTTCATTTTTTATTAATAATATTATTATTACTGTTATATTTGTATTTGATGTGTGGTATGCCTTGGAGGTGCTGGCTTGCCCTGCTGCCAGTGTATCATCTGAGCGCGTCTTTAGTGCTGCAGGTGGTGTACTAACAGACCGTCGCATGCGACTATCCTCAGACAATGTAGACCGGCTTATTTTTCTGAAAATGAACAAGGCATGGATCTCACCTGAATTTGCCTGTCCGTTTTCAGATTAAATAACTGTTTGCCAACGTTTTCCAAGTCTCCTGTTATGTTCATCTTTCTACCACCTGAACTCTACTCCCTGGGCTACAACACTGCCAGTCACAGGGGAATGATCATTTACAAAACAAAATGTTATCCCCAACAAATAGTAGCGCAACGACTCCAGTACCCACTTTATCGCCAGGCACTCTCTCTCTACAATGCTGTCTCTGTTTTTTGATGGAGTAAGTTTTCGACTCAGGAAACTAATGGGATGCTCCTCCCCGTTAAGCTCCAGTCCTGAGACAACACGGCACCCATACCTACCTCTGACGCATCAGTCTGGACAATGAATTCTCTTTTGAACTCGGGTGTGCTCAAAACTGGTGACCCACACAGTGCCCCTTTTATTGCCCCTGTTGATGACCCCTTGCTGATTTATTAACCGGCTACACCAGATCCATGGGTATTCTCTCAAACTGGACCTCTAAAATTTTTAATGGCACCAAGGGACTCACTAAATGAGGCTGAGGACTGTGTACCTGGCGCATGCGACAAGAGTTACGATACCGTTTAACTTCTTGATAGACCCCCTGCCAGTAAAACCGTTGTATAATTCTGTGTAGGGTTTTCTTTTGGCACAAATGTCACCCTAGTACATGCGCATGCGCTAAGTCCATTACCAACCTCCGATATGACTGCGGTAGCAGCAATTGTTAAAAAATTTCAACATGTATTTTATAAACCTGATACAGCAAATCTTGGTTCAGCTCTAATTGTTGAAATACTGTAACTGCCCCGGGGTGTTGGGGTTCCCCATTGACAACCAGTAAATTTTCACGGGCTAGACTCAACGTAGGGGCCGCGGAGTTGCGCCTTAACAAATTTGTCACCTGTCACATTTAAGTATTACAATTCAGGTCCCGGTGTCAAATCTTCCATCTCCCCAACTAACACTTCGATAGGAGAGGGGTTTTCCTACTCCACCGAAGGCAAAGGTAATACTGCCCACTGCACACATGTGTTATGCATAGTGAGACTGATAGTAGCCAACAAAGTAGCAAACAAAGGCCACTTGTGATCGCCCTATCAGCGTAGGACCAATGCTACTCAAAAGATCTGCCATGATCCTGGACAAAATCTTGATATAATGGTCAATGAGTGAGAATGTATGATAGGATCCAGGCAGATGTGAATGTTTGTTTGGTTTTAGTAGCAACTTCATGTGTGACATGTTTGAATGGCTGGGCAACCCTCCTGTCTCCAATATATGATTGAAGGTGCGTACCAATGTGGACGGGATATCCTCACTCAATAATTTAAATAATTTGGCTGTAAACCCGTCAGGTCCTGGAGCTTTCCCGTATTTAAAGTAACTTATCGCCGCTGTCACTTCCGTCACCTCAATTTGTTTTTTTAAAAGGAGAAGATGATAGTTTGTGATGGATGGTAACCGTATTCCATCTACAAAGGTGTTACCCTCCGCACTATCCGTATGTTCCACCTTAATAAGTCTGAGTAGTATTCTTGTAGAATGGTGTTTATGGTTCGAGGGTCTGTGTTCATGATCCCATGTTTATTCGTTAACGCTGTAATATGTTGATGACGAATGTGATTTCCTTTCGCTAGTCGTGATAATAGTCTCCCTCATTTGCTACCATAACGATATACATCGGCTCTATAATTGTTATTACTGCTTGTCTCTCGTCGATATACCCATACGTGTAAGTCAGCCTTAGCCTGCTTACATCTATTTTTAACCTGTGTTGATGAACTTGTCTTCTTTGCCGTGTACCTATCGCGTAATATCCTGCTAGCCTGCGAGTAGTTTGTCGCGATCTTCTTTTTTAGCGTTGTCTGATAACCTATTAGTTTCCCGCGCATTACTCCCTTCCCTGCTGCCCATAAAAGTTCCGGCCTATCCCTAGTATCTCCATTATCCCTTACATATTAAAAACACCATTGCTTCACGTGATGTCGAAACTTCTCATCCATTAACAAATAGGTCGGGAAGCGCCAAGTTTGGTTTGGCCCCATCTGCACCATATCTGGCAGGGTCACTGATACGGGCGCGTGGTCATATTTAGCTACGTTGTGCACATCTGCCTCTTCCACTCCCTTAATAGCTCGTGTGCTAGCAATATATAATCTATTCTGGACCAAGAGTCATGTGGCGCCGAATAGAATGAATATTCACTGCCATCTGGGTTCAGGTGTGTCAAAATGTCTACAAAGTTACTCGTGTCTAGCAAGGGTTATTATAAACGTGTGTCATGTGATCGCACATTCATTCGCATCGACCTACAGTTCTTCACTGTTTAGATTCACCATATTTAAGTCACCACCGTGGGTGGTTTTAATGCTCTCCTATCGGCCTGATATGCTTGGATACCTGGGATAAATTCAGGAACGTCTCCAAACTCCCTACTCACATGTCAGCGCAGGAACCGTAAGAGGGAACGTGCTTGTTTTGTTGCGCATAGGTGGAGTTTTATACAGTAAATGATTACTGCTGTCTTATTTTTTGCGTCCCAAGGGCAGAATAAGTCTGCGTAACGTTACATTTTACAGACACTCATATAATAGACACACGCTACCCTAACCGTGACACAAGGAAGGTATTGTTGCCGGATAAAGCCGCCATTTTAGCGTCACTGTGCTGTTAATTCTGTTTGGGACAGAACGCTGCTTTGCTGACTCTGAGGGACAGTTAGAGATTGCGATTTTGTGTACTGTGCTTTAGGCAGGCTACTTTACCAACCGCTGTGTACATCTTCCTTTTGCCTTGCAGTGTTTTTTTCACAGGTCTGCAAGGTGTGTGTGTGTGAGTGCAGGTGACGCGCTGCAGTTTGCTCGGCATACAACGCTGTATGTAGGCATCTGCACATGTCACTCTCACACTCTTTTTTTTTTTTTTTCTTTAGTGTAATTCTTGCTGCTCAATTCAATTGAAATTATAGTGTGACGTGCTTCCATCCGTATCCAATACATTGATTGAAAACACTGTAGAAGGACACAAAAAGCCCTTTCACAGCTAAGAGTTGTGTTCACTGTAGTCTGAGATTTTAATTTATTCAATTTTGATCACGCTCAAGTTACTTCTTCAAGCAATGCTGCTTGTACTCTGCTGAGCGTGTCTTACTGCCTCATCCTTGTCATTTTTCTCTAATTGGTGTACATGTACATCAAAGTAGTCTTCATTTTGATCGAAATCCAAGCAGGTACCCGGACACTGTATGGCTGCTTTTATACGGTGGACTGGCTCCAACATTCAATAACACTTAAGATGCAATCGGGCACCTTGTCAAGGCCCAATCCTCTTCTCCCTCTGATATAATAATAATAATAATCTTTATTTATATAGCGCCAACATATTCCGCAGCGCTTTACACTTTAACAGTTTCAAAACACAAGTCATAGGTAACAACGTTAACAATACAATAATTAAAGTAAAATAAGCCGACCCTGCTCGTGAGAGCTTACAATCTACAATGAGGTGGGGGAGATACAAAGTACAGGTGTGTATATATAATGGTGCATTTCCAATGATGGTCCAGCCATCTTGAGGGAGTGAGGCATGGATGGAGATAGTGAATGGGCTCCACATACACACTTAAACATAGAACGACTTTGGTTATTGAATGTGATAGGCCACTCTGAACAAATGTGTTTTGAGGGAGCGCCTGAAACCAGGCAAATTGTGGATAGTCCTAATTTCTTGTGGTAGAGCATTCAAGAGGATTTGCGCAGCGCGGGAGAAGTCTTGTAGTCGGGAGTGGGAGGTACGGATTACTGTAGAGGTTAGTCGAAAGTCATTTGCAGAGCGCAGCAGTCGGTTAGGCCGATAGATAGAAATGAGGGAGGAGATGTAGGGGGGTGCTGCACTGTGGAGAGCTTTGTGGGTGAGAACCAGTACTTTGAATTGGATCCTATAATGAATGTGCAGCCAGTGTAAGGACTGGCGAAGAGCGGACGCGTCCGAGTACCGATTAGCCAGATGGATGACCCTGGCTGCTGCATTAAGGATGGACTGGAGAGGGGATAGTCGAGTAATGGGGAGGCCAAGTAATAGAGCATTGCAGTAGTCCAGGCGGGAGTGGATCAATGCTACAGTCAGTAATGGGGAGGCCAGCAGTCGGTTAGGCCGATAGATAGAAATGAGGGAGGAGATGTAGGGGGGTGCTGCACTGTGGAGAGCTTTGTGGGTGAGAACCAGTACTTTGAATTGGATCCTATAATGAATGTGCAGCCAGTGTAAGGACTGGCGAAGAGCGGACGCGTCCGAGTACCGATTAGCCAGATGGATGACCCTGGCTGCTGCATTAAGGATGGACTGGAGAGGGGATAGTCGAGTAATGGGGAGGCCAAGTAATAGAGCATTGCAGTAGTCCAGGCGGGAGTGGATCAATGCTACAGTCAGGGTTTTTGTTGTTTCCATGGTGAGAAAAGGGCAGATTCTAGAGATGTTCTTTAGGTGTGTAGACGGCAAATATCTAACAAACAGGTCATGCTGGAGAGACTTGCACCTACTGCCACTCAGGGTCTTCAGCTCCTTTGTGAGAAACTAATGTTTGGCCAGCCAGTATATCAAATAAAGTTCATGAGAAATGGGAACTGTGGTTGGCTTCACTTTTGGTACTGGCTGGGTGCTAATACCAAACCATGGTGTGGCATTCAATGGATATTCCTGGCTGGTTGGAGATAAGCTCATTCCCACAGAAAAGTACCTGAAAGCTAAGGAGATGGTGGCCTCTCTCAACATGAAGGAGTTTGCTCGTTGTCTAGGAGACCGACCACCCCTGCTGTGTACCTTGTCAACGTTGTGTTGAAGCTTGCAAGGATTAAGAGGTTACAGTGGTAAGTCTGGTTTTTACTAAAGAGCCTGCTGTGTATTATAGTTTTTATGTTTTAAAAAAAATTTATCTTAGGAATGTTAAATAAATTTGTTATTTTTTTGGTTAAATACAATGTATGTTATGAATGTTAAATAATTTTTTTTTGTTTTTTTATAAAATAAAATGTATGTTATGAATGTTAAATAACTTTTTTTTTTTTTTCAGGTATTTGATCTACCGTAGCTAGTTGCTGATCGTTGACTCTACACCCCTCTCCCCAGAATGTTACTCGGGTTATGGGGAGAAAATCACCGCTATTCCAGACTGATTTAATGTTAATGTGTCTGGCTCTTACACAGCACACAGCACTTGATGTTAGTTTATCTTTTTCCTAAATTATTTGTTACACTGCCCTTCTCACATTTTATTTTCACTTTTTTTTTTAAGCACAAGTTTTTTTACACTTCCTTGTTCTGTAAGTGGGCTTAATGGTTAAATGTTTTATACTAGATGTAAATATGTAACATGTAAATTTTAGATTAAGATTTTGCAAATTATTAGGTCCACACCATCAGGCTCTTTCGTCCCCTCTCCCTCAGAGTAGCGGTAATATATCGGACCCCAGGCTCGCCCACACAGTTCCTTGACCACTTCTCTGCCTGGCTGCCGCACTTTCATGTCCTCAGAAGTACCAACCCTTATCCTTGGAGACTTCAACATCCCCATTAACAGCCCTACTTCCACACTCAAAACACATTTGTTCAGAGCGGCCTATCACATTCACTAATCAAAGTCATTCTATGTGTAACTGTGTGTGCGTGTAGCCCATTCACTATCTCCATCCATCCCTCACTCCCTGAAAATGGCTGGACCATCATTGTAAATACACCATTGTATATAAACAACTGTACTTTGGAGCTCCCCCTCCTCATTGTAGATTGTAAGGTCTCACGAGCAGGGGCGGCTTATAGTGCTTTAATTATTGTATTGTTAACGTTGTCACTTATGACTTGTGTTATGAAACTGTTAAACTGTACAGCGCTGCGGAATCTGTTGGCGCTATATAAATAAAGATTATTATAGTAGAGGCCCACTCAGTAGTGGTGAAGTGAACGGCGCAAATTGCGAGTTGATTGCGACTGATGCAGCTGATACTCCATTACTGCTGGCTGCTGCTCACACAACCGCTCCAACATATGTAACGTGGAATTCCACCTGGTGGGTACGTCACATATGATGCGATGTTCAGGAAGGCAAAATCTGCGTTGCAGAGCTGCAATGCGCGATCTGGCCATGGTGGAACGTCGCAAGTTAGCGCACTGTAGGCGGACCTTGTGCAGCAGTGAATCAAGATCCGGATAGTCCCTCAAAAAACTGTGGATGACAAAGTTTAGCACATGTGCCAGACATGGTATGTGAGTGACGTTGCCTAGGCCCAGACCTGCCACCAGATTTCGGCCATTGTCACACACTACCAAGCCTGGCTGGAGATTCGCTGGCAAAATACACATGTCGCTCTCTTGCTTTATGGCATTCCAGAGCTCCAGCGCTGTGTGGCTTTGATTCCCCATGGAAATTAATTTCAGGACGGCCTGTTGACGTTTGGCCACGTCTGTGCTCATATCGGTCAACAGGCTCGCTGTCTGGGTGTTATGTTTGACACCAATCTCTCCTTCACCTCCCATATACAATCTGTTGCCCGCTATTGCCGCCTACACCTAAAGAACATCTCTCCCGAATCCAAGACTTCTCCCGCGCTGCGCCAATACTGTGGAATGCTGTACCCCAAGAAATTAGAACTATCCACAATTTGCATGTTATTGGGCGCTCACTCAAAACACATTTCTTCAAGGTCTTCCCTCTCCTAGTGTATCCTCACCCATCCCTGTAGACTCTGAGCCCTTGCGGGCAGGGTCCTCTCTCCTTCTGTACTTGTGTGTGCCTTGTATTGCTCATGTTTACTGTACTTGTCTATACTTGCCCCTCTTCACATGTAAAGCACCATGGAATAAATGGCGCTATAAAAATCTATAATAATAATAGCGGCCTATCACCTTCACTAATCAAAGTCATTCTATGTGTAAGTGTGTGTTTGTAGCCCATTCACTATCTCCATCCATCCCTCACTCCCTCAAAATGGCTGGGCCATCATTCTAAATACACCATTGTATATAAACACCTGTACTTTGTATCTCCCCCACATATTTGTAAATTGTAAGCTCTCACGAGCGTGTGCGGATTATATTGCTTTCATTATTGTATTGGTAACGTTGTTACTTATGACTTGTGTTCGGAAACTGTTAAACTGTAAAGCGCTGCGTAATCTGTTGGCGCTATATAACTAAAGATTCTTATTAAGCGTTCACGGGTCCATGTGGAGGTAGACCGTGACGGCTCCTGCAACGATGTTTCTGAGGAACTGGAGAAGGAGGAGTCAATGTGTACAGACTTGATTCCCGCAATCCTTGTAGTTGCCTGAACACGTACAGCGCCACTCGCAAGATCTGTACCCGGCTACACAACATTGACCCAATGGGCAGTAAGGGAAAGGTATCGTCCCTGGCCATGGGTACTGGTCCACGCAGCGGTGGTCAGGTGGACATTGCTACTGACGGAGTTTAGTAGCGCATGTTTAATTTTAACCTCAACAACATGGTTTTGCAGACCAGGGACGGCTTGCCTGCTGAAATAAAATCAGCTTGGCACATTGTATTGTGGGACTGCTAATGCCATTAAGTTCCGTAAACTGTCAGTCTCCACCAGCCTGAATGACAGCATTTCAAGGGACAGGAGTTTTGCAATGCCAGCATTCAGAGCCTGTGGTCGTGGATGGTTTGCCGAGATTGGGCCTACACCCGATACGCCACAACCTGACACCCACAGATAAACAAGCCATAAAATCTCTGAAAGATAACCCCAACATTATTATTAAACAAGCAGATAAGGGGGGTGCTATCGTTATTATGAATAAGACCCAATCTATTGCCGAAATTCATAGACAACTGTCAGTTAACCTAACCTACAGACAACTAAATTGTGACCCTACATTTTACATCTGTCAAAAAATTGATTGTATCCTGACAAACATCTTTAATTGATCACCATAGACTGTAAGACTATGACATTACTTAATATTCAATACCCCATCACCCCTGTTTTCTACACACTCACAAAAATCAACAAAAAACTACATTATCCACCCGCATACCCTAGAGGGATAATTCTCCGTGTTCTACAGTATCACCCAAATGTTTAACATGTTGCCTAATTCCTATGTATATATATTCTTCACCCTATGTATATATTGTATATATTATACATTGTCATTGACTGTAAATTTTTCTATCTCTTCCAGCGACTATTTGATAAAGGCCACTGTGTTGCCCAAAACATCAGTCAGTCGTCTCATAGCTATTTTCTTTTTTCACATCAAGTGTGCAATAAAAATTTCAAATTTAACCATGACATATGCAGTCATCATTGCAGAAGCCGACAGGATAGGAGACATGGTTTACATACAGTAAACCATTGCAGAACAGTTCGATTCATATATGTCACTGACTACTACTATTAGTAGTATATGTGTGTGAAATTTGGGAGCTGTAGGTATTTAATAAAAGAACGTATTCACAGAAAAAACTGGCATGGGCTCCCGCGCAATTTTCTTCGCCTGAGAGGGAAAGCCAGTGACTGAGGGCAGATATTAATAGCCTAGAAAGGGACCATGGTTTTTGTCCTCCCCGGCTAAAAACATCTGGCCCCAGCCACCCCAGAATAGGCGCATCTACAAGATGCCCCAATTCTGGCACTTTGCCTCTCTCTTCCCACTGCCCTGTAGTGGTGGCATATGGGGTAATAATGTGTTATTGTCACCTTTGCATTGTAAGGTGACATTAAGCCTGGCTTAGTAATGGAGAGGTGTCAATAATACATCTATCCATCACTAATCCTGAAGTTTGTAAAGGGTTAAATAAATAAACACACACGTAGAATACAAGTAGAATAAAGTATTTTAATGAAATGACAGACCACACATTTTTGTCATCTTTATTCTTCTGCTAATCCAAACGATGCCCCCGATCTCCTGTAAAAAATAAAACATAAAAAAACAACAATATACTATACCTGTCCAGTGTACTGTCAGTCCTAGGCTGTAATCCATATCTGGGGAATATATAGTTTACAACCGGCAGCGGTGCTAATGCGACCGCCCCGGCTGTAAACCACTGAAGAATGAATGAGAAGCTTCTGACAGCAGTATCAGTGACTATCACTGACAACGTCACTGATGCTCCGCTCACTCACAGGCTGACCCGCGGTGAACTCTGCAGCGTGAGAAAATGCCTCCATTTTGTCTGCTCTCAGATCTGGGGGAATGTGAAAAATGTAGTCCACCATATGAGAGCAGCAGCAGCAGCAGTGGTGTCCAACTGCTGGATTCAGGTTTCAGTGAGATTCAGAAGGTGGAGTGAAAATGAAAGGAAGAAGTTGTGGATAAATGGGAGTTTATTACTTACTGACTGTGAGATGCAGAGGGCACAATTAAAAGAGACAGGAGAAGCCATGCAATGAATGTTAATAATATTAGCAGGGTTCCTATGTTCAGCAAAAAAGAGAGTTATATTTACCAGTGGAAGAAGGGCCAGCGTTATTGGAGATGTTGACAGCAACTAGGAGAAATAGAGAATGAGTAGGTGATTCAGTAATTTGTGCAAGCATTTTGTGCGCTGTAGCCTGTATGGTGGTAGTGCATAGCTTGGAGTGTTTGTGAGTAAAGCGCCATGGGAGCTGTATATTGGAGAGGGGAAGAGAGAGGGACTGATGTGGAGAGAGTGCACAGAATGTGTAAAAGTGCAGCAGAAGTGAAAGAAAGCAGCAGCTGGAAAATAGATGAAGCAAAGAATTATTTAAAATAAAACTATGCAGCACAATTGAACAATAATCATGTCTGTGTGAATATCTTGCATAGCTTACCTGTTTCCTACCCTGCCCAACTGTGCATACACTTCGACAATATTGCCCTTAATAGTTAATAGTAGTGTAACACCTCTTTAGTCCTGCACTGCACACATACAGCTAGCAGTCGCTCTAAGAAAATATAAGTCCATTCATTTTGGGTTGCAAATGTGATATTCTGTTAGCTATAAGGTTGTGTTAGCTAATGCTCAACCACCATGACATTAAATTACACGTGCTAAGCTAAGTTACTCAGTGCAGAGATAGAAATAAATTGATCAATGCGCTCTCGGCTGCTGAAGCCTACATTTTCTAGTCCTGACATAAAATATCTCCATTTTCTTTTCTAAAACTCACAGTTACAAAAATAGATTATGGACCTTTCAAACCTGTGTGCAATCTTGTACAATTTATTATTCCTTGTACTGTTCTCATCTCTCTGTTTTCACAGTTCAGTGAGCCTGTTTGCTAGCTTTTGTTATACAAAAAATTTGATCATTAAATAAGTATCTCTATCAAGGAGCTACCCTTTACTTACTTCATTATTACTCTATTCCAGTCCCTACAATAATCACGGTTGTACAGCCCCAATAGACTTCAATATCAATTTATTATTATTTAATGTTTTAATTTTTTCCCTCTCAGGTTGGGATATGCATTTTAAATGGGCTATACAGTGCTGTAGGGGGCTTAGCCTCTATAAAAACTAAACTAGCACCCATGGCGTGGCTAAGTTTGGTGCACCATTACACCATCTCCTTTGCATGTTAAGGCCTTTTTTCCACTTCTGATTGACAGTGCACACTTCCTAAAGCGATCATAGCCTGAATGTTGCTACATGTATACAGCCATGTGGGCACACAGTCACCACATGCGTTCTCCTCCCTGTCTCCTTTCTTCTGATGCCACTCACTGAACTAATATACTGGGAAATGCATTTTTGGTTGATGGAATCCATTTAATGTAGAAGTTTCCTGTCGTACAGAATATCCCTTCTCTCTGGTCTCTCCACGCTGGATACTCTTACAACACACTGACAGTGCGCTCTCTTGTAATCTCGATACTTCTGATCAGAGCTGGCAAGGGTGCGCACTGTCACTGTGCATATTGTGCAGTGACAAGAATCTACTAAGCATCCATTGGAATTGACAACTGATGCCTGCTCAATACAGCAAGTACTAACCCCACCTCTGAAATGGGTGTCAGCCTTCTGCAACCACTCACTTCACTATGGTGGTGCAGGGAGAGTTTACACTATATAGAGAAAGGACTTCTTAAATCGTTCCTCCGCACAGTGGTTAACAGACTTCCCTGTACACATATGCAGACAGTCAATCAAAGTGCCATATAGTGAGGAGTGAATGTAGCCCTGCACTGGCCCTATGACTGGAAGCGATTGGGCTCAAGGAGGATAAAAGTTCATTTTCTCTCTGTAGTTGTTGTTCCAGTAAGAAAGGCAATCATTGTTTTAATGCTATTCACCTGCAGATTAGCCTTATGTTTTGTTGGTAAATAACATTTAAAAAAATGTCCAAAAAGAGAAAAAGGTGGCACTCACCCTAGTGGAAAACTTCTATGGACAATGGTCGTTTCACACTAACTGCCCTTCAATGGGTCCTGTTCAGAAGTTGTGATGAGAAAATGAACATGAGCAAATGTGTAATATATCTTATCTTAGCAATCGGCTTCTTTCTCTGCCAGAATTGATCAGTCATTATGAAAATTCTCAATTGTGAGGTAAATTCTGTATTCAGTGAAGACATTTTCCCATTAATGACATAGGCAATGGCAGCTATTACTGATGAGCTTCTATGTAGACAGGAGAGGGAGGGGCTCTGCATGTAGCTCCTCCCTCCTCCTGTCTATCTAGAAGTGTATCCTTAGCAGCTGCCATCTCCTATCTCAGGGAAAGTGAGGTAAATTCTGCATTCAGTGAAGACATTTTCCCATTACTGACATAGGCGATGGCAGCTATTACTGATGAGCTTCTATGTAGACAGGAGAGGGAGGAGCCCTGCATGTAGCTCTTCCTCCTCCTGTCAACGTAGAAGTGTTTTCTTAGCAGCTGCCATCTCCTATCTCAGGGAAAGTGAGGTAAATTCTGCATTCAGTGAAGACAAAGTTGAGAATTTTGATGAATGATCACTTCTGGCAGAGAAAGAAGCTGATCTCTCAGATAACATATATTACAAAGTTGCTAATGTTCATCTTCTCATCATAACTTCTGAATTTTCAGGCCTCCTCACATTATGCCAGGAATTCCAGTTCGGATAAGGACAGGGAGTGAGCATAATGTCATGACAATGCGATGTGCATTGTGACCTTGCACGCGCATGTGCATTTTCAGAACCGTCCTCTCATCAAAGTTGAAAGTCCTAGCTTATCATGACGAAGCCCGAGGATCCAGTGCTTGGTATTGGTGATAAGATCCAACAAGGACAGAACAGGATGACAATAAGGAGCAGAGGGGCCGGGGAAGTGAGCGGTAAGGTTAGTTTTTTTTTTTACTTTTTAACCTTTTGATGGTCTTTACAGTTCCATTTTGCTGAATCGGTGCAGCGAATTACAAAAACTAAATCTTGGCAAATGTGTATTTTTGGAATATTGAAGCAGAATTTAATTGCACTTGAATATATTCGTTCATCTCTAGCAAAAAAGTATGCTCTCATAGATAATATATTTGTTGTAAAAGTTCCTTTCAGAATAAATACTATATTTATTGTGCTATATCTGATTTCAAGATTTATTCAAAATCATATAGTTGAGAATCCATCACCTGTGTGCAGCAATGAAATTTATAAAATATATATATATACCGTATATACTCGCGTATAAGCAGAGATTTTCAGCCCATTTTTTAAGGCTGAAAGTCCCCCTCTTGGCTTATACGCGAGTCATATACCAGGAGTCGGCAGGAGAGGGGAGCGCGGATGTCAGAGAGCATACTCACCCCCTCCTGGCACGGTCTCTGAAGCCCTGCTTCTCCCAAGGTCTCTGGCGCCTGTGTTCAGGGTTACGTGGTACCGCTCATTAAAGTCATGAATATGCACATATTCATGACTTTAATGAGCGGTACCACATGACCGCTGAAACCTGGAAGTGCAGAGGCACTGAGACGATGGAAGAAGAGGGGCTGCAGAGACTGTGCGCCATGAGGGCGTGAATATGATGGGGGAGGATGAGGAGTAGAGAAATATTCACCTGTCCCCGTTCCACCGCCGCTCTGTCCTCCGCGTCCTCTGACTGTGACGTTCAGGTCAGAGGGCGCGATGACGTAGTCAGTGCGCGCCCTCTGCTGAATGTCACTGCAGAGTACCCGGAAGACAGAGCAGCAGTGGAGGTGGAACAGGGTCAGGTGAATATCGCAGGTGCCGGGGGCCTGAGCCATCGGCGACACCGGCACCTGGCCACAATAGCGCGCTGGTGTCCCCGCCTGATCAGGACACCGGCACCTGGCACCCAGCGACGAGAGGTGAGTATGTCTTTTTTTTTTTTATTGCAGCAGCAATATATAGGGGGTATTTATCTATGGAGCATCTTGTTGGGCCACCATTAACCCTTGTGCAGCATTTTATGGGGGGTATTTATCTATTGAGCATCTTGTTGGGCCACCATTAACCTTTGTGCAGCATTTTATGGGGGGTATTTAACTATGGAGCATCTTTTTGGACCTCTATTAACTGTTGTGCAGCATTTTATGGGGGTATTTATCTATGGAGCATCTTTTTGGGCTACCATTAATCCTTGTGCAGCATTTTATGGGGGGTATTTATCTATGTAGCATCTTTTTGGACCACCATTAACCCTTGAGCAGCATTTTATGGGGGTATTTATCTATGGAGATTCTTCTTGGGCTACCATTAACCCTTACGCAGCATTTTATGGGGGGTATTTATCTATGGAGCATCTTTTTGGACTACCATTAACCCTTGTGCAGCACCACCCTCAGCTTATACATGAGTCAATAAGTTTTCCCAGTTTTTTGTTACAAAATTAGGGGTCTCGGCTTATACACGGGTTGGCTTATACACGAGTATATACGGTAATCAGAAAACATGTAAAAGAAGACTGAACAGAGAAGCAATTAGGAAATTTCTTTAATCAAAGTGTATTAGTGTATTTGGTGTTCACATGTTTTGTGTTTTGTATCTAAAGATTCTTTACTCATACAAGTGAGTTTTAGTGTACTTTTCTATGACCATCCAATGTGAATATTGATTCCACATCCTGATAGGTTCAGTTGAAGGTTGGTTAAAACATTTCTATAGCATATAAATATACATAGTGAAAGGCATTCTGCATGTTAAAATCCACTTATCTAATGTTTTAAGCTTACAAAATCACTTTTTTTCTATGTGAAAATATCTATAAATGTAATTTTATTATTGTCTTTTGTCTGTTGTTGGTGATTGTTCTGGAATTTGGGACCAAACTCCAGACAGATAGCTTTCGCAATCATATGGCGCAATTGTATTAATTTGGTCCTATCTCAAATATCATATAGGGCTCTTTGACCTTTATATATTAGGATATATATTGTGCACTAAGCACTAATCATCACACTAGATTATGCTAGTTAAAAATCAGCAGCGATTAGCCTCCCAAACATGTTTCATCATGTGGCATCATCAGAGGTTTGAAGCTATAATGAATATAGCCTCAAACCCCTGATGATGCCGCATGGTGAAACATGTTGGAGTGCACAAAAATGTGGATGAGGGTTCCTTTTTGTAATCCCACCTATTTGGACTCCCACAAAAAGTGCTGCTCATTGACAGTAAATTACAATGGGAAGAACAGCAGGTAGTTGTGATTATGTCTCATCATTTCATTCTTCCTGGAGTGCCGAGAGGTCAACAGAAATACAGATAACTTTTAAAAAATCTTGAGCTTATTTTTGCGTGTTCATGGTATTTATTTAAATTGTATATAAGAAATAGTTTCCAGTGCCGACATTCACTTAAAGTAAATTGTACTGTGGTTCTATAAAACAAGAAAATCATCTGCCACTGGGAATAAAAAATCTCTGCAACCTTTCATATTACTATCATGTCATATCTATAGCTACAGGGGATGACACCAGCCATAATATTACATTAGCAAATTGATATTTTGGACATTTTCTTTTACCTTTTACATAGTATACAGCAGTGCTCAAAAAAGACGAAGAATGTTTGTAGCCCAGTCATGAGGAGAAGGAAGTGTGGTTATCTTTCCAAGAGTCCGATATAACGCTGCATGTTGTACTTGAAAGCCACAACCCGTTTCATTAAAAAGTGACATTTCTGTAACTCTACTGCACTTGTTTTTTTAGCAATCCATGTTTGTCTTATTATGTGAATTAAAATGCTACGTTCCCGCGGGCTGAGTTCATCAAAGAATTCTACAACGGAAAAAGACAGATATAGCTTGATAGAGACCAATATGATATAACTACTTACTGACAAAACATTACAGCCCCAGGGCCACCCGTGAGGAAAGCAACTGCTCTCTTACTCACCGTGTATACTTTTATATATGATCACTTTCCATTTAAAAGATGCTACTTCTATTTTAGAACAAATGTCAATCCATGTTGCAATGAAACCAAGTTGACATTTTGAAACTTTCCTATAACCAAAGGGATTACTTTAAAGAGCTCGGTATGATCTCATCACTTATCACTTGGAATTCTGAAGTTGACGACCGTAGCAGGGGCAAATCAGCATCATACAACGTGTAGAATTACAAAGGATTTGACTAAGCCCGATCCCCGTCAGAAAACTATTGAGCTCCTGACACTAGGTGAAAAAGTGTGTCATAGCCTACGGCAGGAAACAAAAAATAAAAATAAATAAGATGTATCTTATTGGAATGAAAACACGTAAACTTTAACAATTATGCATTCTTTTCTAAATGGGGTGGGTAGAGGGAAGATTTTGAGAAATGTTTTCCTAAATAACGCATTGAATACCATACACTTTTGTTAGGGTAAAACTGTTGTTGTGCTTCAGTTCCATAGTAGATTGCTGATTAGTGTTGAGCACTCCGATACTGCAAATATCGGGTATCGGCCGATATTCGCTGTATCGGAATTCCGATTCTGAGATCCGATATTTTTTGCATATCGGATACCGAAATCGGAGTTTTCCTGTAAAGTCTGTGGGGAGTTCCTGTGTCACAGAACGAAGTACGTGACACAGGAACTTCCCGAAAGTGTCATTGTCAGTGTCGGTCGGGTCTGTCAGGAGTCAGGACTCAGCAGAGTCAGCACTTACTTGGCAGAAGATCCCCGGTGGTCACGTCCTCCTGGATGGCCGCCATTACCCTCTCCTTGGCGGTCACGTGCAGCTTCTCGCGATAACTGCACGTGCTGTAGGGTACTGGGTAATCTCGGCCAGCTGTACTCTCGCGACAGCTGACCGTAAAGCAGTCCGGTTGATGTCACCGCCGGGGAATCTCCTATGGTAAGCAGCTCTGCTGTTTCTGGATGTCAGGCTGAGCCTGGCATGCAGATGCAGCAGAGCTGGACTCGTCGTGGGACACTCGTTATTTTGGACTGCGTCGGACAGGGAGTATTTGTGTTGGTTAGGTATTTTTGTTTTTTTACAGGAGATCGATGGCGTCGCAGGATGAGCGTACAATAAAAATAATGAAAACTGTGTTGTGTTTTATTTCATTAAAAGACTTTATTCTGGCTGTGTCTTTTTTTAAAAATTTACAAACTTTATGATTAATAATGGATCGGTGTCTTATTGACGCCTCTCCATTATTAACCGGGCTTATTGTCACCGTTCAATCAAAGGTGACATTAACCCCTTATTACCCCGCTTGCCACCGCTACAAGGCAAGTGGGAAGAGCCAGGTAAAGTGCCACAATTTGCGCATCTTTGGATGCGCCATTTGTGGGGCTGCTGCAGCCTGGTATTTTTAGGCTGTTGAGGGCCAAAATCCATGGGCCTTGACAGTCTTTTAATACCAGGCCGCAGCAGTCTGCTTTTTACTTGGCTGGTTAACAAAAATAGGGGACCCCCACGCCATTTTTTTTTGTTGAGGGGATCTCCTATTTTTGTTAACCAGCCAAGCTAAGCAGACTGCTGTGGCCTGGTATTATCAGGCTTGCAAGGTTCATAGATATTGGATCCTTACCAGCCTGAAATACCAGGCCTCAGTAGTCTGCTTCATCTGGCTGGTTAACAAAAAAAGGGGGACCCCACACCATTTTTTTTCGAGGGGATCCCCTATTTTTGTTAACCAGCCAAGATAAGCAGAGTGCTGTGGCCTGGTATTAGCAGGCTTGCAAGGTTCATGGATCTTGGATCCTTAACAGCCTTAAATGACTGGCCTCAGTAGTCTGCTTCATCAGGCTGGTTAACAAAAATAGGGGGGACCCCAAGCCATTTTTTTTTCGAGGGGATACCCTATTTTTGTTAATCAGTTCACTTCAGGTCAGCCGGGATTCCCTCTGACGTCACTGATGCTGTGCGGTGTCTCTGGCTGACCTGAAGTGAAAGTGGGAAGCAACCAATTAAGCTTCCCAGCTAACCACTTCCTCTCCTGTCAGCCAGGAGAGGAGATGATTCATTTGGGGGTTTACTGCGAGGCTGGCAGCATTAGCTGCGGTCCCTGCAGTAAACGTTAACCCTTTCAGAAGGATGACATCGGGGGACCTGACTGAACAACGGATAGGTAAGAATAATGTTGCTTTATTATTTTATTTTTATTATAGGTGAACAAGGACTTCGATTGAATTTACCAGTACAATTAAATATGGTCAAAAACTGTGTATTTATTTCATTAAAATGATTTTTCGTTAATGTGTGTGCATTTTTTTTTATTTCATACAATAGGATTAATAATTGATAGTTGTCTAATTGACAGCTCTCAATTATTAACCTGGCTTAAAGTCACCTTTCAATAGCAAGGTGACTTTAACCCATTATTAACCCATTCGCCACCGCTACAGGGCAATGGGAATAGACAGGCTAAGTGCCAGAAAGGCCGAATCTAATTATAGATTTGCCTTTTCTGGGGTGTCTGGGGGCAGATGTTAGTAGCCAGTGGGGGCCCAAAAATAATGATTCCTCTCTGGGCTATTATTATCTGCCCCCGCTCGCTGGCTTTGTCTGTCTGGTTGAGAAAATAGTGCGGAAGCCCACGCATTTTTTTTCAACAATTTTACACCTCATATATATATACATGTCATTGTGACACATATATATATATATATATATATATATATATATATATTTATAGTACATACACTTCTACATAGTATAATAGCCTCTAATTCAATTGCCGGCTTTTGTGAAATTACAGACCCGACATGAAATGACACATGGTTTACATAGAGTTAACCATGTCATTTTATGTAGTTTGATATATGGTTTTCACTAACAATTACATGAGTGTATGTGTGCAAAATTTGACACATGTAGGGGTTAATTAAAGGTGTAAATTCGTAGAAAAAAAAGGCATTTTTTTTACAACGAATTTACACCTTTAATTAACTCCTACATGTGTCAAATTTTGCACACATACACTCATGTTATTGTTAGTGAAAACCATATATCAAACTACATGAAATGACATGGTTAACTCTATGTAAACCATGTGTCATTTCATGTCGGGTGGTTCTGTAATTTCACAAAAGCCGGCATTGCCCGGCAATTGAATCAGTGGCTATTTTACAATGTAGAAGTGTATGAACTATAAATATATGTGTATATATATATATATGTCACAATGACATGTATGTATATATATATATATATATATATATATATGTGTATTCTATGTGTGTATATCTAGTGTTTACAAGGAAAGAAAGGGTTTATTTTAATTACGATATTTCTGTCCCATTGACTTCCATTGGGTTTCCGGTTTCGGAATCGGCGATACCCGCTACTTTTTGGGTATCGGTCCGATCCAATCCGATCTGATACTTCTTGATATCGGGCAGTATCGCTCAACACTATTGCTGATGAAACTCGTATCACTATTGGCATAGAAACGAAGCGGAACCTCCAAGTAAGACCCATGAGTTGTAAAGCGCTGAAATAGCTAGAAATATGGCAATGTGCTGTGAGAGACAAATGTAACCACATAAAATGCATTCTCTCTTTTTCATGTGCTCCTTCTTGGTATCTGTTTACAGTAAAAATAAAAGGTATATGATACCGAAACAAAAATTAAGTATTTTTTTCATAATTTGCAAATCATTAACCCCTTTAGGTAATAACTCAGGAACGCTTCAACGGATCCTAGCGATTCTGAGAATGTTTTTTCGTGACATATTGGGCTTCATGTTAGTTGTAAATTTAGGTCGATAATTTTTGCGTTTATTTGTGAAAAAAATGAAAATTTGGCGAAAATTTTGAAAATTTTGCAATTTTCAAATTTTGAATTTTTATTATGTTAAATCAGAGAGTTATGTGACACAAGATAGTTAATAAATAACATTTCCCACATGTCTACTTTACATCAGCACAATTTTGGAAACAAAATTTTTTTTTGTTAGGAAGTTATAAGGGTTAAAAGTTGACCAGCGATTTCTCATTTTTACAGCAAAATTTACAAAACCATTTTTTTTAGGGACCATCTCACATTTGAAGTCACTTTGAGGGGTCTATATGGTAGAAAATACCCAAAAGTGACACCATTATAAAAACTGCACCCCTAAAGCTACTCAAAACTACATTCAAGAAGATTATAAACCTTTCAGGTGCTTCACAGGAACTAAAGCAACGTGGAAGGAAAAAATGGACATTTTAATTTTTCCAACAAAAATTTTCTTTTAGCATCAATTTTTTCATTTTTGCATGGGCAACAGGATAAAATGGATTCTAAAATTTGTTGGGCAATTTCTCCTGAGCACACAGATACCTCATATGTGGTCATAAACCACTGTTTGGGCGCACGGCAGGGCTCAGAAGGGAAGGAGCGCCATTTGACTTTTTGAATGGAAAATATGCTGGAATATTTAGCGGTTGCCATGTCACATTTGGAGAGTCCCTGTGTGCCTAAACATTGGAGCTCCCCCACAAGTGACCCTATTTTGGAAACTATACCGCCCAAGGAACTTATCTAGATGCATAGTGAGCTCTTTGAACCCCAGGTGCTTCACAAATTGATCTGTAAAAAAAAGAAAGTACTTTTTTTCACAAAAAATTTCTTTTAGCCTCAGTTTTTTCATTTTCACATGGGCAACAGGATAAAATGGATCCTAAAATTTGTTGGGCAACTTCTCCTGAGTACACAGATACCTCATATGTGGTCATAAACCACAGTTTGGGCGCACGGTAGGGCCCAGAAGGGAAGGAGCGCCATTTGACTTTTTGAATGGAAAACTAGCTCCAATCGTTAGCTGTCACCATGACGCGTTTGGAGAGCCCCTGTGTGCCTAAACAGTGAAAAAACCCACATGTGACACCATTTTGGAAACTAGACCCCTTATGGAATTTATCTAGATGTGTTGTGAGCACTCTGAACCCCCAAGCGCTTCACAGAAGTTTATAACGCAGAGCAGTGAAAATAAAAAAAATCATTTTTTTCCTCAAAAATTATTTTGCTATTATTCTGTTATTTTTTATTTTCACAAGGTAACAGGAGAAATTGGACCACAAAGTTGTTGTGCAATTTGTCCTGAGTACACCAATACCCCATATGTGGGTGGGAACCACTGTTTTGGCGCATGGGAAAGATCAGAAGGGAAGGAGTGCCATTTTGGAATGCAGACTTGATGGAATGTTCTGCGGGCGTCATGTTGCGTTTGCAGAGCCCCTGATGTGCCTAAACAGTAGAAACCCCCCACAAGTGACCCCATTTTGTAAACTAGACCCCGCTAGGAACTTATCCAAATGTGTGGTGAACACATTGAACCCCCACGTGCTTCACAGAAGTTTATAATGCAGAACCGTGAAAATAAAAAATAATTTTTTTCCTCAAAAACTGATCTTTTTAACCCGCATTTTTTTATTTTCACAAGGGTAACAGAAGAAATTGGACCCCAAAAGTTGTTGTACAGTTTGTCTGAGTACACTGGTACCCAATATGTGAGGGGGAACCACTGTTCGGGCACACGTTGGGTCTCGGAAGGGAAGTAGTGACGTTTTGAAATGCCAACTTTGATGGAATGGTCTGCGAGCGTCATGTTACGTTTGCAGAGCCCCTGATGTGCCTAAACAGTAGAAACTCCCCACAAGTGACCCCATTTTGGAAACTAGACCCCGCAAGGAACTTATCTAGATGTGTGGTGAGCACTTTGAACCCCCAAGAGCTACACAGAAGTTTATAACGCCCGGGCATGAAAAATAAAAAAATCATATTTTTTCCACAAACATGATCTTTTAGTCCCCAATTTTTTTATTTTTCCAAGGGTAACAGGAGAAATTAGACACCAAAAGTTGTTGTCCAATTTGTCCTGAGTACGCTGATATCCTACATGTGGGAGAAAACTACTGTATGGGCACACGTCGGGGCTCAAAAGGGAAGTAGTGACGTTTTGAAATGCCGACTTGATGGAATGGTCTGTGGGCATCATGTTACGTTTGCAGAGCCCATGATGTGCCTAAACAGTAGAAACCCCCCAAGTGACCCCATTTTGGAAACTAAATCCCCCAAGGAACTCCTCTAGATGTGTGGTGAGCACTTTGAATCTCCAAGTTCATCACAGAAGTTTATAACGCAAAGCCGTGAAAATAAAAAATCTTTTTTTTTTCAACAAAAATAATTTTTTTAGTCCTCAATTTTTTTTTCCCAAGAGTAAAAGGAGAAATTAGACCCCCAGAGTTGTTGTGCAGTTTTTCCTGAGTATTCTGATACCCCATATGTGGGGGTAAACCACTGTTTGGGCACACGTCGGGCCTCGGAATAAAGGGAGCACTGTTTGACTTTTTGAACGCAAAATTTGCAGCAATCATGGTGGCGCCATGTAGCGTACGGAGACCCCTGATGTGCCTAAATAGTGGAAATCCCTCAATTCTAACTCCAACCCTAACCCCAACACACCCCTAAACATCCCTAACCCTAATCCAAACCCTAACCATAACCCTAACCCCAACACACCTCTAACCCTAATCCCAACTCTAACTATAACCCTAACCACAAGCCTAGCCCTAATCCCAACCCTAACCCCAAAACACCCCTAACACTTATCCCAACTCTAGCCCTAACCACAAACCTAACCCTAATACCAACCCTAATTCCAACCCTAACCCTAATTCCAACCCTAACCCTAATTCTAACCCTAACCCAAATTCTAACCGTCACCCTAATTCTAACCCTAATGCTAACCCTAATGCTAACCCTAAGGCTAACCCTAACCTTAGTTCTAACTCTAACCCTAAGGCTAGGTTCATATTGCGTTTTACCAGCCCGTTCAACACATAGCGTTGACGGGCTGGTAACGGTATAGCATAACTCGATTGCGTTATGCTATACTCACTAGCGCAGATGAACCAACAGATGATTCATCTGTGCTAGCGGTGACGGAGCCCAGACGCTGCAGCCCGCGTCCGAGGCTCCGTTACTGAATGACGGCACTTCACGAATGCATGCCGCTTTAAGGCATGCGTCGCGATGCGCCCGACAATGGGGGTGAAGGGCAGCGTTAACGGACTGCGTTATACCGCAGTGTAACGCAGTCCATCTAATGGACTGCCATAACGCAATATGAACCCAGCCTAACCCTAACCCTAAGGCCCCGTGCACACATTGCGGATTCACTTGCCGATTTTTCCGTGCGGATTTTGCCAAATCCGCAGGTAAAATTACCTGCGTTTTAACTGCGGATTTAGCTCGGATAAAAGGCCTGTGCTCACGTTGCGGATTTACTGCGGTTTTGCTGCGGTTTTTGTGTGGATTTGCCCTGCGGTTTTACACCTATAATGGAATAGGTGTAAAAACGCTTCGGAATCCGCACAAAGAATTGACATGCTGCGGATTTAAAACCGCACCAAATCTGCGCGGAAAAATCCGCAGCATGTGTACAGTGTTTTTTTTTTAACATTTATTTGCATTGTACTGTACATGGTTTCCAGATCTGCTGCGGATCTGCAGCGCCAAATCCGCAACGTGTGCAGAGGAAAAAAAAATTCTTTATTTTATTATTTGTCCCTACCTATGGAGGTGATAAGGGGGGCGTTTATTTACTGTTTTTTTATTTTGATCACTGTGAGAGAGTATCACAGTGATAAAAATAATAATTTTTTTTTACACTAGAGGGCGCACTGCAAGATGGCGGCGCCCATGAAGAGTCCCGGACGGACGCCGGGACGGATCCACTTGCGCCAGAAGACCGGGAGAGGTAAGAAGAGCGGAGGGGGGTGATCGGAAGGCGGGGGAGCGGACCAAAGCGAAGGGGAGAGGATCGGAGTGCAGGGCAGCAGAAAGTAACGGCGGTGACCGATTGCCGTCATGAATCGCTGGCGGCGGCCGATCACCGCGGTCACTCGGTGGGGAGGGTGGGAACTCGGTGTCCAGCCATGGCAGATGCTATTGCAGCCTCAGCCATGGCTTGATTGTAATATTTCACCAGATTTCAGTGGTGAAAATATACAGATTGCTCTGATTGGCTGTTTCACTTTTAACAGCCAATCAGAGTGATCGTAGCCACGTGGGGGTTAAGCCACCCCCACTGTGGTGATGCACAAAGGGTCTTGTGCCTGCAGGTCGGGTGACCTTTCAGTGACCCCGGTCACCGACCCGCAGGAATATGATTTATAGCATGACGCCTACGTTGGCGTCATGGGTCGGGATGCCACTGGTTTTCATGACGCCAATGTAGGCGTCATGGGTCGGGAAGGGGTTAAAGGGAATCTGTCACAAGGTTTTTGCTACCTCATCTAAAAACAAAATGATGTAGGCAAACAGACTCTGAATCCAAAAATGTGTTTTTGTACAGTGCTTTGCAAAAGTATTCGGCCCTCTGGAACTTTTCAACCTTTTGCCACATATAATGCGTCAAACATAGAGATACCAAATGTACATTTTTGGTGAAGAATCAACAAGTGGGACACAGTTGTGAAGTTGAACGAAATTTTTTGGTTATTTTAAATTTTTGTGGAAATACAAAAACGTAAAAGTGGGGCATGCAATATTATTTGGCCCCTTTACTTTCAGTGCAGCAAACTCACTCCAGAAGTTCATTCTGGATCTCTGAATGATCCAATGTTGTCCTAAATGTCTACTGATGATAAATATAATCCACCTGTGTGTAATCAAGTCTCCCAATAAATGCACCTGCTCTGTGATAGTCTCAGGGTTCTGTTTGAAGCACAGAAAGCATCATGAAGACCAAGGAGCACAACAGGCAAGTCCGTGATACTGTTGTGGAGAAGTTTAAAGCTAGATTTAGATACAAAATGATTTCCAAAACTTTAAACATCCCAAGGAGCACTGTGCAAGCGATCATATTGAAATGGAAGGAGTATCATACCACTGCAAATCTACCAAGACCTGGCCATCCATCTAAACTTTCAACTCAAACAAGGAGAAGACTGATAAGAGATGCAGCTAAGAGGCCCATGATCACTCTGGATGAACTGCAGAGATCTACAGCTGAGGTGGGACAGTCTGTCCATAGGACAACAATCAGTCATACACTGCACAAATCTGGCCTTTATGGAAGAGTGGCAAGAAGAAAGCCATTTCTCAAAGATATCCATAAAAAGTGTTGTTTAAAGTTTGCAACAAGTTACCTGGGAGACACATCAAATATGTGGAAGAAGGTGCTCTGGTCAGATGAAACCAAAATGAACTTTTTGGCAACAATGCCAAACGATATGTTTGGCGTAAAAGCAACACAGCTCATCACCCTGAACACACCATCCCCACTGTCAAAGAAGGTGGTGGCAACATCATGGTTTGGGCCTGCTTTTCTTCAGCAGGGACAGGGAAGATGGTTAAAATTGAGGGGAAGATGGATGGACCCAAATACAGGACCATTCTTGAAGAAAACCTGTTGGAGTCTGCAAAAGACCTGAGACTGGGATGGAGATTTGTCTTCCAACAAGACAATGATCCCAAACATAAAGCAAAATCTACAAAGAAATGGTTCACAAATAAACGTATCCAGCTGTTAGAATGGCCAAGAAGTCCAGACCTGAATCCAATCGACAATCTGTGGAAAGAGCTGAAAACTGCTGTTCACAAACGATCTCCATCCAACCTCACTGAGCTCGAGCTGTTTGCCAAGGAAGATTGGGCAAGAATTTCAGTCTCTCGATGTACAAAACTGATAGAGACATACCCCAAGCAACTTGCAGCTGTAATAGCAGCAAAAGGTGGTGCAACAAAGTATTAAGTTAAAGAGGCTGAATAATATTGCATGCCCCACTTTTCAGTTTTTGTATTTCCACAAAAATTTAAAATAACTAATATATTTTGTTCAACTTCACAATTGTGTCCCACTTGTTGTTGATTCTTCACCAAAAATTTACATTTAGTATATTTTTGTTTGAAGCATGATACGTGGGAAAAGGTTGAAAAGTACCAGGGAGCAGAATACTTTCGCAAGGCACTGTATTTACTGGGTGAGGCAGTTCTTACACAACCAGCGTTTTTAGATTTATAACGCAGAAAATGTGAGAAAGCTGCCCTGCCCACACTAGGCTCTGTATGTACAATGTCTATAGACAGTGAGCTGCTTATCACAGGAGGGGGTGGAGTCGGACCAGGACTCATGCAGCCAGTTAGCTACAGCAATGATATTGACCTTGTGATAAAACCTTTATTATAAGAAAAGAACAGAACACAGCTTGATAATTGACACATCATTGTGTCAGGTTTGCCTTTAAATTAGGCCTTTCAGTATATTAGATCGTGCCAAATTAGGTAGAGCTTCGATCGAGGCAAGTGATGCTAGTAATGAAACAGAAGACACGGCAACTGTATGCAAATTACTAGGCACAAATTTATTGACGGTTAAGATCCATCTTATATATCCTGTTTAGAGGGCGTGTACGTGCATTAGGTAATGGTGTTTTACAGAAGCATATTAGCAAATAATTTATTACAGTAAATACATTTTGTCACGTACCATAGTTTATGTCAGGTTGACCAACTAATTATCTATCTAAGGAATTCACTAGTCATCATGTGTTTCTTTCATGGACCCCCAAACTGTCGTCATTAGCAGTTATGACTTTATTACTTTACTGATTAATTGCAGGTGTAATCGTTATTCATCTATACTCAATATTTGCTATTCCCATCATTAGGGTGTTATTGCTCTGATTATCCCCTAGTCAACAGGAATATGTTTCGTTGGCTTAACCTTTGATATATCATGTTGTTCAGTTCTGTCAGCAAATATATAAAATGTCTTAAGTTTAATAATTATAGAGAATGTGATTTCTATAAAGGGAAATTGTCACCTGAGTGGACGTTGAGGTAGCAAAACTGTGAGGCTCTATCATTCTTTCCACAGAACACGGGCACTCTGCACCACTCCATGAGAAGTGGCAGTTCATTGTCACGAATCAGCATCTAACGGTGTCAAAACGAATCTGCTTCATCAGTAGTGATGTAGCTCCAACTTGGTTTTATCGCCTATTGAATATGTGACATTTCATGCTTATTTTTTATCCACGTGGTATGTTTAAATCTGAAGCCTCCATCAGGCTTCTTCCATGTTTCCATAAGTCCCTATCATCTCTCTAATGAGTTACAATCCTCATTCCCAGGTCTAGTTATACATTTAAATACTGCCGCTTCATCTATTTCTGTAAGAAATTTGTACACTGGATCACTGCTTTTCCTACCAAACTTATCATATTGACATTTTACTATGTGACATAAATCAAATCTAAAAGTAGCAGAGTTCTTTGAAGTATCAAACCACATTGTTATTTCTGTTCCATTGTGGGTGATCTCAGCCATTTGTCCTGGCGATCCTGTCAATACCATCAGAAGCAGGAAAGTCATTCTACCGCTGGTAGTTTGCATGACTCCAGATAGGTTTTCACTGAGTAACTGTAATGAGTCAGTCCCTGGAAACAGAATCAAAGACTTGTTTATGTACAGATGCGAGTCTCCTTTTGGAGGCTCTGAATACAGTCAATGGGGCTGTTGCACTGGATGTGCGATGTTTTATGACTACTAGCCCAACCTTGATGTTGACCCAAACATCCCCCTTGTCTTATTGCTGTATTGTCTTTGTGATTCCCAACATATACATGACACTCAAATGAAAATTACCTCTCCAGCAGGAAAGGGCAAAAAAAAAGATTTCTCAGCTGTAGTGGCTCTTAGCATCCGGAAGGCTTCTGACCACCTGTAAAGAGTCAACACACACGAACACATACCTTCCTACCTGTGTGGTAGGTGTATGACGTCAGTCTGCAGTCATTGGAACGAGTAGAGGGGCTTAGGTGTGTGTGTGTGCGGTGTTCCCTATTCTACCTGTGTTGTGCACATGTGGGACAGACTTGTGTAAACATTTATGAAACCAGGAGCGAACCAGTCATGCCATCCTTGGGCAAGTGCATTTGACCATGAGCTTATTGTACCGCTATGCGGCACGAGAACCTCAGCAAGCATTTTCGCTGCCCTCACCATCCACATCTCCATGGTCCCCGTGCTCCAGCTTGCGACCAGCTCTCTCGTCTCTCTTCCCCGGTGATTGGCCGAGTCAGAGCCTGCAAGAGACTGAAATCTAGCTGTTTTGCATTCAGTTCTTACCGATCAGTGGAGGTGTCTCAGAGGCCTCAGTTTGTTCTTCCTCCTTTGCTCCTTCCTCAGCTACATGGTCTGCTCTCCATTGCTCTGAATTCGCTGGATCTGGAATCTGTATGTATCCTTACCTGTGCTATTGGAGACCTTCCTTGGGAGTGGCAAGGCTTCCATGAATTGTTTAATGAGATGTTCATGCTTGACAGGTGTGTCTGGTGGTGTGTAGCCCCTTTAAGCGCTTCAATGAGTGCCATCATCTCCACCTCTTTTGTGGGCACATAAAGAGGGAGTGGTACTGAGTTGTCTACATCATGCTGCGTGACTGCTTATATATGCAGTGTGGAATCATTTATCCTGTACCGGTGCTGCTTGAGCCAACTACGGAAAAACAAAACTCAAGAAACATTTCAAAACATGTCATAAACTTATTTCATAAGCCATAAGGGCTATACACATTGTTTTAAGACATTTGAAATTACTGATTCACATTTAAAATTTATTAATTCACTTTTTATCGAAAGCTGAAATTCCTTGCTGTTTTTTTTTTTTTTTTATTTCCTCATCTCCTCCCCACCTCACGAATCCTAGGTTTCATTAATCATTAAGCCCTGGATTCAAACTTGTTGCAGGTACAAGGTACACAACTGATAAGGATTACTTCCGTGAACAGACTTAGCGCGGACAGATTTTTAGAACTAAAATGAATACAGACATTATTAAAAGGTATCGTACAATTATGAACTTAACTTTTATATTCTCATAATCAGCTTTACATTGTGCCAAACTTAATTGCCTTGTGTTTTGCTCAAATTCTATGATATGTATACAGACTTAACAACATTCTACTTCCTTGTTTCTATCGTCACTTGCAACTGCTTCCTCAAAAATCATTTCAATGCAGGTTATGCCTGCCTCTCTATAACAACTTGCGGTATACGTTCTATACATCAACTTCCATTTTGCTTTCCTTTTCACACATATATCATAATGAACATTGGCACATTACAGGGTAAATCCATGTAGCAAAGCAGACATTTTTCAAGGTGTTTCTGATCCTAACTGTAAAAAGTGACTTTAAAACTACTACTTATCACACAGACCAAAACAAGTCTACTGGAGTATACACCTTAATAACCTCTATTTCTACTACTCATACGTTTGATATGCAAGACCTGTCCGTCTGGACTTTGAGTTATATATTCACGTTTATTCTGGATAAGACTTAATGTACCACCTAAGTAGGACTCCTCTATATGAACATGTGTGTTTACATGAAAGATAGCCCAGTGAACACCCCTTCGTCTTACACCTTTTTTTCTTTTGCTTTTGGGGTTCTGGAAATAATCTGATTAAAATCCAATCTCCAACAGGCACCCACCTCTCATTCGTTCTTCTTTTGAAACATGCACTTCCTACACAGAATCTGCAGTCCATGCAGGACAAATGTCCTCATTCACTCTTGTGACTATGTGTTTCACACTCAATTAGTGTACCTCTACTATATCTTTGGTACCACTTGTCCAAAGATCATACAAATACCTAATGGACTCCCTTATACATTCAGGATTTTTATTTTGTGTCAAATCCTTATAACTTGCACACGCTCATTCAATGCATTCAAGGAGCCTCATATATCAGTCTTTCTCTGTCACACTCTACCACAGTTGTTTCACACTACTCTGTAATCTTCCTGTCTGAAAAACTCCCCCTTTTCCTGGTACCTCTTTGCTTCTGACCTAGTACTGCCTTTTTCTTGGTCTGGTTGTTACTATGTGCTTAATATTGCGTGTCCACTCCCCCGTCCTTTATACCTCACCCTGATTTATAAACAAGGTGAAAGGACCCGACATATATTTCCTCCCCTTTCCTACCTGGGGTTATATTAATGAAGTGCTCCTCCGTGATCACCCCTATTCCAGTGTCACAGCACTTTACCTTACGGCCCGTCACCTGGGAATGGCACACTCTTACTAGCCCTTGAATATTCAGATGTTTTATGTATCAACCAGAAAACAAGACCAGCTAACAATAGGCAGGCCAAAGTTATTGCAACTACCTCAACATTCTTCAGTATCATGTGGGAGATGATTGTGCGTATCAGACAAGACAGAAGACAGACAGACTTATCCCCTTGTTTCATGGTGCCAACATGTGGTCACCAAAGAGAAATGCAGGGAATCTAGCCCGAAGCGATCGGCGTTTTTGGACACCGTACCTCTAGTTCTCTCCAAGAAGTGTACGTAGCTTGCTCCGAGTATCAGCCACCCAAATGTAACCTCACATGAATCCTGGCAAAGCCAGTTAGCATAGAGAGGAACGTTCTGAGTGACAGACCTAGCAGAGCAGTCTCATACCTTCAAGGTTAGTTTTACTTTCACACTTCACTCATACACTAAACATGCAACATGACGTAACAGACATACAAATAGCAGCAACAGAGAATAACGAATCTAATATACTGTTAAGTATCCCGCAGGATATACTACTTGTTCTTTGTCATTAAAAATGAACTGGGTTTGGAAGGTCCCGACTATACTGTACCCTGAGTCCGGCCAGCAGCTTGTAGAACAGGTGGAGACACAGAATTTGTATGTAAGAATTCAAAGGTTCTTACCTTCCCGGGAGTTTCTGTGTGTTCCACTGTCTCCTCTGCCATTGTGCCGGGCCTTCAGGTACCGCTGGAGCCTTCTCTCCCAGCCCCGCACTTGGACGCCAACTGTCAGGTTTGCCTTTAAATTAGGCCTTTCAGTATATTAGATCGTGCCAAATTAGGTAGAGCTTCGATCGAGGCAAGTGATGCTAGTAATGAAACAGAAGACATAGCAACTGTATGCAAATTACTAGGCACGAGTTTATTGACGGTTAAGATCCATCTTATATATCCTGTTTAGAGGGCGTGTACGTGCATTAGGTAATGGTGTTTTACAGAAACATATTAGCAAATAATTTATTACAGTAAATACATTTTGTCACGTACCATAGTTTATGTCAGGTTGACCAACTAATTATCTATCTAAGGAATTCACTAGTCATCATGTGTTTCTTTCATGGACCCCCAAACTGTCGTCATTAGCAGTTATGACTTTATTACTTTACTGATTAATTGCAGGTGTAATCGTTATTCATCTATACTCAATATTTGCTATTCCCATCATTAGGGTGTTATTGCTCTGATTATCCCCTAGTCAACAGGAATATGTTTCGTTGGCTTAACCTTTGATATATCATGTTGTTCAGTTCTGTCAGCAAATAATGTCTTAGTGAAATGTAGAGAAGTGATTTCTAAAAAGGGATTGTCATATAAGCTCTAGCATTAGCAGGGGTATTGGAGTGTAGAGTATAGAAGGGTCTACTAGATCCCTATCAATTGAAATCTGTGTTTTAACCCCTACCTCATACTGTCCTTAGATTACATAGCAGACCAGCTGATAGAATCCCTTTAAAGCTATGCCAGCCCCCTTTTCTTTAAATGCATCAGCTTTGAGAAAAAAAGGAGGCTTGCTTACTAGTGATGAGTGAGTAGTAAAATGTTTGAATGCTCATTACTCGAACCGAGCAATTCCTAATGCTCAGATGTATAATGAGTCTATAATGAGAGTATAATGGGAGTCAATGGGAAATCAAAGCATTTTTCCGAAAGACCCTACAAGGAGGTATGGAGGAAATGAAAATGTTAAAATGGATAGAAAAAGTGCAGGAAGGAAATGGAAGGAGCACAACATGAGGAAGACCTCTGGAATCATCTCTGACTTCCAGATTGCTGCCGAGAACAATTGTGTCAAAATTTTACTCCACTTTAAGGACTGTGTAGAAGGGCCATGTCCCAAAATGTACATCTTTATATAGATACTAGCTGAAGAGCCCGGCGCTGCCCGGGAATAGTAACTAACTACGGTTAGTCTATAACAAATTATAATGAGTATATCTATATTTATAAAGCTGAGTGTAGAGCCCTGCCCACTCCGCATAGCCACATTCACTGTAATATCCCACATCATCCCGTCAGCCAGAGCCACCGGACTACTACCCTAATATCCCACATCATCCCGTCACAGCCGCCAGACTACTACCCCTAATATCCCACATCATCCCATCAGCCAGAGCCACCGGACTACTACCCTAATATTCCACATCATCCCGTCAGCCTGGGGTCAGAACCAGAGCGCTGAGTGGATTTGCCCTGACTTCCATACCAATAATCCCTTTAATAGAAGCCTGGGGTGAGAATCAGAGCGCTGAGAGATCTACCCTAACTTCGATACCAGAGATCCCTTTAAGAGAGGCCTGGGTTCAGTATCAAAGCACGGAGTGGATTTGCCCTCACTTCCATACCGGGGATCCCTTTAAGGGGGGCCTGGGGTCAGAAGCAGAGTGCTGAGTGGAATTGCCCTAACTTCCATACCAATGATCGCTTTAAGAGACCCTGGGGTCAGAAGCACAGCGCTGAGTGAAACGGTCCTAACTTCCATACTGGGGATCCCTTTAAGAGAGGCCTGGGGTCAAAACCAAAGCGCTGGATGGAATTGCCCTGACTTCCATACCAATGATCCCTTTAAGAGAGGCCTGGGGTCAGTACCAAAGCGCAGAGTGGATTTGCCCTAACTTCCATACTGGGGATCCCTCTAAGAGAGGCCTGGCATCAGAACCAAAGTGCTGGATGGATTTGCCATAACTTCCATACCAATGATCCCTTTAATAGAGGCCTGGTGTCAGTACCAAAGCGCAGAGTGGATTTGCCCTGACTTCCATACCAATGATCCCTTTAGGAGAGGCCTGGGGTCAGAAACAGAGCATTTGAAGGCAATTGCCCTGACTTCCATACCGGAGATCCCTTTAAGAGAGACCCTGGCGTTAGAACCAAAGCGCTGGATGGATTTACCCTGACTTCCATACCAATGATCCCTTTAAGAGACCCTGGGGTCAGAACCACCCAGTCACTGTCTGCTGATGTGTTGTCATGGAGTGAAAAAACTGTTGCTCATAGCAACCAATCACAGCTCAGCTTCTTCTAAACAG
Organism: Oophaga sylvatica; assembly: GCA_033576555.1. NCBI lineage: Eukaryota > Metazoa > Chordata > Amphibia > Anura > Dendrobatidae > Oophaga > Oophaga sylvatica. The sequence goes on from JARQOD010000006.1 coordinate 253,787,693, forward strand.
CTCTGGTGATTGGATGGTGATACCCCCCCACACACACACACACACATTCAATTTTATATATATAGATATAAATATTGCATGTTGCCCATGTATTTCAAATATGTATGCATGTGTATCAGAAGCCCCCTCCTCAATCATGTGGTCTCAAAGAAAGGTCCAGCCATGTGATAGTAGAACAGATTTAATCAAGAGGGGGGCATGAACCTCAGCCAGTGGACAATATACTGGTGACATCGTCCCCCACACCTGGGGCTGGACACATCTCTTTTTGGCTGGATGTAAATTCCAAGAGACATGCTTTTTGATCTCTTTCTCCTTGGACACCATGATGGGACACATTGGCTGAGTATCCCCTGTAACCCCTTTTCTTACTAGGCCCTGTATTCCAACATTAACCCCCCTAGCTCCTTAGGGATAGCGAGTGATATTTTGAGTTAATCATGGGTTTGAATGTGTGATACTGTTGTGATATTACTGTATTAGTGTTGTAGTATTAATATAGTGTTAAATATTTATATTTATAGCTGACAGCCTGGGTATAAATATATATGTATGTAATAGACTGTAGACTTGTGTGAGTAATAAATACCGTATTTTTCGGACCATAAGACGCACTTTTTCCCCAAAATTTTTTGTGGAAAATGGAGGTGCTTCTTATGGTCGCAATATACATACACATTCCGTGGCTGTGGCGGTGCGGCGGGGCTCTGTGGTGTGGTGGTGGCGGGCTGTGCTTCGGGGCAGTGGCAGTGGCTCTCTGTGCTCTGTGGGGGGCTCTGCTGGCATTTCGTCAAAGCCCAGAGGCTCCCGCATATCCGTTGCTGCCATGTTGCGGTGTCCTCCGGGAACATGGCCGCCGGGCCGGGGGCGGCACATGCTCAGATTCAGATCTCGTCCCGAGATCTCGGGAGATGAGTGCTCGGGATGAGATCTCGTTGCCGAGATTTGAATCTGAGCATTCGCCGCCCCCGACACGGCGGCCATCTTCCCGGAGGCCATGTTCCCGGAGGCCACCGCAACATGGCAGCAATGGATGTGCGGGGCCTCTGGGCTTTGACGAAATGCCAGCGGAGCCCTCCACAGAGCACAGAAAGCCGCTGTCACTGCATCGGAGCAAAGCCACTGCCCTGGAGCACAGCCCCCCTGCACGGGAGCACAGCCCCCCTGCCCCAGCACAGCTTCCCTGCCCAGCACACAGCCTCTCTGCCCCAGCACAGAGCCCCTACCCCAGCACAGAGCCCCTGCCCCAGCACACAGTCCCTGCCCCAACACAGAGCCCCTGTCCCAGCACACAGCCTCTGCCCCAGCACACAGCCTCTCTGCCCCAACACACATCCTCTCTGCCCCAGCACACAGCCTCTCTGCCCCAGCACACAGCCTCTCTGCCCCAACACAGAGCCCCTGCCCCAGCACACAGCCCCTGCCCCAGCACACAGCCCCTGCTCCAGCACAGAGCCACCGCACCAGCTTGGGATGGGATTACCCGGAGGCCACCGCACCAGCCAGGACCACCGAACGACCCCTGTGACCACTCCTTCACCCGTGCCGATCCCTTCCCTGGAAAGCTGAATTCGGACTGTAAGACGGACCCCCATTTGACACATTTTTTTTTTTACCTATTTTCCTTCTGAAAATTAGGGGTGCGTCTTATGGTCCGGTGCATCTTATAGTCCGAAAAATACGGTATCTTTAATTGATATGCTATTTTGTCTCAGTTAGTATATAGTATAAGGAACAGATAGCGTTAAAGCATTATTAAGTGGATATTAATTATTAATAGTCGAGTTCGGCGTTACTGGTTAATATCAGACCTCAATAGAGGTGCAGGGAGAGTACCCCCTTTAATAACTATAATTTAGTAATTTTGGAGGGAAACATTATTTTTCAGACTGACAATAAAACATTAAAAATTGATGAGAAATTTCAGTTCACGGAAAAAAAATGTTAAGAAACATTCTTTCCTGTATAATGACTTGTATATAAGGCAACATTTAAAAAGGATTTATAGAAATAATTTAAGTAAACCAAAATTGATTTTTTTTTATTTTTTATTAAATGTTTCTTTTTATTTTTATAAAAAAAAAATGGAAATTTCAGTGTAAATTATGAAGGAAGTAAGAGCTGCTAAAAATTAGATGGAAGAGGGACTCCGATACACCCTGCATTAGACATAAAGGAGAGCCTCATACACATTATTTTCAAATTGTCATGTAGTTGTACTCCTAGACTCATAAAAGCTTTACACTAAATGCAAAGGCTGCCAAAAATTACAAGCAGTATCATCCATACACCCTTGAGGGCACCAACTGTAGTGCCTCATTCTAATATTGTATACAAAGTGCATTTGTGGTACTCCTACACTCATAAAAGATTTGGACACAGTGCAAAGCCTGTCAAAAATTACAAACGGGGTCATCCACACACCCTTGAAGGCACTAACTGTAGTACCTCATTCAAATATTGTAGACAAAGCATATCACCGAAATGTAACACAAACCATGTAATACTCCATGGATGACAAAGTGTAGTTGTGGTACTCCTACATGCATAAAAGCTCTGCACACAGTGCAAAACCTGCCAAAAATGACAAGCAGGGTCATCAATACACCCCTGAAGGAATTAACTGTAGTGCCTCATTGAAATATTGTGAACAAAGTGTAGTTGTAGTACACTCATAAAAGCTCTGCACACAGTGCAAAGCCAGAAAAAAATTATATGGAGGCTCATGCATACACAATTGAAGGCACCAAATGAAGTGCCTCATAAAAATAAGGTTTAGTTTTGGCACGTATACAACCATAAAGGCTTTGCACAAAATGTAAAGCCACAAAAAAATATAAGGAGGGTCATCCAGTCACCCATAGACCCTTGAAGGCAACAATTGGAGCCTCATTCAAATATTTTGAAAGTGTATTGTGGTACTCTTATTCTTATAAAGGCTTTGCACAATAAGAAGGTGTAGTTTTGGCACTTATACACTCATAACAAAGCTAGAAAAAAATTATAAGGAGGATCATCCAGTTAATCATAGATTCTTGAAGGCAGCAACTTGTGGGCCTCATTCAAATATTTTGAATGCATAGTTGTGCAAAGTGGGAAGCCAGGAGAAAATAAGGAGAGTAAGGCCGGCGTCACACACAACTACAAAAAATCTGTCCGTTTTTGTCGGTCGATTGTCGGATCAAAATGCAAACATCACACATCCTTCTGTCATCCGATTTTCCTTCAAAGATGCGATTTAGTCGCATGTGTGTGTACCTTGTAACATCCGATTTTCATCCGACTTGCGAGAATTTCTCGCAGGCTTGCAAAACTGACATATAATGGATCCAAAAGAATAATATTTCAATCACAAAAGAAAGAATAGATATATACACATAGAACACATATCTATATATATATACATACATGTCATTGTGACATGTATGTATATATATATATTTATAGTTCCTAGACTTCTACATACTGTTATAGGCGCTAATTCAATTGCCGGCTTTTGTGAAATCACAGAAGCCGACATGAAATGATACATTGTTTCCACACAGTTAACCATGTCATTTCCTGTATTTTGATATTTGTTTAGAACTTACAATTACATGAGTGTATTTGTGCAAAATTTCAGACATGTAGGGGTTAATTAAAGGTGTAAATTCGTTAAAAAAAAATGCGTGGGCTCCCGCTGTATTTTCTCCACCAGACAGACAAAGCAAGCGAGTGGGGGCAGATAATAATAGCCTAGGGAGGGTACATTTTTTTTGTGCTCCCCCTGGCTACTAACATCTGCCCCCAGACACCCCAGAAAGGGCAAATCTATAATTAGATTCGCCCTTTCTGGCACTTTGCCCATCTATTCCCATTGCCCTGTAGCGGTGGCGAATGGGTTAATAATGTCACCTTAATGTCACCTTAGTATTGAAAGCTGACCTTAAGGCAGGTTAATAATTGAGAGCTGTCAATTAGACAACTATCAATTATTAATCCTATTGTATGATAGAAAAATCAAACACACACACTTTAATAAAAAAGAAGTTTAATGAAATAATCACAGTTTTTGACCATATTTTATTTTCCTGCTAAAACCATTTCCTGTAATAAAAATAAAATAAAAAAGCAAAATGATTCTTACCAATCCGATGTACAGTCAGGTCCCACGGTGTAATCCATCAGAAAGGGTTAACAGGTTACAGGTCGCAGAGAGCTAATAATGCTGTCTCAGACCTGTATTCCCCTGAATGAATAAGTTACTCTCCCAGCGAAAGGAGAGGAATAGATTCATGAATGGAGCTTAATTGATTTATTGTCACTTTCACTTCAGTGACCTGACCTAAGGTGAAAGTGGGATACAATCAATTAAGCTTCATTCATTAATCACATCCTCTCCTGTTGGCAGGAGATAAGCTCATTCATTCAGGAGCTATCAGATGAGCCTGCAGGATTACTTGCGCTGCTTATCTGATTGCTAGTTAACCCTTTGTGAAGGATTACATCGTGGGACGTGACAGATTGCCAGATAGGTAAGAATAACGTTGTTTTATTATTTTATATTTATTTTAGAAGAACAAGGGCTTCGAACGGATTAAGAGTTAAATAAAAGATGGTCAAAAATATGTGTTTTTATTTCATTAAAATTATTTATTCTTAAAGTGTGTGTGTGTTTTTTTATTTACTTCAATAGGATTAATAATTGATAGTTGTCTAATTGACAGCTCTCAATTATTAACCTGCCTTAAGGTCACCTTTCAATACTAAGGTGACATTAAGGTGACATTATTAACCCATTCGCCACCGCTACAGGGCAATGGGAATAGACGGGCAAAGTGCCAGAAAGGGCGAATCTAATTATAGATTTGCCCTTTCTGGGGTGTCTGGGGGCAGATGTTAGTAGCCAGGGGGGGCACAAAAAAAATGTACCCTCCCTAGGCTATTATTATCTGCCCCCACTCGCTTGCTTTGTCTGTCTGGTGGAGAAAATACAGCGGGAGCCCACGCATTTTTTTCAACGAATTTACACCTTTAATTAACCCCTACATGTCTGAAATTTTGCACAAATACACTCATGTAATTGTAAGTTCTAAACAAATATCAAAATACAGGAAATGACATGGTTAACTGTGTGGAAACAATGTATCATTTCATGTCGGCTTCTGTGATTTCACAAAAGCCGGCAATTGAATTAGCGGCTATTACAGTATGTAGAAGTCTAGGAACTATAAATATATATATACAGGGGCGTAACTAGGAACGGCAGGGCCCCACAGCAAACTTCACAATGGGGCCCCCCCGCGCGTTGCCAATCCGGTCTACCAAGTTGTGTTAAGAAAGATACCTTTATTATCCAAAATTAGAGGTTTTTGGAGTAATGATAGTGAAATAACAGAAAAGAACCAACGCCCAGGAAGCAACTGAGGTAGTGACGAATGTAGGCTTTCTCCAGAGTAAATGTGTGAAGAAACTTGTAATCCAGCCTGCATGTGAGGAGTGACAGCCTCAGCTCTGCTACATGTGAGGAGTGACAGCCTCAGCTCTGCTACATGTGAGGAGTGACAGCCTCAGCTCTGCTACATGTGAGGAGGGACAGCCTCAGCTCTGCTACATGTGAGGAGGGACAGCCTCAGCTCTGCTACATGTGAGGAGGGACAGCCTCAGCTCTGCTACATGCGAGGAGTGACAGCCTCAGCTCTGCTACATGCGAGGAGTGACAGCCTCAGCTCTGCTACATGTAAGGAGTGACAGCCTCATCTCTGCAACATGTGAGGAGTGACAGCCTCAGCTCTGCTACTTGTATAGCAAAGCTGAGGCTGTCTCTCCGTGCATGTAGCAGAGATGAGGCTGTCACTCACATGTAGCAGAGCTGAGGTTGCTACTTGTCACAAGTAGCAGAGCTGAGGTTGTTACTTGTCACATGTAGCAGAGCTGAGGTTGTTACTTGTCACATGTAGCAGAGCTGAGGTTGCTACTTGTCACAAGTAGCAGAGCTGAGGTTGCTACTTGTCACAAGTAGCAGAGCTGAGGTTGTTACTTGTCACATGTAGCAGAGCTGAGGTTGTTACTTGTCACATGTAGCAGAGCTGAGGTTGCTACTTGTCACATGTAACAGAGCTGAGGTTGCTACTTGTCACATGTAACAGAGCTGAGGTTGCTACTTGTCACATGTAGCAGGGCTGAGGTTGTTACTTGTCACATGTAGCAGTGCTGAGGTTGTTACTTGTCACATGTAGCAGAGCTGAGGTTGTTACTTGTCACATGTAGCAGAGCTGAGGTGGTTACTTGTCACATGTAGCAGAGCTGAGGTTGTTACTTGTCACATGTAGCAGAGCTGAGGTTGTTACATGTAGCAGAGCTGAGGTTGTTACTTGTCACATGTAGCAGAGCTGAGGTGGTTACTTGTCACATGTAGCAGAGATCAGGGTGTCACTCGTCACTTGTAGCAACCATGAGGCTGTTACTGGGCCAGGGGGGAGGCTACTGGTGACTGAAGTCCCGTGCCCAACAGGGCCCAGGGGGAGGTTAGTGGTGACTTGAGGCTTGCGTCAAACAGGGCCCAGGAGCCCGAGGCCCTGTTGGAATGCGAGCCCCTTGCTGCCTGAGCCCTGTTGGAATGCGGGCCCCTTGCTGCCTGGGCCCTGTGTTGAATGCGGGCCCCTGCTGCCTGGACCCTGTTGGAATGCGGGCCCCTTGCTGCCTGGGCCCTGTGTTGAATGCGGGCCCCCTACTGCCTGGGCCCTGTTGGAATGCGGGCCCCTTGCTACCTGGGCCCTGTGTTGAATGCGGGCCCCTGCTGCCTGGGCCCTGTTGAATGTGGGCCCCCTGCACTGCAGCCTGGGCCCTGTTGAATGTGGGCCCCCTGCACTGCAGCCTAGGCCCTGTTGAATGTGGGCCCCCTGCACTGCAGCCTGGGCCCTGTTGAATGTGGGCCCCCTGCACTGCAGCCTGGGCCCTGTTGAATGTGGGCCCACTGCACTGCAGCCTGGGCCCTGTTGAATGTGGGCCCCCTGCACTGCAGCCTGGGCCCTGTTGAATGTGGGCCCCCTGCACTGCAGCCTGGGCCCTGTTGAATGTGGGCCCCCTGCACTGCAGCCTGGGCCCTGTTGAATGTGGGCCCTGTTAGATGCTGCCTGCACCTGCCCTCCCAGTCACCATTGCAGCCAAGCCTCTTCTCACTGTTGAGAGACTCACCCTGCTTGCCCGGGCCTCCACCTGCTTGTCCAGTCAGCCTGCTGCCTCATGTGGTCTGCCTGGCCGTCTGCTGTCCGCCCCCACATGCACACACACACACGCTGTGACAGACGGACCATAATGCACTGGGCCGCAGCTTAAAGCTACAGTGCTCATTTCTGTTCGCTGTCTGCATTTACAACACTGTAGTGTCTCTTTAATTAAAACAACACAGTGTTGTTATGCATCAGCGTTCAGAGTCAGAAGCCTGAACAAAATGTCGGGAGGGGGCCCAAGCGCGGATCGGGTTGCCAGCGTGCTCGGGCCCCCCTTTTTACACCTAATCACCGGGCCCCATACAGTAAGGGCTACGGCTGTAATGCCCTGATGGCTGGTGAAGCAGCTGCAGCAGGGACGGGCCCCCTTCTAGCCCGGGCCCTGTGGCAGCTGCTTCCCCTGCTTCCACGATAGTTCCGCCCCTGTATATATATATACATATATATATATACATGTCACAATTACATATATATATATATATATATATGTATTCTATGTGTGTATATCTATTCTTTCTATTCTTTATTAAAGCTGTCAGTGTGATTTTACAGTATAGCCGGGGATGAATTGCCGGCTTTTCTAAAGGACACCGATGCGATTTAATCGCAAGTCACACATGCGGTCCGTTTGTAATCAGATTTTTCATCGCTCCCATAGACTTGCATTGGCGATAGTCGACCCACAATCGGTGACAATCGCAGCATGCTGCGATTGCACACGGACGTTTAAAACGGACCACAAAAAATCTGATACTAGGAGCTGCTCCATAGATTAACATAGGGCAGACTGCAATACGATTTTTCATCGTATTGCAGTCGTCCGATTCTGTCGCCAGTGTGACGCCGGCCTAAGACTGTAATCCTCTTCATGTGTCCGCTTCTTTTCCTTCCTGGGGGATGGCCCCCACCTGCTTCCTGTGCCTGATTACAGATGCCTGAGTTGTAAGTGACCCAGCTTTGGGTAGCGTCTGAGCCCCCGACATGCTGAAATGGGCAAAAGCCCCCTGTGTCACCTGCACAATCACTTGCTTCCACATTCTGCCTTCTTTGTCACCTTGTTGCACACTTAGCACGTTACACTGTATAGTTTAATACTGCAATCCCGAAAAACATTTTGAACACTTTTTTGAAGTGTTATATACCATCGAAATGTAACACAAAGCACATAATACTCTATGGATGACTAATTGAATACAGAAAAAATTTAGAAATTTCAGTGTTATATACCACTGAAATGTAACACAAAGCATGTAATACTCTATGGATAACAAATTCAATCCAGAAAAATTTTTGAATGCTTTTTTTGGAGTGTTATACTCAACATCCCTATCCCTATCCCTACTCAACATCCCTATCCCTATCCCCCTTTAGTACACTTGCTTTGGCAAAACTAATGTGTATTTAGTCCTGCCAATAAAGCTTCTTTGAATTTGAATTTGAATTTGTTATATACCACCGAAATCTAACACACAGCATGCAATACTCTATGGATAAAAAATTCAATTTAAAAAACAATTTCAATGCTTATTTGGAGTATTATACACTACCAAAATGTAACACAAGGTGCATAATATTTTATGTATTGATGGACTAATTGAATCCAGAAAAAATATTGAACTTTTGGAGTGTTGTATACCACCGAAATGTAGCACAAACCACGTAATATTGTATGGATGATTAATTGAATCCAGAAAAACTTTAACGCTTTTTTTGGAGTGTTATATACTACCAAAATGAAACTCAAAGCATGTGATACTCTTTGGCTAACAAATTCAATGCAGAGAAATTTTTGAATGCTTTTTTTGGAGCGATATATACCACAGAAATGTAACACAAAACATGAATACTGTATGGATAACAAATTCATTCCAGAAAAATTTTTGAACTTTTTTTTTGGAGTTTTATATGCAATCAAAATGGAACACAAACCATGTAATACTCTATGGATGACTAATTGAATTCATAAATATTTTTGAAACGCTTTTTTTGAGTTTCATATACCACTGTAATGTAAAACAAAGCACATCATATTCTATGGATGACAATATAGTTAACTTTTTTACCCCAAAAATGAGTGTGGTTGTGTGGAGATTGTATATATTTAGCATTGGACTGCAAAGCCCTAAATCCTGCCTAGAGGCTGTATTCTTCTACTATCCTTGCTCCTTCAACAGTCCCTAGGCTAAATACAGAATGTATCTGATACAAACAGCAAAGCACATGATTCTCCTCCTATATACAATCTCTTGCCCGCTCTTGTCGCTTGCACCTAAAAACCAATTTTAGAATCCACCCCTTTCTCACTATGGAAACAATTAAAACCCTCATTGTTTCCCTAATCCACTCCTGACTTGACTACAGCAATCCTCTATTAAGTGGCCTCCCCCTCACTTGACTTTCCCCTCTACATTCCATCCAGCCACAGTCATCTATCTGGCTAATCGGTACTCGGACGCTTCTGCTCTGTGCCAGTCATTGCACTGGTTGCTCATACATTATAGTATCCAATTTAAATTACTTGTTCTGTTTATCGGCCTACCCACTCATTTCTCTCCACAAACGACTTTCAACTAACATACGCACTAATCCGTACCTCCCACTCCCGGATCCATTGGAATGCTCTACCCAAGAAATTAGGACTATCCACAACTCACACAGTTTTAGGCACTCCTTAAAAACACATCTGTTTAGGGCGGTGTCCCGATTTGGTTGTCGGGTGACCCGGGACCAGGGTCTCCTTCCCTGTCCCTAACACTAGGGGGCGCCCTAGCTCACCCTATTCCCCTGATTACTTCTGAAGGTGAAGATGCTGGGGCCCCCAACCTTGCCTTATCTCCTGTATCTGTCCTCCATCTGTTCCCTTCCCCCACCCAGGGAAGAGGGGAGCAACCGTGCACTGCAGTACACCCAACCAGATGAACAAGGCAACATGAACAAGGGCAAATGAAAATACCAGGCTTACAAATATTCACTCACATATAACAAAGGAATCTTCCAGGGAGTGGGGGATAGGGAAAAAACAAAATAAGAGGAAGAAAGGGAATTATTACACTTACAAACCCATGCAACTGTCATAGATAAATCCACTAAACTCCTTCTCACATATCCTCCAAACACCTGTCCTCCAAGCTATGCAGCATAAGCTAGAACTGACGATTTGTTTCAGTCAGGACCCAGATTATATAGGGAATAGGAGTGGCTAACCATGCTCAGCTGAGACCTCAGACTCCCAGAGTTCCCAAAATGACCGATTAACCCTTGTACTGCCAAAATAAATTTACACCATTTAAAAAGAAGGTGAAATGCTTCTTTTCAGTGCAGGATCAGGAGCAAACAGATGCTGCGGTCTTCGGACTCCTCTCTGTCATGATTACCCCGTGACAGGCAACCTATCATGTTCCCGAATCTAATTGCTTTTTATACATAGCCCATTTATTATCTCACTAAACATAATTCTCCATCAAATTCCACCGCACCCAAAATACTGCAAATATTGGCTGGTGACTAGCTGATTCAGCATTTATCTACACCTCATCTCCTCAAGATGGCTGGACCATCAATGTAAATGAGCACCTGTACTTTTATAACCACCACCTCATTGTACATTGTAAGCTCTTACGAGCAGGGTCGTCATAGTTAAAGATAATACAATAATTAAAGCAAAGACTATGTTACTTATGACTGTTATATATGAACCTCTGAATTGTAAAGCGCTGCAGAATATGTTAGCGCTATATATAAATAAAGATTATTATTATTTGCCCTTAGAAGGACCGTTATTATGATGGTTCAGCATCAGCATTAGTATCAACACTAGAGGACTCTGATTTATCAGACTGTGCACACAGAGGCCTGGTCTGCTCTTTCCCTCACATGACAACTGCCCCTGACCTGTGCAATGGTGCTAGTGAATCGAGCTTGATGGTGTGTCCATTTATAACCTCTGATAAGGTAATGTGGCCAGTCAATCACAGTAATGCCACTACCAAGATGGCTACGGCATTACAGTGACTGTCAGGCAATTCTTGCATGCTTATCGTCTGTGTAACAGGAGCCAAACAGGCGGGCCGGGGATTCAAGCTTCAAAACTCAGCACAAGCCAATGCTTATCGAGTGCCAAACACATCCCATCACCCAGAAACTCGAGGGATATCCGAGTCTCCCCAAGTAGGTTTGCTTATCCATATTATGTAATTTGTCTTTCTATATATTATGTCATGTGAATTGTATTGCATTGTGATGTTTGCCTGTGTAATGTATCGAGTGCGATAAGTATTTCTAGTATGCATAGTGTATAGTGTAAGGAAGTTCCTCCCAGCAACAGACAGCAGGGTTAGAAGTAGTTTAAGTGTTGGGACTAGCCCACAAGGGAGTGCTTAGTGATAGGGACAAGACTGTGATTCCTGGATATAGTGAGATAGAGTTTGGAGAGTAACAAGTGTGCAGTGCTAAAAAGCGGTGATCAACATCTAAAAAGACTGGAGCAAGGACTAGCAAACTTCTAAAGAGAGTTACTGACGAGACTGAGAGACCTTCCGGAAGACATCATCGGATAAGACGCCGAGTTATAAGAAACCCGAGGGCTTGCTAGTGCCAAAGGTAATGGACCTAAAGAGGACTGAGATCGTGGGACTAGTGGGGGTTCTGAGCAATAGATCCAGGGCATTCATAGCGATAGGGCGCAGAACTGCTGAGTGAGTAGAGAGAAACTGGTCAGGACTGTGGTCTAGAAGCTGAGTTGTGGCAATGTAAAGATGAAACAGATAAGCGGCAATGAAAAGGCTTCTTACTCTGAAGGAAACGTACTTAAGACTGTGTACCTGCTATCCCTTGTGCACAACCCTTTTCAACTTCAGTAAAGTCCCCACGTTTGAATGGAAGTCTACTTTATTAATCTGTAATTCATGGTCCTGGCCAGCCAACACCATCAGCTAAAGGTGGCCTGCATGGACGTAAGGCACACACAACACTAACACCAACGCCCAGGCAGTACCCACTCTTTTTCATGTAGCATGCTGGGGCATGAAAGGGGAAAACTAGGGCCTCACCCATGTGTACTACCAGGCACCGCATTACACCTGCATACTATAATGCTTTTCATGGTGACAGATTCCCTTTAAATGTCAAAGATGAGATAGAGAAGAACAAATGCTTGATAGGTGCATTGAGATATTCATCTGCACTTCAGCAAAAGTTATTTGACAAAGGGAAAAGCAACTCTTGATACAACTGCTTTATTGACACAAGTGTTTGTTCAATGGTTTTATTACCTTTTACAACTGTAGCCCTTAAAATCCAAAAAAGAATGGTCCTTAGCAGATCCAAAGGAGAGAAAAGAGAGGCAGAGCGGGGAGATCTGTTAGAATACATGAAGGAAATGAGTCAGAACTTCTCTAGGGAGAACTAATCTGCAATAATGCAATAGCAATTCTTCCACAGAGACTATAACATAGAGTGATGATAACCTCATCACCAAGAAACTGAGAAACAGAGCAATTCTTTGGAGAGATCTGTGCAAAACATTACTTTTCTCATAAACTATTGGTGTTACAAATATACCAGGCAGGTAACAAAATCGCTAAAAGGGAAATTGTCATCAGAAAAAAATTGTCATAAGAAAAATCATTTCTAAAAACCGTGTTGATTTTTTTTTTCATCACAAAGAAAAAAAATCCTGAAGTCTTATTTTTCAATCTGGCCACTGAGTCTCATAATAGGGTGACAATTAGGACCCTATTTCTGTGTACCAGCTTCATCAGGAAACATTTTGCTGCCACAGGGCCGGTAACAGCTGTTGGCGAGGGGTGCCGACTGTTACAACCCCACTCCTCAGATATTAATGGCCTATCCTGAGGATTGCTGTTGGGAGAAGGCGCCTTCAAATATGAGAGACCTGGAGCAGTTTGCAAAAAAAGGTGGTGCAAAATTCCATTTCGGGTGTGTAATAAGATGTTTATTGGAAACTAATGATTTCAGCTATTTATTCCAAAGCATATGCAACCAAATATTAAGTTGAAGGTGCCACCAATTTTGTCATTTTGGGGGTTTTGTGTAAAGTTATGTCCAGTTTGCCTTTTTTTCTGTTTTTTTCTGTTGTTCCAATACACACAAAAGAAATAAGAATGTCTATAACAAAACATGTTATAGATTATATTATATAACAAAACATGTGTAATTACAATAATTTTCTGTGAGAAATACTTAGTTTTCTAAAACAATTTCAAGAGTACCAACACTTTGGATGGAAACAAAGTGCTGCAGCGTTCTTAAGTGGCCAGCAATGAGTCCTGATCTAAACCCCACTGTACACCTGTGAAGAGATCTTAAAATTGCTGTTGGGAGAAGGCACCCTTCTAATTTGAGAGACCTGGAGCAGTTTGCAATAGAAGAGTGGTACAAATTCCAGTTAAGAAGTCTTTTTTTTTTCTCTTTCTTTTGCATTGTTCCAATACACAGAAAGGAAATAAACATGATTACAACAAAACATGTGCAAGAAATATGTCATTTTTGGAACACTGGAACAATTTAAAGTATGCCAACACTTTTCGATCATGACCAATATATTAGAATCATAGAATGGTAGAGTTGGAAGGGACCAACTGGGCCTTCTGGTCCAACCCCCTGCTCAAAGCAGGATTCTCTAAATCATCCCAGACAGATATCTGTCCAGCCTCTGTTTGAAGACTTCCATTGAAGGAGAACTCACCACCTCTCGTGGCAGCCTGTTCCACTCATTGATCACCCTAACTGTCAAAAAGTTTTTTCTAATATCTAATCTGTGTCTCCTCCCATTCAGTTTCAATCCCATTGCTTCTAGTCTTTCCTTGTGCAAATGAGAATAAAGATGATCCTTCTACAATGTGACAGCCCTTGAGATATTTGTAGACAGCTATTAAGTCTCCTCTCAGTTTTCTTTTTTGCAAGCTAAACATTCCCAAATCCTGCAACCGTTCCTCATAGGACATGGTTTGCAGACCAGTCACCATTCTGGTGGCTCTTCTCTGAACTTGCTCCAGTTTGTTGATGTATTTTTTAAAATAAGGTGCCCAAAACTGGACACAGTATTCCAGATGAGGTCTGACCAAAGAGGAGTAGAGGGCAATAATGATCTCACGTGATCTAGACTGTATGCTTCTGTTGATACATCCTAGAATTGCATTTGCCTTTTTTGCTGCTGCATCACACTGTTGACTCATGTTAAGTCTGTGATCAATTAGTATACCCAAGTCTTTTTCACATGTGCTGTTACTTAGCCCTATTCTCCCATTTTGTATATGCTTTTTTCATTTTTATTGCCCAGATGTAGTACTTTGCATTTTTCCCTGTTAAAATCCATTCTGTTAGTTGCTGCCCACTGCTCCAGTTTATTTATATCTTTTTGAATCCTCTCTCTCTCTTCTCTAGTATTAGCTACCCCTCCTAGCTTTGTGTCATCAGCAAATTTAATCAGTTTACCCTCAATTCCTTCATCTAAATCATTGATAAAGATGTTGAACAATACAGGGCCCAAAACAGAGCCTTGTGGTACCCCACTTGAGACATTCTTCCAACTGGATGTGCAGCCATTTACGACCACTCTTTGGGTCCGATCACTAAGCCAGTTATTTATTATTATTTATTATTATGGTGCCATTTATTACATGGCGCTTTACATGTGAAATGGGGTATGTATATATGCACAGAAGACTGTGACTTTCGTAGGGGAATCCCATAAAGTAAATGTTAGAATAAAAAAAAAAATTGTTCTACATTTTTTAATACATTATATATGTGTCCCAAAAATGCACCATCAAACAAACAGGCTCTCCTTCATCTACGTCCATGAAAAAAAGGAGAAGGTTAGGGCTCTTGCAATGAACAGATGCAAAAACAAATAGCTTCAATGCCCAACATAGTTGCATCTTCAAAGGGCTACACCACTACCATTCTGTAATCTTAGGATATACTAAATCAGTAATTATCATGCTTAAAATGGTATATCATGGACCGTGGATATGAAAGGTCTACACACCCCTGCTAAAATGCCAGGTTTTTTTTCAGGTAAAAAAAAATTGTACCAAGAAGAATAATTTCACATATTTTTAGAATCCATTGAAAAATAAACTGAAATCTTTTTTTGGATGAAAAAAAGAAAAAAAAGTACTAAAATAATTTGGTTGCATAAATATGCATACCCTTAATCTAATACTTTGTTGAAGTATTCCTTTGAATTTAAAGCAGCAATCAGTCTTTTTGGGTAGGAGTCTATCAGAATGGGACTCTAGAATTGGTAATCTTTGTCCACAGATTTTCAATTGGAGTCATGTCTTGGCTCTAGCTGGACCATTCAAAAACTTTGTTCTTATTTTGGTAAATCCATTCTTTTGTGGATTTGGAGGTATACCTAGGGTCATTATCATGCAAAAAGTTAAAAATCCTTTTTAGGTTTTAACAGAGGCAAATGGTTTGATGTAAAATAAACTGACATTTGTAACTGTTCATAATTCTATCCACCTTAACTTAAGCCCCAGCTATAGATGCCAAACATCATTCCCAAAGCATAATGCTGTCTCCACCATGCTTCACCGTGGGTATGGACTTCTTTTGGTGATCTACAGTGTTGGCTTTGTGTAAAACACATCTTCTTGAATATAGACAAAAAGTTCAACCTTGGTCTCATCAGACCATAACAACGTTTTGCCATATGAATTTTGATGTAGGTTTGTGAAAAACATAGCCAGTAGAGATGAGCGACTTTGCCTCTGGAGGGTCGAGTCGGGTTTCGGACCACCCAACTTTCACAAAAGTCGAGTCGAACGAGATCGGCCGACTAACAAGTGGTAAATGTCGGAGTTTCGACAAAAAAACGAAACCCGACCCCCATGCAAGTCAATGGGGAAGAAAAGTCGCCAGTGAGCGAAGGACAGTAAACACATCTACAGTGCCCTTTCAATGCCAACGACATCAATTCTTATTACTTAAGCTTGTCAACCTTAATTTACTTTATAATAATAGTAACTAGGGTTGAGCATTCCGATACTGCAAATATCGGGTATCGGCCGATATTGGCTGTATCGGAATTCCGATTCCGAGTTCCGATATTTTCGTCATATCGGATACCGGAATCGGGATTGTCACTGTCACTGTCAGTGTCCGTCGGTCGGGTCTGTCAGGAGTCAGCGGCACTTACCTGGCAGAAGATCTCTGGCGGTCACGTCCTGCACTGCTTCATGGCCGCCATCACCTTTCCCCGGCGGTCACATGCAGTTTCTCGCGATAACTGCAGTGACTGCTGGGTAATCCCGGCCGTAAAGCAGTCAGTCCGATGACGTCACCGCCGGGGAAGCAGGTAATCAGCTGTGCTGCGTCGGGATGACAGGCTCTGCCTGTCATTGCGATGTAGCAGAGCTGGATCGTCGTGGGACTGTCGTTACTATGGACTGCGTTGGACAGGTGGTATACTGTTGGTTTGTTTTTTTTCTTTTTTTACAGGAGATCGATGGCGTCGCAGGAATGAGTGTATAATAAAATTAATGAAAACTGTGTTGTCTCTTTTATTTCATTAAAAACTTTTTTCTTGCTTTGTCTTTTTTTTATACATTTAATAACTTTGGGATTAATAATGGATCGGTGTCTTATTGACACCTCTCCATTATTAACCGGGCTTATTGTCACCGTGCAATCAACGGTGACATTAACCCCTTATTACCCCACTTGCCACCGCTACAGGGCAGTGGGAAGAGCCGGGTAAAGTGCCACAATTGGCACATCTTTTGATGCGCCAAATGTGGGGCTGCTGTAGCCTGGTATTATCAGGCTGTTGAGGGCCAAAATCCATGGGCCTTGACAGTCTTTTAATACCAGGCCGCAGCAGTCTGCATTTTACTTGGCTGGTTAACAAAAATAGGGGGACCCCTACGCCGTTTTTTTTTCGAGGGGACCCCTTTTTTTGTTAACCAGCCAAGCTAAGCAGACTGCTGTGGCCTGGTATTATCAGGCTTGCAAGGTCCATGGATATTGGATCCTTACCAGCCTGAAAAACCAGGCCTCAGCGGTCTGCTTCATCTGGCTGGTTAACAAAAATAGGGGGGACCCCACGCCAATTTTTTTCGAGGGGATCCCCTATTTTTGTTAATCAGCCAAGATATGCAGACTGCTGTGGCCTGGTATTATCAGGCTGGCAAGGTCCATGGATCTTGGCTCCTTAACAGCCTGAAAATCCAGGCCTCAGCGGTCTGCTTCATCTGGCTGGTTAACAAAAATAGGGGGGACCCCACGCCAATTTTTTTCGAGGGGATCCCCTATTTTTGTTAATCAGCCAAGATATGCAGACTGCTGTGGCCTGGTATTATCAGGCTGGCAAGGTCCATGGATCTTGGCTCCTTAACAGCCTGAAAATCCAGGCCTCAGCGGTCTGCTTCATCTGGCTGGTTAACAAAAATAGGGGGGACCCCACGCCAATTTTTTTCGAGGGGATCCCCTATTTTTGTTAATCAGCCAAGATATGCAGACTGCTGTGGCCTGGTATTATCAGGCTGGCAAGGTCCATGGATCTTGGCTCCTTAACAGCCTGAAAATCCAGGCCTCAGCGGTCTGCTTCATCTGGCTGGTTAACAAAAATAGGGGGGACCCCACGCCATTTTTTTTTCGAAGGGAACCCCTATTTTTGTTAATCAGTTCCCTCTGACGTCACTGATGGTGTCCCTGGCTGACCTGAAGTGAAAGTGGAAAGCAATCAATTAAGCTTTCCACTTCCTCTCCTGTCAGCCAGGAGAGGAGTTCATTCATTTGGGGGTTTACTGTGAGGCTGCAGCATTAGCTGCGGTCCCTGCAGTAAACATTAACCCTTTCTGAAGGATTACACCTGTGGGACCTGACTGTACATCGGATTGGTAAAATAATTTTGCTTTATTATTTTATTTTTATTACAGGAAATGGTTTTAGCAGGTAAATAAAATATGGTCAAAAACTGTGTGATTATTTCATTAAACTTCTTTTTATTAAAGTGTGTGTGTTTGATTTTTCTTTCATACAATAGGATTAAGGCCGGCGTCACACTGGCGACAGAACTGGACGACTGCAATGCGATGAAAAATCGTATTGCAGTCTGCCCTATGTTAATCTATGGAGCAGCTCCCAGTATCCGTTATTTTGTGGTCCGTTTTAAACGTCAGTGTACAATCGCAGCATGCTGCGATTGTCACCGATTGTGGGTCGACAATCGCCAATGCAAGTCTATGGGAGCGATGAAAAATCGGATTACAAACGGACCACACTGTGTGACTTGCGATGAAATCGCATCGGTGTCCTTTAGAAAAGCCGGCAATTCATCCCGGCTATACTGTAAAATCACACTGACAGCTTTAATAAAGAATAGAAAGAATAGATATACACACATAGAATACATATATATATATATATATATATATAATTGTAATTGTGACATGTATATATATATATTTATATTTCCTAGACTTCTACATACTGTAATAGCCGCAAATTCAATTGCCGGCTTCTGTGAAATCACAGAAGCCGACATGAAATGATACATTGTTTCCACACAGTTAACCATGTCATTTCCTGTATTTTGATATTTGTTTAGAACTTACAATTACATGAGTGTATTTGTGCAAAATTTCAGACATGTAGGGGTTAATTAAAGGTGTAATTTCGTTGAAAAAAAATGCGTGGGCTCTCGCTGTATTTTCTCCACAGACAGACAAAGCAAAGCGAGTGGGGCAGATAATAATAGCCTAGGGAGGGTACATTTTTTGTGCCCCCCCTGGCTACTAACATCTGCCCCCAGACACCCCAGAAAGGGCAAATCTATAATTAGATTCGCCCTTTCTGGCACTTTGCCCGTCTATTCCCATTGCCCTGTAGCTGTGGCGAATGGGTTAATAATCTCACCTTACTGTCACCTTAGTATTGAAAGGTGACCTTAAGGCAGGTTAATAATTGAGAGCTGTCAATTAGACAACTATCAATTATTAATCCTATTGAAGTAAATAAAAAAACACACACACACTTTAAGAATAAATAATTTTAATGAAATAAAAACACATTTTTTTGACCATATTTTATTTTACACTTAATCCGTGCGAAGCCATTGATCTCCTAAAATAAAGAAAAAAAAATAAAACAACATTATTCTTACCTATTCCGCCGATCTGTCACGTCCCACGCTGTAATCCTTCACAAAGGGTTAACTAGCTTTGAGCCAAGCAGTGCAAGTAATCCTGCATGCTCAGCTCAAAGCTCCTGAATGAATAAGTTCCTCTCCTGGCGACAGGAGAGGATGTGTTTAATGAATGAAGCTTAATTGATTGTGTCCACTTTCCCTTTAGGTCAGGTCACTAAAGTTAAATTGCCAATAAATCAATTAAGCTCCATTCATGAATCTATTCCTCTCCTTTCGCTGGGAGAGTAACTTATTCATTCAGGGGAATACAGGTCTGAGACAGCATTATTAGCTCTCTGCGACCTGTAACCTGTTAACCCTTTCTGATGGATTACACCGTGGGACCTGACTGTACTTCGGATTGGTAAGAATCATTTTGCTTTTTTATTTTATTTTTATTACAGCAAATGGTTTTAGCAGGAAAATAAAATATTGTCAAAAACTGTGTGATTATTTCATTAAACTTCTTTTTTATTAAAGTGTGTGTGTTTGATTTTTCTATCATACAATAGGATTAATAATTGATAGTTGTCTAATTGACAGCTCTCAATTATTAACCTGCCTTAAGGTCACCTTTCAATACTAAGGTGACATTAAGGTGAGATTATTAACCCATTCGCCACCGCTACAGGCAATGGGAATAGACGGGCAAAGTGCCAGAAAGGGCGAATCTAATTATAGATTTGCCCTTTCTGGGGTGTCTGGGGGCAGATGTTAGTAGCCGGGGGGGCACAAAAAATGTACCCTCCCTAGGCTGTTATTATCTGCCCCCACTCGCTTGCTTTGTCTGTCTGGTGGAGAAAATACAGCGGGAGCCCACGCATTTTTTTTCAACGAAATTACACCTTTAATTAACCCCTACATGTCTGAAATTTTGCACAAATACACTCATGTAATTGTAAGTTCTAAACAAATATCAAAATACAGGAAATGACATGGTTAACTGTGTGGAAACAATGTATCATTTCATGTCGGCTTCTGTGATTTCACAGAAGCCGGCAATTGAATTAGCGGCTATAACAGTATGTAGAAGTCTAGGAACTATAAATATATGTATATATACATGTCACAATGACATGTATATATATATATATATATATATATATATATATATATATATATATTGTGTTCTATGTGTATTTATCTATTCTTTTTTTTGTGATTGAAATACTATTCTTTTGGATCCATTATATGTCAGTTTTGCAAGCCTGCGAGAAAATCTCGCAAGTCGGATGAAAATCGGATGTTACAAGGTACACACACATGCGACTAAATCGCATCTTTGAAGGAAAATCGGATGCCAGAAGGATGTGTGATGTTTGCATTTTGATCCGACAATCGACCGTCTAAAACGGACCAATTTTTTGTCGTTGTGTGTGACGCCGGCCTAATAATTGATAGTTGTCTAATTGACAGCTCTCAATTATTAACCTGGCTTAAAGTGACCTTTCAATTGCTAGGTCATTTTAACCCCTTATTAACCCATTGCCACCGCTACAGGGCAATGGGAATAGACGGGCAAAGTGCCAGAAAGGACAAATCTAATTAGAGATTTGCCCTTTCTGGGGTGTCTGGGGGCAGATTTTAGTAGCCGGGGGGGGCCAAAAATAATGGTCCCTCTCTGGGCTATTATTATCTGCCCACACTCACTGGCTTTGTCTGTCTGGTTGCGAAAATAGGGCGGGAGCCCACGCATTTTTTTTCAGCAATTTTACACCTCATATATATATATACATGTCATTGAGTTTGTGACACATATATATATATATATATATTTATAGTTCATACACTTCTACATAGTATAATAGCCGCTAATTCAATTGCCGGCTTTTGTGAAAATGCAGAACCCGACATGAAATGACACTTGGTGTACATAGAGTTAACCATGTCTTTTCATGTAGTTTGATATCTGATTTGCACAAACAATTACATGAGTGTAAGTGTGCAAAATTTCACACCTGTAGGGGTTAATTAAAGGTGTAAATTCATAGCAAAAAAGTCCGTTTTTTTTACAACGAATTTACACCTTTAATTAACCCCTAAGGTGTGAAATTTTGCACACATAGACTGATGTAATTGTTTGTGCAAATCAGATTGCAAACGACATGAAAAGACATGGTTAACCCTATGTACACCAAGTGTCATTTCATGTCGGGTGCTTCTGTCTTTTCACAGAAGCCGGCTTTACCCGGCAATTGAATCAGAGGATATTTTACTATGTAGAAGTGTATAAACTATACATATATGTATATATATATGTCACAATGACATGTATATATATATATATATATATATGTATTCTATGTGTGTATATTTAGTGTTTACAAGGAAATAAAGGTTTTTTTTAGTTGCGATATTTTGTTCCCATAGACTTACATGGGACTTCCGGTATCGGTATCGGGTATCGCCGATATTTTAATGGTATCGGCGATACCATTCCGATTCCGATACTTTTGGATATCGGAAAGTATCGCTCAACTCTAATAGTAACACATTGAAAAATGGGGGTTATTTGGTTAAAGTTGTGGGGGGGGCAAGGCCGGCTCCAGGTTTTCGTGGGCCCCGGGCGAAAGAGTCTCAGTGGGCCCCTTTAACACATACCACAATTCATGATGCTCCGATACGGCAGAGAAATATAGTTATAGTACAATGACAAATACTTCACTTCTTACATTACATGAGTGATATCTATTGTAAATTCTACAATAGCTCAAAAACCAGACAGTATAGTCCTCCATACAGTATTATGGCCACCACATAGTGCGCCATACAGAATGGGCTCCATATAATGCTCCATACAGAATAGGCCCCATATGTGCTCCATATGATGCTCCATATATAAAGGGCCCGATATGATGCCCCATAAATAATGAACCCCATATGATGCTCTAGTATATGATGGGCCTCATATGATGCTCCAGTATATGATGGGCCCCATGGATGATGCTCCAGTGTATGATGGGCCTATATAATGCTCCATATATAAAGGGCTCCATATGATGCTCCAGTGTATAATGGGCCCCATATATGATGCTCCAGTGTATGATGGGCTCCATTTATAATGCTCCAGTGTATGATGAGCCCATATAATGCTCCAAATATAATGGTCCCCATATACAATGCTCCATATATAATGGGCTCCATGTGATGACCCATAAATAATGAACCCCATATGATGCTCTAGTATATGATGGGCCCCATATGATGCTCCAGTATATGATGTGCCCCAAGGATGATGCTCCAGTGTATGATGGGCCTATATAATGCGCCATATATAATGGGCCCCATATGATGCTCCAGTGTATGATGGGCTCCATTTATAATGCTCCAGTGTATGATGTGCCCCATATATAATGTTCCAGTGTATAATGGGCCCAATCTATGATGCTCAAGTGCATGATGGGCCCCATATATAACTCTCCAGTGTATAATGCTCCCCATATATTGCTCCAAACATTAAAAAAAATGAAATACCTCTCCTCGCTGGGCACTGCTCTACTCTGGACTCCTCAGCTTCGCCATCTTCTAGCTCTCTGCACTTGGACTGTTCAGGCACAGGGCGCACAGACCTCATATCATCGTGCTCTTTGACCTGAATGTCACTGTCAGGAAACGCGGAAGACGTCACAGCGGTGGAGCAGGGAGAGGTAAGTATTGCAAGTGCTGGGGCCTTTGCAAGCAGAGGGGCCCACTTGTGGGCACAAGCACTGGCACAGGGTCTCTCATAGTACGCCGGTGTCTCTGACGGCAAGTGGGCCCCCCACTTGCCCGGATGCGCCAGGTGCTGACGCCGGCCCTGGGGAGGGGTACAGCCCAGTTAGGGAGGTGGAAAAACTGACATATGTTGAGGTGTAGGCTGGACGTTCAGCAGATGCAAATGGAGGAATTGGAGAAGTCAGAGGAAGAGGAGGACAAAGCGAGCCATTTTGCTGGCAACCTATGTGTCATCAGGGGAAGGTGGTACAAAATCCTTTGAAACCCAGGCATGGTTCATTTTAATGAAGGTGAGATCACCTACATTTTGGGTCGACAGCCGGGTCCTTCTTTCTGTCAGGATTGATCCAGCAGCACTGAAGACTCTTTCTGATAGCACACTACCAGCAGGGCAAGCAAGCTCCTGTAAGGCATATTGTGCCAATTCAGGCCAGGTGTCCAGTTTACAGGCCCAGTAGTCAAAGAGGAATGAACTGTGAGGGAGAACATTGATAGGGGAGGAGAGGTAATTTTGAACCATAGTTGACAACTGCTGTCTCCTGTCTGTTGCAATCGATTCAGTATTACCAGTCATGTGAGCAGTACTCGAGAAATCAGACCACAACATCATCATGAAACCCCTGTCTCCAACGTGCACCATGAACACCTCTTCCATTTGGCCCAGGACGGCTCGTGGTAGAACCTGCACCACTGCTGTGTCCTGGGAATGCCTCTAACAAACAGTTTACCAGAGTTGCTTGTTTGTTCGCCAATATTAGCTCTAGGTTCTCCTGTGGCATGATGTTCTGTAACTTGCCTTTATAGCTTGGATCGAGGATGCTGGCCAACCAGTAGTCGTCATCCTTCATAATTTTGGCAATGCGGGGGTCCCTTTGTAGGATCCGCAAGACATAATCACACATGTGGGCCAATGTTCCAGGTGTCAATGATGCACTGCCAGTGGTGGGTAGAGGAGCACTTTCTGCCAAATCCACATCCCTCCATTCACGCACAAACCCTGTACCTGACCTTGGCAAGCCAACATTTTCTCTTGCCCCATGAGAAGCATCCTCCTCCACAAAATAATTATCCCCCTCATACTCCTCCTCCTCCTCTTCTTCCTCTACCTCGTCCAGGACAGTTCCCTGAGCAGACAATGGCTGACTGTCATCAAGGCTTCCCTCCTCCTCCTCCTACTCTTCCTCTTCTTCCTCCTCCGCTGCAGACGCCTGATCCTTAATGTGCGTCAAAGTTTACATGAGCAGACGCATAAGTGGGATGCTCATGCTTATGATGGCATCGTCTGCGCTTACCAGTCATGTGCATTCCTCAAAACACTGAAGGACTTTACAGAGGTCTTTCAGCTTTGACCGCTGAACACCCGACAACTCGATGTCTGCCCTCAAACTGCCTGCCCGTGTATCCTCCCACAAATGCATTACAGCCTGCCTCTGTTCGCACAGCCTCTCAACCATGTGCATGGTGGAGTTCCACCTTGTTGCAACGTCTATGATTAGGCGGTGCTTGGGGAGGTGGAGCGATCGCTGCAGCCTCTGCATATGACTGGAGTCTACGGGCGAGAGACGGATGTGCGAGCACAGTCTTCGCACCTTATGGAGCAGGGCTGTTAACTCCAGATAATTATTTATGAAGAACTGCACCACCAGGTTCAAGGTGTGAGCCAGGCAAGGTATGTGTCTCAGTTTTGCAAGGGCTATGGCCGCCACAAAATTATGGCCGTTATCACTGACTACCTTGCCTGGCTCAAGATGTAGACTGCCCAGCCATGACTCAGTTTCTCACTGCAAGTAGTCGGCCAGTACCTCCGCGGTGTGTCTATTGTCGCCCAAGACATCATCTTTAAAATAGCCTGCTGATGCTTACCACTAGCTGTTCGGTAGTGGGACACCTCGTGTGCAACACTGGCAGATGAAGATGGAGTGCTTGCACGACTGCGCTCTGTCGACGAGCTTTCGGTTATGGAGGAGGAGGGGCGAATGCCTACAGCCAACTGTTGCCTATACCGTGGGCTAGGCAGCACTGTCCCACTGCCGCTGTCCCCTGTGGACCCTGCATCCACCACATTAACCCAGTGCGCAGTGATGGACACGTAACGGCCCTGGCCATGCTTACTGGCCCATGCATCTGTTGCAAGGTGCACCTTTCCACTCACTGATTGTTTGAGTGCATGGACAATGCGGTCTTTCACATGCAGGTGGAGGGCAGGGATGGCTTTTCTAGAAAAGATGTGCCGACTGGGTAGGTCATAGCGTGGGACAGCATAGGCCATGAGCTCTCGGAACGCTGCGCTTTCAACCAAACGGAAGGGCATCATCTCTAATGAGATCAGTTTGGCAATGTAGGCGTTCAAAGCCAGTGAGATTGTTGTATTCCGTCCACGCTTGCAAGTGAATGATGTTTACATGTCTAAGCATGCAACTGGTATTCACATTTTGGAGATTTTTCCCTTGGCTCAAGTCCTTCTGCACTCCTTACAGATAACCTATGCCTCATTAATAGGATTTTGGTCAAAAAAGTGCCACACTGCACTCTTCCTACTATGGGAAAACTTTTCAGGGCTTGCACGCTGTGCTAATTTGACTATCTGGCCAAGCTGTCGTGGAACTCCTTTTGTTTTTTTAACACGTTTTTGGACAGCTACGGGCCTGCCAGATAACCGCAGCTGCGTTGTCGATGCCTGCTGCGGATCCTCCTCCTCTTCTGAGCTATTGCCAGCGGCACGCTCTTCCCCAATGGATGCCAATCTGGGTCAACAACTGGGTCATCCATCACCTCCTCTTCAATTTCATCTGCACCTTCCTCTGTGTCACCGTGTAAGGTGTTAGAGTATGCGGGAAAGGGCGCCTGAGTTTCATCAGGGTCAGAATCTGGCTCAGTAGACTGCGAGGGCAATGCAGTGCTCTGAGTGAATGTACCAGCAGAATCATATAGCAGTGGCTGTGCATCAGTGCACTCCATGTCATATTCATCTTGGACTGGGGAATTCAGGATTTGACTTGATAACCCAGGCATGGTATGTGAAAAGAGCTCCAGGGAGTAATCAGAAGTGTGATCTGCCGTATCCTTCACTTTTGTTGGGGGTGAAGGACACAAGGAAAGGTGTAGTTCCTGACCAGGAGCCTGCAGTTTTTGAAACTTCAGAAGAGGAGGCGATAGAGCTGGAGGATGTTTCGGCAATGTAAGCCAAAACCTGTTCCTGATGCTCCGGCTTTAAAAGCGGTTTACCTACTCCAGAAAAGGGAGCCTTCCAGGCCTTCTGGAGCCAGACGATGACGCAAGCTCAACACCTCCTGCCTTAGGTGCTATTGTGCTTTTGGCACTACCAGCAGATGCACCACCACCACCATCAGTACCAGCTGGCCCCCCCTGCCCACGTCCATGGCCTCTTCCACCATACTTCCTCATGTTTGGGAAAATGTACCAAAAATACCAGCAGATATATGGTACTGTATCAGAAGTGTACAGCTGTATACGGTGAAGGGGAAAATTTAAATCTCCGTAAATATTTCTGGAGTCACACACAGACGCTCACTCAGTATGGATTAGACCAGAATATAAAATGCAGAAAAAGGGTACTGTGTTATGTTTCGGTAGCTGAGGAGTGCAGGTAAAAAGGCAATACACCAGAGCAGTTGGAATCTATGAGATTGCAGTACCCTGACTAACCACCACAACTAGAGGCAGCCGTGGAGCGTTCCTACGTTGGTCCTAGACGCCTCGTCACAGCCTGAGAAACTAATTACACCTAAAGATAGAAATAGGAAAGCTATCTGCCCCGGAGCAGAACCCCAAAGATAATAGAAAGCCCCCAAACATGTAATGGCGGTTAGACAAGAAGAAACACTGACACAGAAAGAAAATAGTATGAGCAAACGCTGGGGCCCAAACTAACTAAATAGAAAAGGATAGGAAGGGCACTTACTGCAATCCCAGAAAACCCTGAAAAGCACCAACTCTACTAATTTCAAAAACACCTGAGATCACACGACCTCTACCACCTAAATTAGTTCTCTGGTGTAACAAAATCAAAACAGCAGCCACTGAAAAAACTGCAAAAAGCAAAAGTACAAACATCAGTGGCTGAACTAACTGAGAGGGCAAAAGCCCCCGGAGGGGACCCTGAAGGCCCCCACAGAAGTGCAGGACAAAATGCAAAAATCTAGCACAAAAACAAAAAGAAGAAAATGTCTTATCTGATAGCAGGAGATGCAGACACGACACAGCAGGCTACAAGGGAAACAGGATTCAAGGATTGAGACCAGAACAATTGATCACCGGCAACCCTGATGGGAAGGTGACTCCCTTATATAAGACCAGTCAGTAACACCTGATTCCCAATCCTCACAATCTTCACTGGACAGACCAGCACCGCTTGTAACCACCAGAGGGAGCCTCTGCTCAGAACTCATCTCAAGCCCATTCACAACAGTACCCCCCCCTTGAGGAGGGGTCACCGAACCCTCATTTGAGCAACCAGGTCGGTCAGGATGAGTTCTATGATACGCACGGATAAGTCTCCTAGCATGGATGTCCGAAGCAAACACCCAAGAATTGTCTTCCTGACCATAACCTCTCCATTTAACCAAATACTGGAGTTTCCGTCTAGAAAAAGAGAATCTAATATTTTCTCAACCACATACTCCAGATTGCCCTCAACCAAAACAGGGTCAGGAGGCACAGCAGCAGGAACCACTGGCTCAACAAACCTCTTCAACAAGGACTTGTGGAACACGTTATGGATCTTAAATGTCCCTGGAAGAAGCAAACGAAAAGAAACAGGATTAATAATCTCCATGATCTTATAAGGTCCAATGAACCTAGGCTTAAATTTAGGAGATGCTACTCTCATAGGAATATTTTTTGAGGACAACCAGACCAAGTCCCCTACTTTAAACCGAGGACCATCAGTCCTATGCCGGTTAGCAAACCGCTGGGCCCTCTCCTGAGAGAGGGACAACCTCTCCACTACCTGGTCCCAAATCTGTTGCATACGCTCCACAACAGAGTCAACACCTGGACAGACTGAAGCCTCCGTCTGTCCTGAAGAAAATCGAGGGTGAAACCCAGAATTACAAAAAAAACGGAGACATCAAAGTGGCAGAGCTAGCCCTATTATTAAGAGCAAACTCAGCCAAAGGCAAAAAAGAGACCCAGTCATCCTGATCAGCAGACACAAAGCATCTTAGATAAGTCTCCAATGTCTGGTTTGTTCTCTCAGTTTGACCATTGGTCTGAGGATGAAATGCCGAGGAGAAAGACAATTGAACACCCAGTTTAGAACAAAAAGTCCTCCAAAATCTGGAAACAAACTGGACTCCTCTGTCAGACACAATGTTCTCAGGAATGCCGTGTAAACGAACCACGTGCTGAAGGAACAACGGCACCAATTCAGAGGAGGAAGGCAACTTAGATAATGGCACAAGATGTATCATTTTGGAAAACCTATCACAAATTACCCAGATGGCGGTCATTCTCTGAGAAACAGGAAGGTCGGAAATGAAATCCATAGAGATATGGGTCCATGGTCTCTTGGGCACAGGCAATGGCATCAACAAACCACTAGAGCGAGAGCAAGGCTTGGAGCGAGAGCAAGTCCCGCAGGACTGCACAAATTCCCTGACATCACGAGACAAGGTAGGCCACCAAAAGGACCGACTAACCAAGTCTCTGGTACCAAAAATTCCGGGATGCCCAGCCAATGCGGAACAATGAATCTCAGACATCACACTCTTTTTCCACTGGTCCGGGACAAACAATTTTTCCAACATGGCAGCACTCGGGCCTATCCTCCTGACACCCCTCCAGAGCAAGTCTCAAATTGGGCGAGATGGCGGAAAGAACTACACCCTCTTTCAAAATAACAGAAAGATCAGATAACTCAGGAGAGTCCGCAAGGAAACTCCTCGAGAGGGCATCCGCCTTAACATTCTTAGTGCCAGGAAGAAAGGAAACCACAAAATTAAAACGTGTGAAAAACAAGGCCCACCTGGCCTGTCTAGGATTGAGTCGCTTGGCAGATTCCAGATAGACCAGATTCTATGGTCCGTAAGGACCACCACCTGATGT
This sequence comes from Oophaga sylvatica, assembly GCA_033576555.1. NCBI lineage: Eukaryota > Metazoa > Chordata > Amphibia > Anura > Dendrobatidae > Oophaga > Oophaga sylvatica. The sequence continues at coordinate 253,816,844 of JARQOD010000006.1, forward strand.
TTGGCTCCCTCCAGCCAATGTCTCCACTCTTCAAAAGCCCACTTCATGGCCAATAACTCCCGATTACCCACGTCATAATTACGTTCAGTAGGAGAAAATTTTCGAGAGAAAAAGGCACAAGGGTTACTTTTAGAGGTCTCTGGATCTTTTTGGGACAAAACGGCACCTGCCCCAATTTCAGAGGAATCAACCTCCACCTGAAATGGCAGAGAAACATCAGGCTGCCGTAGAACAGGAGCAGAAGTGAATCTTTGCTTAAGTTCCTGAAATGCAGAGACTGCCTCAGGAGGCCAATTCACCACATCAGAACCCTTTTTGGTCAAATCAGTTAATGGTTTAACAATAACCGAGAAATTACCAATAAATTTACGATAAAAATTGGCAAAACCCAAAAATCTTTGAAGAGCCTTTAATGAAGTAGGTTGGACACAATCACAGATGGCCTGAACCTTGACCGGGTCCATTTCAATAACAGATGGGGACAAAATGAATCCCAGAAATGAGATCCTCTGTACGCCAAAAAGACACTTTGATCCCTTCACATACAGAGCATTCTCTCTCAAAATCTGGAATACAGTTCGAACATGTTTCACATGAGAGTCCCAGTCATTAGAAAAAATCAAGATATCATCCAAATAAACAATCAGAAATTTGTCCACAAAATCCCTGAAAATGTCATTCATGAAGGACTGGAAGACGGAAGGAGCATTAGTGAGCCCAAAGGGCATCACTAGGTACTCAAAATGCCCTTCAGGGGTATTGAATGCCGTCTTCCATTCATCCCCGTGCTTAATGCGAATAAGGTTATACGCCCCCCTGAGGTCAAGCTTGGTAAACCAAGTAGCGTTTTTTCACCCTGGAAAACAGGTCAGAAATCAAGGGTAACGGATATTGATATTTCACAGTAATATTGTTCAAAAGACGATAATCAATACACGGCCTTAATGAACCATCCTTTTTGGCCACAAAGAAAAAACCGGCACCTAAGGGTGAAGAGGATGGTCTGATATGACCCTTCTCCAATGATTCCTTGATATAAGACCGCATAGCGTCATGTTCAGGTACAGACAAGTTAAAAAGGCGACCTTTAGGGAATTTACTACCCGGCACTAATTCAATAGCGCAGTCATAGCTCCTATGGGGAGGCAAGGATGCAGATTTACTTTCGCTAAACACATCAGAAAAATCAATCAAAAAGTCAGGATCATCCTGAGCCTGGGAGGAGGCAGAAAAAACAGGAGTGTTGGTATTAACACATTGGCAGCCCCAACTGGTTACAGACACAGATTTCCAATCCAAAACAGGATTATGAGACTGTAACCAAGGGAAACCCAGTACGATAATATCATGCAGATTATAGAGAACCAAAAATTTGCAGCACTCCTGGTGATCAGGTTCAACCCTCATTATCACCTGAGTAGAGAACTGAGGTTTATTCTCAGCCAAAGGGGTAGAATCGATCCCCAGTAGGGGAATAGACTTCTGTAGGGGTATCAAGGGAAACCCACAACCTTTAGCAAAATCATAATCCATCAGGTTAATAGCTGCTCCAGAATCAACGAAAGCCTGAGCAGAAAATGAGGACAGAGAGCATATCAGAGTGACAGTTAATAAAAACTTAGTCTGAACATTACCCAAGACAACTGAGCGTGCAAAACGTCTTCCCCGCTTAGGGCAGACTGAAATAGCATGAGAGGCATCACCACAGTAGAAACATAACCCATTGCGCTTTCGAAACTCATGACGCTGTGCCCCAGACACCACTCTATCACACTGCATGGATTCAGAAGCAGGTTCACAAGGCAACACTATTCCACGCATACTTCTCCGCTCACGCAAACGTCTGTCAATTTGAATCGCTAATGACATAGAATCATTGAGACCAGAGGGGACAGGGAATCCCACCATAACATCCTTTACATTATCTGACAGACCCTTCCGGAAAAGGGCCGCCAAAGCGTCGTCATTCCACTTGGTCAGGACTGCCCACCTACGGAATCTCTGACAGTATAACTCAGCGTCATCAAGCCCCTGATTTAATGCCAACAAGGCTTTTTCAGCTTGATCAGTGACATTAGGCTCATCGTACAATAACCCCAAAGCCTGAAAAAATGCATCAACATCACTCAAAACAGGATCCCCAGGTGTCAGGGAAAAAGCCCAATCCTGAGGATCGCCGCGCAGGAGAGAGATGACAATTTGAACCTGCTGCGCTGCGTTCCCTGAGGACTTAGATTTTAAGGCAAAAAACAATTTACAATTATTTTTGAAATTCTGAAACTTAGCTCGATCCCCTAAAAACAAATCTGGCATGGGGATCCTAGGTTCCACAACAGGCAACCTAGCAAGATATGCAGCAATACTCTGAACCTCAGTGGCAAGCTGATCCACACGGCCAGACAACTGTGCAAACTCCATTGAGAGAAAAAATCCTCCCCAGCACCCAGAGATACAGAGGGGAAAAAAAAAAAAATGCAACAAACAGAAAAATATCTCTGACAACTCTGACAACCTTTTTTTTTTCTTTTTCTTTCACAATATTTTTCCCTTCTGTGAGTACCATACAATATTAAATTTTGGGCCGGTGATACTGTTATGATTCGGTAGCTGAGGAGTGCAGGTAAAAAGGCAATACACCAGAGCAGTTGGAATCTATGAGATTGCAGTACCCTGACTAACCACCACAACTAGAGGCAGCCGTGGAGCGTTCCTACGTTGGTCCTAGACGCCTCGTCACAGCCTGAGAAACTAATTACACCTAAAGATAGAAATAGGAAAGCTATCTGCCCCGGAGCAGAACCCCAAAGATAATAGAAAGCCCCCAAACATGTAATGGCGGTTAGACAAGAAGAAACACTGACACAGAAAGAAAATAGTATGAGCAAACGCTGGGGCCCAAACTAACTAAATAGAAAAGGATAGGAAGGGCACTTACTGCAATCCCAGAAAACCCTGAAAAGCACCAACTCTACTAATTTCAAAAACACCTGAGATCACACGACCTCTACCACCTAAATTAGTTCTCTGGTGTAACAAAATCAAAACAGCAGCCACTGAAAAAACTGCAAAAAGCAAAAGTACAAACATCAGTGGCTGAACTAACTGAGAGGGCAAAAGCCCCCGGAGGGGACCCTGAAGGCCCCCACAGAAGTGCAGGACAAAATGCAAAAATCTAGCACAAAAACAAAAAGAAGAAAATGTCTTATCTGATAGCAGGAGATGCAGACACGACACAGCAGGCTACAAGGGAAACAGGATTCAAGGATTGAGACCAGAACAATTGATCACTGACAACCCTGATGGGAAGGTGACTCCCTTATATAAGACCAGTCAGTAACACCTGATTCCCAATCCTCACAATCTTCACTGGACAGACCAGCACCGCTTGCAACCACCAGAGGGAGCCTCTGCTCAGAACTCATCTCAAGTCCATTCACAACAGTACTGTATCAGAAGATACCAGTTGTATATAGTATAGGGGAAAATTTCAATCTCCGTATATATTTCCGGACTCACACACAGACGCTCACAGGCTCAGTATGGATTAGACCAGAATATAAAAAGCAGAAAAAGGGTACTGTATTACAAGATACCAGGTGTACATAGTATTGGGGAAAATTGTAAATCTCCGTATATATTTGCAGAGTCACACACAGTTGCTCTCTGGCTCAGTATGGATTAGACCAGAATATAAAAAGCAGAAAAAGGGTACTGTATCAGAAGTGCACAGCTGTTTACAGTGTAGGGAAAATTGTAAATCTCCGTATATATTTCCGGAGTCACAGACAGACGCTCTCAGGCTCAGTATGGATTTGAACAGAATATAAAAAGCAGAAAAAGGGTACTGTATCTGAAGGTACCAGGTGTATATAGTATAGGGGAAAATTGTAAATCTCTGTATATATTTCCGGAGTCACAGACAGACACTCTCAAGCTCAGTATGGATTAGACCAGAATATAAAAAGCAGAAAAAGGGTACTGTATCTGAAGATACCAGGTGTATATAGTATAGGGGAAAATTGTAAATCTCCATATATATTTCCAGAGTCACAAACAGACGCTCTCAGGCTCAGTATGGATTAGACCAGAATTTAAAAAGCAGAAAAAGGGTACTGTATCAAAAGATACCAGGTGTATATAGTATAGGGGAAAATTGCAAATCTCCGTATATATTTCCGGAGTCACACACAGATAGTCAGCATGAATTTGTCCGTGATACCAGCCGGTACACAGTAGTGTGTGAGGAGCGTACAGCTCTATATGGTGTGGTAAAAAATGAACGCTCGGTAACTGTGCAGAAAAAAAGAATAAAAGTATTAGTCCTGTGTAAAAAGCAGTCTGCACAGCAGTGTACACAGAGCAATACAGTCATGGCCAAAAGTTTTGAGAATGACACAAATATTAATTTTTACAAA
>JARQOD010000006.1:253821358-253858384 GCA_033576555.1 Oophaga sylvatica
TAAAAAAGGGTTGAAGAAAAATTTTATGAAAAAGTGATGCTGTGAAGATTATGAAGGGAAAGTGTGTAAAAAGTTAAAAGGTGAAGAGCATGGAAGTTGTGAAAATACATTTTGCCAAAAATAGAAAAAGGTTAACAAACATGGGTCAATTTCTTCAACCCAAAAAGTATTTCCAAAAAAAAAAAATTAATGCTATTCCATTGGATTGGTTAAACATCTATGCCTTTAATGTCTCCTCACCTCCCCAATACATTCCTACATTTACTCTTTGTTGTTTTCCTTCATGTACAATTAACCAAAAGGCAAGAATGGGTTTTTTTTAATTCCGATATTTTGTTCCCATAGACTTACATTGGATTTCGGTATCGGTATGGGTATCGCCGATATTTTTTGGGTATCGGCGATACCTTTCCGATTCCGTACTTTTGGATATCGGAAAGTATCGCTCAACTCTAGTCCACTTTGCTCATGAGATTAAAAATACAAAACAAATTTTGTTCTAAATGTGATACAGCCCGCCATATCCCATGTTGTAATTTTGTGATGGTAAAAATTGTTCTGTGTGTAGATCTGTTGCACAATAAAAAAATTTGGGGGGGGGGGCAGTTGCTAACGTGATTCTGCATGCCATATATCACGTTGTCATTTAGTGGCAGTGAAACTGAACTGTCGGCATAGCTCACGCAGATTAAAAAAAAATTCTGTTGCTAAACGTGATTCAGCCCACCATATCCCACATTGTAATTTTGTGGTGGAGAAATTAAGCTGTCTGCTGAGCTCATGCACATAAAAAAAAAAATTCTGTTACAAACGTGAGACAGCAGGTTAGATCTGAGTTTGAAATTGTTAAATTGTTTTGATCTTGTATTCAATTGTATACAGAATGAAAAAACAGGAGGACAGGAGTCTATGCTAATTTATAAAAATACCAATTTTATTTAACAATATAGAAAATATTAAAAACACGTATGCAAAAGAAAACACACAATTTAGTAAGAAAGTGAGCAAAAACAAGTATGGCATATTACACAGGGTCACAGTGTGACTTAAACCTTAGCATGTAGCATGGATACCCTGCTACCACATTCAAGCATGCAGGACAGAGAGGGTATGTGTATAAAAAGTATACTCCACCAAATGCAGCAGAAACAGATTATGTATAAATAAAAAAAAAGTAAAAGAAGTGCAATTGGTTCTCAAAAAATCATACTCTTAATACTGGGTCATATGAGTATAACACCCCAGGTCGGTATCAAATATACCAGTCCAGAACAAATCTATGTAGACTACAATAAATAAAGAGTTTGAGGATTTAATAAGTGATAGACATTGAAAGTGGAGCAAATGATGAATAATCCCTCTCAATAGTACCTGAGGAAGGAAATTGTACCGAAACGTACGTCGGGGATCGGGTCTCCTGCTTCCCACATTTCCAACATGACGGGTAACTATTGAGAGGGATTATTCATCATTTGCTCCACTTTCAATGTCTAGGGCAGCATGGTGGCTCAGTGGATAGCACTGCAGCCTTGCAGCGCTGGAGTCCTGGGTTCGAATCCCACCAAGGACAACATCTGCAAGGAGTTTGTATGTTCTCCCCGTGTTTGCTTGGGTTTCCTCCCACACTCCAAAAAAACATACTGATAGGGAATCTAGATTGTGAGCCCCATCGGGGACAGCGACGGCAATGTGTGTAAACTGTAAAGCGCTGCGGAATATGTTAGCGCTATATAAAAATAAAGATTATTATTATTATCACTTATTAAATCCTCAAACTCTTTATTTATTGTGGTCTACATAGATTGTTCTGGACTGATATATTTGATAATGTTTTGGAGAGTTTTTCTATTATCAATTGTATACAGACCTCATCCACAGTTAAAAAATACTTTCTTTTGTTAGTAACGTTATATAGCAGGCTAGATGTCAGTTTGAAAATTTTGGGTGCTATTGTTCTCCATACAGGGGTACACATGATAAAATCAAAATTGATTTTCTTACTATTGTGCTACCAAAAGCAGGCTACATTTAATCTTTTCATTCTTTGCTGCACATATTGTTTTCCATACAGGGGTACACATGATAAAATATAAATTTGTTCTGTTAATACTGTGCTCCAAAAGTTTGGCCACATCTGAGGTTCGTTTGTACTCTGATTCTGCTGTATCCAAGGCTCGTCCACAGTAACAAATCAAATTTTTTTCTGTTACTATTGTCCTACAAAAAACAGGCCACATTTTATCTTTTAATTATTTTGGGCTGGAATAAATTTATTATGCTTTGCTTATATAATACTACCTTATTCCACAGTGTTTTACATACATTATCATCACTGTCCCCAATCTAAATTCCCTATCAGTTTGTCTTTGGAGTGTGGGAGGAAACCAGAGTATCAGGCATAAACACATACAGAACATACATACTCATTGCAAATATTGTCCTTGTTGGGATTTGAACCCAAGACCCCAACGCTGCAATGCTAACCACTGAGCCACCATGCTCCTCTATTGTGGTATTTTGCTGGTACTGTGCTCCAGGCCAAATTTCACAACATAAATTCTTAGTGCTAATAGCGTGGTCCTTAACCCCTTACTGCCATCGGACGTACTATCCCGTCCATGGTACCTGGGCCCGTATGACCGGGGACGGGATAGTACGTCCAGCCCTTTAATGCGACATTGTGACTTAAGTCGCAATGATCGCATTAAAATTCCGACGCCATCTTACCTCAGGAGAGATGGCGCCGGCATCCCGGGGTCTGTCACCGCCCACCCTCACTCCCGATCGCTGTGATTGGCTGTTCAATTCTGAACAGCCAATCGCAGCCTTTCTCACTGTTTCAGCCAATCCGATGGGCTGAAACAGTGAGATCCCAGGCTAGAATCGAGTACCGATGTACTCGATCCTAGGCCTGGGCATAGAAAGGAGCAGACCCCCCCTGGATTGGCGCGATCGCCGATCACATCGATCGCGCCAATCGCAGGGCACAGCCGCGGTGTATCCGCGCTGTGCCCTGCCTGTACCTGCCTGGATCGGTGCAGTAATAGCACCGATCCTAGGCCGGAGCCTAGGACAGGCCCAGTAGGGCCTGCAGCTGCTGATTGGCGCGATCGATGTCATCGACGATCGCGCCAATCACAGGGCACAGCAGCGGTGTGACCGCTCTGTGCCCTGCTTCCTGACCTGCCGGTGACCTGCCTAGGAATCGGAGCAGTGAGCTCCGATTACTAGGCCGGTGCCTAGCAACCGGCAAAACAAGGGTCTCCTCTGATTGGTGGGATCGATGTGATCATCGATCCCACCAATGACAGGTCACAGCAGCGATGTGACCGCTCTGTGACCTGTCTGCAAACTGGATCTGACCTGTCTGACCGCACTGCAGGGGTCCTCACACTTGCTGAGGATTCCTGCAGTGCGGTCACACGCCAGATCTCCTCCTGTGCTGGGCCTTGTGGTGCCACAGTAGCCTGTGACACCACAACTCCTGCTGAAGAAAGAAGAGAGAAGAAAGAAGAGAGAAGAAAGAAGAGAGAAGAAAGAAGAGAGAAGAAAGAAGAGAGAAGAAAGAAGAGAGACTACAAACGTGAGTTTTTGAGCCCCGATCCCTGCCCGATCCACCCCAATCCCCCCCATTCCCCCCTCCCCCCTTCCCTTTCCCCCTCTTTTTACCCCCCTTTGCACACATTTAGCAGCCGCCGAGCGTTGATTGGTGACGCAGTTCACCGATCAACACTCGTGCTCGTTTTTTTTGCACCCCCCTCCGTGCGCACTTCCAGCAGCCGCGGAACTTTGATAAGTGACACCAGTCACTTATCAGAGCTCGTTCCTGCAGTTTTTTTTTTTTTTCACTCCCCTTTCCGCCACTCCTGTGCGCACTTCCAGCAGCCGCGGAACTTTGATAAGTGACACCAGTCACTTATCAGAGCTCGTTCCTGCAGGTTTTTTTTTTTTTTCACCCCACTTTCCGCCACTCCGTGCGCACATCTAGCAGCCGCTGAACTTTGATAAGTGACACCAGTCACTTATCAGAGCTCGTTCCTGCAGTTTTTTTTTTTCACACCACTTTCCGCCACTCCCGTGCGCACATCTAGCAGCGCGGAACTTTGATAAGTGACACCGGTCACTTATCAGAGCTCGTTCCTGCCGTTTTTTTTTTTTTTTCACTCCCCTTTCCGCCACTCCTGTGCGCACTTCCAGCAGCCGCGGAACTTTGATAAGTGACACCAGTCACTTATCAGAGCTCGTTCCTGCAGTTTTTTTTTTTTCACCCCACTTTCCGCCACTCCCGTGCGCACATCTAGCAGCCGCGGAACTTTGATAAGTGACACCGGTCACTTATCAGAGCTCGTTCCTGCCGTTTTTTTTTTTTTTTTCACCCCCCTTTCCGCCACTCCTGTGCGCACATCTAGCAGCGCGGAACTTTGATAAGTGACACCGGTCACTTATCAGAGCTCGCTCCTGCCGTCTTTTTTTTTTTTCACTCCCTTTCCGCCACTCCTGTGCGCACATCCAGCAGCCGCGGAACTTTGATAAGTGACACCAGTCACTTATCAGAGCTCGTTCCTGCATTTTTTTTTTTCACTCCCCTTTCCGCCACTCCTGTGCACACATCCAGCAGCCGCGGAACTTTGATAAGTGACACCAGTCACTTATCAGAGTTCGTTCCTGCAGGTTTTTTTTTTCACTCCACTTTCCGCCACTCCCGTGCGCACATCTAGCAGCCGCGGAACTTTGATAAGTGACACCGGTCACTTATCAGAGCTCGTTCCTGCCGTTTTTTTTTTTTTTTTTTTCACTTCCCTTTCCGCCACTCCTGTGCGCACATCCGGCAGCCGCGGAACTTTGATAAGTGACACCGGTCACTTATCAGAGCTCGTTCCTGCCGTTTTTTTTTTTTTTTTTTCACTTCCCTTTCCGCCACTCCTGTGCGCACATCCGGCAGCCGCGGAACTTTGATAAGTGACACCGGTCACTTATCAGAGCTCGTTCCTGCCATTTTTTTTTTTTTTTCACTTCCCTTTCCGCCACTCCTGTGCGCACATCCGGCAGCCGCGGAACTTTGATAAGTGACACCGGTCACTTATCAGAGCTCGTGCCTGCTGGTTTAGACTTTTTTTCACAGGCATTTTTTTCCCTATTCTCTTTCTTTTCTTTTAGCTTTTTCCTTTCAGCATAGTTTGCACCAACCACTATCCCCCCCCCACACACACACAGTTATAAATAAAGTTCACACAAAGCACCACATTCACAAAAAAATGTCCCGCTCGTCACGTTCTTCCCAACAGCGCTATTCAGTGGAAGAGGCATACGCTTTACTTGCCTCTGACACTGATAGCGAGGGAGAGGATCCCACATTTCTTTACTTTTCAGATTCTTCATCCTCTTCTTCTTCTTCCTCCTCTTCCTCATCTTCCTCCTCGGGTCCTGCGGAACCGCCACGCAGACGCCCCAGGACAGAAGATGAGGCAGCGCCCACCCTGGAAATGAACCAGCGCACCCCTCTTCGGACCCATATGGACCCCGCCCCCCGAAAATTACGAGCCACTGATTCCTGATTTTGTGGCAGAATCAGGAATCAAGTTTGACACCACGGGCCTCAGAGAAATAGACTTTTTCAAAGTCTTTTTCTCTGAGGATTTTATTAACCTCGTGGTGGAGCAAACTAATTTGTACGCTCGGCAATTTTTGGCGCAAAACCCAGTGTCATCATTTTCCAACTGGTCTCCTGTAGACGCAGGTGAAATGATGCAGTTTTGGGGCCTGGTCCTCCATATGGGGATCCTGAAGAAGCCAGAACTTCGGCAATATTGGAGTGTTGATATTTTATACAACACTCCACTGTTCCGAATGGTCATGGCTCGGACGCGTTTTGAGGCCATCCACAAATTCCTGCATTATAATGATAATGCACAGTGTCCCCCACAAAATGACCCAACTTTGACCGTCTGTTCAAAGTTCGGCCGGTCATCGAACACTTCAGCAAAAAGTTTGCTGAAGTGTACGTGCCCCAAAGGGACATCTGCGTGGATGAGTCCTTGGTTCATTTTAAGGGACGGCTCAGATTCCGCCAGTACCTGCCCAGCAAGAGGGCAAGGTACGGAATTAAACTCTACAAGCTGTGCGAGAGTACCTCAGGGTACACGCACAGCTTTAGAGTTTACGAAGGAAAGGACACCAGGATTGAACCCCCTGAGTGTCCCCCCGTCCTGGGATGTGAGTGGGAAAATTGTGTGGGATTTGGTGCACCCACTGCTGGATAAGGTTATCACCTTTACACCGATAACTTTTATTCCAGCGTCCCACTCTACAAATCCCTCTCTGCGCGAGGTACCGCAGCTTGCGGTACCGTCCGCAAAAATCAGAGAGGCCTCCCGAAGACGCTACTTGGGCAGATGCTCAGAAAGGGTGAGAGCAGAGCCCAATGTAGCGACCACCTGTTGGTGGTCAAGTACAAGGACAAGAGGGATGTCCTTCTCTTGACCACCATACATGGTGATGGCAGCGCCCTCAGCACTGTACGGGGTACCTCTACACAGGTCCGCAAACCGGACTGTGTACTGGGGTACAATAAATACATGGGGGGTGTTGATCTCTCTGATCAACTCCTCCAACCGTACAGTGCTTTGAGAAAGGCCAAGGTGTGGTACAAGAAGCTGTCCGTGCACATCGTCCAAATGGCAATGCTCAACGCTTTCCTGCTGTCACGATGTGCACGCAACAGCGATACGACGTACCTTCAGTTCCAGGAGGTAGTGGTTAAGGCCCTGATGTTTGGCGCTCAGGAAACAGCGGGCCCCAGTACTTCTGGAACTGAAGGTGCTCGTATCATACCAGGTCAGCATTTCCCGGGGGTGGTCTCGCCAACTGGAAGCAAAGGTAAGCCGCAAAAAAGGTGCCGAGTGTGTTACAAAAGGGGAATACGCAAGGGACACCACTTACCAATGCGACACCTGCCCGAAAAACCTGGCCTGTGTATGAAGGATTGTTTCAAATTGTACCACACCTCAATGCACTACTAATTTACTTTACAGGAAAGATTAGTTCCAGAAGGGGGGCACATTTAGAAAAGTTCCTTGGGAGTCTACTTTCCAAAATTATGTCACTTGTGGGTTTTTTTTTACTGTTTAGGCACATCAGGAGCTCTGCAAACGGAACATGACGCCCGCAGACCATTCCATCAGTCTGCATTCCAAAACGTCACGACTTCCCTTCTGAGCCCCGACTTGTGCCCAAACAGTTTTTTCCCACATATGGGGCACCCGTGTACTCAGGACAAATTGGACAACAATTTTTGGTGTCCAATTTCTCCTCTTACCCTTGGGAAAATAAAAAATTGGGGACTAAAACATCATTTTTGTGAGGATAAAAGTAGGATTTTTTTTTTTTACACCTGGGCATTATAAACTTTAGTGAAACACTTGGGGGTTCAAAATGCTCACCACACACCTAGGTAAGTTCCTTAGGGGGTCTAGTTTCCAAAATGGGGTCACTTGTGGGGGTTTCCACTGTTTAGGCACATGAGGGGCTCTGCTAACGGAACATGACGCCCGCAGACCATTCCATCAAAGTCTGCATTCCAAAACGTCACTGCTTCCCTTCTGCGCCCTGCCATGCGCCCAAACAGTGGTTCCCCCCCAACTATGGGGTATCAGTGTACTCAGGACAAATTGGACAACAACTTTTGTGGTCCAATTTCTCCTGTTACCCTTGGGAAAATAAAAAATTGGGGACTAAAACATCATATTTGTGGAAATTTTTTTTTTTTTATTCACGCCAGGGCATTATAAACTTTAGTGAAACACTTGGGGGTTCAAAATGCTCACCACACACCTAGATAAGTTCATTAGGGGGTCTAGTTTCCAAAATGGGGTCACTTGTGGGGGTTTCCACTGTTTAGGCACATGAGGGGCTCTGCTAACGGAACATGACGCCCGCAGACCATTCCATCAAAGTCTGCATTCCAAAACGTCACTGCTTCCCTTCTGCGCCCTGCCATGCGCCCAAACAGTGGTTCCCCCAACATATGGGGTATCAGCGTACTCAGGACAAATTGGACAACAACTTTTGTGGTCCAAGTTCTCCTGTTACCCTTGGGAAAATAAAAAATTGGGGACTAAAACATCATATTTGTGGAATTTTTTTTTTTTTTTTATTCACGCCAGGGCATTATAAACTTTAGTGAAACACTTGGGGGTTCAAAGTGCTCACCACACACCTAGATAAGTTCCTTAGGGGGTCTAGTTTCCAAAATGGGGTCACATGTGGGGGGTTTCCACTGTTTAGGCACATCAGGGGCTCTGCTAACGGAACATGACGCCCGCAGACCATTCCATCAAAGTCTGCATTCCAAAACGTCACTGCTTCCCTTCCGAGCCCTGCCGTGTGCCCAAACAGTGTATCCCCCCAACATATTGGGTATCAGCGTACTCAGGACAAATTGGACAACCACTTTTGGGTCCAATTTCTCCTCTTACCCTTGGGAAAATAAAAAATTGGGGACTAAAACATCACTTTTGTGGAAAAAAAAAATATATTTTTTTTTTCACGCCAGGGCATTATAAACGTTAGTGAAACACTTGGGGGTTCAAAGTGCTCACCACACACCTAGATAAGTTCCTTAGGGGGTCTAGTTTCCAAAATGGGGTCACATGTGGGGGGTTTCCACTGTTTAGGCACATCAGGGGCCCTCCAAACGCGACATGGCGTCCGTTCGCAATTCCAGCCAATTTTGGTTTGGAAAGTCAAACGGCGCTCCTTCCCTTTCAAGCCCTGCCGTGCGCCCAAACAGTGGTTCCCCCCCACATATGGGGTATCAGCGTACTCAGGACATGTTGGACAACAACTATTGGTGTCCAATTTCTCCTCTTACCCTTGGGAAAATAAAAAATTGGGGACTAAAACATCATGCTTGTGGAAAAAAATATGATTTTTTTTCTTCACGGCTCTACATTACAAACTTGCGTGAAGCACTTGAGGGTTCAAAGTGCTCACCACACATCTAAATAAGTTCCTTAGGGGGTCTAGTTTCCAAAATGGGGTCACATGTGGGGGGTTTCCACTGTTTAGGCACATCAGGGGCCCTCCAAACGCGACATGGCGTCCGTTCGCAATTCCAGCCAATTTTGGTTTGGAAAAGTCAAACGGCGCTCCTTCCCTTTCAAGCCCTGCCGTGCGCCCAAACAGTGGTTCCCCCCACATATGGGGTATCAGCGTACTCAGGACATGTTGGACAACAACTATTGGTGTCCAATTTCTCCTCTTACCCTTGGGAAAATAAAAAATTGGGGACTAAAACATCATGCTTGTGGAAAAAATATTGATTTTTTTTCTTCACGGCTCTACATTACAAACTTGTGTGAAGCACTTGAGGGTTCAAAGTGCTCACCACACATCTAGATAAGTTCCTTAGGGGGTCTAGTTTCCAAAATGGGGTCACATGTGGGGGGTTTCCACTGTTTAGGCACATCAGGGGCCCTCCAAACGCGACATGGCGTCCGTTCGCAATTCCAGCCAATTTTGGTTTGGAAAAGTCAAACGGCGCTCCTTCCCTTTCAAGCCCTGCCGTGCGCCCAAACAGTGGTTCCCCCCACATATGGGGAATCAGCGTACTCAGGACATGTTGGACAACAACTATTGGTGTCCAATTTCTCCTCTTACCCTTGGGAAAATACAAAATTGGGGACTAAAACATCATGTTTGTGGAAAAAATATGATTATTTTTCTTCACGGCTCTACATTACAAACTTGCGTGAAGCACTTGAGGGTTCAAAGTGCTCACCACACATCTAGATAAGTTCCTTAGGGGTCTAGTTTCAAAAATGGGGTCACATGTGGGGGGTTTCCACTGTTTATGCACATCAGGGGCCCTCCAAACGCGACATGGCGTCCGTTCGCAATTCCAGCCAATTTTGGTTTGGAAAAGTCAAACGGTGCTCCTTCCCTTTCGAGCCCTGCCTTGCGCCCAAACAGTGGTTCCCCCCCACATATGGGGTATCAGCATACTCAGGACATGTTGGACAACAACTTTTGTGGTCCAATTTCTCCTCTTACCCTTGGGAAAATAAAAATTTGGGGACTAAAACATCATGCTTGTGGAAAAAATATGATTTTTTTTCTTCACGGCTCTACATTACAAACTTGTGTGAAGCACTTGAGGGTTCAAAGTGCTCACCACACATCTAGATAAGTTCCTTAGGGGGTCTAGTTTCCAAAATGGGGTCACATGTGGGGGGTTTCCACTGTTTAGGCACATCAGGGGCCCTCCAAACGCGACATGGCGTCCGTTCGCAATTCCAGCCAATTTTGGTTTGGAAAAGTCAAACGGCGCTCCTTCCCTTTCAAGCCCTGCCGTGCGCCCAAACAGTGGTTCCCCCCACATATGGGGAATCAGCGTACTCAGGACATGTTGGACAACAACTATTGGTGTCCAATTTCTCCTCTTACCCTTGGGAAAATACAAAATTGGGGACTAAAACATCATGTTTGTGGAAAAAATATGATTATTTTTCTTCACGGCTCTACATTACAAACTTGCGTGAAGCACTTGAGGGTTCAAAGTGCTCACCACACATCTAGATAAGTTCCTTAGGGGTCTAGTTTCAAAAATGGGGTCACATGTGGGGGGTTTCCACTGTTTATGCACATCAGGGGCCCTCCAAACGCGACATGGCGTCCGTTCGCAATTCCAGCCAATTTTGGTTTGGAAAAGTCAAACGGTGCTCCTTCCCTTTCGAGCCCTGCCTTGCGCCCAAACAGTGGTTCCCCCCCACATATGGGGTATCAGCATACTCAGGACATGTTGGACAACAACTTTTGTGGTCCAATTTCTCCTCTTACCCTTGGGAAAATAAAAATTTGGGGACTAAAACATCATGTTTGTGGAAAAAATATGATTTTTTTTCTTCACGGCTCTACATTACAAACTTGCGTGAAGCACTTGAGGGTTCAAAGTGCTCACCACACATCTAGATAAGTTCCTTAGGGGGTCTAGTTTCCAAAATGGGGTCACATGTGGGGGGTTTCCACGTTTAGGCACATCAGGGGCCCTCCAAACGCAACATGGCGTCCGTTCGCAATTCCAGCCAATTTTGGTTTGGAAAAGTCAAACGGCGCTCCTTCCCTTTCGAGCCCTGCCGTGCGCCCAAACAGTGGTTCCCCCCACATATGGGGTATCAGCGTACTCAGGACATGTTGGACAACAACTTTTGTGGTCCAATTTCTCCTCTTACCCTTGGGAAAATAAAAATTTTGGGACTAAAACATCATGTTTGTGGAAAAAATATGATTTTTTTTCTTCACGGCTCTACATTACAAACTTGCGTGAAGCACTTGAGGATTCAAAGTGCTCACCACACATCTAGATAAGTTCCTTAGGGGGTCTAGTTTCCAAAATGGGGTCACATGTGGGGGGTTTCCACTGTTTAGGCACATCAGGGGCCCTCCAAACGCGACATGTCGTCCGTTCGCAATTCCAGCCAATTTTGGTTTGGAAAAGTCAAATGGCGCTCCTTCCCTTTCAAGCCCTGCCGTGCGCCCAAACAGTGGTTCCCCCCCACATATGGGGTATCAGCGTACTCAGGACATGTTGGACAACAACTTTTGTGGTCCAATTTCTTCTCTTACCCTTGGGAAAATAAAAATTTGGGGACTAAAACATCATGTTTGTGGAAAAAATATGATTTTTTTTCTTCACGGCTCTACATTACAAACTTGCGTGAAGCACTTGAGGATTCAAAGTGCTCACCACACATCTAGATAAGTTCCTTAGGGGGTCTAGTTTCCAAAATGGGGTCACATGTGGGGGGTTTCCACTGTTTAGGCACATCAGGGGCCCTCCAAACGCGACATGGCGTCCGTTCGCAATTCCAGCCAATTTTGGTTTGGAAAAGTCAAACGGCGCTCCTTCCCTTTCAAGCCCTGCCGTGCGCCCAAACAGTGGTTCCCCCCACATATGGGGTATCAGCGTACTCAGGATAAGTTGGACAACAACTTTTGTGGTTCAATTTCTCCTCTTACCCTTGGGAAAATAAAAATTTGGGGACTAAAACATCATGCTTGTGGAAAAAATATGATTTTTTTTCTTCACGGCTCTACATTACAAACTTGCGTGAAGCACTTGAGGGTTCAAACTACTCACCACACATCTAGATAAGTTCCTTAGGGGGTCTAGTTTCCAAAATGGGGTCACGTGTGGGGGGTTTCCACTGTTTAGGCACATCGGGGCCTCTCCAAACGCGACATGGCGTCCGTTCTCAATTCCAGCCAATTTTGGTTTGGAAAAGTCAAACTGCGCTCCTTCCATTCCGAGCTCTGCCGTGTGCCCAAACAGTGGTTTTCCCTCACATATGGGGTATCGGCGTACTCAGGAGAAATTGCACAACAACTTTATCAGTCCTTTTTCTCCTTTTTCCCTTGTGAAAATAAAAAAAATGTTTGTAAAAGATCATTTTTGTGACTAAAAAGTAAAATGTTAATTTTTTCCTTCCATGTTGCTTCAGCTCCTGTGAAGCACCTGAAGGGTTAATAAACTTCTTGAATGTGGTTTTGAGTACCTTGAGGGGTGTAGTTTTTAGAATGGTGTCACTTTTGGGTATTTTCTGCTATATAGACCCCTCAAAGTGACTTCAAATATGAGGTGGTCCCGAAAAAAAATGGCTTTGTAAATTTTGTTGTAAAAATGAGAAATCGCTGGTCAACTTTTAACCCTTATAATTTCCTAACAAAAAAAAATTTTGTTTCCAAAATTGTGCTGATGTAAAGTAGACATGTGGGAAATGTTATTTCTTAACTATTTTGTGTGACATATTTCTCTGTTTTAAGGGAATAAAAATTCAAAGTTTGAAAATTGCAAAATTTTCAAAATTTTTGCCATATTTGCGTTTTTTTCATAAATAAATGCAAGTTATATGGAAGAAATTTTACCACTATCATGAAGTACAATATGTCACGAGAAAACAATCTCAGAATCGCGAAGATCCGTTGAAGCGTTCCAGAGTTATAACCTCATAAAGAGACAGTGGTCAGAATTGTAAAAATTGGCCCGGTCATTAACGTGCAAACCACCCTTGGGGGTGAAGGGGTTAAACCATGCCACATTTAAGCATTGGAAAGGGCTTGGAGAAGTATTTCTTGCTTAAAGTTTGATCAGCAACTGGTGGATGAATGACAGTTGCAGGCCTTGTGCTCTGATAGCTGTGCCAAATTCAGGCATCACAAATGAAGAAGACTCAACTTGGAGAGCAAATATTTCCACAAATTTTGGTCAGATAAAACAAAAAAGTGGCATCAATTTCTATTTTTTTTTTATCACTTATACATTGATTTACAGACATTTACAGACATTAGTGGCACTGTTCCTATTGGGACTCACAATCTAAATTTCCTATCAGTATGTCTTTGTAGTGTGGGAAGAAAAATGAGTACTGGGAGGAAACCCTCGCAAACATGGGGAGAACATACAAGCTCCTTGCAGATGCTGTCCTTGGTGGGGTTGGAACCCAAGACTTCAACGCTGCAATGTTGCTAATGTTTTTTCGTTGATGACTCAATGTTCCTGGGGTTGGAAGCCTATCACTGCGATGCACACTATGTGCCTCACTGCTGTCTTGGGGAAAACCACTGCCAAGATTGTCTTTAAGCATGTTTTGATACTGCAGCATGGGCGCGTCCCTTTCCAGGCGGGAAGCAACTGGCAAAATTTACTTTTGTATTGTGGATAGAATAGATTGGCAACCAGTAGTCAGCATTATTTTGAATCCTAACAATATGGGTAACAATCATGTTGCAGATAGTGCTGCAAGAAGGCGCTTATGGGTCGGTTTCTTTCATGAGGTCCAAGTCCATAGTGTGTTGGTGGTGGGATAACACTCAAGCTTGCTTCCTCCATCCTCTACTGGCAACCACGGACAACAGAGTGGGAATCATTATGCTCTTCATCTCCTAACTGTTGTGCATCCATCACCTCTTCCTTTTCGTCCTTCTCCAATTGTTCCTCCCATGGCAACCACCTGAGAGTCAACAGTCCAGAACTTAGAGATATTGTTAACCCTTACGCATCCTCCTTTGCTTCCTCCTCTTCCCCGTGTCCACCACCTCCTCCCGCAGACTATTCAAAGTGTTCTCTAGCATGTAGATGACTGGAATAGTGATCCTGATGATTGTATCGTCAGCGCTATCCATCTTAGTAGCCATTTCGAAAACGTACAGAAGGGTATAGAGGTCCTTCATATGTGATCAATCCACAAGTGTGAATTGCATCACGTCCATACTGCGTTGGACCTGGCTATGCAAAATGTCTTAATGCACCAGGCCTCAGTGCTGCTGCCACAGTCGCTGTAACATGTGCAGAGTTGAATTCCATGGTGTCATCGCATATCAACCGGTTAACCAGTAGACCAAAAGATCTCTTTACCAACTTAAGTGGAATGGTATAAGTGAACACACAACAATGGTTTCTGCATCAGCACATCCAGGCTGGGACAGTGGTGGAGAAATTCCTTTACCATCAGGTTGAGGATGCGAGCAATGCAAGGCACGTGTGTGAGGTTGCCCTGGAATAGAGCTACCACCATGTTTGCAGCATTATTGCACATGGCCTTCCCTGGCTCCAGATTCAGTGGAGACAACCATTGCTCAAAGTCGGCATGGATAGCTGTCCACAACTATTGATCCATATTACTGTGATCTCCAAGGCATATTAATTTAATCACTGCCTGATTGCAGTGAGCCCTGGCAGTGCAGTATGAAGGGGGGATTATCTCTGCACTGTTGGAACATGTGTCTCAATAAGGCAGAGGTTGAGGGTGCAGGTGGAGTCTCTATAGGAGGCGGAGGAGGCAGAAGCACTGGAGTAAGTTTTAGATACAGAGGTTGTCCGACAAGCCCCGGGAATTCCAAGACTTGGTGTCTAGTGGTGGTGTGAGATATATATATATATAGCTCATTGATATATATATTTCATAGAGAGATAGCAGAATAGCCGTTTATTCATTTGTCAGCTTCTGTAAAATCATTGCAGAAGCCGACAGGATAGGAGACATGGTTTACATACAGTAAACCATTGCAGAACAGTTCGATTCATATATGTCACTGACTACTACTATTAGTAGTATATGTGTGTGAAATTTGGGAGCTGTAGGTATTTAATAAAAGAACGTATTCACAGAAAAAACTGGCATGGGCTCCCGCGCAATTTTCGTCGCCTGAGAGGGAAAGCCAGTGACTGAGGGCAGATATTAATAGCCTAGAAAGGGACCATGGTTTTTGTCCTCCCCGGCTAAAAACATCTGGCCCCAGCCACCCCAGAAAAGGCGCATCTACAAGATGCCCCAATTCTGGCACTTTGCCTCTCTCTTCCCACTGCCCTGTAGTGGTGGCATATGGGGTAATAATGTGTTATTGTCACCTTTGCATTGTAAGGTGACATTAAGCCTGGCTTAGTAATGGAGAGGTGTCAATAATACATCTATCCATCACTAATCCTGAAGTTTGTAAAGGGTTAAATAAATAAACACACACGTAGAATACAAGTAGAATAAAGTATTTTAATGAAATGACAGACCACACATTTTTGTCATCTTTATTCTTCTGCTAATCCAAATGATGCCCCCGATCTCCTGTAAAAAATAAAACATAAAAAAACAACAATATACTATACCTGTCCAGTGTACTGTCAGTCCTAGGCTGTAATCCATATCTGGGGAATATATAGTTTACAACCGGCAGCGGTGCTAATGCGACCGCCCCGGCTGTAAACCACTGAAGAATGAATGAGAAGCTTCTGACAGCAGCATCAGTGACTATCACTGACAACGTCACTGATGCTCCGCTCACTCACAGGCTGACCCGCGGTGAACTCTGCAGCGTGAGAAAATGCCTCCATTTTGTCTGCTCTCAGATCTGGGGGAATGTGAAAAATGTAGTCCACCATATGAGAGCAGCAGCAGCAGCAGTGGTGTCCAACTGCTGGATTCAGGTTTCAGTGAGATTCAGAAGGTGGAGTGAAAATGAAAGGAAGAAGTTGTGGATAAATGGGAGTTTATTACTTACTGACTGTGAGATGCAGAGGCACAATTAAAAGAGACAGGAGAAGCCATGCAATGAATGTTAATAATATTAGCAGGGTTCCTATGTTCAGCAAAAAAGAGAGTTATATTTACCAGTGGAAGAAGGGCCAGCGTTATTGGAGATGTTGACAGCAACTAGGAGAAATAGAGAATGAGTAGGTGGTTCAGTAATTTGTGCAAGCATTTTGTGCGCTGTAGCCTGTATGGTGGTAGTGCATAGCTTGGAGTGTTTGTGAGTAAAGCGCCATGGGAGCTGTATATTGGAGAGGGGAAGAGAGAGGGACTGATGTGGAGAGAGTGCACAGAATGTGTAAAAGTGCAGCAGAAGTGAAAGAAAGCAGCAGCTGGAAAATAGATGAAGCAAAGAATTATTTAAAATAAAACTATGCAGCACAATTGAACAATAATCATGTCTGTGTGAATATCTTGCATAGCTTACCTGTTTCCTACCCTGCCCAACTGTGCATACACTTCGACAATATTGCACTTAATAGTTAATAGTAGTGTAACACCTCTTTAGTCCTGCACTGCACACATACAGCTAGCAGTCGCTCTAAGAAAATATAAGTCCATTCATTTTGGGTTGCAAATGTGATATTCTGTTAGCTATAAGGTTGTGTTAGCTAATGCTCAACCACCATGACATTAAATTACACGTGCTAAGCTAAGTTACTCAGTGCACAGATAGAAATAAATTGATCAATGCGCTCTCGGCTGCTGAAGCCTACATTTTCTAGTCCTGACATAAAATATCTCCATTTTCTTTTCTAAAACTCACAGTTACAAAAATAGATTATGGACCTTTCAAACCTGTGTGCAATCTTGTACAATTTATTATTCCTTGTACTGTTCTCATCTCTCTGTTTTCACAGTTCAGTGAGCCCGTTTGCTAGCTTTTGTTATACAAAATGTTTGATCATTAAATAAGTATCTCTATCAAGGAGCTACCCTTTACTTACTTCATTATTACTCTATTCCAGTCCCTACAATAATCACGGTTGTACAGCCCCAATAGACTTCAATATCAATTTATTATTATTTAATGTTTTAATTTTTTTCCCTCTCAGGTTGGGATATGCATTTTAAATGGGCTATACAGTGGTGTAGGGGGCTTAGCCTCTATAAAAACTAAACTAGCACCCATGGCGTGGCTAAGTTTGGTGCACCATTACACCATCTCCTTTGCATGTTAAGGCCTTTCTTCCACTTCTGATTGACAGTGCACACTTCCTAAAGCGATCACAGCCTGAATGTTGCTACATGTATACAGCCATGTGGGCACACAGTCACCACATGCGTTCTCCTCCCTGTCTCCTTTCTTCTGATGCCACTCACTGAACTAATATACTGGGAAATGCATTTTTGGTTGATGGAATCCATTCAATGTAGAAGTTTCCTGTCGTACAGAATATCCCTTCTCTCTGGTCTCTCCACGCTGGATACTCTTACAACACACTGACAGTGCGCTCTCTTGTAATCTCGATACTTCTGATCAGAGCTGGCAAGGGTGCGCACTGTCACTGTGCATATTGTGCAGTGACAAGAATCTACTAAGCATCCATTGGAATTGACAACTGATGCCTGCTCAATACAGCATGTACTAACCCCACCTCTGAAATGGGTGTCAGCCTTCTGCAACCACTCACTTCACTATGGTGGTGCAGGGAGAGTTTACACTATATAGAGAAAGGACTTCTTAAATCGTTCCTCCGCACAGTGGTTAACAGACTTCCCTGTACACATATGCAGACAGTCAATCAAAGTGCCATATAGTGAGGAGTGAATGTAGCCCTGCACTGGCCCTATGACTGGAAGCGAGTGGGCTCAAGGAGGATAAAAGTTCATTTTCTCTCTGTAGTTGTTGTTCCAGTAAGAAAGGCAATCATTGTTTTAATGCTATTCACCTGCAGATTAGCCTTATGTTTTGTTGGTAAATAACATTTAAAAAAATGTCCAAAAAGAGAAAAAGGTGGCACTCACCCTAGTGGAAAACTTCTGTGGACAATGGTCGTTTCACACTAACTGCCCTTCAATGGGTCCTGTGTTCAGAAGTTGTGATGAGAAAATGAACATGAGCAACTGTGTAATATATCTTATCTTAGCAATCGGCTTCTTTCTCTGCCAGAATTGATCAGTCATTATGAAAATTCTCAATTGTGAGGTAAATTCTGTATTCAGTGAAGACATTTTCCCATTAATGACATAGGCGATGGCAGCTATTACTGATGAGCTTCTATGTAGACAGGAGAGGGAGGAGCTCTGCATGTAGCTCCTCCCTCCTCCTGTCTATCTAGAAGTGTATCCTTAGCAGCTGCCATCTCCTATCTCAGGGAAAGTGAGGTAAATTCTGCATTCAGTGAAGACATTTTCCCATTACTGACATAGGCGATGGCAGCTATTACTGATGAGCTTCTATGTAGACAGGAGAGGGAGGAGCCCTGCATGTAGCTCCTCCCTCCTCCTGTCAACGTAGAAGTGTTTTCTTAGCAGCTGCCATCTCCTATCTCAGGGAAAGTGAGGTAAATTCTGCATTCAGTGAAGACAAAGTTGAGAATTTTGATGAATGATCACTTCTGGCAGATAAAGAAGCTGATCTCTCAGATAACATATATTACAAAGTTGCTAATGTTCATCTTCTCATCATAACTTCTGAATTTTCAGGCCTCCTCACATTATGCCAGGAATTCCAGTTCGGATAAGGACAGGGAGCAGGGGCGGAACTATAGTGGAAGCAGGGGAAGCAGCTGCCACAGGGCCCGGGCTAGAAGGGGGCCCGTCCCTGCTGCAGCTGCCCTGTGATTTAGGAGCAAAAAGGGGGGCCCGAGCACGCTGGCAAATGGATCCGCGCTCGGGCCCCCTCCCAACATTTTGTTCAGGCTTCTGACTCTGAACGCTGATGCATAACAACACTGTGTTGTTTTAAAGAGACACTACAGTGATGTAAATGCAGACAGCGAACAGAAATGAGCACTGTAGCTTTAAGCTGCGGCCCAGTGCATTATGGTCCGTCTGTCACAGCGTGTGTGCATGTGGGGGCGGACAGCAGACGGCCAGGCAGACCACATGAAGCAGCAGGCTGACTGGACAAGCAGGTGGAAGCCCGGGCGAGCAGGGTGAGTACCGTGAGTCTCTCAACAGTGAGAAGAGGCCTGGCTGCTCAATGGTGACTGGGAGGGCAGGTGCAGGCAGGATCTAACAGGGCCCACATTCAACAGGGCCCAGGCCCCAGGCTGCAGTGCAGGGGGCCCACATTCAACACAGGGCCCAGGTAGCAAGGGGCCCGCATTCCAACAGGGCCTCGGGCTCCTGGGCCCTGTTTGACGCAAGCCTCAAGTCACCACTAACCTCCCCCTGGGCCCTGTTGGGCACGGGACCTCAGTCACCAGTAGCCTCCCCCTTGCCCAGTAACAGCCTCATGGTTGCTACAAGTGACGAGTGACACCCTGATCTCTGCTACATGTGACAAGTAACAACCTCAGCTCTGCTACATGTAACAAGTAACAACCTCAGCTCTGCTACATGTGACAAGTAGCAACCTCGGCTCTGCTACATGTGACAAGTAGCAACCTCAGCTCTGCTACATGTGACAAGTAACAACCTCAACTCTGCTACTTGTGACAAGTAGCAACCTCAGCTATGCTATTTGTGACAAGTAACAACCTCAGCTCTGCTTATGTGACAAGTAACAACCTCAGCTATGCTCATGTGACAAGTAGCAACCTCAGCTCTGCTACATGTGACAAGTAACCTCAGCTCTTCTACATGTGACAAGTAGCAACCTCAGCTCTGCTACATGTGACAAGTAACAACCTCAGCTCTGCTACATTTGACAAGTAACAACCTCAGCTCTGCTACATTTGACAAGTAACAACCTCAGCTCTGCTACATGTGACAAGTAGCAACCTCGGCTCTGCTACATGTGACAAGTAACAACCTCAGCTCTGCTACATGTGACAAGTAGCAACCTCAGCTCTGCTCA
The DNA here is from genome assembly GCA_033576555.1 of Oophaga sylvatica. Classification (NCBI taxonomy): domain Eukaryota; kingdom Metazoa; phylum Chordata; class Amphibia; order Anura; family Dendrobatidae; genus Oophaga; species Oophaga sylvatica. The sequence continues at coordinate 253,841,402 of JARQOD010000006.1, forward strand.
TGTGACAAGTAACAACCTCAGCTCTGCTCATGTGACAAGTAACAACCTCAGCTCTGCTCATGTGACAAGTAACAACCTCAGCTCTGCTCATGTGACAAGTAGCAACCTCAGCTCTGCTCATGTGACAAGTAGCAACTCAGCTCTGCTCATGTGACAAGTAGCAACCTCAGCTCTGCTACATGTGACAAGTAACCTCAGCTCTGCTACATGTGACAAGTAGCAACCTCGCTCTGCTACATGTGACAAGTAGCAACCTCGCTCTGCTACATGTGACAAGTAGCAACCTCGGCTCTGCTCATGTGACTAGTAGCAACCTCAGCTCTGCTACATGTGACAAGTAACCTCAGCTCTGCTACATGTGACAAGTAGCAACCTCAGCTCTGCTACATGTGACAAGTAGCAACCTCAGCTCTGCTACATGTGACAAGTAACCTCAGCTCTGCTACATGTGACAAGTAACAACCTCAGCTCTGCTACATTTGACAAGTAACAACCTCAGCTCTGCTACATGTGACAAGTAGCAACCTCGGCTCTGCTACATGTGACAAGTAACAACCTCAGCTCTGCTACATGTGACAAGTAGCAACCTCAGCTCTGCTCATGTGACAAGTAACAACCTCAGCTCTGCTCATGTGACAAGTAACAACCTCAGCTCTGCTACATGTGACAAGTAGCAACCTCGGCTCTGCTACATGTGACAAGTAACAACCTCAGCTCTGCTACATGTGACAAGTAGCAACCTCGGCTCTGCTACATGTAACAACCTCAGCTCTGCTACATGTGACAAGTAGCAACCTCAGCTCTGCTCATGTGACAAGTAACAACCTCAGCTCTGCTCATGTGACAAGTAACAACCTCAGCTCTGCTACATGTGACAAGTAACAACCTCAGCTCTGCTACATGTGACAAGTAACAACCTCAGCTCTGCTACATGTGACAAGTAGCAACCTCAGCTCTGCTACATGCGAGGAGTGACAGCCTCATCTCTGCTACATGTGCGGAGCGACAGCCTCAGCTTTGCTATACAAGTAGCAGAGCTGAGGCTGTCACTCCTCACATGTTGCAGAGATGAGGCTGTCACTCCTTACATGTAGCAGAGCTGAGGCTGTCACTCCTCGAATGTAGCAGAGCTGAGGCTGTCCCTACTCACATGTAGCAGAGCTGAGGCTGTTCCTCCTCACATGTAGCAGAGCTGAGGCTGTCACTCCTCACATGTAGCAGAACTGAGTCTGTCACTCCTCACATGTAGCAGAGCTGAGGCTGTCACTCCTCACATGTAGCAGAGCTGAGGCTGTCACTCCTCACATGTGTAATTGGTGAGGGCGTGGTGCAGAAGTACGGTATACAGAACAATCTTAGATTATTCTGTATACCGGACTGTTGTTCTACTGAATAAATCATCCGTTTTGAAAGCAATTTGGAGGCTGGATTACAAGTTTCTTCACATATTTACTCTGGAGAAAGCCTACCTTCGTCACTACCTCAGTTGCTTCCTGGGAGTTGGTTCTTTTCTGTTATTTCACTATCATTACTCCAAAAACCTCTAATTTTGGATAATAAAGGTATCTTTCTTAACACAACTTGGGTAGACCGGGATTGGTAACGCGCGCGAGGGGGGGGGCCCCATTGTGAAGTTTGCTGTGGGGCCCTGCCGTTCCTAGTTACGCCCCTGACAGGGAGTGAGCATAATGTCATGACAATGTGATGTGCATTGTGACCTTGCACGCGCATGTGCATTTTCAGAACCGTCCTCTCATCAAAGTTGAAAGTCCTAGCTTATCATGACGAAGCCCGAGGATCCAGTGCTTGGTATTGGTGATAAGATCCAACAAGGACAGAACAGGATGACAATAAGGAGCAGAGAGGCCGGTGAAGTGAGCGGTAAGGTTAGTTTTTTTTTTACTTTTTAACCTTTTGATGGTCTTTACAGTTCCATTTTGCTGAATCGGTGCAGCGAATTACAAAAACTAAATCTTGGCAAATGTGTATTTTTGGAATATTGAAGCAGAATTTAATTGCACTTGAATATATTCGTTCATCTCTAGCAAAAAAGTATGCTCTCATAGATAATATATTTGTTGTAAAAGTTCCTTTCAGAATAAATACTATATTTATTGTGCTATATCTGATTTCAAGATTTATTCAAAATCATATAGTTGAGAATCCATCACCTGTGTGCAGCAATGAAATTTATAAAATATATATATACCGTATATACTCGCGTATAAGCAGAGATTTTCAGCCCATTTTTTAAGGCTGAAAGTCCCCCTCTTGGCTTATACGCGAGTCATATACCAGGAGTCGGCGGGAGAGGGGGAGCGCGGATGTCAGAGAGCATACTCACCCCCTCCTGGCACGGTCTCTGCAGCCCCTGCTTCTCCCAAGGTCTCTGGCGCCTGTGTTCAGGGTTACGTGGTACCGCTCATTAAAGTCATGAATATGCACATATTCATGACTTTAATGAGCGGTACCACATGACCGCTGAAACCTGGAAGTGCAGAGGCACTGAAACGATGGAAGAAGAGGGGCTGCAGAGACTGTGCGCCATGAGGGGGTGAATATGATGGGGGAGGATGAGGAGTAGAGAAATATTCACCTGTCCCCGTTCCACCGCCGCTCTGTCCTCCGCGTCCTCTGACTGTGACGTTCAGGTCAGAGGGCGCGATGACGTAGTCAGTGCGCGCCCTCTGCTGAATGTCACTGCAGAGTACCCGGAAGACAGAGCAGCGGTAGAGGTGGAACGGGGTCAGGTGAATATCGCAGGTGCCGGGGGCCTGAGCCATCGGCGACACCGGCACCTGGCCACCATAGCGCGCTGGTGTCCCCGCCTGATCAGGACACCGGCACCTGGCACCCAGCGACGAGAGGTGAGTATGTCATTTTTTTTTTTTATTGCAGCAGCAATATATAGGGGGTATTTATCTATGGAGCATCTTGTTGGGCCACCATTAACCCTTGTGCAGCATTTTATGGGGGGTATTTATCTATTGAGCATCTTGTTGGGCCACCATTAACCTTTGTGCAGCATTTTATGGGGGGTATTTAACTATGGAGCATCTTTTTGGACCTCTATTAACTGTTGTGCAGCATTTTATGGGGGTATTTATCTATGGAGCATCTTTTTGGGCTACCATTAATCCTTGTGCAGCATTTTATGGGGGGTATATTATCTATGTAGCATCTTTTTGGACCACCATTAACCCTTGTGCAGCATTTTATGGGGGTATTTATCTATGGAGATTCTTCTTGGGCTACCATTAACCCTTATGCAGCATTTTATGGGGGGTATTTATCTATGGAGCATCTTTTTGGACTACCATTAACCCTTGTGCAGCACCACCCTCAGCTTATACATGAGTCAATAAGTTTTCCCAGTTTTTTGTTACAAAATTAGGGGTCTCGGCTTATACACGGGTCGGCTTATACACAAGTATATACGGTAATCAGAAAACATGTAAAAGAAGACTGAACAGAGAAGCAATTAGGAAATTTCTTTAATCAAAGTGTATTAGTGTATTTGGTGTTCACATGTTTTGTGTTTTGTATCTAAAGATTCTTTACTCATACAAGTGAGTTTTAGTGTACTTTTCTATGACCATCCAATGTGAATATTGATTCCACATCCTGATAGGTTCAGTTGAAGGTTGGTTAAAACATTTCTATAGCATATAAATATACATAGTGAAAGGCATTCTGCATGTTAAAATCGACTTATCTAATGTTTTAAGCTTACAAAATCACTTTTTTTCTATGTGAAAATATCTATAAATGTAATTTTATTATTGTCTTTTGTCTGTTGTTGGTGATTGTTCTGGAATTTGGGACCAAACTCCAGACAGATAGCTTTCGCAATCATATGGCGCAATTGTATTAATTTGGTCCTATCTCAAATATCATATAGGGCTCTTTGACCTTTATATATTAGGATATATATTGTGCACTAAGCACTAATCATCACACTAGATTATGCTAGTTAAAAATCAGCAGCGATTAGCCTCCCAAACATGTTTCATCATGTGGCATCATCAGAGGTTTGAAGCTATAATGAATATAGCCTCAAACCCCTGATGATGCCGCATGGTGAAACATGTTGGAGTGCACAAAAATGTGGATGAGGGTTCCTTTTTGTAATCCCACCTATTTGGACTCCCACAAAAAGTGCTGCTCATTGACAGTAAATTACAATGGGAAGAACAGCAGGTAGTTGTGATTATGTCTCATCATTTCATTCTTCCTGGAGTGCCGAGAGGTCAACAGAAATACAGATAACTTTTAAAAAATCTTGAGCTTATTTTTGCGTGTTCATGGTATTTATTTAAATTGTATATAAGAAATAGTTTCCAGTGCCGACATTCACTTAAAGTAAATTGTACTGTGGTTCTATAAAATAAGAAAATCATCTGCCACTGGGAATAAGAAAATCTCTGCAACCTTTCATATTACTATCATGTCATATCTATAGCTACAGGGGATGACACCAGCCATAATATTACATTAGCAAATTGATATTTTGGACATTTTCTTTTACCTTTTACATAGTATACAGCAGTGCTCAAAAAAGACGAAGAATGTTTGTAGTCCCAGTCATGAGGAGAAGGAAGTGTGGTTATCTTTCCAAGAGTCCGATATAACGCTGCATGTTGTACTTGAAAGCCACAACCCGTTTCATTAAAAAGTGACATTTCTGTAACTCTACTGCACTTGTTTTTTTAGCAATCCATGTTTGTCTTATTATGTGAATTAAAATGCTACGTTCCCGCGGGCTGAGTTCATCAAAGAATTCTACAACGGAAAAAGACAGATATAGCTTGATAGAGACCAATATGATATAACTACTTACTGACAAAACATTACAGCCCCAGGGCCACCCGTGAGGAAAGCAACTGCTCTCTTACTCACCGTGTATACTTTTATATATGATCACTTTCCATTTAAAAGATGCTACTTCTATTTTAGAACAAATGTCAATCCATGTTGCAATGAAACCAAGTTGACATTTTGAAACTTTCCTATAAGCAAAGGGATTACTTTAAAGAGCTCGGTATGATCTCATCACTTATCACTTGGAATTCTGAAGTTGACGACCGTAGCAGGGGCAAATCAGCATCATACAACGTGTAGAATTACAAAGGATTTGACTAAGCCCGATCCCCGTCAGAAAACTATTGAGCTCCTGACACTAGGTGAAAAAGTGTGTCATAGCCTACGGCAGGAAACAAAAAATAAAAATAAATAAGATGTATCTTATTGGAATGAAAACACGTAAACTTTAACAATTATGCATTCTTTTCTAAATGGGGTGGGTAGAGGGAAGATTTTGAGAAATGTTTTCCTAAATAACGCATTGAATACCATACACTTTTGTTAGGGTAAAACTGTTGTTGTGCTTCAGTTCCATAGTAGATTGCTGATTAGTGTTGAGCACTCCGATACTGCAAATATCGGGTATCGGCCGATATTCGCTGTATCGGAATTCCGATTCTGAGATCCGATATTTTTTGCATATCGGATACCGAAATCGGAGTTTTCCTGTAAAGTCTGTGGGGAGTTCCTGTGTCACAGAACGAAGTACGTGACACAGGAACTTCCCGAAAGTGTCATTGTCAGTGTCGGTCGGGTCTGTCAGGAGTCAGGACTCAGCAGAGTCAGCACTTACTTGGCAGAAGATCCCCGGTGGTCACGTCCTCCTGGATGGCCACCATTACCCTCTCCTTGGCGGTCACGTGCAGCTTCTCGCGATAACTGCACGTGCTGTAGGGTACTGGGTAATCTCGGCCAGCTGTACTCTCGCGACAGCTGACCGTAAAGCAGTCCGGTTGATGTCACCGCCGGGGAATCTCCTATGGTAAGCAGCTCTGCTGTTTCTGGATGTCAGGCTGAGCCTGGCATGCAGATGCAGCAGAGCTGGACTCGTCGTGGGACACTCGTTATTTTGGACTGCGTCGGACAGGGAGTATTTGTGTTGGTTAGGTATTTTTGTTTTTTTACAGGAGATCGATGGCGTCGCAGGATGAGCGTACAATAAAAATAATGAAAACTGTGTTGTGTTTTATTTCATTAAAAGACTTTATTCTGGCTGTGTCTTTTTTTAAAAATTTACAAACTTTATGATTAATAATGGATCGGTGTCTTATTGACGCCTCTCCATTATTAACCGGGCTTATTGTCACCGTTCAATCAAAGGTGACATTAACCCCTTATTACCCCGCTTGCCACCGCTACAAGGCAAGTGGGAAGAGCCAGGTAAAGTGCCACAATTTGCGCATCTTTGGATGCGCCATTTGTGGGGCTGCTGCAGCCTGGTATTTTTAGGCTGTTGAGGGCCAAAATCCATGGGCCTTGACAGTCTTTTAATACCAGGCCGCAGCAGTCTGCTTTTTACTTGGCTGGTTAACAAAAATAGGGGGACCCCCACGCCATTTTTTTTTGTTGAGGGGATCTCCTATTTTTGTTAACCAGCCAAGCTAAGCAGACTGCTGTGGCCTGGTATTATCAGGCTTGCAAGGTTCATAGATATTGGATCCTTACCAGCCTGAAATACCAGGCCTCAGTAGTCTGCTTCATCTGGCTGGTTAACAAAAAAAGGGGGGACCCCACACCATTTTTTTTCGAGGGGATCCCCTATTTTTGTTAACCAGCCAAGATAAGCAGAGTGCTGTGGCCTGGTATTAGCAGGCTTGCAAGGTTCATGGATCTTGGATCCTTAACAGCCTTAAATGACTGGCCTCAGTAGTCTGCTTCATCAGGCTGGTTAACAAAAATAGGGGGGACCCCAAGCCATTTTTTTTTCGAGGGGATACCCTATTTTTGTTAATCAGTTCACTTCAGGTCAGCCGGGATTCCCTCTGACGTCACTGATGCTGTGCGGTGTCTCTGGCTGACCTGAAGTGAAAGTGGGAAGCAACCAATTAAGCTTCCCAGCTAACCACTTCCTCTCCTGTCAGCCAGGAGAGGAGATGATTCATTTGGGGGTTTACTGCGAGGCTGGCAGCATTAGCTGCGGTCCCTGCAGTAAACGTTAACCCTTTCAGAAGGATGACATCGGGGGACCTGACTGAACAACGGATAGGTAAGAATAATGTTGCTTTATTATTTTATTTTTATTATAGGTGAACAAGGACTTCGATTGAATTTACCAGTACAATTAAATATGGTCAAAAACTGTGTATTTATTTCATTAAAATGATTTTTCGTTAATGTGTGTGCATTTTTTTTTATTTCATACAATAGGATTAATAATTGATAGTTGTCTAATTGACAGCTCTCAATTATTAACCTGGCTTAAAGTCACCTTTCAATAGCAAGGTGACTTTAACCCATTATTAACCCATTCGCCACCGCTACAGGGCAATGGGAATAGACAGGCTAAGTGCCAGAAAGGCCGAATCTAATTATAGATTTGCCTTTTCTGGGGTGTCTGGGGGCAGATGTTAGTAGCCAGTGGGGCCCAAAAATAATGATTCCTCTCTGGGCTATTATTATCTGCCCCCGCTCGCTGGCTTTGTCTGTCTGGTTGAGAAAATAGTGCGGAAGCCCACGCATTTTTTTTCAACAATTTTACACCTCATATATATATACATGTCATTGTGACATATATATATATATATATATATATATATATATATATATTTATAGTACATACACTTCTACATAGTATAATAGCCGCTAATTCAATTGCCGGCTTTTGTGAAATTACAGACCCGACATGAAATGACACATGGTTTACATAGAGTTAACCATGTCATTTTATGTAGTTTGATATATGGTTTTCACTAACAATTACATGAGTGTATGTGTGCAAAATTTGACACATGTAGGGGTTAATTAAAGGTGTAAATTCGTAGAAAAAAAAGGCATTTTTTTTACAACGAATTTACACCTTTAATTAACTCCTACATGTGTCAAATTTTGCACACATACACTCATGTTATTGTTAGTGAAAACCATATATCAAACTACATGAAATTACATGGTTAACTCTATGTAAACCATGTGTCATTTCATGTCGGGTGGTTCTGTAATTTCACAAAAGCCGGCATTGCCGGCAATTGAATCAGTGGCTATTTTACAATGTAGAAGTGTATGAACTATAAATATATGTGTATATATATATATGTCACAATGACATGTATGTATATATATATATATATATATATATGTGTATTCTATGTGTGTATATCTAGTGTTTACAAGGAAAGAAAGGGTTTATTTTAATTACGATATTTCTGTCCCATTGACTTCCATTGGGTTTCCGGTTTCGGAATCGGCGATACCCGCTACTTTTTGGGTATCGGTCCGATCCAATCCGATCTGATACTTCTTGATATCGGGCAGTATCGCTCAACACTATTGCTGATGAAACTCGTATCACTATTGGCATAGAAACGAAGCGGAACCTCCAAGTAAGACCCATGAGTTGTAAAGCGCTGAAATAGCTAGAAATATGGCAATGTGCTGTGAGAGACAAATGTAACCACATAAAATGCATTCTCTCTTTTTCATGTGCTCCTTCTTGGTATCTGTTTACAGTAAAAATAAAAGGTATATGATACCGAAACAAAAATTAAGTATTTTTTTCATAATTTGCAAATCATTAACCCCTTTAGGTAATAACTCAGGAACGCTTCAACGGATCCTAGCGATTCTGAGAATGTTTTTTCGTGACATATTGGGCTTCATGTTAGTTGTAAATTTAGGTCGATAATTTTTGCGTTTATTTGTGAAAAAAATGAAAATTTGGCGAAAATTTTGAAAATTTTGCAATTTTCAAATTTTGAATTTTTATTATGTTAAATCAGAGAGTTATGTGACACAAGATAGTTAATAAATAACATTTCCCACATGTCTACTTTACATCAGCACAATTTTGGAAACAAAATTTTTTTTTGTTAGGAAGTTATAAGGGTTAAAAGTTGACCAGCGATTTCTCATTTTTACAGCAAAATTTACAAAACCATTTTTTTTAGGGACCACCTCACATTTGAAGTCACTTTGAGGGGTCTATATGGTAGAAAATACCCAAAAGTGACACCATTATAAAAACTGCACCCCTAAAGCTACTCAAAACTACATTCAAGAAGATTATAAACCTTTCAGGTGCTTCACAGGAACTAAAGCAACGTGGAAGGAAAAAATGGACATTTTAATTTTTCCAACAAAAATTTTCTTTTAGCATCAATTTTTTCATTTTTGCATGGGCAACAGGATAAAATGGATTCTAAAATTTGTTGGGCAATTTCTCCTGAGCACACAGATACCTCATATGTGGTCATAAACCACTGTTTGGGCGCACGGCAGGGCTCAGAAGGGAAGGAGCGCCATTTGACTTTTTGAATGGAAAATATGCTGGAATATTTAGCGGTTGCCATGTCACATTTGGAGAGTCCCTGTGTGCCTAAACATTGGAGCTCCCCCACAAGTGACCCTATTTTGGAAACTATACCGCCCAAGGAACTTATCTAGATGCATAGTGAGCTCTTTGAACCCCCAGGTGCTTCACAAATTGATCTGTAAAAAAAAGAAAGTACTTTTTTTCACAAAAATTTCTTTTAGCCTCAGTTTTTTCATTTTCACATGGGCAACAGGATAAAATGGATCCTAAAATTTGTTGGGCAACTTCTCCTGAGTACACAGATACCTCATATGTGGTCATAAACCACAGTTTGGGCGCACGGTAGGGCCCAGAAGGGAAGGAGCGCCATTTGACTTTTTGAATGGAAAACTAGCTCCAATCGTTAGCTGTCACCATGACGCGTTTGGAGAGCCCCTGTGTGCCTAAACAGTGAAAAAAACCCACATGTGACACCATTTTGGAAACTAGACCCCTTATGGAATTTATCTAGATGTGTTGTGAGCACTCTGAACCCCCAAGCGCTTCACAGAAGTTTATAACGCAGAGCAGTGAAAATAAAAAAAATCATTTTTTTCCTCAAAAATTATTTTGCTATTATTCTGTTATTTTTTATTTTCACAAGGTAACAGGAGAAATTGGACCACAAAGTTGTTGTGCAATTTGTCCTGAGTACACCAATACCCCATATGTGGGTGGGAACCACTGTTTTGGCGCATGGGAAAGATCAGAAGGGAAGGAGTGCCATTTTGGAATGCAGACTTGATGGAATGTTCTGCGGGCGTCATGTTGCGTTTGCAGAGCCCTGATGTGCCTAAACAGTAGAAACCCCCCACAAGTGACCCCATTTTGTAAACTAGACCCCGCTAGGAACTTATCCAAATGTGTGGTGAACACATTGAACCCCCACGTGCTTCACAGAAGTTTATAATGCAGAACCGTGAAAATAAAAAATAATTTTTTTCCTCAAAAACTGATCTTTTTAACCCGCATTTTTTTATTTTCACAAGGGTAACAGAAGAAATTGGACCCCAAAAGTTGTTGTACAGTTTGTCTGAGTACACTGGTACCCCATATGTGAGGGGGAACCACTGTTCGGGCACACGTTGGGTCTCGGAAGGGAAGTAGTGACGTTTTGAAATGCCAACTTTGATGGAATGGTCTGCGAGCGTCATGTTACGTTTGCAGAGCCCCTGATGTGCCTAAACAGTAGAAACTCCCCACAAGTGACCCCATTTTGGAAACTAGACCCGCAAGGAACTTATCTAGATGTGTGGTGAGCACTTTGAACCCCCAAGAGCTACACAGAAGTTTATAACGCCCGGGCATGAAAATAAAAAAATCATATTTTTTCCACAAACATGATCTTTTAGTCCCCAATTTTTTTATTTTCCAAGGGTAACAGGAGAAATTAGACACCAAAAGTTGTTGTCCAATTTGTCCTGAGTACGCTGATATCCTACATGTGGGAGAAAACTACTGTATGGGCACACGTCGGGGCTCAAAAGGGAAGTAGTGACGTTTTGAAATGCCGACTTGATGGAATGGTCTGCGGGCATCATGTTACGTTTGCAGAGCCCATGATGTGCCTAAACAGTAGAAACCCCCCAAGTGACCCCATTTTGGAAACTAAATCCCCCAAGGAACTCCTCTAGATGTGTGGTGAGCACTTTGAATCTCCAAGTTCATCACAGAAGTTTATAACGCAAAGCCGTGAAAATAAAAAATCTTTTTTTTTTCAACAAAAATAATTTTTTTAGTCCTCAATTTTTTTTTCCCAAGAGTAAAAGGAGAAATTAGACCCCCAGAGTTGTTGTGCAGTTTTTCCTGAGTATTCTGATACCCCATATGTGGGGGTAAACCACTGTTTGGGCACACGTCGGGCCTCGGAATAAAGGGAGCACTGTTTGACTTTTTGAACGCAAAATTTGCAGCAATCATGGTGGCGCCATGTAGCGTACGGAGACCCCCTGATGTGCCTAAATAGTGGAAATCCCTCAATTCTAACTCCAACCCTAACCCCAACACACCCTAAACATCCCTAACCCTAATCCAAACCCTAACCATAACCCTAACCCCAACACACCTCTAACCCTAATCCCAACTCTAACTATAACCCTAACCACAAGCCTAGCCCTAATCCCAACCCTAACCCCAAAACACCCCTAACACTTATCCCAACTCTAGCCCTAACCACAAACCTAACCCTAATACCAACCCTAATTCCAACCCTAACCCTAATTCCAACCCTAACCCTAATTCTAACCCTAACCCAAATTCTAACCGTCACCCTAATTCTAACCCTAATGCTAACCCTAATGCTAACCCTAAGGCTAACCCTAACCTTAGTTCTAACTCTAACCCTAAGGCTAGGTTCATATTGCGTTTTACCAGCCCGTTCAACACATAGCGTTGACGGGCTGGTAACGGTATAGCATAACTCGATTGCGTTATGCTATACTCACTAGCGCAGATGAACCAACAGATGATTCATCTGTGCTAGCGGTGACGGAGCCCAGACGCTGCAGCCCGCGTCCGAGGCTCCGTTACTGAATGACGGCACTTCACGAATGCATGCCGCTTTAAGGCATGCGTCGCGATGCGCCCGACAATGGGGGTGAAGGGCAGCGTTAACGGACTGCGTTATACCGCAGTGTAACGCAGTCCATCTAATGGACTGCCATAACGCAATATGAACCCAGCCTAACCCTAACCCTAAGGCCCCGTGCACACATTGCGGATTCACTTGCCGATTTTTCCGTGCGGATTTTGCCAAATCCGCAGGTAAAATTACCTGCGTTTTAACTGCGGATTTAGCTCGGATAAAAGGCCTGTGCTCACGTTGCGGATTTACTGCGGTTTTGCTGCGGTTTTTGTGTGGATTTGCCCTGCGGTTTTACACCTATAATGGAATAGGTGTAAAAACGCTTCGGAATCCGCACAAAGAATTGACATGCTGCGGATTTAAAACCGCACCAAATCTGCGCGGAAAAATCCGCAGCATGTGTACAGTGTTTTTTTTTTAACATTTATTTGCATTGTACTGTACATGGTTTCCAGATCTGCTGCGGATCTGCAGCGCCAAATCCGCAACGTGTGCAGAGGAAAAAAAAATTCTTTATTTTATTATTTGTCCCTACCTATGGAGGTGATAAGGGGGGCGTTTATTTACTGTTTTTTTATTTTGATCACTGTGAGAGAGTATCACAGTGATAAAAATAATAATTTTTTTTTACACTAGAGGGCGCACTGCAAGATGGCGGCGCCCATGAAGAGTCCCGGACGGACGCCGGGACGGATCCACTTGCGCCAGAAGACCGGGAGAGGTAAGAAGAGCGGAGGGGGGTGATCGGAAGGCGGGGGAGCGGACCAAAGCGAAGGGGAGAGGATCGGAGTGCAGGGCAGCAGAAAGTAACGGCGGTGACCGATTGCCGTCATGAATCGCTGGCGGCGGCCGATCACCGCGGTCACTCGGTGTGGGGAGGGTGGGAACTCGGTGTCCAGCCATGGCAGATGCTATTGCAGCCTCAGCCATGGCTTGATTGTAATATTTCACCAGATTTCAGTGGTGAAATATTACAGATTGCTCTGATTGGCTGTTTCACTTTTAACAGCCAATCAGAGTGATCGTAGCCACGTGGGGGTTAAGCCACCCCCACTGTGGTGATGCACAAAGGGTCTTGTGCCTGCAGGTCGGGTGACCTTTCAGTGACCCCGGTCACCGACCCGCAGGAATATGATTTATAGCATGACGCCTACGTTGGCGTCATGGGTCGGGATGCCACTGGTTTTCATGACGCCAATGTAGGCGTCATGGGTCGGGAAGGGGTTAAAGGGAATCTGTCACAAGGTTTTTGCTACCTCATCTAAAAACAAAATGATGTAGGCAAACAGACTCTGAATCCAAAAATGTGTTTTTGTACAGTGCTTTGCAAAAGTATTCGGCCCTCTGGAACTTTTCAACCTTTTGCCACATATAATGCGTCAAACATAGAGATACCAAATGTACATTTTTGGTGAAGAATCAACAAGTGGGACACAGTTGTGAAGTTGAACGAAATTTTTTGGTTATTTTAAATTTTTGTGGAAATACAAAAACGTAAAAGTGGGGCATGCAATATTATTTGGCCCCTTTACTTTCAGTGCAGCAAACTCACTCCAGAAGTTCATTCTGGATCTCTGAATGATCCAATGTTGTCCTAAATGTCTACTGATGATAAATATAATCCACCTGTGTGTAATCAAGTCTCCCAATAAATGCACCTGCTCTGTGATAGTCTCAGGGTTCTGTTTGAAGCACAGAAAGCATCATGAAGACCAAGGAGCACAACAGGCAAGTCCGTGATACTGTTGTGGAGAAGTTTAAAGCTAGATTTAGATACAAAATGATTTCCAAAACTTTAAACATCCCAAGGAGCACTGTGCAAGCGATCATATTGAAATGGAAGGAGTATCATACCACTGCAAATCTACCAAGACCTGGCCATCCATCTAAACTTTCAACTCAAACAAGGAGAAGACTGATAAGAGATGCAGCTAAGAGGCCCATGATCACTCTGGATGAACTGCAGAGATCTACAGCTGAGGTGGGACAGTCTGTCCATAGGACAACAATCAGTCATACACTGCACAAATCTGGCCTTTATGGAAGAGTGGCAAGAAGAAAGCCATTTCTCAAAGATATCCATAAAAAGTGTTGTTTAAAGTTTGCAACAAGTTACCTGGGAGACACATCAAATATGTGGAAGAAGGTGCTCTGGTCAGATGAAACCAAAATCGAACTTTTTGGCAACAATGCCAAACGATATGTTTGGCGTAAAAGCAACACAGCTCATCACCCTGAACACACCATCCCCACTGTCAAAGAAGGTGGTGGCAACATCATGGTTTGGGCCTGCTTTTCTTCAGCAGGGACAGGGAAGATGGTTAAAATTGAGGGGAAGATGGATGGACCCAAATACAGGACCATTCTTGAAGAAAACCTGTTGGAGTCTGCAAAAGACCTGAGACTGGGATGGAGATTTGTCTTCCAACAAGACAATGATCCCAAACATAAAGCAAAATCTACAAAGAAATGGTTCACAAATAAACGTATCCAGCTGTTAGAATGGCCAAGTCAAAGTCCAGACCTGAATCCAATCGACAATCTGTGGAAAGAGCTGAAAACTGCTGTTCACAAACGATCTCCATCCAACCTCACTGAGCTCGAGCTGTTTGCCAAGGAAGATTGGGCAAGAATTTCAGTCTCTCGATGTACAAAACTGATAGAGACATACCCCAAGCAACTTGCAGCTGTAATAGCAGCAAAAGGTGGTGCAACAAAGTATTAAGTTAAAGAGGCTGAATAATATTGCATGCCCCACTTTTCAGTTTTTGTATTTCCACAAAAATTTAAAATAACTAATATATTTTGTTCAACTTCACAATTGTGTCCCACTTGTTGTTGATTCTTCACCAAAAATTTACATTTAGTATATTTTTGTTTGAAGCATGATACGTGGGAAAAGGTTGAAAAGTACCAGGGAGCAGAATACTTTCGCAAGGCACTGTATTTACTGGGTGAGGCAGTTCTTACACAACCAGCGTTTTTAGATTTATAACGCAGAAAATGTGAGAAAGCTGCCCTGCCCACACTAGGCTCTGTATGTACAATGTCTATAGACAGTGAGCTGCTTATCACAGGAGGGGGTGGAGTCGGACCAGGACTCATGCAGCCAGTTAGCTACAGCAATGATATTGACCTTGTGATAAAACCTTTATTATAAGAAAAGAACAGAACACAGCTTGATAATTGACACATCATTGTGTCAGGTTTGCCTTTAAATTAGGCCTTTCAGTATATTAGATCGTGCCAAATTAGGTAGAGCTTCGATCGAGGCAAGTGATGCTAGTAATGAAACAGAAGACACGGCAACTGTATGCAAATTACTAGGCACAAATTTATTGACGGTTAAGATCCATCTTATATATCCTGTTTAGAGGGCGTGTACGTGCATTAGGTAATGGTGTTTTACAGAAGCATATTAGCAAATAATTTATTACAGTAAATACATTTTGTCACGTACCATAGTTTATGTCAGGTTGACCAACTAATTATCTATCTAAGGAATTCACTAGTCATCATGTGTTTCTTTCATGGACCCCCAAACTGTCGTCATTAGCAGTTATGACTTTATTACTTTACTGATTAATTGCAGGTGTAATCGTTATTCATCTATACTCAATATTTGCTATTCCCATCATTAGGGTGTTATTGCTCTGATTATCCCCTAGTCAACAGGAATATGTTTCGTTGGCTTAACCTTTGATATATCATGTTGTTCAGTTCTGTCAGCAAATAATGTCTTAGTGAAATATAGAGAAGTGATTTCTTAAAGGGATTGTCATATAAGCTCTAGCATTAGCAGAGGTATTGGAGTGTAGAGTATAGAAGGGTCTACTAGATCCCTATCAGCTCCCCCTTTTGAGAATAGATATGATTTCTACCCTAGAGTGTATGTGAGGGAGATCATATTCTTTTTCTCACTTATACCATTTGTTCATAATAACTATTATTATTTGGAGGTCTCAGTCCCATATACATAGTCTTTGTAATGGAGGCATCTATCAGTCTCTGGAGTAGTCCTCTGATGCATGGGATACAACAGCAACCGCAGACGACGAGTATGGCTGCCACCACTGCCAGTGAGATGAGAAGGCTGGATACAAGATGCTTCCATTGTCCGAACCAGGAATCCAGCCAGTCAGTAAACGGGTTGTCAATACCAGAATTTTCTGCCAGTTCATCAGATAGTGATGTAAGACCCTCCAAAGCCTTGGTGATGCTTCCATCTGGGGCGGCATTATTTGGAATAAATGTGCAACAATTATAACAGGGTTGCAGGATGATCCCCAAACTACAGATTTTATATCATAGGTCCACCGTGGACGTGCCAGAGCAACTGTCATTCTTTCCAAAAGGGGCCTTCCTGAAGCACTAACTCTAGTCATGGCTTCCTGTGGCCTATGTTTCCATGAAGTCCCCGTATTCCATGCTGCCTCCTCCAATGAGTTACAATCCTCATTCCCAGGTCTAGTTATACATTTAAATACTGCCGCTTCATCTATTTCTGTAAGAAATTTGTACACTGGATCACTGCTTTTCCTACCAAACTTATCATATTGACATTTTACTATGTGACATAAATCAAATCTAAAAGTAGCAGAGTTCTTTGAAGTATCAAACCACATTGTTATTTCTGTTCCATTGTGGGTGATCTCAGCCATTTGTCCTGGCGATCCTGTCAATACCATCAGAAGCAGGAAAGTCATTCTACCGCTGGTAGTTTGCATGACTCCAGATAGGTTTTCACTGAGTAACTGTAATGAGTCAGTCCCCTGGAAACAGAATCAAAGACTTGTTTATGTACAGATGCGAGTCTCCTTTTGGAGGCTCTGAATACAGTCAATGGGGCTGTTGCACTGGATGTGCGATGTTTTATGACTACTAGCCCAACCTTGATGTTGACCCAAACATCCCCTTGTCTTATTGCTGTATTGTCTTTGTGATTCCCAACATATACATGACACTCAAATGAAAATTACCTCTCCAGCAGGAAAGGGCAAAAAAAAAGATTTCTCAGCTGTAGTGGCTC
>JARQOD010000006.1:253858484-253939832 GCA_033576555.1 Oophaga sylvatica
GCCGTCGACGACGAGAGGGGGACTCTCTCCCCTCGTCTAGCCTCTCCTGACTGAACTCACTTTTTACTTTCATAGTGTCCCAGTCAGCTACGGGGTCTGTGTCACTCCCCATGGTGTTGTGGACTAACAGGTCACCTCCCACTTTGACATCACCCCCTTCTACTGGAGCTACCCCGTTATCAACGGTCACATTGTCATTTTTTGGAGGTACCAACCCACAACCAGTAACAATTTTCAGTTTTCCACACTCTACACTCTTGTGAAAATCCGCCCCTTTTTTAGACTCCGCCCCCTTTTTAACAACCACAACGGCAGGGTAATTTTTACACAAAAAATCAGCAGTAGTCTTAGGACTCAGTTCACAACACCTCTTACCACCTCCCCGGGCACTCTGTGACAACACTGGCACCCCCGGAGAGTCCATAGAATGGTCCATTGCCGCCATTCTATATGGTGCCCACAGCTCCCGCACCATGTCCAGTTTCATGTCCAGTAGACGTTTCTCATATATGCGGTCCGACTCGTCAGACCCATTCGCTGCTCCGTTCACAGCCATCGCGGTGCACTGTTCACACCAGAATGTCACCGCTTTCCCTTGAAAAATTTTTGTGGCCCCGCCGAGCCACAGCAAAACCGGATTTGAGTGCGACAACAATCTTCGCAACCCCGCCGAGTTGCAGCAAAAAAACGAATTTGAGTGCGACGACAATCTTCGCAACCCCGCCGAGTTGCAGCCAGATGCTTTAACCTTCGTGACCCCCACCGAGTCACAGCAAGATGCTTGTATCCACACTCGTCGTCCTGTGCCGTTGCCCCTAGCAACTGGGCTTCATTCGCCCCTAGCAACCGGACTGCAGTTGCCCCTAGCATTCTCCACCACATGTAAGGCAGCGCTTGTCATCATCCTGGGGAATACTCGCTTCGCTGCGCCAATCAATTCACACTTGCAATGTCTTTTCATTATTTTCATTATGTAGCAGTTTATTACTTCATAAACTCCATGTTTCCGGTCCACTCCGTGGCCCGCCGACACACCTATAAACAGTATTCGTGAGCCAAGTGGCACACAGGCCCACTTGCTCCAGGTACAGCCTCCCGCAAGGTAACAATTGAACAATGTCCATATAAATGTCCATATGACAACGAGTATTACCTTGTCCGGGGTTTGGCTGCTTCAGTCCATTTAGTCCGCCACCACTGCGGCTTTGCGGCTTCCCAACTGGGGTCTCTAGCCGTCGTTCCCTCTAAGGCTACTGGTATGCCTTCACTCTAACATCCAGCCTTCGCCTTCCAGGGCTCTTCACTACAGTCCTTTTGCCTTCCAAGGCCACTAGCATCCACACAAGATCCAGTCTCTGACCTTTCAGGCAGTCAGGCTTCACTCGGCCTCACTAGGCCTCACACAAATGGTGTCCCCCACACCAGGGGAACAGGAACAGGCCTCACGCCTATCACTGACACACACCTGTCTCCAATTAAGCAGGGTTTATATACCCTTACACACACACACACAGGACCTGAGCTGATGTCACAGTCATGTGTTCAGACTTGTGTGTGTAAAAGGACCTGTGTGATGTCACAGTCATGTGACTAGTCAGCTGGGGGGAAAGGAACATGGACAGTCAAAACACACACACTGAGCCATTAAAGGAATGCCAGCCAAGGGCTGCATTACAATAGATTATAAATATTTGTAGCAAAGTTGCAAATATATATACACATCACTGTCCAAATGATAACCAAAGGACAGCAGTCATCAGTTATAAAGTGCATCAGTACAACATCCCAATGGAGGAAGACTTATGGTAACATTGTATAAAGTGCATTAGTGCAGCGACAGCTAAGTGTCCTCCCTTCAATTTCCTTCATTCCCAACATAGGCAATCACAAAATATAAAATATAAACATAAGCATACGACCTTATAGTGCAGCAAAGGATCCCCGACGCGTGTTTCGCGTTAGCTTCTTCCAAGGGGTATAGTAGATGTAATCAAGTGTCTTTGATGCCCTTATATATGTGTCCAGCTCTCATAAGCGTGATACTAAACAACCCACAGGTGAAAGCAGAAATCCCGGCGTGTGACGTAACACCAGAGCGCTCCCGCCCCCGCCCAGTCACTCCCCCATCCGACACGTCAGGACGGGGAGGCGACTACAGCGATAGAGGCTGGGTGCGTCTCCAGGGTAACACACAACGCTGTGAGACAACGTCATAGGCTGCTTGGCCGCACCTCCGTCCGACGTGTCAGGACAGGAGGGCCGCTTCAGCCAGCCCCACGAGCGCATCATCACAGTGTTTGCCAGAAAAACTGAAGGGGAATAAGTGCAAAGTGAATAAACTAGTGTGCCAAAAGTGATTAGCCCCTAAAGTGTTATGTGAATGGGTAAGTATGTGAAATGAAGTATATAAATATGTGCAACTAATTAAGAAAATCGCAACCACTGCGAATCATGTGCAACAATGTGAATACTGACAAAATTAAATACATATTAGAGGGCCATATGCCCTATACCTACTAGCGTGCCACCTAGTGTTGGATTTGAAAAAATATTCTACAATGTGACAATATGAGCAGGGACTATACTATTACTTAAAGACCAATTGCATATAAAGGGACGCAGATACGGATATAAAAATGTCTTACAAACAAAACTATATTCCCAAAAAAATATAAAGCACATAATTAAATACACATAACAAAAAACTAGATCCCAGATGACTAATGTATATACACGATATGTTCCACTATGGGAATATCTAGGTGGTATTATAAATATGAAGATAGTTAAGAGTCCCAAAGACTGAAGAATATAGAGACCATTCCACTGTTGACTGTATATTGAAGACTTCTTCATATCTTCCAATCTTGACTATACTAAATTAAAGTGTCCATTCTTCACCTTTGGCTTCAACCATATCATTACCATATAGGTTACTGTAGAGACATGGAAATATGGATACTGATTCCACTCTTAACTGTATATGAACAATTCTTCATCTCTTCCAATCTTGATTGTCCGAGACTTAGAGTATCCATTCTTCACCTTCAGCTTCAACTGCATTATTGTCATAAAGGATCATGGAAAAAGTGTGACGATGTGAATAATACTAGAAAGATAATAAAATTGTATTAAAAAAAGACACAACAAACATAAAACCACTATAAAGTTGCTAAAGGAAGGAGACAAAACTCAAGACCTCATTTAATCCCTTAGGTTGTATTGATCCTATTTTGTGGATCCATTGAGCCTCAATCAGTGCTAGCCTTTTTCTCCAATTTCCACCCCTCTGATCAATAAAGACTCTGTCTATCCCCATGACCTTCAATAATTTTTGGTTAGATTCATGATGTGCCTTAAAGTGTTTGGGTAAGGGTTTCAAGATGGTGACATCATCAATTTCACTTGCATTTTGGATGTTCCTATAATGTTCTCTGACCCGTATTTTCAAGGGTCTAGAGGTCATACCTACATATACTTTGGTACATGGACAGGTTGCATAATACACTATCCCTACTGAATTGCAAGTAATGGGTTGGGTAAGTTGGGTAATGGTGAATGTTTTTTTACCGTCACTTGAGACAAATGAGAGACCACGTGTCATATTTGGGCATGAAATGCATTCTTTGCAAGGAAAGAATCCCCATTTTTGACCTTTAGAGCCGAAGGCCTTCTCTGGTTTAGAACCTCCATAATAACTGTGCACCAAGCAATGCCGGAGATTACTGGATCTTCTATACGTGATAGATGGCTGTTTTAGAATATACTTCTCCAAGGTTTTATCAGTCATGAGTAACGGCCAGTACTTTTCAAGGGCCTTCTTAATTTCCCACCATCTGTCATTGTAGGTGGAAACGAATCTCACCTTTTGTTTGTCCAGGCTTTTTCTTTTAGGAACTAGTAAATCAGTCCGTTTAGCTTGGCTTGCTATCTTTAGACCCCTTTTGATACTACGCTTAGAGTAGCCTCTAGCTAGGAATCTCTGAGAAAGATCCTCCACTTGTTCTTGGAATGCCTCTTCACTCAAACAAATTCTTCTGGCCCTAAGAAATTGGCCTGTGGGGATACCCTGAATAAGGGGTTTAGGATGTGACGACGTAGCATAAAACAGAGTTGACTGCTGTCTCCTTTCGATGTACATTTGTCTGCAAGAAGCCGTCTGTTCCTCTAGTGATCAAAATGTCCAGAAAGTCTATACTGGTTTGACTATACTTGCATGTGAGTTTGATGTTCATAGAGTTATTATTTAGCACCTCAAGGAAATTGAGAAGGTCCTGTTCTGTACCCTGCCATATCATAAGGATATCATCGATCTATCTTACCCAGAACAGGACCTTCTCAATAAAAGCCACAGGATTAGTAAAAAAGATTTTCTTTTCCCAAATTCCTAAAAAAAGGTTGACATATGAGGGGGCAAATGCCGCCCCTATAGCCGTACCCAGCTTTTGAAGATAAAAAATTTCCTTAAGTATAAAATAGTTGTGCTCCAGGACAAATTTGAGTAATGTCAATAGAAAATTGGTTAATTCTGCGTCTAAATCCAACATCATGAGGTACATTCTTGCAGCCTGTATACCATCCTGATGTATGGATGTGTATAACGACTCCACATCAAAACTCACTAACCACATAACCGTATACATGGGGATTCCCTCAATCTTCCTGAGAACATCTCCAGTATCTCTAACATATGATGGGAGTTCAGTAACCATAGGTTTCAAATAGAAGTCAAGATATTTGGAGATGGTCTCACAGAGACTACCTCTACCCGATTCAATGGGTCGTCCTGGTGGTGTTGTACGATCTTTATGTATCTTTGGTATAAAATAGATGCATGCCACCTTAGGGTATTGTGGTACTAGATTGTCCCTTAGTTCCTTTGTAATGGTACCATCCTGGAACGCCCTTTCCAAAATCTCCTGAATCTCCCTCTGAAAGGTTAGGGTGGGATTATAGGTAAATCTACAATAACATACATTGTCTCTCAATTGTCTGAGGGCTTCCTTTTCATATGATTTTATAGGCCATATAACTATTATTATATTTTTTAGCCTAATAATCAGCTCTGCTGCTCCATACAAAAAATTCCTCCCCTCTCACTGGCAGGCAGCCTAATAATCAGCTCTGCTGCTCCACACAAGAAATTCCTCCCCTGTCACTGGCAGGCAGCCTAAGAACCAGCGCTGCTGCACACAAGAAATTCCTCCACTGTCACTGCACACTAAGTGTACAGCTAATCGCTATGAGCACAAGCACAAAATTAGTGTTGTTTGCCTGCCTAACGCTCTCCCTGCCGAGAACCAGCGTCAACAACCTCTCCCTACACTAAGATCGGCAGAAGTAAAATGGCGGTCGGCGGTGAGGGCTTTTATAGGCACTGTGACGCCACACAAAGCAAGCCAATCACTGCAATGCCCTTCTCTAAGATGGTGCTGGCCGCTGCCCATGTCGTCACGTTGCCCACAGTCTGTGTCCTTGCTCATTGGCTGAGAAAATGCCCTGGAAGCATTATGGGAAAACCGACTTTAGCACTATGGTCGCAAAACACGTGGTCGACCTCACGCTATGGTCGGGTTTCGCTCGGCAAAACCCGACTTTGGCGAAAGTCGGTCTTTTTTTAAATTGACCGACCTGTTTCGCTCAACTCTACTAGTTATTAATTAATCAGGAGTCCAGCAGATAGTTTACTATAAAAGGCCATTACTTAACAAAGAAAATCCCTTCCCATTTCATACTGTCAGCAATGGCACCACATGGAAGAGAAATGTCACAAGACCTGAGAAAGAACACCACCAGCCGAAGGAGTCCGGCGCCTCCCAGCGGCCAAGGCAGGAACACCAGCCACTGAATCAAATGGCGACGTGACACCATCTCACAGAGACATCCAGATCGACCATGGTAGTTACCATCTAAACAGGAGCGTCTTCTGATGTGAAGGGTTGATGAAAATTCACAAGCAATTGACCCATAGAAGCGCTGTTCACCGCGAAATGGCCGTCGCCCTCGCACTCCATTGCCCTCCCTCCAGCTGAAGATGTAATTTTAAAAGTTGGACTAATAAAGCATGGATTTTAATCTGGTGAGTGCCACCACTTTCATCTTTTTGGACATATTACTAACAGTTGTAATTGCACAGAAAAAACAGCAGGAGATGCAGACATCATTTTTCAAGTTACAAAACAGTGACATGAGATTCCCAATCCTCCTCCCCACTATAGGCCGGCCCTACAGTTACATAGTTATATAGGTTGAAAAAAAGACCTAGGTCCATCAAGTTCAACCTTTCTTCACCAATTGTTCATTTTGTCACTGAATTATCTATAACCTGCAATGTTATGTGTATTGAGGAAATCATCCAGCCCTTAGATAAAAGCTGTTATAGTGTCTGCCGTTACTACATCTTGTGGTCGGGCATTCCACAGTCTGACGGCTGTAACTGTAAAGAACCCTTTCCTATTTAACTGTCGAAATCGCCTTTCTTCCACCCATAATGAGTGCCCCCAGGTCCTTATTATGGTCCTTGGAAGAAATAGGTCATGCACCAATCCTCTGTACTGACCACACAGTATCAGGGGAGGGAGTCTTGAGGAGATCATTTGCATATTCCCAGTTCATTCTGGGATAAGTGAAGAGTCTCCGCGAGCTCCAAGAACACTGGGTTTTGGCCGTTGCCTCTGAAAGGAGGACATCGGTAAACCAGGGGAGGAGTCCTGAGAACATTTGCATATTCCCAGTTCATTCTGGGATAAGTGAATAGTCTCCGCGAGCTCCAAGAACACTTTCGGTTTTGGCAGTTGCAGCTGAAAGGAGGACATCGGTAAACCAGTGAAAGAGTCCTGAGGAGATCAATTGCATATTCCCAGTTCATTCTGAGATAAGTGAAGAGTCTCCGCGAGTTCCAAGAACACTGGGTTTTGGCCGTTGCAGCTGAAAGGAGGACATCGGTAAGCCGCGCAAATTTTGGTACATTTTTCACCACTTTGATATCTCTTTAACATTAAGAGCAAAGAAGAGGCCAGGAGCCATGTGGTGAGCTGCATTTCTTGCTACATGTTCACAGATTTACCAGTGGAAAAGCCAAATTTCACATGCCAGAAATGCAAGCTTGTGTCCATGTTGGAGGAAAAGTTGTGAAATCTTTAAGAGAGGTTAGCTACATTGAAGATCATTAAGGAAGATGAAGAGTTCTTAGACAGAGCAGAATTATCTCTTCATGGTACAGAAAGAGAAGAAATTCGAAGTGCACCTGAAGAAACAGAGGAGTGGAAGCATGTGACCCAGAGAAGCAGGAGGATTGGGAGGCAGTCAGCACCCATACTGCTCAGAAACCGGTACCATGCTCTCAAACAGGAGAACGATGAAGAAATACATCAGGATAAGACTTTGCCCACAAAGAACAACCTTTTACGCCCTCAGAGCCCTCCTGGATGGAGAAAGAAAAATGTTGTGAAAAAGAAACGGAGAGTTGTGGTCATGGGGGATTCCCTTTTGAGAGGAACAGAGGCCGCTATCTGCAGACTGGATATAACCTCAAGAGAAATGTGCTGTCTTCCAGGTGCAAAAATTAAAGATGTGTCTGACAGGATATCAGGACTCTTCAGACCTAAAGATGACTACCCATTCCTGCTAATACATGTGGGGACAAATGACACCACAAGAAGTGACCTGGAAACCATCTGCAATGACTTTTAAAACTTAGGCAAGAAAGTGAAAGAACTAGGAGCGCAGGTGGTCTTCTCTTCCATCCTTCCAGTGGATGGCCATGGAACAAGGATGTGGAATAAAATTCTGCAGGTGAATAACTGGCAACGTCGATGGTGCCGTCAGCAAGGATTTGGATTTCTGGATCACGGAGTGAATTACCTATACGATGGACTACTTGCTAGAGATGGGGTGCACCTTACGAAGACTGGAAAACATGTATTTGGAAGGCGCCTTGCTACATTAATCAGGAGAGCTTTAAACTAGAACAATGTGGGAAGAGAAGCAAAATGCCAAAACAATCCATACACCTGACAAATGCTATTGAGAACTCTGCTATTAGAAGTGGAAAGGAAGAACGAAGACAAAAAAATCTAAATAATAAAAATATTGGAGGAAGAGAAACCAATCACAAACTAAAATGTTTCTATACAAACGCACAAAGCATGGGCAACAAACAAGAAGAATTGGAACTACTAACACAGGAAAAGAAATATGATGTCATTGGAATCACTGAAACTTGGTGGGACGATACACATGATTGGAATACAAGGCTAGAAGGATACAACTTATTTGCAAGAAACAGACTTGATAAACGAGGAGGAGGTGTCGCATTGTATGTTAGAAAAGCGTACATCTGCACAGAGATTGAAGCTTCAGAGACTGGGAGTTCTGTGGAAACTGTTTGGGTAAGAATACAAGGAGCTAACAATGGAAAGGACACCATTGTAGGCATTTACTACAGGCCGCTTATGCAAGCTGAAGATATGGATGAACTCTTTATGCATCAAATGGCCAAGTTCTCCAAAAAATATGACATAGTGGTCATGGGAGATTTCAACTATCCAGACATTTGTTGGGAATCTCTCTCAGGTAAAACTAACAGGTCCAGGAAATTCTTATCCTCTCTTGCTGACAACTTTATCTTCCAAAAGGTAGGGGAGAAAACAAGGGGATCTGCTACCTTGGATCTAATCCTTATAAACAGGGAGGAAATGGTTGAGGAGGTGAGTGGCTGGGACCTTAGGAGGTAGCGACCATGCTATTTTAGAATTTTGGACAACTAGAGGAGGAAGACCTGTGAAGACTCAGACTTCAAGGTTAGATTTCAGAAAGGCAGATTTTAAGGGACTCAGAAAGAGAATCGGAGGGATCCAATGGCTGGATATCCTTAAGGACAAAAATGTCCAGGAAGGATGGGAAATCTTGAAAAATTTGATTCTCAAAGCACAATCATTAACAATTCCAAAAAGAGGGAAGAATAGGAAGCATTTAAGGAAACCAGGATGGATGAACACAGAACTTAAACACATGCTAAAAAGGAAGAAAGAAATGTTTATCATATGGAAAGAGGGAGGCATATCTAAAGAAGAATATAATGATGTCTGCAGAACCTGCAGGGCAAGAAGCAGATTAGTTAAAGAGGACAATGAATTAAGGCTTGCAAGAGATGTCAAAAGCAATAAAAAAGGATTTTGGGGATATGTCAAAAGTAAAAGAAAAGTCAAAGATGCTATAGGATTTTTACAGGATGAAAACTATGAAATGGTAAGAAAGGATGTTAAGAAGGCCAAACTTTTAAATTACTATTTTGCATCTGTTTTCTCTCAGAAAGGAAATGTAGCATCAACTGATCTTCACTGTCCTATTAAGTATCCAGGATATCTATAAACAGAAAAATAGTGAGGAAACACTTAGCTAACATAAATGAATTCAAGTCTCCAGGTCCAGATGAATTACACCCCAGAGTACTGAAGGAGATAGTAGAAGAAATTTTTTAACCACTCTCCATAATCTTTGAAAATTCTTGGAGAACAGGAGCAGTCCCAGAAGACTAGAGAAGAGCAAATGTTGTTCCTATCTTCAAAAAGGTGAAGAAGGTGGACCCAGGGAACTATAGGCCGGTGAGTCTGACATCTATACCAAGAAAGATCTTTGAACAAATTATTAAACAACATGTATGTAAGTACCTGGACAAGAATGAAGTGCTTAACCAGAGTCAGCATGGGATTGTAACTAATAAGTCATGTCAGACTAATTTAATTACCTTATATGACAGAATCACTGACTGGGTGGATCAGGGAAATGCTGTAGATATATTATATCTTGACTTCAGCAAAGCATTTGACAAAGTATCTCACACAATCCTTATTGAAAAAATGACTAAGTATGGAATGGACAAGGCAACTGTTAGGTGGATTCATAACTGGCTTAGTGATAGGACCCAAAGAGTGGTAGTAAATGACTGCACATCCAGTTGGAAGAATGTATCAAGTGGGGTACCACAGGGCTCTGTCTTGGGCCCTGTATTGTTCAACATCTTTATCAATGATTTAGATGAAGGAATTGAGGGTAAACTGATTAAATTTGCTGATGACACAAAGCTAGGAGGGATAGCTAATACTAGAGAAGAGAGAGAGAGGATTCAAAAATATATAAATAAACTGGAGCAGTGGGCAGCAACTAACAGAATAGTTTTTAACAGGTAAAAATACAAAGTACTACATCTGGGAAATAAAAATGAAAAAAGCGTATACAGAATGGGAGGAAAAGGGCTAAGCAACAGCACATGTGAAAAAGACTTGGGTATACTAATAGATCACAGACTAAACATGAGTCAACAGTGTGATGCAGCAGCAAAAAAGGCAAATACAATTCTGGGATGTATTAAGAGAAGCATACAGTCTAGATCACGTGAAGTCATTATTGCCCTCTACTCCTCTTTGGTCAGACCTCATCTGGAATACTGTGTCCAGTTTTGGGCACCACATTTTAAAAAAGACATCAACAAACTGGAGAAAGTTCAGAGAAGAGAGACCAGAATGGTGTCTGGTCTGCAAACCATGTCCTATGAGGAACGGTTACAGGATTTGGGAAAGTTTAGCTTGCAAAAGAGAAGACTGAGGAGACAATCCTTCTACAATGTGACAGCCCTTGAGATATTTGTAGACAGCTATTATCTTTATTCTCATTTGCACAAGGAAAGACTAGAAGCAATGGGATGAAACTGAATGGGAGGAGACACAGATTAGATATTAGAAAAAACTTTTTGACAGTTAGAGTGATCAATAAGTGGAACAGGCTGCCACGAGAGGTGGTGAGTTCTATTTCAATGGAAGTCTTCAAACAGAGGCTGGACAGACATCTGTCTGGAATGATTTAGTGGATCCTGCTTTGAGCAGGGGGTTGGACCAGATGACCCAGGAGGTCCCTTCCAACTCTACCATTCTATGATTCTATGATATATTTATACATGTAAATGAGATCTCCTCTGAGGCACCTTTTCTTCTAAGCTAAACAAGACCAACTTTTCCAACCTTTCATCATATGAGAAGACGTTCATCCCTTGTAATAATCCAGTTGCCCACCTTTGAACTGATTCTAACTTCAGAATATCCTCTTTAAAACAAGGGACCCAAACCTGGATCCCATATTCTAGATGTGGCCTCACCAGTAACTTATAGGGGGTTACAATACATTGGGATCGCGGGATTTTATCCCTTTTTATACATCCTAAAATCTTGCTTGCTTTTGCAGCTGCTGCTTGGCATTGAGCACTGCTCCTCAGCTTACTTGTAACCAGATTACCCAAGTCCTTCTCCTGTTCTGTAGTCTCGATTACACTTCCATTTATTGTATATGCAGCAATAGGATTATTCTGACCTAGATGCATTACCCTACATTTATCTATATTAAATCTCATTTGCCAAGTGTTTGCCCATTCAGTCATCTTGATCAGATTGTTTTGCAAAATTGAAGTTAATCCTAATCCTGTCTTCCCTACTAACAGTAACTGCAGCCACAGAAGGATAACTATAAAATACAATAAAATATATTTTCATTCATTTTAAATGACAGGATTGTCAGAGGAGAGGAACTCCATCCTCACCACCCTCACACTGTTATGCATAGCATAATTTCTTTAACCAAGTGGCAAATCACTGTAAAATTGTTTAATTCATCAAAGGTATCTTTACAAGACCCCAAAGACGGAGCACAGATGTCCTGTAAAATGCTTCCTTTCTCGTAATTTTCAGTTGCTGCTATTTCATAGCTGATCTTTTACAGATATGCATTTCTGTTTGCTCCTTGCCTTGCTGCATAGTAGCAGTTCTGGAATAACATCTCTAGAAATGCTTTGCTGCCCTCTAGTGTTCCAAAAATAAATGTTCTCTTTTCTAAAACTGTCAAAGGATACAGCAAATTTGGTAAAAACATAGTAGAAACAAAGCTTTTATTTGGCAAATTGTAGTCTTCCATAATGTCTTAAAATACAATGTAAAATGTTAGGTAAGATTGTTCTAAATCTCTATATCTATACACTAGATATAAATATACACAAGCTATTACATTTTCACTATATAGATGCTGGTGGTTTAAAGGAGTTTTCCCAAAATTGAAAGGTTAGAGGATAAGTTAGTAAGTGCTGGGACCCTACGTGCTCCCTAGAACGGGGCTGGTTTTGGAATGCCAATATTGGGATAGTGAAGTGGCACAGCAGTCCGACTCCCAGAGATCATTAACTTATTCTCTAATTTATGTATAAGTGATAAAGTGGTTTTCCTAAAACCGCAAGTTAGGATTACACATTGCAAGATGCTTGCAGTATAATGCCTATGAATATTTTGCCTTTACCTAATTGCGTCTACAATTACTGAATAGGCAATTGTAGCATTACATTAAATAAATGGTCAAATAAATGTATAAAAATACTAGAACTAAGTTTACCCAAGTAATCTGTTTGGATTTTTAGTAAAAGTTAGAAGGTCATCCGTGACCTTTTTTTCCACATGGACAATTTAGCCACAGTAATGTCATAATTTCTACTGTAATTTTCATGTAACCTGAAGTTGGTCTGTAGGCCTGGGCTAAAGAAATCTCAAGAATGAGAACTGCTGTAACCAGTTAAATGAAAAGAGCTAAGATGGTAAAAAACTGGGACCTTGATTCATCATTTCCTATTATTTTTTAAGTGACAATTCATTTTTGTCTTGTAGCATTTGGTGTCATTTTTGTGTCAAATTCTTTAAAATGGCTCCTGCGGATAATTAATTTTGCACAAAGTAAAAAAAATTGCATTTATTAAGACTGACATTTTTTGCGATTTTCTAAAGCAAAAAGTCACATGATTCACAAAAAAGGCACAAAATTCTGGCATACCTAAAATCACTCCAAGTGATGACTGGGGTACACTTGCATCAAAATATGGTAACATTTTGAAAAGTGAATGTGGAAAAATATATGGTGCTTAGAGTGAAACATGATTGTGGAAGTTGGGCTGCATGAGTGCTGCTGATGTCGAGGAGATACATTTCATTGATGGTATCATAAATTCACAGATGTGCCGCTCTACTGCTCTATATTGAAAGATAAGATGCTTTCATCACTCCGTGCACTTTTCCAACATAACAATGATGCAAAACACACATCTGCTGCATTTCTGAAGAAGAACAGAGTGAGGGCTCATTCCCACTTGCGATGAAATCGGAAGAATGCAATCCGAATAAAAATCGGATTGCATTCAGACCAATGTTATTCAATGATTTTGTGTTAATCTGCGGGGGTTTTTTTCAACTCAGATCGGATCACGATCGGACTGGAAAAAAATAGCAGCATGCCGCTATTGTAATTGGAAATCGGATCACATCCCGCAATAGAAGTCAATGGGTGCAAGAAAAAAATCGCACAGCACTCAGACCATGTGAGTGCTGTCCATTTTTACACACCGACCTCATTTGAAAAGCCAGCAATTCATCTGCTGCATACAGTAAAATCACAGAGTGACAGGTTAGAATAGAATAGATATACACATAGAATACATAGATTTTTAAATGTCAATGACACACACATAAATATATATATGTACATATATATTACATAGATAGAAAAAAAGCCTGCAATTCATCTGACGTATACTGTAAAATAACAAAGACAGGTTAGAATAGAATAGATAGAATAGATATATACACATAGAATACATAGATATATAGAGGTCTGTGACCCACACATGTACAGCTTTGGCAAAAATTAAGAGAACCCTGCAAAATTTTCAGTTTGTCTGATTTTTCTCTTTATATGTATATTTTTGAGTAAAATGTAAAATGCTCTTTTATTCTACAAACTGCTGAAAACATGTCTCCGAATTTCCAGGCAATAAATTTTGTATTTATTTTCAGAAAATGAGAAATGGTCAAAATAACAAAAAAATGCAGTGCTTGCAGACCTCAAATAATGCTAAGAAAACACGTTCATAATCATTTAGAAACAACAATACTAAAGTTTTAACTCAGGAAGAGTTCAGAAATCATAATTTTGTGGACTACCCTTGACTTTTAATCACAGCTTTCATGCATCTTGGCATGCTTTCCACCAGTCTTTCACACTGCTTTTGTGTGCCTTTATACCACTCCTGGTACAACAATTTAAGCAGTTCTTCTTTGTTTGATGGCTTGTGACTTTTCAATGGGGTTCAGGTCTGGAGATTGGGTTGGTCATGACAGGGATTTGATGTGGTGGTTCTTCATCCACACATTGATTGACCTAGCTGTCTGGTATGGCACATTGTCCTGCTGGAAAAAACAGTCCATAGAGTTGGGGAACATTGCCTGAGCAGAAGGAATCAACGGTGTTTTCAGGATAACCTTGTATGCAGCTTGATTCATACATCCTTCGCAAAGATTAAACTGCCCAATTCCAGCCTTGCTGAAGCATCCCCTGATCATCATCGATCCTCCACCAAATTTCACAGTGGGTGCAAGACACTGTGGTTTATACGCCTCTCCTGGTCTCTGTCTAACCATTAGATGACAAGGTGTTGGGCAAAGCTGAAAATTAGACTCATCAGAGAAGATTACCTTACTCCAGTCCTCTATGGTCCAATCCTTATGGTCTTTGGCAAACTTCAGCCTGGCTATCCTTTGCTTCTCATTGATGAAAGGCTTTTTTCTAGCTTTACATGACTTGAGCCCTGCCTCTAGGAGCCTGTTACGAACTGTTCTTGCCGTGCACTTCACCCCAGCTGCCATTTGCCATTCCTTTTGTAGGTCACTTGATGTCATCCTGCTGTTGCTGAGTGACATTCGAATAAGATCATGGTCATCCTGGTCAGTGGAGAGTCGTTTTCGCCCTCTGCCGGTCTGCAGCTTTGTTGTCCTTAATTTCTGCTGCTTGACCTTGTTTTATTGGACTGCCGTCTTAGAAATTTTAAGGATGGAGTCAACATGACGCTCACTGTATCCCTCTACTAGTAAAGTCAGAATTGAGCCCTTCTTTTCCTCACTCAAGACTTTTCTTTTCAACTCCTTTGGCATGGTTAAAAGTTATTTTTTCATTCCTATTACTTTTGGGATATTACTAGCACTTGTTTTGCCATCCAGCTTGTCCTATTGCAAGAGGATTGTGAACACCACAGCAAGTGTTCTTTATACTTTTCTTCGTTAAATAAGATTTGGTTCAGGTGATCACCTAATCAGAAGCACATTAAGTAGAATGAGGTGTACTCTGGTTGGAATTCAACTGACACTGGAATGGATTGGCTGTCAGACATGTAGAGAAGCTGATTTTTATAAAACTGTGCAGTGGTCTCTTAATTTTTGCCAGAGCTGTATAGATAGATAGATAGATAGATAGATAGATAGATAGATAGATAGATAGAAGAAAAGCTGGCAATTCATATGCCGTGTATTGTAAAATCAGAGCAGGAGCCAACAGTATAAAAGAGATGGATTACATACAGTAAACACACATAGAATAGATATATAGATGTCAGTGACATATACAATTAGTACAATGTGTGTGCAGTTTACTGTACATGTATTTAATTAATAAAAGATTATTTTTCTGAACAAAATGGCGTGGACTCCCGGGTAGTTTTCCTAGCCAGCAGAGGGAAAGCCGCCGACGGCTGGGGGCCAATGTTTATAGCCTGGGAAGGGGGTAATACCCATGGAGCTTCCCAGGCTATTAATAACAGCTCACAGCTGTATACCTAGCCGTTCTTGGCTATTAAAATGAGGGATCCCCATTTGTCCCATGACGGGTCTAGCTCTGCTTCATCTAGATAGCAGGTTGCATGGTTGCAAGTGGCGACCATACAGCCTGTCATCCAGCAGAGATACTGAGCAGCATCTGCTACTGCTGCCCAGTGTCTCCCTGTGAACTCCTATTACCTGTCTGATGGAACTGAGAGTCTGAGAAAGTTCTCAAGCTTGTGGTGCAGTCAGAAAGAACCTGGGATTTTACAGCATTTTATTTTCAGAAAAATAATCTTTTAATAATTAAATACATGTAAGTAAGCAATTCTATATGTACTGTATTTTTCGGACTATAAGATGCACCGGACTATAAGACGCACCCAGGTTTTAGAGGTGGAAAATAGGGAAAAATATATTTGAAGCAAAAAATGTGGTAAAATATTTAATAACATAAATAACATACTATTATATGTGGTGTTATTATATATAATAGTATGTTATTATGTTGGAAGCTACGGGTAGGAGATGGTGCTGCAGGACCAGTGTGGTGTCTGTAAAGTACTATGTGAAGACGCTGGAGGGTGAGTATAAGGCCGGGGTCACACATGCGAGAAACTCGCACGATTTCGTGTGAGTCTCTCGTGAACACCCGGCACTGCCGCCGGCACTCAGACTGGAGCGTGCGGCTGCATAGAAATACATGCTGCATATAAATACATGCAGCCGCACTCTCTGGTCCGAGTGCCGGCGGCAGTGCCGGGTGTTCACGAGAGAGATTCGCACAAAAATCGTGCAAATTTCTCACATGTGTGACCACGGCCTAAGAATGGGGGCACAGGGCTTATATTTAAAGTCACACTCCAGCACTGATAACACTGGAGTGCTGCTTTAAGATCCCATGGGAGAACTATAACTTCCAGCATGTCCTGCAGATCCTATGGCATGCTGGGAGTTATAGTCCACCACAGGATGGCAGAGTGCTTTTTAATGTGCTGTATTTACTAACCTTTTAATTATTTTTTTCTTGTACAGTGTGTCTGAAGGACCTGTGATGACAGGGCTTTGTGTGGTCATGTGATGCTCCAGCCCGCCCTCTTCATGACCTCATCACAGGTCCTCCACAGGAGCATTCAGCATTGCATCAGCACAGCCCCTGTGCTGTCAGGTATGTGATGCCTCCTGCTGCACTCTGCTCCTGCCACCTCCTTCTACTTCCCACACAGATCCCCAGCTGCTGCAGGAATCAGGCGCTGGGGAAACCATGTGAATCTGTCATTTGCTGCTCCCGCTCACTTCTCAGCTGATAGGTGGGCGGGGAAGCGGCTGATTAATATTCACTACACTTAAGTATCGGGACCAGTGGTTTCCCCAGTGCTGGATTCCTGCAGCAGAGGGGATATTTTCCTGCCTCCTGCAATCTCTCTCCACCGCTGCCCCCTGCCCCCCTCCCCACTTACATTCCGACCATAAGACGCACCCATACTTTCCTCCCAAATTTGGAGGAAAAAAAGTGCGTCTTATGGTCCGAAAATCCGGTATATATCTATTCTATTCAAACTACTCACGCTGTGATTTTACTGTACAGGGCACATTAATTGCTGGCTATTTATCTACAGTATATCTATCTATCTATCTGTGTGTTTGCAAGAATATTTCCTTTGAAAAATGTGTAAATGACACAGAGAATAGCTCTGTGTAAAAGCTCATGTTAAAATCGCATTGCAATTCGATAGCAATAATATATGCTATCCGATTGCAATATATGACTCTGTATAATGAGTTTCACTTTTTGTATTAAAGAGCTGAAATAAATTAACTTTTTGATAATATTCTAATTTTGTGAGAAGCACCTGCATATAGTATAAGTAGTTGAGACAATGACAATTTTGCAAGTTTTACCAACTACAAAGAATGAAAAGGTCTGTAATTTTTTATCATAGGTACACTTCAACTGTGAGAGACAGAATCTGAAAATTAAAAAAAAAACAGAAAATCCCATTGTATGATTTTTAGATGATTAAATTGCATTTTATTGCATGAAATAAGTACTTGATCACCTTCCAACCAACAAGAATTCTGTCTCTCAGAATGTTAAAATCGCATTGCAATTCGATAGCAATAATATATGCTATCCGATTGCAATATATGACTCTGTATAATGAGTTTCACTTTTTGTATTAAAGAGCTGAAATAAATTAACTTTTTGATAATATTCTAATTTTGTGAGAAGCACCTGCATATAGTATAAGTAGTTGAGACAATGACAATTTTGCAAGTTTTACCAACTACAAAGAATAAAAGGTCTGTAATTTTTTATCATAGGTACACTTCAACTGTGAGAGACAGAATCTGAAAATTAAAAAAAAAAACAGAAAATCCCATTGTATGATTTTTAGATGATTAAATTGCATTTTATTGCATGAAATAAGTACTTGATCACCTTCCAACCAACAAGAATTCTGTCTCTCAGACCTGTTAGTTTCTGTTTAAGAAGCCCTACTACTGTGCGCTTATTACCTGTATTAATTGTACCTGCTTGAATTTTTTACCTGTATAAAAGACACCTGTCCACACACTCAATCACACTCCAACCTCTCCACCATGGCCAAGATCAAAGAGTTGTCTAAGGACACCAGAGACAAAATTGTAGACCTGCACAAGGCTGGGATGGGCTATGTGACAATAGGCAAGCAGCTTGGTAAGAAGGCAACAACTGTTGCCACAATTATTGGATATGGAAGAAAAACAAGATGACTGTCAATCTTCCTTAGTTTGGGGCTTCATGCAAGATCTCGCCTCATGGGTATGGAAAGGTCAGGAATCAGCTCAGAAGCTACAAAGGAGGACCTGGCCAATGATCTGAAGAGAGCTGGGACCCCAGTCTCAAACATTACCATTAGTAACACAATACACCTTCATGGATTAAAATCCTGAAGGGCACACAAGGTCCCCCTGCACATGCCAGAACATTTCCAGGTCCATTTGAAGTTCGACAATGAACATCTGGATGTGAGCCACCCGCCAGGGCCGTGGGGTACTCGGCACAGAGCCCGTCGACTTCTATGGGGGATGTCATGGGCAGCCACGGCTCGGTCCGTGGCCCTGGGCGCTCACCATAAAAGGGGGATTATTTACAGGGGATTAGTGTTCGTATGATGATTCGTGACGCCACCTGTAGTACCTGGTCAGGGTGACCAGCGCTGCTGTGCAGGTCCTCTGGAAGGGATGGTGATGTGCAGCTAGATGATAGGCCTCCTACAGGTGAGGCTGTGTCCTTCCAGGGCAGGTAGAAGTGGTAGTGCAGGGATGGTGCTTGAGGATGTAGCAGAGGGGAGTGTGCTGGAATAATTAGGGAAACAGTTCTGTTGCAGTTTCAAGGTTTTACTCACAGTCTGTTGTGCACATACAGATACCAGCCGGGCGCTGTGTCCTCCAAGAGAGTGGTCCAGCAACACTCAGGTAAGTTAGTCGCACTTCCAAAGACTCCCCTTTCAGTATGTTCCTTTCCGGCTTCTTATCTCTCGGTGCTAACTCTCCTTACTTCCATGCACCTCGCCACCACAGAGCCCTCGGACAAGGGAGTATTGGGCCTTTTCAGTTCACAGATCACGGCCCTGTGCTCTGCACATACTTGACCCTAAGCTGCCTTCCGGTGAGATTATGGTGGCTAGTGGCCCAGTGAAGTGACAACTGTTGTCGGTGTTACTAGCGGAGCCTGAACCTTCCCGCTAATCTAGGGACCGTTCCCCGATGTTCGCCTGGTCCTTCCTTCTTCAGGATGGGGGCAAAGCTCCAATTGCTGTCTTTGCCCCGGACCTGTTCGCTCTCCACAGCACGGCTCCCTGAGGTGAACCCAGAGAAGCAGCAGGATAGTCCAGTACAAACTCACTGACTGCCTGACACAAGACTGATCTCTAAAACTAACACGCAGCCTAAGTGCTGCCTAAGCTCCCCCACCAACTAACTACACCCTTTCCTAACCAGCCTGAGTCAGACCATCCTCCCCAAGGGTCCTTCTGTGCTCAGCCAGCATAGTGTATGTTAGATGCAGTGGTGGGAGTCAATGGGGTTCTTCCTCCTTACCTGAGAGTCAGGTGTCACACCTCCAGGTGAGATGTAACATCTCCGTGGCGACTGGACCCTCAGGGCGCCACAGATGATCCAAAGGAGGCATGGGAGGTCATGTGGACAGATGAGAATAAAATAGAATTTTATGGTATCAGTTCCACTCGCCATGTGTGGAGGAAGAAGGATGAGTACAACCCAAAGAACACCGCCCAACCATAGAGCATGGTGGGGAAACATCATACTTTGAGGGTGCTTTTCTGCAAAGGGGACAGGATGACTGCAATGTACTGAAGAGAGGATGGATGGGGTAATGTATAGCTAGAATTTGGCCAACAACATCCGTCCCTCAGTAAGACCATTGAAGATGGGTCATGGCTGGGTCTTCCAGCATGACAATGGACAGAAACACACGGCCAGGGCAACTAAGGAGTGGCTCTATAAGAAGCATTTCAAGGTCCTGCAGTGGCCTAGCCAGTCTCCAGACCTGAACCCAATAGAAAATCTCTGTAGGGAGCTGAAACTCAATGTTGCCCAGCGACAGCCCTGAAACTTGAAAGTTCTGGAGAAGATCTGTATGGAGGAGTGGAACAAAATCTTTGCTACAGTGTGTGCAAACTTGGTCAAGAACTACAGGAAATGTCTGACCTCTGTAATTGTAAAGAAAGGTTTCTGTACCAAATATTAAGTTCTGTTTTTTTATTGTATCAAAAACTTATTTAACCCCTTAACGACCGCCGATACGCCTTTTAAAGGCGGTCATTAAGGGTACTTAAACCACAGCGCCGTTAATTAACGGCGCTGTGGAAAAAGCCTATAGCGCCCCCCAGAGTCGGATTTTCTCTGGGGTCTCGGCTACCTGGGGTAGCCGAGACACCAGAGAACATGATTCGGGTCAGTTTTTACCGACCCCGCTTTTGCACATCAGAGGGGAGAGAAATGGGGTCCCCGGGACCCCCGATCAGCCCCCTGTGCCTCCCGGTGTCCCCCCAGTCCACCTGTGACTCCCACAGCTCCCGGCGTCTTTTTCCGGTAAAGAAAATGGAGGGCGAGCCAAATTTTCTCCAGGGTCTCGGCTAACCCAGAGAACATAATTAGGGTCCCCCCAGTCCCTCCGCTTTTGCGATCGCCATTAATAACCCTATAAAGAAAAAAAAAAGATGCGATCCTGCCTGCAATTTCTCTCCCCTCTGATGTGATCGCACATAAGAGGGGAGGGAAATAGGGTACCCAGGACCCCCAATCCCCCCCGGTAACTGAAGGTGTTCCCCATTGCCTCTCTGCGCTCCTGCAGCGCCCCCTGTCCTCCGATCCTCCGTCCTCTTCATCCTGTAAAAAAAATGGTGGGCGCATGCGCAGTGCGCCCACCGACTCTGCCTGGCGGCAGATTCAAAAAATGAATGACTCCATTCATTCTTTAAAAGTACATCACAGTGATCAAAATAAAAAAAACAGTACATAAACCCCCTTTTTATCAGCCCCTTTGTTAGGGACATATAATAAAATAAAGAAATTTTATTTATTTTTATTTTTCCATTAGGGTTAGGGTTATAATTAGGGTTAGGGTTACAATTAGGGTTAGGGTTAGCATTAGGGTTAGGGTTAGGCTGGGTTCATACTCAGTTACGGCAGTCCGTTAGACGGACTGCGTTACACCGCGGTGTAACGCAGTCCGTTAACGCTGCCATTCACCCCCATTTGAGGGCGCATCGCGACGCATGCCGTAAAGCAGCATGCATTCGCGACGTTCCGTCATTCAGTGACGGAGCCTTGGACGTGGGCTGCAGCGCCTGGGCTCCGTCACCGCTAGCGCAGATGAATCATCTGCTGATTCCTCTGCGCTAGCGGGTATAGCATAACGCGATCGCGTTATGCTATACCGTTACCAGCTCGTCAACGCTATGTGTTGAAGGGCTGGTAAAACGCAATATGATCCTAGCCTTAGTGTTAGGGTTATAATTAGGGTTAGGTTGGAGTTAGGGTTAGGGTTACAATTAGGGTTAGGGTTACAATTAGGGTTGGGATTAGGGTTATGGTTGGGATTAGGGTTAGGGGTGTGTTGGGGTTAGGGTTGGAGCTAGAATTGAGGGGTTTCCACTATTTAGGCACATCAGGGGGTCTCCAAACACGACGTGGCGTTCAAAAAGTCAAATGGTGCTCCCTCCCTTCCGAGCCCTGCTGTGCGCCCAAACAGTGGTTTACCCCAACATATGGGGTATCAGCGCACTCAGGACAAATTGCACACCAATTTTTGGGTTCTAATTTCTCCTGTTACCCTTGGGAAAATAAAAAATAGCTGGCTAAAAAAATCATTTTTGAGGAAAAAAATTATTTTTTATTTTCAGGGCTCTGCGTTTATAAATTTCTGTGAAACACTTGGGGGTTCAAAGTGCTCACCACACATCTAGATAAGTTCCTTAAGGGATCTAGTTTCCAAAATGGGGTCA
Organism: Oophaga sylvatica; assembly: GCA_033576555.1. Lineage (NCBI taxonomy): Eukaryota > Metazoa > Chordata > Amphibia > Anura > Dendrobatidae > Oophaga > Oophaga sylvatica. The sequence goes on from JARQOD010000006.1 coordinate 253,880,671, forward strand.
CTTGTGGGGGGTTTCCACTGTTTAGACACATCAAGGGGTCTCCAAACACGATGTGGTGTTCAAAAAGTCAAATGGCGCTCCCTCCCTTCCAAGCCCTGCCGTGTGCCAAAACAGTGGTTTACCCCAACATATGGGGTATCTGCGTACTCAGGACAAATTGCACACCAATTTTGGGGTTCTAATTTCTCCTGTTACCCTTGGGAAAATAAAAAATAGCTGGCTAAAAAAATCATTTTTGAGGAAAAAAATGATTTTTTATTTTCATGGCTCTGTATTTATAAATTTCTGTGAAGCACTTTGGGGTTCAAAGTGCTCACCACACATCTAGATAATCTCCTTGGGGGTCTAGTTTCCAAAATGGTGTCACTTGCAGGGGGTTTCTACTGTTTAGGCACATCAAGGGCCAGCTTCGGACTGGAGCACCTTGGACCCACCAGAGAAAATCATTCTTGGGGCCCACTATGTAGCTACATACAAATAAATACAAGGCCGCCAATTGTGCGGTAAAATGCCCTATATCAGGGTATAATATAAGGTTGTATATGTCTTAATTATGTAGTAGGGGTGGCGGTATGATCATAGAGGGGTTGCCCCCTCATAGAATATAATGTAGCCCCCTCATAGAATATAATGTAGCCACCCTCACAAAATATAATGTAGCCCCCTCATAAAATATAATGCAGCCCTCTCTCATAGAATATAATGTAGCTCCCTCATAGGGTATAATGCAGCCCCCCCATAGAGTATACTGTAGCCCCCTCATAGGGCATAATGCTGCCCCCCTCATATAGTAGGATATAGCCCCCCAGAATATAATTAGCCCCCTGACGGAATAATGCAGCCCCCCATAGAGTATACTGTAGCCCCATTATACAGTAATATGTAGCCCCCAGAATATAATGTAGTACCCTGAGAGAATAATGCAGCTCCACCACATAATATAATGCAGCTCCCTATAGAATATACTGTAGCCCCTCATATAGTATGATATAGCCCCCAGAATATAATGTAGTCCCCTGAGAATAATTCAGTCCCCCACAGAATATAATGTAGCCCCTCAAAGTATAATTCAGACCCTCTCCACCCCATCATTGTCCTCATCACTACCTCTATAATTGCCTTCTCCCCACCACCCTTATCATTCTCCCACCACCCCATCACTGCCCATTCCACCACCTCAAACATTGCCTCCTCCACCACCATCATTGTCCATTTCATCACCTCCATCATTGCCTCCCCCTACCACCATCATTGCCCATTTCATCACCTCCATCATTGACTCCCCACCACCATCTTTGCCCATCACCTCCATCATTGCCTCCCCCCACCATCATTGCCTATCTCCTCCATCATTGCCTCCCCCACCATCATTGCCCATCTCCTCCATCATTGGCTCCCCCACCATCATTGCCCATCACCTCCATCATTGTCTTTCCCCACCATCATTGCCCATCACCTCCATCATTGCCTCCCACCACCATCATTGCCATCACCTTCATCATTGCCTCCCCCCATCACCATCATTGCCCATCACCTCCATCCCTGCCTCCTCCCACCGACATCATTGCCCATCACCTCCATCCCTGCCTCCTCCCACCGCCATCATTGCCCATCACCACCATTGTTGCCTCCCCACCATCTTTGCCCATCACCTCCATCGTTGCCTCCAAATCATTGCCCATCACCTTCACCATTGCCTCCCCCACCATCATTGCCCATCACCTTCATCATTGCCTCCCCCACAATCATTGCCCATCACCTCCATCCCTGCCTCCTCCCACCGTCATCATTGCCCATCACCTCCATCATTTCCTCCCCCACCGTCATTGCCCATCACCTTCATCATTGCCTCCCCCACCGCCATCATTGCCCATCACTTCCATCCCTGCCTCCTCCCACCACCATCATTCCCCATCACCTCCATCGTTGCCTCCCCCACCATAATTGCCCATCACCTCCATCGTTGCCTCCCCACTATCATTGCCCATTACCTCCATCCCTGCCTCCTCCCACTGCCATCATTGCCCATCACCTTCACCATTGCCTCCTCCACCATCATTGCCCATTACCTCCATCCCTGCCTCCTCCCACTGCCATCATTGCCCATCACCTCCATCATTGCCTCCCCCACAGTCATTGCTCATCACCTTCATCATTGCCTCCCCCTCCGCCATCATTGCCCATCACCTCCATCCCTGCCTCTTCCCACCACCATCATTGCCCATCACCTCCATCCCTGCCTCCTCCCACCGCCATCATTGCCCATCACCACCATCGTTGCCTCCCCACCATCTTTGCCCATCACCTCCATCGTTGCCTCCCAAATCATTGCCCATCACCTTCACCATTGCCTCCCCCACCATCATTTCCCATCACCTTCATCATTGCCTCCCCCCACAATCATTGCCCATCACCTCCATGATCCATCACTGCCTCCCCCCACCAACCCTATCTCTCTCTCACACACACACACAAAGCATCACACAACATACAGACACGGCACAGAGACACACACAGCACAGCTCACCTCCCCACAGCAGCAGCACATCACGGCAGCCTGTTCCTCGCCTGCTGCTTTCTGTCTGAGACCCAGTGCTGGATGATGACGTCATCAGCTGGGCTTTCAGACAGGAAGAGCCGTGCAGGAAGCCAGGATGTGCGGCGCTGTGAGTATTTGTGTGTGTCTCTAGTCTCTGTGTGTGTGTGTGGTGCGTGGGACTTTACACGCGGGCAGTGTTAGCTGCAGCCTGCGGCTAACACTGCCCGCTATTAAAGAGAAATGGTATTCATGCCTCTCCACGCCCATAGTGGCGTGGGGAAGCGTGAATATTCATTTTGCTTTAGCAGCGGGGACAGGATCCTGTCCCCAGCTGCTGCTACGCAGGCACAGGGCGGGCCCCCTTAACTCAGGGCTCCCATAGCCACTTGCTGGGGGCCCCTGGAGCAGTGGGGTCCCTTGGAGCAGTGGGGGCCCTAGGCAGCTGCTGGCCAGTATGCCAGCAGGTGTCAGTGCCTGGGCCCACGGAGAATCCTCTGGTTCTCCGGTGGGCCAGTCCGAGCCTGTCAAGGGCTCTGCAAACACAATATGACGCCCGCAGAACATTCCATCAAAGTCTGCATTACAAAATGGTGCTCCTTCCCTTCCAAGCTCTGCCATGCACCCAAACAGTGGTTTACCCCACATATGGGGTATCAGCATGCTCAGGACAAATTGCACAAAAACTTTTGGGGTCTTGTAACACTTGGGAAAATAAAAATTGGGGTGAAAAGATCGTTTTTGTGGAAAAAATATGATTTTTTTATTTTCACGGTTCTATGTTATAAACTTCTGTGAAGCACTTGGAGGTTCAAAGTGCTCACCACACATCTAGATAAGTTCCTTAGGGGGTCTAGTTTCCAAAATGGGGTCACTTGTGGGTGGTTTCCACTGTTTAGACACATCAGGGCCTCTACAAACGCGACATGGCATCCAGCCAATTCTGCGCTGAAAAAGTCAAACGGCGCTCCTTCCCTTGCGACCTCTGCCGTGCACCCAAAAAGTGGTTTACCCCCACATATGGGGTATCGGCGTATTCAGGAGAAATTGCACAACAAATTTTGTGGTTCATTTTTTCTTTTAACACTTGTGAAAATAAAAAAAATTGGTTCCAAAGTAAAGTTTTTGCAAAAAAAGTTAAATGTTATTTTTTTCCTTCCACATTGCTTCAGTTCCTGTGAAGCACGTAAAGGGTTAATAAACTTCTTGAATGTGGTTTTGAGCACCTTGAGGGGTGCAGTTTTTAGAATGGTGTCACTTTTGGGTATTTTCTATCATATAGACCCCTCAAAGTGACTTCAAATGTGATGTGGTCCCTAAAAAAAATGGTGTTGTAAAAATGAGAAATCGCTGGTCAAATTTTAACCCTTATAACTTCGTAACAAAAGAAAATTTTGTCCCAAAATTGTGCTGATGTAAAGTAGACATGTGGCAAATGTTATTTATTAAGAAATTTGTGTGACATATCTCTCTGATTTAAGGGCATAAAAATTTAAAGTTTGAAAATTGCTAAATTTTCTAAACTTTTGCCATATTTCCGTTTTTTTCATAAATAAACACAAATCATATCAAAGAAATTTTACCACTAACATGAAGTACAATATGTCATGAAAACACAATCTCAGAATCAGCGGGATTCGTTAAAGCGTTCCAGAGTTATAACCTCATAATGTGACAGTGGTCAGAATTGTAAAAATTGGCCTGGTCATTAAGCTGTAAAATGGCTCTGTCACTAAGGGGTTAATGCAATAAAATGCAAATTAATTATGTAAAAATCAAACAATGTGATTTTCTGAATTTTTCTTACAAGTGTAACAGAAGAAAATGGACCCTAAAAGTTGTTGTGCAATTTCTCCTGAGTACACAGATACCCCACTTGTGGTTGGAAACTACTGTTTGGGCACACAGCAGGGCTCAGAGAGTAAGGAGTGACGTTTTGGAGCACAGACTTTGATGTAATGGTCTGCTGGTGTCATGTCTCTTTTGAAGAGCCCCTGATGTGCCTAAACAATGGGAAAACTCCCATAAGTGACCCCATTTTGGAAACTAGATAACTTCGGGAATTTATCTAGACGTGTGGTGGTGAACTCCTTGAACCCACAGATGCTTCACAGAATTTTACAAAGTTGATCTGAAAATGAAAAAAATATATTTTTCCCCACAAAAATGTTATTTTAACCCAATTTTTTTCATTTTCACAATGATAGCAGGAGAAAATGGACCCCAAAATTTGTTGCGCAATTTCTCCTGAGTACGCCGATACCACATATGTCGTCAAAAAATACTTTTGAGACACAGTGCAATGCTCAGAAGGGAAGAAGGGCCATATTGGAGTTCAGATTTTGCTCTACTGGTTTTAGGGGGTCATGTCACATTGGAGAAAACTGGATTGCCTTGGAAATACTCCAATTAGTAAAGAGGCCATGAAACGGTGCAGAATCAGTTGAACTTCAGGCCGTGCACACAAAAATGCATTAAATGTAGCTTGGTCTGAAAAGACGCTCTACGTGTTTTGGAGTTAAAAAGATGATTGTTGTCTGCGGATTGCAGAAGACTAAGGGTATGTTTCCACGTAGCGGAAACACTTAGTATTAGCTGCGGATTGAATGCTGCGTCCTACCGCAGCGTTTAATCCGCAGCGGCCAGATGTTCCTGCATAGTGGAGGGGATTTTATGAAATCCTGTCTCCACTATGCGTCCGATTATGCAGGTGACACACCCACTAAACTGGACACCGCAAGGTAAATAACACAGTCCTATGTAGGGCTGCGGTGATTCCTGATGTGTTCAATGACCACATCCGGATTCACCGCGCGTTCAGAAGGGGCGGGGCTTTGAGCGGAGCGTGGTTTCTGCTCCGTCCAAAACGTCGGCATTACGCTACGTGGAACCATACCCTTAGTCTGCTTAGAGATGATATGTCTGTTTGGTCTAAGCATCAAGCCAAGACAGTCAGATGACCTTGGCTGCTCTGATGTTCAATACATCCAATCAGTGTCAGACTGGATAACACAGGGCCCACCAGAGAACAACATTTTTGGGGCCTACCATCTAATAATACAGAAATAAGAAAGGACAAAGTCTACAGCAAAAAGAAGAATAGCACTCTGTATATTAAGATGTAGCATGTAAAACTAAATATCAGAGATTGCTTTCATTTTTCCTATCAATATTTGGACTACATTGGATTTGATGCACTACGTTGGACCAACATGGAATCCAGTTAGTTAATAAAATGATCAAATGGGGATGGTGTAGGATATTGTTGTTTTAGATTTTTTTTTGTTTGCCCCCGAAACAGACCACCCAATGTGATAGTTTGTGCCAGAGATGGCTGCAAGCCATTATTTTTAGATTAGTAAGTAACCAACATCTAAGGACCTTGCGAACCCGACAGGATCTGTTTGCTAGTGTTGGTTTTGCACTGGCTGGTTATGAAAATGCAGACCCACAAAAAAATGAATAAAAAAATTAGATTGTTTCACATGTAGATATTTTATCCTGTGTTAGATTGAAAATGTAACCAGGGGCTCAAGAAGGCAAAAAATACCTGCTTCTATTCAAAAGACATAAAAATAAATGGCCCCAGTATACAGGATACAGACTGTTTAATTCAGCATAAATGAAGAGTTAGAAAAAAAAAACACAGGCTCCTCTCAAGTTACATACCCAATGAAGGTAAAAATGACAGCAGCAAACTGATGATAGGAAGTATATTGGTCCCTTACATATCATGATGGGAAGGATATTGGTCCCTTCACCCCCTTAAAACAACCGCCAGCAGTCACTCCAGAGGTGGCTTGTCACATTGAATGGTTCAATTCTGAGGGTAACCCTGCTCTTCTCAATACCCCTGTGTTGGGTAATTAAATAATATTGTGTGTGGGTAGGGGGTGAACAACATTATGTTGACAAACAACCACACTGGCTGATACCAAGTCCCAGTGATAGCAGAATAAAGTTGTCTGTCAGATACATTACTAATGCTGTAATAAAGTGTTAAATAATAAGAAATACCTTAAGAAAGGAGTGAATAAATCACTCACCATACAATGAATGAACAAATCTGTGCTTTGTATGCAATTGGTGCTATTTCAAATACTACTGACCGTCAAGAAATTAGTCCAAGAAAAGTAAAGTTGATCGGCACATCCAAAAAATAGTAAAAATCTTCACATTTTATTCCATAAGTATCAAACAATTAAAATCCACAGGTTGGTGATAGAAAAAACAATTTGATGCATTTCTGGTGCTTTAGTCATAGAGAATGACTAAGGAAAGAAAGAGGTGTTAAGGTGGCACAAAGAGTTTTATTAAGTTAGTTCTGTAGAACTCAGTGTAGATGTCAGTACTACCTTAAATGATGCTCCAGACTTCAGCTGAAGTGTCTCTGCTCAAAACATACTGAAGCAAGGGGGGAGGCCCACCGGAGGTTCCTCTGGTGTTCTGCTGGACCAGTCCGACACTGCATCCAATGTAGATTGATGTGCGTCCTACTGTCTCTGAATGTTTAGTACTAAAGAGAAAAATAGAATCATTAGTTATCAGCTTCACTTGTCTCACCTGTCCTATGAGGGAAAGTCCAATTCCTGGCTCCCCAACAATCCTGAGAAAGCGTCTCTGAAGTGCCCCATCGACCAAGCAATACACTTGACGTTTTCTGGTGGTCCCACACAGAATGAATAGAATGGTGGTGACCAAGTACGGTCACCACTCATCCTGATAGGACATTCCAGGTCCACATACCAAGGATCGGCTAGGGTGCTAGCAATCAGACTCCCAATGATCAGGAGGTTATAACCTACTCTGTGGATAGGTGATAACTTTTAATGTTAGGAAAAATCCTCTAAGGAATGGGTATTTCTTTCAAATGTAAAGTTGGTCGTCTGGAGACTTCTAAATAATGCATTTAATAAAGTAATTTCTGTGTATGGCACAAATAAAAGTGGGCAAAATATATCTGTGTCTGGGAACTGTCTTATATACTCACTTTTTACTCTGAAGTCTTTACATGGAAGCACGATAAGATGCTCAGGAATCTAAGTAAAGAACACAAAGTTTGAGGAATAAATGAAAATAAGAGAATTGAGTGTATGAGAAGCCATAAGTGCATGCTTAGCGCTATAGTTACCTAGATGGACCTCTTTCCTCCATCTTCTCCTTTTTATTCTTGCTGCTGCAGAGAAGTAGAGACAAATAGTCATGTCAGGTTACATAAGATTTCTGAAAACATATGACGCGTCATATAACCTCATAAAACAACAAATGACACACACACGTCATCTCAAGTAAAAGTAATTTATGATAAAATACTCACATGTTCCTCTGTCTCCTCAAATATATAAGGATCCACTGTAAAGGGACGGCCGCGGGGCCGGTGTACTGGAAGCTGTATGTAGTGTTACCTCTGCAGTATCTATTGAGCGGGGATGTTCTCCGCCTGTGAGGGAGCGTACATAGCAATTAGAGACAGAGTCCAAAATCATGTCAAACAGTTCTCCTTTATTTTCTTCTGGTTACAGCACATCCAAGACACCATAAGCATCTCTTAAGCGATACCAGCAATACATTCTCCATAAGGCTGCTTCTTCTCCGCTGCCACACCAGAATGGACAAATAAGTATTGACGAGACGAGGAGCCCGGTGAAAATGGCACTTCAACTGCTTCCCCTGGAGACACTTCAATCCAGTTTAAGAAAGACACATTTACTAGGTCATCCACCCCTCTCTGGTTATCCTGTCCGGATACTTCTAATGGTCCACTCGCTGCTACGCTTCAGCACAACCACTTCTGCTGAGCGTTCCCACAGTGGTTCTTCCACTGGACTACTGCTGCGTAAACTAACTCTCTTTGGGTCCACACTACCACGGTGAATCCTTCACCGGCTTCTTCAGGGATTGCTGGTGCCCTATAGTTCCTACCCTATGCTTAGGGCCCAGGAACGTGGACGTCCTCATGGTAGCAAGGTCCACCCCCGACCGATTCAGCTACGAGGAGAGCTTCCTGACAGACCACCGCTTGGAGGCAATCTTTCCCTAGCAACCAGTCCCTAACTACTGTCCCTAACCGAATGGATGTGCTAACTGCCCCCATCTAGTGGCCAAACCCAATCACTGCACTGACGTCTTTTTATAACTTCCTAACTGGATCTCTAACGTGCCCCCATTAGTGATCCCTCGCAGATAACAGTTAACCCAGGACTATATACACTATGCTCCTAGTGCCCCCCTCTAATGACCCCTAGGAAGCACTGACTACCTGTCACTAAACCCCACATATATACCTACATAGCAATTTACAAAGCACACATATTTATATACATTGACACAATTAAAGGGGATGAAACCTTAAAGGGTTAATACCCTTCACCTCCTTACACCACCACCAACATTTCCCTCTCAAATAAAATATAAATTGACAATAATGAGATACATGGATAACTTGAACATTTCACATAGAGATGGAGGCTTACAATATCTGTGTATCTAAATAAGTGCATTCCACCCAGAGGCCATGATAACCTAAACTAAATATCAGGCATCATTTCCATTCAAGCAACCTCTGAAATTATTACATTCCATATGGATGCTCCACATTTGCTACAGAAAATAGTATTATACTATATAAAATGAGTATAACATTGTGGTCTTCTTTCTTTTAATGATTCCTAAAATACTTTTAGGAAAAAAATACTTTTCTGACCATACAGAAGAATGCATCAGGAAAGTAAACCAAGTGACCACCAAATCTACAACGTAAATCTCCTACCCAGCAATTCCATACATCATAGCTTTCTTACAATTTTAAGTGAGGGAGTCAAACTGTTGTGGATATGTGCAGTCACAACTGAATTTCAATCTCACAGTGGAATATGGATCTGTTCACACTAGAGTTGTTTAATTCAGTTTCAATGTTCTGCTATAGAAGGATTGAACGAAGTTGTGCAAGTCTAGTCGGATTGTGGCTGAAGTATGCATATACTTACTGGGTCTCAACACCGGCAGCGGAGAATCCTCACAGCACCCACTGCGCGCAATGTGAGGATTCATATGCAGACTTTTATGAAAAGCCAGGACAACCCCTTTAATCACAGATGAGACATTGATTGCACAATGAAAATCATGGACAGCACATGGATGACATCTAAGGCCTATAGACTTGTATGGGAGATATTCATCCATAGCGCTGATAAGAAATGTGCATGTCTGACATGGGTACGAGTTCTATCTGTGTAAACCAGGCATAGAACAATGTATGTGAAAAAATGAACCTTTGAATAAGACCTAAGAGTGATTTCTGGCACAATATTTATAGAAAAATGCCATTTGAAGTAGAGTTAAAAAAAACACTGTGAGAAATGACCTTAATATTGTACAGCCTAATAATCTACTATATAATCAGCTGACTACATGTAGACATTTCACTTACACATTGATGTTCTCTTCTTTTCTGTCTATGATTTCTTTCTCAACTTTCCCAGCCTCCACGTCTTTTTGTTCTTCCTTCTCATCCTCTTCTTTCTCACTGTTGGACATACAACATACGAATTCACAGAGTTTATTGTACAATAACCATATCCATCGTTCCCTGTTTACCTGATAAAGACTAGTGATGAGCGAATTTGTTCAGAAAACAATCACCAAATATAAATTTGGCACGAATTTTGCACATTTTATTCGTGATCGTAAACACGAGTAAAATTTTATAAAATCGGAAAAAAAGGTAACATCCGGTAAAAGTGCCGGAAAATATTTTCATTGCCACAAAAGTATTTTCAGCACTTTAGCAACTATAATGGTGAGCGTTTGGCACGTGTTTGACGAGGAGAGGGGGTTTCAGAGCTCAGAGGCGCGGCGTTCTTGTAAACAGTCGTTTTTTTTCTCCTAACTTTATGTGTGCATATTGTGGCTAGCCAATCAGGGCGCAGGAAACACCAACAATGTCCTGACATAACGGCTTGTGTCTTTGGCTGCTGAAATCACATGTCCCTCTCCATATAAATAGCAGACATCTTGTTTTTGCGCCATTTTGACACTGTAACAGCACAGAGAGGCTGTTCCTGACGCTGGCACTGTTAGTAGCAAGATTTTAGCTAGTTAGCTAGGTGGTTGTATATCAGTCAGATAGTGTAGCTAGCTAGTGTCCAGGGTGGCTGTTAAATTTATCTTCCAACGCTTTTTATTTTGGCCATTACTGAGGTCCAGAGACAAAACCAGCAGGGCACATGTCCGACAAGTGTGTTGTGCACTGCTCCTACTGTGCTCCATGCACGACTATAGCATTCTAAAAAATATTTTTTCACTAGCTAAATGTGAAACAGCCTGCTGTATCCCACCTTGTCATTTTGTGCTGTGGTGATAGGAAATTGTCTGCAGACCTAAAAAAAACAATTATAATTTTTCAGTTGCAAAAAGTTAGACAGAGGCCACAAAAAATTCTTCTGTTCCTAGTAGTGGACCTGACTTTCAAATACACATGTGGAGACTAAACTGAGGTGTTGCCCATAGGAGCCATCATTACCTCCATGTTTCCAGACCTTAGAAATCGAATAGTATTTAGTTACGTACCGGTAACGGCATTTTTCGGAAGCCCATGACAGCACCACGAGAGAGGTGTTCCGCCCTCCAGGAACAGGAAACCTACAGATACAAAAAGGGCGGCCCTCTCTCATCGCATCAGTTGGGTTACAGAGCCGAAAGAACCTCTATGGTTAATGACACAAAATATCTATACAATTCTAAACAATTCTAGCTTAAGTGAGCCTTATTGGCAAAGGAAGTGTGCATCACATGTGAAAAAAAAGGGAGGGAACTAAGGGTGCTGTCATGGGCTTCCGAAAAATACAGTTACCGGTACGTAACTTAATACTTTATTCGGACTCCCATGACAGCACCACGAGAGAATTACAGAGATGTATCTATCTACTGGCTAACACGGTACGAAGATACACATCTTTCCTATATCAAAATGGAGGATACCAGAATGTACCGCATCTTTATGGAACTAAAACCACTTCTGAAGAAACGCGCACAAATGGACAGCGACATTTTTTTCTTATCTAAATGCAAAAAGGAGAATCTAATTCCCAAAGGACTCTGGATTACAAACCCAATTCTTCACACCTACAATACCCATTATGCACAAAACCTTTGTCACAGGACTTCTGAAAGACTAAGGAACCATCTTTTACATGTCTGCTACAGCATAAGGAGTAAAGTCCAAGGGCAATTTGAAACTCTGAGGAAAACACTTACAGAAAGCACAGAGCAAAAATTACAACAATACTATAACAAACTACGGACCTTTCTGATTCATAACAAGGAAAAGAAACTACACAGATTGCGCCTCCATTCCGGACTCTATACAAACAGATACAAAACAAAACCTGACAACTCTGACAACCACTCCATTCCAGACACAAAAGCATCTAACTGTGTCATCAATCTCTCAGATTACAAACCCAACAAAGTGGAGCTTGCCGTGCTTTCTAGAGGACTCTCATTTTGTCCTACTAAGGCCCTGGATAAAACCGAACTCTGCAGTGATATGGAACATTTTTTCAGGAGACTGCGCCTGAGGGAATACTTCAATGATACAGAAGATCCAGAAAACACTCGGACTGAAGGAAAAGGGATCCCAACAACCAAGAAGAGGTCAGACTGGACACCTCCACCTGGACGTAACCCCCATTTGGATAAATATATAGACTCATTCAGACATTTGATAAAATCCACCATCATAGCCACCAACAAGAGACAAGCATCCAACATCAGTGCCCAGGAGAGAAAGGCCATACAGTCTCTGAAAACCAACAAAGAAATCATCATTAAACCTGCTGACAAGGGAGGTGCAATAGTCATGATGAACACATCAGACTATATTAAGGAAGCAAACAGACAACTTACGGACACACGCTACTACAGAAAACTGGAGTCGGACCCTACACAGGACTATTACAAGGAACTAAGCAAGTTGGTATCTTGTCTGTCTGACAAATCCATAAGAGCTGATGACCTGATACCAGAAAGTCCAAGAACAGGGACATTTTACATGCTTCCCAAAATCCACAAAGCTGGGAATCCAGGGAGGCCGATTATTTCATGTGTGGACACCCTTACTGAGCAGGTATCTGGATGGGTAGAGGGCATTCTTAAACCCCTGGTAAAGGATACACCCAGCTACATTCAGGACACAACTGACCTACTGAATAAACTAGCAGCAATAGGTCCCCTACCAGAAGGAATCATCCTGGCCACCATGGACGTGGAATCTTTGTACTCTAATATCCCACACCAGGATGGATTAAATGCCTGCAAAGTCTTCATGGGAAACACCGGGAATGATGCTGATTCTGTGGTGAAACTCACAAAATTTATCCTCACCCACAATTACTTTGAATTTGACAACAAGATCTATCTTCAGGAGACTGGCACAGCTATGGGAAGTAAAATGGCTCCACAGTATGCAAATCTTTTCATGGCCAAGCTTGAAAGCGACTTTTTGTCCTCATGTCCCATCAGGCCTCGGGCCTACTACCGCTACATTGATGACATTTTAATCATCTGGACGGAGTCTGAACAACAGCTAAAGACGTTCCATGAACAGTTCAACCAATTTCATCCAACCATCAACTTAACACTCAACTACTCCAGCACTGAAATTAACCTTTTAGACACCACCATTAAGCTAAAGAACAATGAAATAGAGACATCCCTGTATCAGAAGCCAATTGACCGTCCAACATACCTTAAATGGGACAGTTTCCATCCAAAACACATAAAAAACTCTATTGTCTACAGCCAAGCCATCAGATACAACCGTATATGTTCCAACCCCATGGATAGAGATGAACACCTTGGTCGCCTCAGAAAGACTTTTTTGAACCAGGGCTACCATCCAAGAACAATTGAAAACCAAATTACAAGAGCCACCAGAATATCAAGGAATCACCTGCTACATTACAAAACTAAAGAAGAAAATAACCGGGTGCCTCTAGTGGTCACCTACAATCCAAATCTGGAGATGCTAAGGGGAGCTGCACGGAAACTACAACCTTTACTACAAAAAGATGCCCGATTACAATCCATATTTCCAGACCCCCCACTACTATGTTTTAGGCAGCCCCAAATCTAAGAAGCATCATTGTCAGAAGCTCCCTGTCCTCCCCAACAGCTGCAGGAACCTTTCCTTGCAAACAGAAGAAGTGTAAAATATGTGCATCTATAATGACCACGGACAAGATAAAGATACCCAACTCCCATCAGGACTACAAGATCCCAGGTACTTTCAGCTGCATCACATCTAATGTGGTGTACCTAATTATATGTACTAAATGTCCAACTGGGGGTCTGTATGTGGGGGAGACCGGGCAAAAACTGAGAACAAGGATGAATTCTCATCGCCACACGATAAGAGAAAAAAGAATGGATTTACCTGTGGCAAAACACTTTTGTATGCCCGGTCATAGCATAATGGATATGGAATTACTGGTATTAAAATCTAACTTCAAATCTGAGAAAGATAGAAAGGTTTGGGAATACAAACTTATGATGACCTTTGACACTCTTAGTGCTGGAATGAACGTGTCACATGGATTCATGTCATTCTATATCAATTAAGGAATCTGCGTCTCTGACCTTCTAGGGGCATCAAAACACAACACCAGACCCCAATCAGAGGGTAATAAAACTCTCTCCTTATCTATGATCTGTTCCAATATTTATGTTCATTCCTCTGCCATAATGACAGTTCTGCTTCACGTCACTTGTCTTACCTATTGCACTATTCCTGTGTCCTCTTGTGTATATATATATATATATATATATATGTGATTCTTCAGTTTTTGTTTTAGTCTTTGCCTGATGAAGAGACCGGAGTAGTCTCGAAAGCTTGCAATTTGTTACCATCTTTTCAGTTAGCCATTAAAAGGTATCAACCACTGAGGACTCTCAAGTCTAAATATTTTTCTATCTACTGGCTAACACGGTACGAAGATACACATCTTTCCTATATCAAAATGGAGGATACCTGAATGTACCGCATCTTTATGGAACTAAAACCACTTCTGAAGAAACGCGCACAAATGGACAGCGACATTTTTTTCTTATCTAAATGCAAAAAGGAGAATCTAATTCCCAAAGGACTCTGGATTACAAACCCAATTCTTCACACCTACAATACCCATTATGCACAAAACCTTTGTCACAGGACTTCTGAAAGACTAAGGAACCATCTTTTACATGTCTGCTACAGCATAAGGAGTAAAGTCCAAGGGCAATTTGAAACTCTGAGGAAAACACTTACAGAAAGCACAGAGCAAAAATTACAACAATACTATAACAAACTACGGACCTTTCTGATTCATAACAAGGAAAAGAAACTACACAGATTGCGCCTCCATTCCGGACTCTATACAAACAGATACAAAACAAAACCTGACAACTCTGACAACCACTCCATTCCAGACACAAAAGCATCTAACTGTGTCATCAATCTCTCAGATTACAAACCCAACAAAGTGGAGCTTGCCGTGCTTTCTAGAGGACTCTCATTTTGTCCTACTAAGGCCCTGGATAAAACCGAACTCTGCAGTGATATGGAACATTTTTTCAGGAGACTGCGCCTGAGGGAATACTTCAATGATACAGAAGATCCAGAAAACACTCGGACTGAAGGAAAAGGGATCCCAACAACCAAGAAGAGGTCAGACTGGACACCTCCACCTGGACGTAACCCCCATTTGGATAAATATATAGACTCATTCAGACATTTGATAAAATCCACCATCATAGCCACCAACAAGAGACAAGCATCCAACATCAGTGCCCAGGAGAGAAAGGCCATACAGTCTCTGAAAACCAACAAAGAAATCATCATTAAACCTGCTGACAAGGGAGGTGCAATAGTCATGATGAACACATCAGACTATATTAAGGAAGCAAACAGACAACTTACGGACACACGCTACTACAGAAAACTGGAGTCGGACCCTACACAGGACTATTACAAGGAACTAAGCAAGTTGGTATCTTGTCTGTCTGACAAATCCATAAGAGCTGATGACCTGATACCAGAAAGTCCAAGAACAGGGACATTTTACATGCTTCCCAAAATCCACAAAGCTGGGAATCCAGGGAGGCCGATTATTTCATGTGTGGACACCCTTACTGAGCAGGTATCTGGATGGGTAGAGGGCATTCTTAAACCCCTGGTAAAGGATACACCCAGCTACATTCAGGACACAACTGACCTACTGAATAAACTAGCAGCAATAGGTCCCCTACCAGAAGGAACCATCCTGGCCACCATGGACGTGGAATCTTTGTACTCTAATATCCCACACCAGGATGGATTAAATGCCTGCAAAGTCTTCATGGGAAACACCGGGAATGATGCTGATTCTGTGGTGAAACTCACAAAATTTATCCTCACCCACAATTACTTTGAATTTGACAACAAGATCTATCTTCAGGAGACTGGCACAGCTATGGGAAGTAAAATGGCTCCACAGTATGCAAATCTTTTCATGGCCAAGCTTGAAAGCGACTTTTTGTCCTCATGTCCCATCAGGCCTCGGGCCTACTACCGCTACATTGATGACATTTTAATCATCTGGACGGAGTCTGAACAACAGCTAAAGACGTTCCATGAACAGTTCAACCAATTTCATCCAACCATCAACTTAACACTCAACTACTCCAGCACTGAAATTAACTTTTTAGACACCACCATTAAGCTAAAGAACAATGAAATAGAGACATCCCTGTATCAGAAGCCAATTGACCGTCCAACATACCTTAAATGGGACAGTTTCCATCCAAAACACATAAAAAACTCTATTGTCTACAGCCAAGCCATCAGATACAACCGTATATGTTCCAACCCCATGGATAGAGATGAACACCTTGGTCGCCTCAGAAAGACTTTTTTGAACCAGGGCTACCATCCAAGAACAATTGAAAACCAAATTACAAGAGCCACCAGAATATCAAGGAATCACCTGCTACATTACAAAACTAAGGAAGAAAATAACCGGGTGCCTCTAGTGGTCACCTACAATCCAAATCTGGAGATGCTAAGGGGAGCTGCACGGAAACTACAACCTTTACTACAAAAAGATGCCCGATTACAATCCATATTTCCAGACCCCCCACTACTATGTTTTAGGCAGCCCCCAAATCTAAGAAGCATCATTGTCAGAAGCTCCCTGTCCTCCCCAACAGCTGCAGGAACCTTTCCTTGCAAACAGAAGAAGTGTAAAACATGTGCATCTATAATGACCACGGACAAGATAAAGATACCCAACTCCCATCAGGACTACAAGATCCCAGGTACTTTCAGCTGCATCACATCTAATGTGGTGTACCTAATTATATGTACTAAATGTCCAACTGGGGTCTGTATGTGGGGGAGACCGGGCAAAAACTGAGAACAAGGATGAATTCTCATCGCCACACGATAAGAGAAAAAAGAATGGATTTACCTGTGGCAAAACACTTTTGTATGCCCGGTCATAGCATAATGGATATGGAATTACTGGTATTAAAATCTAACTTCAAATCTGAGAAAGATAGAAAGGTTTGGGAATACAAACTTATGATGACCTTTGACACTCTTAGTGCTGGAATGAACGTGTCACATGGATTCATGTCATTCTATATCAATTAAGGAATCTGCGTCTCTGACCTTCTAGGGGCATCAAAACACAACACCAGACCCCAATCAGAGGGTAATAAAACTCTCTCCTTATCTATGATCTGTTCCAATATTTATGTTCATTCCTCTGCCATAATGACAGTTCTGCTTCACGTCACTTGTCTTACCTATTGCACTATTCCTGTGTCCTCTTGTGTTATATATATATATATATATGTGATTCTTCAGTTTTGTTTTAGTCTTTGCCTGATGAAGAGACCGGAGTAGTCTCGAAAGCTTGCAATTTGTTACCATCTTTTCAGTTAGCCATTAAAAGGTATCAACCACTGAGGACTCTCAAGTCTAAATATTTTTCTATCTACTGGCTAACACGGTACGAAGATACACATCTTTCCTATATCAGAGATGTAACGCTAATTTAAGGAGGGACTACAGCCTGCAGAACCCTTAAGCCAAAGGCGAGATCTGAAGATGCACCCACGTCAAGTGTATAATGATTAAAGAAGGTGCTAGGAGATGACCATGTGGCCGCCTTACATATTTGGTCGATGGATAGGCCAGATCTTTCTGCCCAGAAGGTTGCCATGGCCCGGGTAGAATGCGGTCTTAGATTCTGGGGAGCCGGACCGCCACCTGCTGTGTAAGCTAAAGAGATAGCCTCCCTAACCCATCGTGCTAATGTACATTTGGAAACTCTAACACCCTTTCTAATGCCCTGGAAGGATATGAATAAGGGGTTGTCATTCTTCCATGGGTCAGTGACGGAGAGATAATGTAATAAACATCTTCTGACGTCTAGGGTATGAAGCTTTTCCTCCTTAACGTTAGTGGGGTTGGGGAGGAAAGAGGGAAAAACTATCTCTTGTGTTCTATGGATGCGGGAGGCCACTTTAGGTAAGTAAGCAGGGTCTGTTCTGATTACTACTCTATCCTCCAGAATCTGTGTGTAAGGAGGGACTCTAGAGAGGGCCTGGATATCACCTATTCTACGGGCTGATGTAATGGCTACCAGGAAGGCTAGCTTAAGGGACAAGTTTTTAATTGAGGCAGATAGCATGGGTTCAAACGGAGCTTCCGTCAAAGCCGTTAGGATCAGGTTTAAATCCCATGGCGGGTGCCTGCCCTGTGTATGGGTCTCGTTCTGCTTGCAG
Source organism: Oophaga sylvatica (assembly GCA_033576555.1). Classification (NCBI taxonomy): domain Eukaryota; kingdom Metazoa; phylum Chordata; class Amphibia; order Anura; family Dendrobatidae; genus Oophaga; species Oophaga sylvatica. Next base: position 253,899,014 of record JARQOD010000006.1, read on the forward strand.
CTTTCATAAATCTGGATACCAAATAATTCCTTGCAATCTCACAATTGAATAAGGCCCCAAGGGCTGAAACCTGCACTTTTAGGGTACTAGTTGCCAGACCTAGATCTAAGCCCTTCTGTAAGAACTCTAAAATTTGACCTATAGGGACCCGCCCTCCAGACCCAAGGTCAGTGGTGGCCAAAATTTTTTCCAAGGTTTTAACATAGATCTTTGTAGTGACTAATTTTCTACTTTTAAGTAAGATATTTATAAGATTGGGAGAGAATCCTTTAGCTTTCAATAATGACCTCTCAAACTCCATGCCATCAGATGGAGTCCTGCTATTTGTGGGTGTTTGACTGGGCCCTGGAAGATGAGATCCGGAAGATCCGGAAGCACACAGGGGTCGCACACAGACATTGTCCTCAGCCATGAAAACCAAGCTCTTCTGGGCCAAAACGGGGTGATGAGTATGACTCTTGCTCTGTCTTCCCTGATCTTTCTCACTATCAGGGGCAACAGGGATAGGGGGGAAGGCATAAGCAAGACTGAAATCCCATCTTGTCAGGAAAGCGTCCAGTACGGGAGGTCTTTCTGTCGGATTTAAAGAGCAGAACAGTTTTACTTTCCTGTTGTTTGGTCGAAAAGAGATCCACGACTGGTTGACCCCACATACAGATGATCTGGTTGAAGATATATGTATTTAGGCACCACTCCCCCTGCCTTAGCGTATTGCGGCTTAGAAAGTCTGCTGTGGTGTTGTCCTTTCCTCTTATGTGTAGTGCCGTCAAAGATAGAAAATGTCTTTCGGCTGTCTGAAACATGCGTTCCACCACTCCCATCAGGGCTTCGGACCGGGTACCACCCTGATGGTTGATATATGCCACCGCTACCTGGTTGTCTGAGAGGATTCTGACATGGTGACCCTGCAGATATACAAGGAGTTCTTTTATTGACAGCTGTACTGCCAAAAAGTTCTTTAAAGTTGGGGGAACTCTCTACCAGGGGGTCCCACTGACCCTGGACCACTATGTCGCCCATTCAGGCCCCCCAACCAGAGGGACTGGCGTCTGTAGTTACAACGCGGGATATATGATTTTCCCAGGGAACCCCCGATGCCAAATTAACTTTATTAAGCCACCATTTTAAAGAGTGTAAGGTAGAAGGGCATAATGTCATTTTTCCTTCCAGGGATCCCAGGACTCTGTCATTAGTTAGCACGTCTCTCTGAAGAGTTCTGGTGTGTAACTGGGCCCATCTGACCGCCGGGATACAAGATGTAAGGGAGCCTAATAAGGACATGGCGTGTCTAAGGGACATAGATGGTCTATTTATTGCCCGAAGGACCTGCTGACGTATCTGAATAATTTTGTCAGTTGGTAAACGGCACTGCTGATTTTCTGAATCTAGGATAAACTCAAGAAATCGTTGTACCTTCAAGGGTTGTAAACGGGACTTATCATGGTTAATTATCCAACCCAAATGTTCTAGAGCGGCTATCGATCTTTCAACCTGTGAAAGGCAATGATCCGCCGAGTTGTCAATAATCAAGAAGTCGTCTAAGTAGGGCACAATCAAGATGTCATATTCTCGAAGATGGGCCATAACCTCGGAAATTATTTTCGTGAACACCCGAGGGGCTGCTGAAAGCCCAAAGGGTAGAGCTCTGTATTGAAAGTGTCAGATTACGCCATCTATGAAAACAGCCACTCTTAAAAAACGTTGGTGATCGGCATAAATAGGTACATGGTAGTACGCATCTCTCAGATCCAAGACTACCATAAAACAGTTTTGAAAACACATCTTTATTGCTGAGCCAACCGTCTCCATTTTAAAGGGTCGGGATACCAGAAATTTATTAAGGGCCCGCAGATTTATGATGGTTCTGTAAGAGCCGTCTGTTTTTTTAACAAGGAATAAGGGAGAGAAAAAGCCCTTACCCTCTTCCAATTCTGGTACTGGTACCAAGACGTTCTTGTGACATAAATCCCTTATTTCTATTTCCAGGGCCGTCTGCTGTAATTGAGAGAGGCGTATGGGAGTCGTTTTAAAACTATCCCCTGGAACAGAGATGAAATCAAGTCTTAGACCTGCCGATATTACTCCCCTTACCCAACTACTGTTGGTGATCTGAAACCAGGCTAAGTGAAAGGCTGACAGTCTACCCCCCACGGGGATTGCTAGTCATTGGGGTGGTTTGTTCTCCCCCGAAGGGCGCCTAAACGTAAACCCGGTACCTCTCCTCTTCCTGTCCTTCCATTTGGGACGGTCCCTTGTCGGTTTTCTTTGACAGAATCTTCTCCTATTAAAAGGCCGTTGATACGAGGAGGATGCTAAGTTTGGAAATTTATTTTTTTTATCTCCAGCTTTCTCTAATAACTCGTCTAGGACAGGGCCAAAGAGGTACTCCCCTTCACACGGTATGGCACAGAGCTTAGTTTTTGCCTGGATGTCGCCTGGCCAGCATTTCAACCATAGTGCCCTGCGGGCTGCATTAGAGAGGCTTGCTGCCCTGACTGCCATCCTAACCAAGTCAACCGAGGCATCCGAGAGAAAGGCTGCGGCTCCCTGGATTGTTGGAAGGGCCCCTAGAATAGTGTCCCGGGGAACTGCCTCCTTTAGCTGGGCCTCTAATTGGTCTAGCCAGACCATCAATGATCTGGCCGTGCATGTGGATGCTACTGCAGGTCTTAGTGAACCGGCCGCCATCTCCCAAGTGCCTTTAAGAAAGACGTCAGCTTTCCTATCTAGGGGATCCTTAAGGGCTCCCATATCCTCAAATAGTAGGGACGATATTTTTGATGCTTTGGAGACCACCGCATCCAATTTGGGAGCTTTATCCCAGACACTAATGGTTGGATCCTCGAAAGGATATCTCCGCTTAAGGGCCGGAGGTAGGGAACCCTTTTTCTCAGGTTTTCTCCATTCATGGAGGATTAGTTCTCTAATTTTTTCGTTCAAGGGAAAACCTCTCCGTCTCTTCTGCTCTAACCCTTTAAACATAAAGTCCTACATAGACAGCTCCGGTTTGGGTTCCACTAACCCTATTGTACCCCTAACCGCTTTCACTAGCTTGTCTACACGGTCTAGGGGTAGACAAAAACGGCTAGAGTCCTCTTCGGATGAAGAAGCCGACGAGGATGGCTCGGGGGAATCCTCATGTGTCCTCCAATCTGCCGATGAGTCCGACTCCGGAGGATCCTTCTGTCTAACACCTTCTCTCTGGCTTAGGGATTTTAAGGAATCCCTTACTTCTGACCTGATGATGTCTCTCAGGCTCAAGGTGAAGTTGGGAGTCTCTTCCGCCACCTGAGGGAATATCAAATTGCAATCTTACCCTCTATGCGCTAATGCTGCTCCCCTCTCCCCTTCCCTGCGACCTCACTGTGTGCTGGATACAGGGTGAATATTATTTTTTCGGACATGAGTCCGGTAGGGGGCATCCACAGAGGGCGCATTCCCTGTGCCTTGATTTATCTGCGAATTTCTTCCCCTAAAATAGGAACATAAGGGGGAGGCCACATCACTGAGTGTACATTCACGTAGATCACTTACCAGTGACAGCCGAAAATAGGTACTGGAATATGAGGGAGTGTTATTTTGGTTGAAGCTGCTGCCTGTCGGCTGGAAGAGTCCTTCCGTACAGACTGACTGCGGTTTGGGTCCCGGATTTTTTGACGCGTCTGAGACTTCTTTGCTGATGGACGCTGTGAAGCTTCCTGCGGCTGCAATGGCTGCGGCTGCTCCTCTTTTCCATCATGAAGATAATGGGCCAGAAGCATGGACCCCCCTGCTTACAGGCTCTATATACTCCCATTTCCAGTCTAAGTGGTCAGCAGATCCATGCATACAGGCCCTCTCATAGCCCAGAACGGCGGCCGCCACGTTTTTGGAGTCCGCACATGCTCAGTAGAGCGTTCGGGGCCGGCGACACGGAAGTGACCTCTGGCTCCGCCCCCGACGCCAGAATGGTGTTTCATGGGTCTGTAAGCGACCAGGGAAGAGACGCATGGACCCACGGTGCCCGCTCCAAAGTGCTGCTATTGCTGCTCCCCATTGAGCAGCCGCCGCCACGTGCCCCTCCCTTGTCGCCTCCCTACACTCTGTAATGGTGCCGTCCGACGGGGAGAGGAGACCGCGTGTGTTCCCAGACACCGCCTCCCTGGGAGACCTCTCAGGGCCGCATCCGCCTGAGCTCTGGGGAAGCCAGGGTATACTAACTCAGGCGCTGGCATCTCCAAGAGATAGGCGATCCTCCGGATGCTGCTCCCTGATGATCGCTAACTACCATTAAATCCATCCAGGACCACCGTGGCACTTCCAGGACATCCGCACTGGCTGAGGTAGGAGACCCCCCCCGCTACCTGAGCCAACCGGCCGGGCCTGGGACTTCTCTTGTAGTCTGTAGGATCCGGTCCCTTTAGGAACAGGAAACCAACTGATGCGATGAGAGAGGGCCGCCCTTTTTGTATCTGTAGGTTTCCTGTTCCTGGAGGGTGGATCCCCTATCTCATGGTGCTGTCATGGGAGTCTGAATAAATATGTTCTAATTGGTTGCTATGGGCAACACCTCTAGCATATTCTAGCTTCCATACACAAGGCCCAGCAATGGTTGAGTAGTTACTATCTCTTTATCAATGAAGTCAGAAAAATAATGCCACCAATTTAATCACCAAATTCGTCCAAAAGTAATCAAAATCCTAAGACTTCTCTAATCAATACAGGCCTGAAGAGGCCTCCCGAAGAAGTGAAGCGAAACGCGCGTCGGGGCAGAAGGACTCCATTGCATGTTCGGGGACAGCATCTCTAGTGACAGGACTAGCCCTCTCACTTTTGTTCTGGTATATACTCAATTGTGGTTAATGATACTGGAGGCATGTTGTTTAGCGGCCTTTGATGAATATTGTGATTTTTCCTGTCATTTAAAAAGCACACTCTTTTGGGTAGGGAGCCACAATATCTGACAAACATGCTGCATAGCAGAAATCATTGTATATCTACCTCTTGAGTGTATATTTTGGCTTTATATATTATATATTTTATACATTGGTGTTATTCATGTGTTAATGCTGTCCATGAACTATTTAGCACAACCTTGGTTTTTGGTCCCTTTTTTTATTGCACTTTTTTTGTGTATATCATTTTTTATTTTTTTGCTCTAATAAAGTTTATAACTTTTTAATGAAATTATTACTTGCTTCTTGTTGTTTCTAATTTTTGACATATTTATTGGCAACTTAAATGATGAAATAATGCCACCATATTAGCTAATTGCTGATTTTCTGATCTAATACATAAAATGGGTGACCGGTGATGGGGTGACACTTATATGGTGGATACTCAATGACTTGAACACACTACTTTAAATCATGTACATACATCTCCAGTAACTCCATCTCCATTTCACCTACGTCCTCCATTCTGGTAGGAAATAAAGAAGATGATGAGAAATCAGAACATAATGAAGAAGATTTTATCAAAAAGAACAATAGAACAATTATATGTAGCAAGTAACATGAGAAACCCACAAATCTATACCAGGGTGCATGAATAAACTACTTAGTAGCCTCATATTAGCCATTTATAGCCTCCACCTGCTCCATAAGGTCAAAGTCATTAGCAGTAATACTGGTACCCATACCTCAACTACATCTATATATCAGGATTTACTATATATCGACTCCCCAAACTCTCAGTACCTATTTCCCATTTATTGGTACCTGTGCCCAACATGTACGTGTATCTAAACTAGTTGCTAAATCCATGTGTCTGTTAATAATGTCAACCTGAACCTAAAAAGGCTAACAGATCATACGTTCAGCATAAAGATGTAGTCACCTGAGTCTATCTAAATCTGTGAATTCTCTCAGCAATGCCATAACCAACCTGGGAGTAAAAGAAAAAAACTTCTACATTGACCATCTACTTATCTACTTCATCACAAATCAATACTGACATACTAAGCACATTTATCAAGTTAAGGAAGATAAGGATGACTGTTCACATGACACATGGGAGATACTGTATATAGGACGATGATAGGTGATAAATATAGAAAATAATAGGGAAAATTAAGGAGATATCAGACACATAAGGCAAAGAATACCTATAAACCGCCAACTATAACCCTCAAAGGGAGAGTCAGTTGTGCAGCCCTTTATATAGGGAGTGATATCATAGGGTGGAACAAGCAGATCATTATGTGACAACTAGAGTTGAGCGAAACAGTTTGGTCAGATTCAAAAGTCGCCGAGTTTCGCCAAAGTCGAGTTTCGTTGGCCGAAACCTGACCATAGTGTGCAGTCGGCCATGCGGTCGTCAACCTGAGCGCCCAAGTCGGTTTTCCCATAATGCTTGCAGACGCCTTTTATCAGCCAATGAGCAAGGACGTACACTGTGGGCAATGAGATGACATGTGCAGCGTCCACCACCATCTTACAGAAGGGCATTGCAGTGATTGGCTTGCTTTGGGGGGCGTCATGATGTCTATAAAAGCCCTGATCGCCTACCGCCATTTTACTTCTGCCGATATTAACAGTAAGGAGAGGTTGCTGTTTATCAGTAGAGAGAGAGTTAGGGCTAGAAAGAGAAGTTATTCGGTGCTTGTGCTGATGGCAATTGTGCTGTACAGTTAGTGTGCAGTGACAGGGGAGGATTTTCTTGTGTGCAGCAGCGCTGGTTATTAGGCTGCCTGATAGCTGTATTGCTGTGTGCACACTGCTGTGCAGACTGCTTTTTACACAGCACTAATACTTTTATTCTTTTTTTCTGCACAGTTACCGAGCGTTAATTTTTTCCCACACCGTATAGAGCTGTACGCTACTCACACACTACCGTGTACCGGCTGGTATCACGGACAAATACATGCTGACTATCTGTGTGTGACTCCGGAAATATATACGGAGATTGCAATTTTCCCCTACACCGTATACAGCTGTACTCTTCTGAGACAGTACCGTATATCTGCTCTTTGTATTACGGTGAAATCCATACTGAGTGAGCGTCTGTGTGTGACTCCGGCAATATATAGGGAGATTGCAATTTTCTCCTACACCGTATACAGCTGTACACTTCTGAGACAGTACTGTATATCTGCTCTTTGTATTACGGTCAAATCCATACTGAGTGATCGTCTGTGTGTGACTCCGGAAATATACACGGAGATTTAAATTTTCCCCAAAACCGTATACAGCTGTACGCTTCTGAGACAGTACCGTATATCTGCTCTTTGTATTACGGTCAAATCCATACTGAGTGGGCTTCTGTGTGTGACTCCGGAAATATATGCGAAGATTGCAATTTTACCCTACACCGTATACAGCTGTCCGCTTCTGATACAGTACTATATTTCTGCTCTTTGTATTATGGTCAAATCCATACTGAGTGAGCGTCTGTGTGTGACTCCGGAAATATATACGGAGATTTAAATTTTTCCGAAAACCGTATACAGCTGTACGCTTCTGAGACAGTACCGTATATTTGCTCTTTGTATTATGGTCAAATCCATACTGAGTGAGCGTCTGTGTGTGACTCCGGAAATATATAGGGAGATTTAAATTTTCGCCATATACAGCTGTAGGTAAACCACTTTTAAAGCCGGAGCATCAGGAACAGGTTTTGGCTTACATTGCAGAAACAGCCTCCAGCTCTAACGCCTCCTCTTCTGAAGTTTCAAAAAATGCGAGCACTGAGTCGTCAGTGCAGGCTTCTGGTCAGGAACAACACTTTCCTTGTGTCCTTCACCCCCACCAATAGTGAAGGATGCAGCAGGCCACACTTCAGATTACTCCATGGAGCTCTTTTCACATACCATGCCTGGGTTATCAAGTCAAATCCTGAATTCCCCAGTCCAAGATGAATCTGACATGCAGTGCACTGATGCACTGCCAGCGCTATCTGATTCTGCTGGTACATTCACCCAGAGCACTACATTGCCCTCGCAGTCTACTGAGCCAGAATCTGACCCTGATGAAACTCAGATGCCCCTTCCCGCATACTCTAACACCTTACACGGTGACACAGAGGAAGGTGCAGATGAAATTGAAGAGGAGGTGATGGATGACCCAGTTGTTGACCCGGATTGGCATTCATTGGGTGCAGCTGGCAATAGCTCAGAAGAGGAGGAGGATCCGCGGCAGGCATCGACATCACAGCTGCGGTCATCTGGCAGGCCCGTAGCAGTCCAAAAAGGTGTTAAAAAAACAAAAAGAGTTGCAGGACAGCTTGTCCAGATGGTCAAATTAGCACAGCGTGCAAGCCCTGAAAGTTTATCCCATAGTAGGAAGAGTCTAGTGTGGCACTTTTTTGACCAAAATCCTATTGATGAGGCAAAGGTTATCTGTAAGAAGTGTGGAAGGACCTTTAGCCGAGGGAAAAATCTCCGAAAATTGAATACCAGTTGCATGCTTAGACATTTAAACACCATGCACTTGCAAGTGTGGATGGACTTAAAACCTCACTGTCTTTGAACGCCTACATTGCCAAACTGATCTCATTAGAGATGATGCCCTTCTATTTGGTTGAAAGCGCAACGTTCCGAGAGCTCATGGCCTACGCTGTCCCACACTATGACCTACCCAGTCGGCACTTCTTTTCTAGAAAAGCCATCCCTGCCCTCCACCTGCGTGTGAAAGACCGCATTGTTCATGCACTCAAACAATCAGTGAGTGAAAAGGTGCACTTCACAACAGATGCATGGGCCAGAAGGCATGGCCAGGGCCGTTAGGTGTCCATCACTGCGCACTGGGTTAATGTGGTGGATGCAGGGTCCACAGGGGACAGCGGCGGTGGGACAGTGCTGCCTAGCCCATGGTATAGGCAACATTTGGCTGTAGGCGTTCGACCCTCCTCCTCCTCCAGAAGCAAAAGCTTGTCGACAGAGCGCAGTCGCATGAGCACTCCATCTGCCGCTGCCAGTGTTGCACACGAGGTGTCCCACTATCGATCAGCTAGTGGTAAGCATCAGCAGGCTGTTTTAAAGATGATGTCTTTGGGTGACAACAGACACACCGCGATGGTACTGGCGGACTACTTGCAGCGAGAAACTGAGTCATGGCTGGGCATTCTACATCTTGAGCCAGGCAAGGTAGTTAGTGATAACGGACGTAATTTTGTGGCAGCCATAGCCCTGGCAAAACTCAGACACATACCTTGCTTGGCTCACACCTTGAACCTGGTGGTGCAGCGCTTCATAAATAATTATCCGGAGTTACCAGCCCTGCTCCATAAGGTGCGAAGACTGTGCTCGCACATCCGTTGCTCGCCTGTAGACTCCAGTCGTATGCAAAGGCTGCAGCGATGGCTCCACCTCCCCAAGCACCACCTAATCATAGACGTTGCAACAAGGTGGAACTCCATCATGCACATGGTTGAGAGGTTGTGCGAACAGAGGCAGGCTGTAATGCATTTGTGGGAGGATCCACGGGCAGGCAGTTTGAGGGCGGACATGGAGTTGTCGGGTGTGCAGTGGTCAAAGCTGAAAGACCTCTGTAAAGTCCTTCAGTGTTTTGAGGAATGCACACGGCTGGTAAGCGCAGACGACGCCATCATAAGCATGAGCATCCCACTTATGCATCTGCTCATGCAAACTTTGACGCACTTTAAGGATCAGGCGTCTGCAGCGGAAGAGGAGGAGGAGGGAAGCCTTCATGACAGTCAGGCATTGTCTGCTCAGGGAACTGTCTTGGACGAGGTGGAGGAAGAAGAGGAAGAGGAGGAAGATGAGGATGAGGGGGATGATTATTTTGGGGAGGATGATGCTTCTCAGGGGGCAAGAGAAAATGTTGGCTTGCCAAGGTCAGGATTTGTGCGTGAATGGAGGGATGTGGATTTGGCAGAAAGTGCTCCTCCACCCACCACTGGCAGTGCATCATTGACACCTGGAACATTGGCCCACATGTGTGATTATGTCTTGCGGATCCTAAAAAGGGACCCCCGCATTGCCAAAATTATGAAGGATGATGACTACTGGTTGGCCAGCATCCTCAATCAATGCTATAAAGGCAAATTACAGAACATCATGCCACAGGAGGACCTAGAGCTAATATTGGCGAACAAACAAGCAACTCTGGTAAACCGTTTGTTAGAGGCATTCCCAGCACACAGCAGTGGTGAAGGTTCTACCACGAACCGTACTGGGCAACATGGAAGAGATGTTTGTGGTGCACACAGCCGAAGTGGTATTGGAGACAGGGGTTTCATGACCATGTTGTGGTCTGATTTCTCGAGTTACGCTCACACGACTGGTAATACTGAATCGATTGCAACAGACAGGAGACAACAGTTGTCAACTATGGTTCAAAATTACCTCTCCTCCCCTATCGATGTTCTCCCTCACAGTTCATTCCCCTTTGACTACTGGGCCAGTAAACTGGACACCTGGCCTGTATTGGCACAATATGCCTTACAGGAGCTCGCTTGCCCTGCTGGTAGTGTGCTATCAGAAAGAGCCTTCAGTGCTGCTGGATCAATCCTGACAGAAAGAAGGACCCGGCTGTCGACCCAAAATGTAGGTGATCTCACCTTCATTAAAATGAACCATGCCTGGGTTTCAAAGGATTTTGTACCACCTTCCCCTGATGACACATAGGTTGCCAGCAAAATGGCTCGCTTTGTCCTCCTCTTCCTCTGACTTCTCCAATTCCTCCATTTGCAACTGCTGAACGTCCAGCCTACACCTCAACATATGCCATTTTTTCCACCTTCCTAACTGGGCTTCCCCCCCCCCAGAGCAGGTAGGGGGGCCCACTCGCCGTCAGAGACACCGGCGTACTATGAGGGGCCCTGTGCCAGTTCCCAGCGCCCACGAGTGTGCCCCCCCTGCTTGCTCAGGGCCCCAGCACTTGCAATACTTACCTCTCCCTGCTCCACCGCTGTGACGCCTTCCGCTTTTCCTGACAGTGACATTCAGGTCAGAAAGCGCGATGACGTCACGTCTGTGCGCCCTCTGCCTGAACAGTCACAGTGCAGAGAGCTGGAAGATGGCGACGAGGAGTCCAGAGTAGAGCAGTGAACAGATAGGAGAGGTATTTCATTTTTTTTAATGGTTGGAGCAATATATGGGAGCATTATACACTGGAGAATTATATATGGGGCCCATCATACACTTGAGCATCATAGATAGGGCCCATTATACACTGGAGCATCATCCATGGGGCACATCATATACTGGAGCATCATATGGGGCCCATTATATATGGCGCATCATATGGGGCACATTATATATGGAGCATCACATGGAGACCATTATATATGAAGCATTATATATGGGGACCATTATATTTGGAGCATTATATGGGGCTCATCACACACTAGAGCATCATATATGGGGCCCATCATATACTAGAGCATCATATGGGGTTCATTATTTATGGGGCATCATATAGGGCCCTTTATATATGGAGCATCATATGGAGCACATATGGGGCCTCTTCTGTATGGAGCATTATATGGAGCCCATTCTGTATGGAGCAATATATGGGGCTCATTATTCTGTATAGAGCAATATATGGGGCTCATTATTCTGTATGGCGCACTATGTGGTGCCCATAATACTGTATGGAGTAATATACTGTCCGTTTTTTGAGCTATTGTAGAATTTAAAATAGATATCACTCATGTAATGTAAGAAGTGAAGTATTTGGCATTGTACTATACCTATATTTCTCTGCCGTATCGGAGCATCATGAACTGTGGTATGTGTTAAAGGGGCCCACTGAGACTCTTTGGCCCGGGGCTCACGAAAGCCTGGAGCCAGCCCTGCCCCCCCCACAACTTTAGCCAAATAACCCCCAGTTTTCAATGCGTTACTTTACTATTATTAGAAAGTAAATTAAGGTTGACAAGCTTAAGTAATAAGAATTTATGTCGTTGGCATTGAAATGGGCACTGTAGGTGTGTTTACTGTCCTCCACTCACTGCTGACTTTTATTCTCCATTGACTTGCATTGGGGTCGGATTTTTGACTCCGACCCGACCTTTTCCGTTAGTCGGCCGACTTAGTTCGACTCCACTTTTGAGAAAGTCGGGTTTCACGAAACCCGACTCGACCCTAAAAAAGGCAAAGTCGCTCATCTCTAGTGACAATATAAGCAGAGTCCGGAAAATGATGACATGGCCTCCACAGGGCCGTGATCTCAACATCATCGAGTCTGTCTAAGATTACATGAAGAAACAGAAGGATTTGCGGAAGTTTATAGTTTTTAATGCTGTTTTGAAGCGAAAATGTGGTCACCGAATATTGATCTAATTTATATTTGTCTTTGTTTGCATCCTGTTAAATGCTAAACATAAATTCCTAACCCTGCTATTTAAAAAAATATTCTTACTTTGCAGCATTTTTACCACAACTTTTGCACAGCACTGTACATAACTGTCACAAGGATGTTTTCTCAAACATCTCCAACTGTCATGGCGGAGTCAGGGTGCGTGGATTCCACAGATCCAGACACTCCTCCTTGTGACTCCATAGATATGTATGGAGTCATGAGTGGCTCACGTCCTCCTGAGAGATCTGGGGTTAGAAGATCACTACATATTGTGAATCACAGATCTTCCATTTAGCCTGTGTGTTTGTGTTTCATATTAAATGGATTATGTTTCATTTGGATCTGAAGAGGTCAATGACCCTTTCTATGCTGGTTAGAAACTTGCAGCTTTATCTCACAGCTGTCCCTGACCTGGTCATTTCCTCTCAATATAAAATCTAGCCAGACCTTATTTACCTTGCTAGTGAAAGCTTTGCTTCCTAGCTCCTTGGAGAAACTGTGCTGAATTGGAGATCCTTGATGCTGCTAAAGATTATTGTGTGCTGATTTTGGGTGTATGCTTTCCTCTTTGTCCTATTCCCATTTGGTTGGTACATTCCTATCCTTCCATTTATACCTCTCTACTTTTTGATGAGTGTTTTGTATGTTTGTTGCTTTCTGTTATCCCTGTCTGTCTTACATGTTGATACACTAGCATTTCTGTCCCAGGCCTCTTGGGGGAGGGGGAAGTGGCAGCTTAGGGAATAACAAGAGAACAGTAAGGCTGGTGGCCTAAACCTCCTCACCTTTAGCAGTAACTTTGGGAGCAGGTATAGTTAGGGCCCCAGTCCTAGGGATGGGTCAGGGCTAGTGTTGAGCATTCCGATACCGCAAGTATCGGGTATCGGCCGATATTCGCTGTATCGGAACTCCGATACTTAGTTCCGATATTTTTCCAATATCGTATACCGGAATCGGAAGTTCCCATAATTCTTTGAGAGGCAATGTGATTTTAGTCAGCCAATGAGGAATCTTATGAAGTGTGGGCACATCCTGTAATGCTGCGGTCATCTTAACTAATGGCATGGCTGTGATTGGCTGCTGAAATGATGTCAGAATGCACTATAAAAGGCGCCGCCGCCATTTTAGCGTCACTGTGCTGTGAACTCAGTTAGGGACAGAACGCTGTTCTGCTGACTTTGAGGGACAGTTAGACATTGCGATTTTGTGTACTGTGCTTTAGGCAGGCTAGTTTACCAACCGCTGTGTAAAGCTTCCTTTTGCCAGTGTTGTTTTAACAGCTCTGTGCAAGGTGTGTGTGAGAGTGCAGGTGACGCTGCAGTTTGCTCTGCATCCACCGCTGTTTGTAGGCATCTGCACGTGTCACTCACTGACTCTTTTTTTTATTTTATTTTGTGGAATTGGTGCAGCTCCATTATATTTGAAAAAAATCTAATCTATTAGTGTGACGCGCTTCCATCCGTATACAATACATTGGTTGCAAACACTATAGAAGTACAGAAAGGAGCCTTTCACAGATAGTGAACAGTTGTGTTTCAGTGTTCACTGCAGTCTGTGAGGTTTTGATTTTTTGAGTGCAGATCACGCTCCAGTTAGTTCTTCAACCACTGCTGGTTGTAGTCTGCTGAGCGTGTGTCACTGCCTCATCCTTCACATTTTTCTCTAATTGGTGCTGCTCCATTATATTTGAAAAAAATCTAATCTGTTAGTGTGACGCGCTTCCATCCGTATACAATACATTGGTTGCAAACACTATAGAAGTACAGAAAGGAGCCTTTCACAGATAGTGAACAGTTGTGTTTCAGTGTTCACTGCAGTCTGTGAGGTTTTGATTTTTTGAGTGCAGATCACGCTGCAGTTAGTTCTTCAACCACTGCTGGTTGTAGTCTGCTGAGCGTGTGTCACTGCCTCATCCTTCACATTTTTCTCTAATTGGTGCTGCTCCATTATATTTGAAAAAAATCTAATCTATTAGTGTGACGCGCTTCCATCCGTATACAATACATTGGTTGCAAACACTATAGAAGTACAGAAAGGAGCCTTTCACAGATAGTGAACAGTTGTGTTTCAGTGTTCACTGCAGTCTGTGAGGTTTTGATTTTTTGAGTGCAGATCACGCTCCAGTTAGTTCTTCAACCACTGCTGGTTGTAGTCTGCTGAGCGTGTGTCACTGCCTCATCCTTCACATTTTTCTCTAATTGGTGCTGCTCCATTATATTTGAAAAAAATCTAATCTATTAGTGTGACGCGCTTCCATCCGTATACAATACATTGGTTGCAAACACTATAGAAGTACACAAAGGGGCCTTTCACAGCTACTGAACAGTTGTCTGCAGTGTTCACTGTAGTCTGTGAGCTTTTCATTTTTTGAGTGCAGATTACGCTCCAGTTAGTTCTTCAACCACTGCTGGTTGTAGTCTGCTGAGCGTGTGTCACTGCCTCATCCTTCACATTTTTCTCTAATTGGTTCTGCTCCATTATATTTGAAAAAAATCTAATCTATTAGTGTGACGCGCTTCCATCCGTATACAATACATTGGTTGCAAACACTATAGAAGTACACAAAGGGGCCTTTCACAGCTACTGAACAGTTGTCTGCAGTGTTCACTGTAGTCTGTGAGCTTTTCATTTTTTGAGTGCAGATTACGCTCCAGTTAGTTCTTCAACCACTGCTGGTTGTAGTCTGCTGAGCGTGTGTCACTGCCTCATCCTTCACATTTTTCTCTAATTGGTGCTGCTCCATTATATTTGAAAAAAATCTAATCTATTAGTGTGACGCGCTTCCATCCGTATACAATACATTGGTTGCAAACACTATAGAAGTACACAAAGGGGCCTTTCACAGCTACTGAACAGTTGTCTGCAGTGTTCACTGTAGTCTGTGAGCTTTTCATTTTTTGAGTGCAGATTACGCTCCAGTTAGTTCTTCAACCACTGCTGGTTGTAGTCTGCTGAGCGTGTGTCACTGCCTCATCCTTCACATTTTTCTCTAATTGGTGCTGCTCCATTATATTTGAAAAAAATCTAATCTATTAGTGTTACGCGCTTCCATCCGTATACAATACATTGGTTGCAAACACTATAGAAGTACACAAAGGGGCCTTTCACAGCTACTGAACAGTTGTCTGCAGTGTTCACTGTAGTCTGTGAGCTTTTCATTTTTTGAGTGCAGATTACGCTCCAGTTAGTTCTTCAACCACTGCTGGTTGTAGTCTGCTGAGCGTGTGTCACTGCCTCATCCTTCACATTTTTCTCTAATTGGTGCTGCTCCATTATATTTGAAAAAAATCTAATCTATTAGTGTTACGCGCTTCCATCCGTATACAATACATTGGTTGCAAACACTATAGAAGTACACAAAGGGGCCTTTCACAGCTACTGAACAGTTGTCTGCAGTGTTCACTGTAGTCTGTGAGCTTTTCATTTTTTGAGTGCAGATTACGCTCCAGTTAGTTCTTCAACCACTGCTGGTTGTAGTCTGCTGAGCGTGTGTCACTGCCTCATCCTTCACATTTTTCTCTAATTGGTGCTGCTCCATTATATTTGAAAAAAATCTAATCTATTAGTGTTACGCGCTTCCATCCGTATACAATACATTGGTTGCAAACACTATAGAAGTACACAAAGGGGCCTTTCACAGCTACTGAACAGTTGTCTGCAGTGTTCACTGTAGTCTGTGAGCTTTTCATTTTTTGAGAGCAGATTACGCTCCAGTTAGTTCTTCAACCACTGCTGGTTGTAGTCTGCTGAGCGTGTGTCACTGCCTCATCCTTCACATTTTTCTCTAATTGGTGCTGCTCCATTATATTTGAAAAAAATCTAATCTATTAGTGTGACGCGCTTCCATCCGTATACAATACATTGGTTGCAAACACTATAGAAGTACACAAAGGGGCCTTTCACAGCTACTGAACAGTTGTCTGCAGTGTTCACTGCAGTCTCTGAGGAATAACCACACTTAGGCCTTATAACTTTTCTGACTTTCTTTATCAATCTACCAAGATGAAGAAGGCAGGGAGTAAGGCACGTGGTCGTGGCCGTGGAGTTTCAGCAGGGAGAGGACGTGGGGATTCTGTGGCTGCTGCCGCACCCAGTGACACAGCATCCACCAGTTTTCCCCGTCAGCGTTCCTTTATGCGCACTTTTGTAGGAGCTCAGCGTACCCCCCTGCTGCGAGAAGAACAAATTGAAGCCGTTGTTGGTTGGATGGCAGCCAATGCATCGACTTCAATTGCTTCCACCTCCTCTCAGGACCACAGCACTGTTGAACAACCATCTGTCTCTTCACCGCCTGCCAAATTGCCCAGGCAGTCAGAGAGTTCTGAACTGGAGCCAGCTGAGTCTCTGCTTCTGTTCTCAGAATCTGTTGGCTTGCAAACAGGGGCCCAGCCAAGCAGCATTCTGGAATGTTAAGAAGAGAAGAAGAGGCAGTATGCAGTGATGCGCAACAGCTGTGTCTCTCTGAATCTGAAGAGGCGGGTGAGCCAGTGCCGATGGTCAGCACACCGCAGAACGCATCTGATGATGATGAGACTCAGGTGCCAGTTTCTGTTGAGCATGGTGCTGGCCAGACCACCCAACAGCAGCAGGTGTTGGAAGAGGGTAGTGGAGATGATGAGGTCCAAGACCCAACATGGCGTGAGGAACAGGAAGGTGGTGGTAGCAGCTCTGAGGAAGAGATTGCCCCAACGGTCCAAACAGTAGGGAGAGGTAGGCTGCAGACTCGGTTGCCTGTAGCCTCCAGTTTGGCACCCGTTCGTAGCAGTTCTCTTCCAACAGCCAAAACGGGCGCTCCCAGGACTTGCACTGCGTGGTCCTTTTTTGACACACTTGCAGATGATATTTGCTATGTCAAATGCAAGCTGTGTAATCAAAAAGTAAAAAGAGGTAAAAGTGTCAGTAACCTTAATACCACAAATATGTGGAAACATGTGCGGTCAAAGCACGTGGTTGAGTTGCAAAGACACACTGGAGATGTAGGCCAACCTACAGCAGCACCTACATCTTCAGCTCGTGTTGGAGCCTCTTCCTCCAGCTCACACACAGCTGGTTCGGCTTCCTCACAGGATCGCCATGGAAGAACCTCTGTCACTGTTGTCCAGAGACCCAGTGTTATTCCACCCACAGCTGCAAGTTCCCTGTCATCCTCACACTCCCAGGCCACAAAACAGACATCGGTAGCACAGGCATGGGATAAAAGACGGCCATACTCGGCAAACCATCCACGAGCACAGGCTCTGAATGCTGGCATTGCAAAACTCCTGTCCCTTGAAATGCTGTCATTCAGGCTGGTGGAGACTGACAGTTTCCGTAACTTAATGGCATTGGCAGTCCCACAATACAATGTGCCCAGCCGATTTTATTTCAGCAGGCAAGCCGTCCCTGGTCTGCAAAAGCATGTTGAGGGAAAAATTAAACATGCGCTACTAAACGCCGTCAGTAGCAAGGTCCACCTGACCACCGATGCGTGGACCAGTACCCATGGCCAGGGACGATACCTTTCCCTCACTGCCCATTGGGTCAATGTTGTGGAGCCGGGTACAGATCTTGCGAGTGGCGCAAGCACTAAGGGATGAGGTTTTGGAAGAGGTGGAGGATGAGGAGTCACAAATTCCATCACCTTCTGGACAGTCAGCGCAACGTGGTTCCTCACAAAGGGCTGGGCAGGGCTCACTTTGTGAGGAGGATGAGGAGGAGTCAATGGAGGAGGAAGACATCGCTCCAGAGGGAGGTACACAACGCTCTAGTCAGTATGTAGAGCGAGGGTGGGGTGATGCAGAGCAGGCAGAGATGACGCCTCTTGCAGAGGACAGCGTTTCTTGGCCAGTTGGGAGTCTGCAGCACATGGTTGATTTCATGCTGCAGTGCCTGAGAAACGACCGCCGCATCGCCCACATTCTCACCACGTCTGATTATTGGGTGTACACCCTCCTAGACCCTCGCTACCGGGACAACTTACAAAGCCTCATCACTCCGTTGAACCGGGAGCGTAAAATGCGGGAGTACCAAGACACACTGGTGCAATCCATAAAGTTCTCCATTCCAGCCGAGAGCACTGCTGCTGCTACTGCTTTACAAAGCAGCTCTGTGCGTCGAGGCAGTGGAGACAGCTCTGCAACAAGAGGGAGCACAAGCAGCGCCTCTGCACAGGGCAAGACCAGTATGTTCCAAATGTGGCGAAGTTTTGTGGCAGCGCCACAAATGTCTACACCATCCGAGACGGCTCCAGTCAGCAGGAGGCAACGTTTCCGTAAGATGGTGACAGACTACATGTCTTTCCCTCTCAGTGTACTCCCAGATGGCTCTTCCCCATTCAAGTTTTGGGTCTCTAAGCTGGATACATGGCCAGAGCTTAGCCAGTATGCATTGGAGGTGCTGGCTTGCACTGCTGCCAGTGTATTATCGGAGCGCGTCTTTAGTGCTGCAGGTGGTGTACTAACAGACCGTCGCATGCGACTATCCTCCGATAATGTAGACCGGCTTGCTTTTCTGAAAATGAACAAGGCATGGATCTCGCCAGAATTTGTCTATCCGTTTTCAGATTAAATAACTGGTTCGCTACGTTATCCATGTCTCCTGTTATGTTCATCTTTCTACCACCTGAACTCTACTCCCTGGGCTACAACACTGCCAGTTGCTGCTCAGAAGTGTCGTGTCCACAGACCAATACACAAGCTATAGTGTTAGTGGGGTTCAGTAACGCCAGCTGTTCCCCTGCTGTGTGTCCGGCAAGAAGTCTCCTGTTCCCTACACATGCACAGAAAAACCCATGTCGAACATGCTCCAAATAGGGAAGAGCCGTCACCCTGATTGTTATGCTTAAAACAGGAAATTGTGAAGTTTTCCAGGCCTAGAATGATACATTTTTATGACAAATATGGACAAATAATAATTTGTCATCACAGCGCATATCTGCACATGTCTATTAGAAATGGTAACAAAATCTAAAACATAGTCTTCACTTTTTGAAATTAATGCATAAAAGTACATTTCATACTTATCAATTAATGCTTTTTAAGGAACTTTATCTGTACCTGTAAGATAATGCAGTCAATGGATGTACGAATCATAAAATCCTCATCATCATCATCACGAGTTTTATTTATGACAGACATTATAAAATACACATACTGATGCCAACTGTAACTTCACACACCATATATGAAATGGCCAGCATCTAAACCTGGTAATAATGTGCAATAATAAATGATTACATCTAGAAAGTGCATCATGCATACTGACAATAGGTAGTTATACCTGCAAGTGCTGTTGAAACAACCACAACAGATATAAATTAATAATGGTATATAGGTATCACAGTGCATAGTTACTCATGGACAATGTCGATGTAATACTGTACCTCAATAAAGTCAGCGTCAACCATTATGCTTGTTAGTCTTGTAGATTGTTAAAGAGGGAACGGTCTTTTTTTGTTGGTCATAGGTGGAGTATTAGACAGTAAATGATTACTGCTGTCGTATTTTTGGCGTCCCTAGGGCGCAATAACGCTGCGTAACGTCACATTTTATAGAGTCATCTAATTGACACACGCTACCCTACCCTACGCGTGACAGTAGGAAGGTAGTGTTGACGGATAAAGCCTTGCGCAACCAGACATGCTTTTACCCTCTTCAACACTGTACAAGCAAAAAATGCATGATTGCAGCCGCAGACTTTATTGACGTACAGTATAACATCGCCATTACCCATCAGAGGCTGTCCACTGTCTGATACAGACATAGAATATACCTTTGCTATCCGTAGCCTTTGCTTCACCTACACTTGCAGGCACACACTTAAATTGTGACAATGCATTATGTTTTTTTAAATGGTTATTTTTTATCGTACATTATTGTGTCATCACATTGATGAGTCCATGCTGGACATGTCATACATGCTGTACAAAGTAACGATTTTATTAACTTAAATCATAGAATCATAGAATGGTAGAGTTGGAAGGGACCTCCTGGGCCTTCTGGTCCAACCCCCTGCTCAAAGCAGGATTCTCTAAATCATCTCAGACAGATGTCTATCCAGCCTCTGTTTGAAGACTTCCATTGAAGGAGAACTCACCACCTCTTGTGGCAGCCTGTTCCACTCATTGATCACCCTAACTGTCAAAAAGTTTTTTCTAATATCTAATCTGTGTCTCCTCCCATTCAGTTTCATCCCATTGCTTCTAGTCTTTCCTTGTGCAAATGAGAATAAAGATGATCCTTCTACAATGTGACAGCCCTTGAGATATTTGTAGACAGCTATTAAGTCTCCTCTCAGTCTTCTTTTTTGCAAGCTAAACATTCCCAAATCCTGCAACCGTTCCTCATAGGACATGGTTTGCAGACCGGTCACCATTCTGGTGGCTCTTCTCTGAACTTGCTCCAGTTTGTTGATGTCTTTTTTAAAATGTGGTGCCCAAAACTGGACACAGTATTCCAGATGAGGTCTGACCAAAGAGGAGTAGAGGGCAATAATGACCTCACGTGATCTAGACTGTATGCTTCTGTTGATACATCCTAGAATTGCATTTGCCTTTTTTGCTGCTGCATCACACTGTTGACTCATGTTAAGTCTGTGATCAATTAGTATACCCAAGTCTTTTTCACATGTGCTGTTACTTAGCCCTATTCCTCCCATTTTGTATATGCTTTTTTCATTTTTATTGCCCAGATGTAGTACTTTGCATTTTTCCCTGTTAAAATCCATTCTGTTTGTTGCTGCCCACTGCTCCAGTTTATGTATATCTTTTTGAATCCTCTCTCTCTCTTCTCTAGTATTAGCTACCCCTCCTAGCTTTGTGTCATCAGCAAATTTGATCAGTTTACCCTCAATTCCTTCATCTAAATCATTGATAAAGATGTTGAACAATACAGGGCCCAAAACAGAGCCTTGTGGTACCCCACTTGAGACATTCTTCCAACTGGATGTGCAGCCATTTACAACCACTCTTTGGGTCCGATCACTAAGCCAGTTATGAATCCACCTAACAGTTGCCTTGTCCATTCCATACTTAGTCATTTTTTCAATAAGGATTGTGTGAGATACTTTGTCAAATGCTTTGCTGAAGTCAAGATATACTATATCTACAGCATTTCCCTGATCCACCCAGTCAGTGATTCTGTCATAGAAGGAAATTAAGTTAGTCTGACATGACTTATTAGTTACAAACCCATGCTGACTCTGTTTAATCACTTCATTCTTATCCAGGTACTTGCATACATGTTCTTTAATAATTTGTTCAAAGATCTTTCCTGGTATAGAAGTCAGACTCACCGGCCTGTAGTTCCCTGGGTCCACCTTCTTCCCCTTTTTGAAGATAGGAACAACATTTGCTCTTCTCCAGTCTTCTGGGACTTCTCCTGTTCTCCAAGAATTTTCAAAGATTATGGACAGTGGTTCAAGAATTTCTTCTGCTATCTCCTTCAGTACCCTGGGGTGTAATTCATCTGGACCTGGAGACTTGAATTCATTTATGTTAGCTAAGTGTTTCCTCACTGTCTTTCTGTTTATAGATATCCTGGATTCTTCTATTCCTTTAATAGGACAGTGAAGATCAGTTGATGTTACATTTCCTTTCTGAGAGAAAACAGATGCAAAATAGGAATTTAAAAGTTCAGCCTTCTCAACATCCTGACTTACCATTTCATCATTTTCATCCTGTAAAAATCCTATAGCATCTTTGACTTTTCTTTTACTTTTGACGTATCCCCAAAATCCTTTTTTGTTGCTTTTGACGTCACTTGCAAGCCTTAATTCATTGTCAGCTTTAGATAATCTGATTTGTGCCCTGCAGGTTCTGCAGACGGCATTATATTCTTCTTTAGATATGCCTCCCTCTTTCCATTTGATAAACATTTCTTTCTTCCTTTTTAGCATGTGTCTAAGTTCTATGTTCATCCATCCTGGTTTCCTTAAATGCTTCCCATTCTTCCCTCTTTTTGGAATTGTTAACGATTGTGCTTTGAGAATCTCATTTTTCAAGATTTTCCATCCTTCCTGGACATTTTTGTCCTTAAGGATATCCAGCCATTGGATCCCTCCAATTCTCTTTCTGAGTTCCTTAAAATCTGCCTTTCTGAAATCTAACCTTGACGTCTGAGTCTTCACAGGTCTTCCTCCTCTTGTTATCCAAAATTCTAAAATAGCATGGTCACTACCTCCTAGAGTCCCAGCCATTCTTACCTCCTCCACCATTTCCTCCCTGTTTATGAGGATTAGATCCAAGGTAGCAGATCCCCTTGTTTTCTCCATTACCTTTTGGAAGATAAAGTTGTCAGCAAGAGAGGATAAGAATTTCCTGGACCTGTTAGTTTTGCCTGAGAGAGATTCCCAACAAATGTCTGGATAGTTGAAATCTCCCATGACCACTATGTCATATTTTTTGGAGAACTTGGCCATTTGATGCATAAAGAGTTCATCCATATCTTCAGCTTGCACAGGCGGCCTGTAGTAAATGCCTACAATGGTGTCCTTTCCATTGTTCTGTCCTTGTATTCTTACCCAAACAGTTTCCACAGAACTCCCAGTCTCTGAAGCGTCAATCTCTGTGCAGATATACGCTTTTCTAACATACAATGCAACACCTCCTCCTCGTTTATCAAGTCTGTTTCTTGCAAATAAGTTGTATCCTTCTAGCCTTGTATTCCAATCATGTGTATCGTCACACCAAGTCTCAGTGATTCCAATGACATCATATTTCTTCTCCTGCGTTAGTAGCTCCAGTTCTCCTTGTTTGTTGCCCATGCTTTGTGCATTCGTATGGAAACACTTTAGTTTGTGATTGGTTTCTCTTCCTTCAATATTTTTATTATGTAAATTTTTTTGTCTTTGTTCTTCCCCTTCACTTCTAATAGCAGAAATCTCAATAGTATTTGTCAAGTGTATGGCTTTTGCTGGCGTTTTGCTTCCCTTCCCACATTGTTCTAGTTTAAAGCTCTCCTGATGAGTGTAGCAAGGCGACTTCCAAATACATGTTTTCCAGTCTTCGTAAGGTGCACCCCATCTCTAGCAAGTAGTCCATCGCATAGGTAATTCACTCCGTGATCCAGAAATCCAAATCCTTGCTGACGGCACCATCGACGTAGCCAGTTGTTCACCTGCAGAATCTTATTCCACCTCCTTGTTCCATGGCCATCCACTGGGAGGATGGAAGAGAAGACCACCTGCGCTCCCAGTTCTTTCACTTTCTTACCTAAGTTTTCAAAGTCACTGCAGATGGTTTCCAGGTCGTTTCTAGCGGTGTCATTTGTCCCCACATGTATTAGCAGGAATGGGTAGTCATCTTTAGGTCTGAAGAGTCCTGATATCCTGTCAGACACATCTTTAATTTTTGCACCTGGAAGACAGCACATTTCTCTTGAGGTTATATCCGGTCTGCAGATAGCGGCCTCTGTTCCTCTCAACAGGGAATCGCCCATGACAACAACTCTCCGTTTCTTCTTCACAACAGTTTTCTTTCTCCATTCAGGAGGACTCTGAGGGCGTACAAGGTTGTTTGTGGGCAAAGTCTTATCCTGATGTATTTCTTCATCGTTCTCCTGTGTAAGAGCCTGGTATTGGTTCCTGAGCAGAATTGGTGCTGACTGCCTCCTGATCCTCCTGCTTCTCTGGGTCACATGCTTCCATTCCTCTGTTTCTTCAGTTGCACTTAGAATTTCTTCTCTTTCTGTACCATAAAGAGATAATTCTGCTCTGTCTAAGAACTCTTCACCTTCCTTAATGGTCTTCAATGTAGATAACCTCTCTTCCAGATTTTGCAACTTTTCCTCCAACAGGGACACAAGCTTGCATTTCTGGCATGTGAAGTTTGGCTTTTCCACTGGTAAGTCTATGAACATGTAGCAAGAAATGCAGCTCACCACATGGCTCCTAGCCTCTTCCATGTTCTTATTGTTCAAGAGATAATCAAGCGGTGAAATATAAGCCAAAACTCGCGCGCCTAGCGGCGCGCGGTTTACTGATGTCCTCCTTTCAGCTGCAACAGTCAAAATCCAGTGTTCCTTGAGCTCGCGGAGACTCTTCACTTATCCCAGAAGGCACTGGGAATACGCAAATTATCTCCTCGGGGCTCCTCCCCTGGTCTACTGATGTCCTCCTTTCAGCTGCAACAGCCAAAATCCAGTGTTCCTTGAGCTCGCGGAGACTCTTCACTTATCCCAGAGGCACTGGGAATACGCAAATTATCTCCTCGGGGCTCCTCCCCTGGTCTACTGATGTCCTCCTTTCAGCTGCAACAGCCAAAATCCAGTGTTCCTTGAGCTCGCGGAGACTCTTCACTTATCCCAGAGGGCACTGGGAATACGCAAATTATCTCCTCGGGGCTCCTCCCCTGGTCTACTGATGTCCTCCTTTCAGCTGCAACAGCCAAAATCCAGTGTTCCTTGAGCTCGCGGAGACTCTTCACTTACCCCAGAGGCACTGGGAATACGCAAATTATCTCCTCGGGGCTCCTCCCCTGGTCTACTGATGTCCTCCTTTCAGCTGCAACAGCCAAAATCCAGTGTTCCTTGAGCTCGCGGAGACTCTTCACTTATCCCAGAAGGCACTGGGAATACGCAAATTATCTCCTCGGGGCTCCTCCCCTGGTCTACTGATGTCCTCCTTTCAGCTGCAACAGCCAAAATCCAGTGTTCTTGAGCTCGCGGAGACTCTTCACTTATCCCAGAAGGCACTGGGAATACGCAAATTATCTCCTCGGGGCTCCTCCCCTGGTCTACTGATGTCCTCCTTTCAGCTGCAACAGCCAAAATCCAGTGTTCCTTGAGCTCGCGGAGACTCTTCACTTATCCCAGAAGGCACTGGGAATACGCAAATTATCTCCTCGGGGCTCCTCCCCTGGTCTACTGATGTCCTCCTTTCAGCTGCAACAGCCAAAATCCAGTGTTCCTTGAGCTCGCGGAGACTCTTCACTTATCCCAGAAGGCACTGGGAATACGCAAATTATCTCCTCGGGGCTCCTCCCCTGGTCTACTGATGTCCTCCTTTCAGCTGCAACAGCCAAAATCCAGTGTTCCTTGAGCTCGCGGAGACTCTTCACTTATCCCAGAAGGCACTGGGAATACGCAAATTATCTCCTCGGGGCTCCTCCCCTGGTCTACTGATGTCCTCCTTTCAGCTGCAACAGCCAAAATCCAGTGTTCCTTGAGCTCGCGGAGACTCTTCACTTATCCCAGAAGGCACTGGGAATACGCAAATTATCTCCTCGGGGCTCCTCCCCTGGTCTACTGATGTCCTCCTTTCAGCTGCAACAGCCAAAATCCAGTGTTCCTTGAGCTCGCGGAGACTCTTCACTTATCCCAGAAGGCACTGGGAATACGCAAATTATCTCCTCGGGGCTCCTCCTTTCAGCTGCAACAGCCAAAATCCAGTGTTCCTTGAGCTCGCGGAGACTCTTCACTTATCCCAGAAGGCACTGGGAATACGCAAATTATCTCCTCGGGGCTCCTCCCTGGTCTACTGATGTCCCTCTTCAGCTGCAACAGCCAAAATCCAGTGTTCCTTGAGCTCGCGGAGACTCTTCACTTATCCCAGAAGGCACTGGGAATACGCAAATTATCTCCTCGGGGCTCCTCCCCTGGTCTACTGATGCCCTCCTTTCAGCTGCAACAGCCAAAATACAGTGTTCCTTGAGCTCGCGGAGACTCTTCACTTATCCCAGAAGGCACTGGGAATACGCAAATTATCTCCTCGGGGCTCCTCCCCTGGTCTACTGATGCCCTCCTTTCAGCTGCAACAGCCAAAATCCAGTGTTCCTTGAGCTCGCGGAGACTCTTCACTTATCCCAGAAGGCACTGGGAATACGCAAATTATCTCCTCGGGGCTCCTCCCCTGGTCTACTGATGCCCTCCTTTCAGCTGCAACAGCCAAAATCCAGTGTTCCTTGAGCTC
Source organism: Oophaga sylvatica (assembly GCA_033576555.1). Taxonomy (NCBI): domain Eukaryota; kingdom Metazoa; phylum Chordata; class Amphibia; order Anura; family Dendrobatidae; genus Oophaga; species Oophaga sylvatica. The sequence continues at coordinate 253,925,143 of JARQOD010000006.1, forward strand.
GCGGAGACTCTTCACTTATCCCAGAAGGCACTGGGAATACGCAAATTATCTCCTCGGGGCTCCTCCCCTGGTCTACTGATGCCCTCCTTTCAGCTGCAACAGCCAAAATCCAGTGTTCCTTGAGCTCGCGGAGACTCTTCACTTATCCCAGAAGGCACTGGGAATACGCAAATTATCTCCTCGGGGCTCCTCCCCTGGTCTACTGATGTCCTCCTTTCAGCTGCAACAGCCAAAATCCAGTGTTCCTTGAGCTCGCGGAGACTCTTCACTTATCCCAGAAGGCACTGGGAATACGCAAATTATCTCCTCGGGGCTCCTCCCCTGGTCTACTGATGTCCTCCTTTCAGCTGCAACAGCCAAAATCCAGTGTTCCTTGAGCTCGCGGAGACTCTTCACTTATCCCAGAAGGCACTGGGAATACGCAAATTATCTCCTCGGGGCTCCTCCCCTGGTCTACTGATGTCCTCCTTTCAGCTGCAACAGCCAAAATCCAGTGTTCCTTGAGCTCGCGGAGACTCTTCACTTATCCAGAAGGCACTGGGAATACGCAAATTATCTCCTCGGGGCTCCTCCCCTGGTCTACTGATGTCCTCCTTTCAGCTGCAACAGCCAAAATCCAGTGTTCCTTGAGCTCGCGGAGACTCTTCACTTATCCCAGAAGGCACTGGGAATACGCAAATTATCTCCTCGGGGCTCCTCCCCTGGTCTACTGATGTCCTCCTTTCAGCTGCAACAGCCAAAATCCAGTGTTCCTTGAGCTCGCGGAGACTCTTCACTTATCCCAGAAGGCACTGTGAATACGCAAATTATCTCCTCGGGACTCCTCCCCTGGTTTACTGATGTCCTCCTTTCAGCTGCAACAGCCAAAATCCAGTGTTCCTTGAGCTCGCGGAGACTCTTCACTTATCCCAGAAGGCACTGGGAATACGCAAATTATCTCCTCGGGACTCCTCCCCTGGTTTGAAATTGAAATGTCTGTGACTGTCACATCTAAATTGCAATGATGATGATGATGAGTGACTATTACAAAATCCATTGTCTTCACTATGTTATGGTTTAACATAGCGTTCCTTAAGCATTATTCAAAAATACAAAAATGGACTTTTATTCTTAAATTTACAACACTATATTTTGTAACCAATTTTTTTGGGTGGTGTGTTGTTCCATTTCTTGTTGGCATGTGCATATATGCGTTTATTATTTGCAGTGTCTTTATTTTTATTCTTGAAGTTAGGAAACATGTGTATCTTCGTACCGTGTTAGCCAGTAGATAGAAAAATATTTAGACTTGAGAATCCGCAGTGGTTGATACTAGAGTTGAGCGATACTTTCCGATATCCTAAAGTATCGGAATCGGAATGGTATCGCCGATATCACTAAAATATCGGCGATACCCGATACCGATACCGGAAGTCCCATGTAAGTCTATGGGAACAAAATATCGCAACTAAAAAAAACCCATTCTTTCCTTGTAAACACTAAATATACACACATAGAATACATATATATATATATACATGTCATTGTGACATATATATATACATATATGTATAGTTTATACACTTCTACATAGTAAAATATCCTCTCATTCAATTGCCGGGTAAAGCCGGCTTCAGTGAAAAGACAGAAGCACCCGACATGAAATGACACTTGGTGTACATAGGGTTAACCATGTCTTTTCATGTCGTTTGCTATCTGATTTGCACAAACAATTAAATCAGACTATGTGTGCAAAATTTCACACCTGTAGGGGTTAATTAAAGGTGTAAATTCGTTGTAAAAAAAACGGACTTTTTTTGCTACGAATTTACACCTTTAATTAACCCCTACAGGTGTGAAATTTTGCACACATAGTCTGATTTAATTGTTTGTGCAAATTAGGCTGGAGTCACACACAACCACAAAAAATCGGTCCGTTTTAGACGGTCGACAATCGGATCAAAATAAAAACATCACACATCCTTCTGGCATCCGATTTTCCTTCAAAGATGCGATTTAATCGCATGTGTGTGTACCTTGTAACATCCGATTTTCATCCGACTTGCGAGATTTTCTCGCAGGCTTCCAAAACTGACATATAATGGATCCAAAAGAATAGTATTTAAATGCCAAAAGAAAGAATAGATATATACACATAGAGCACATATATATATATATATATATATGTCATTGTGACATATATATATACATATATTTATAGTTCTTACACTTCTACATACTGTTATAGCCGCTAATTCAATTGCCGGCTTCAGTGAAATCACAGAAGCCGACATGAAATGATACATTGTTTCCACACATTTAACCATGTAATTTCATGTATTTTTATATATGTTTGAAACATACAATTACATGAGTATATGTGTGCTAAATTTCAGACATGTAGGGGTTAATTAAAGGTGTAAATTCGTTAAAAAAAAATGCGTGGGCTCCCGCTGTATTTTCTCCACCAGACAGACAAAGCAAGCGAGTGGGGGCAGATAATAATAGCCTAGGGAGGGTACATTTTTTTTGTGCCCCCCTGGCTACTAACATCTGCCCCCAGACACCCCAGAAAGGGCAAATCTATAATTAGATTCGCCCTTTCTGGCACTTTGCCCGTCTATTCCCATTGCCCTGTAGCGGTGGCGAATGGGTTAATAAGGGGTTAAAATGACCTTGCAATTGAAAGGTCACTTTAAGCCAGGTTAATAATTGATAGCTGTCAATTAGGCAACTATCAATTATTAATCCTATTGTATGAAAGAAAAATCAAACACACACACTTTAATAAAAAATAAGTTTAATTAAATAATCACACAGTTTTTGACCATATTTTATTTTCCTGCTAAAACCATTTCCTGTAATAAAAATAAAATAAAAAAGCAAAATTATACTTACCAATCCGATGTACAGTCAGGTCCCACGGTGTAATCCTTCAGAAAGGGTTAACAGGTTACAGGTCGCAGAGAGCTAATAATGCTGTCTCAGACCTGTATTCCCCTGAATGAATAACTTCCTCTCCCAGCGAAAGTAGAGAAATAGATTCATGAATGGAGCTTAATTGATTTATTGCCAATTTAACTGTAGTGACCTGACCTAAAGGGAAAGTGGACACAATCAATTAAGCTTCATTCATGAAACACATCCTCTCCTGTCGCCAGGAGAGGAACTTATTCATTCATGAGCTTTGAGCTGAGCATGCAGGATTACTTGCACTGCTTGGCTCAAAGCTAGTTAACCCTTTGTGAAGGATTACAGCGTGGGACGTGACAGATCGGCGGAATAGGTAAGAATAATGTTGTTTTATTTCTTTTTCTTTATTTTAGGAGATCAATGGCTTCGCACGGATTTAGTGTAAAATAAAATATGGTCAAAAAAATGTGTTTTTATTTCATTAAAATTATTTATTCTTAAAGTGTGTGTGTTTTTTTATTTACTTCAATAGGATTAATAATTGATAGTTGTCTAATTGACAGCTATCAATCATTAACCTGCCTTAAGGTCACCTTTCAATTGCAAGGTGACAGTAAGGTGAGATTAACCCATTCGCCACCGCTACAGGGCAATGGGAATAGACGGGCAAAGTGCCAGAAAGGGCGAATCTAATTATAGATTTGCCCTTTCTGGGGTGTCTGGGGCAGATGTTAGTAGCCAGGGGGGGCACAAAAAAATGCACCCTCCCTGGGCTATTATTATCTGCCCCACTCGCTTTGCTTTGTCTGTCTGGTGGAGAAAATACAGCGGGAGCCCACGCATTTTTTTTCAACGAAATTACACCTTTAATTAACCCCTACATGTCTGAAATTTTGCACAAATACACTCATGTAATTGTATGTTTCAAACATATATAAAAATACATGAAATTACATGGTTAAATGTGTGGAAACAATGTATCATTTCATGTCGGCTTCTGTGATTTCACAAACCCGGCAATTGAATTAGCGGCTATTACAGTATGTAGAAGTCTAGGAACTATAAATATATGTATATATACATGTCACAATGACATGTATATATATATATATGTGTTCTATGTGTATATATCTATTCTTTCTATTCTTTATTAAAGCTGTCAGTGTGATTTTACAGTATAGCCGGGGATGAATTGCCGGCTTTTCTAAAGGACACCGATGCGATTTCATCGCAAGTCACACAGTGTGGTCCGTTTGTAATCAGATTTTTCATCACTCCCATAGACTTGCATTGGCGATTGTCGACCGACAATCGGTGACAATCGCAGCATGCTGCGATTGTACACGGACGTTTAAAACGGACCACAAAAAATCTGATACTGGGAGCTGCTCCATAGATTAACATAGGTCCGACTGCAATGCGATATTTCATCGCATTGCAGTCGTCCGATTTTGTCGCCAGTGTGACTCCGGCCTTAGATAGCAAAGGACATGAAAAGACATGGTTAACCCTATGTACACCAAGTGTCATTTCATGTCACCCGACATGAAATGACACTTGGTGTACATAGGGTTAACCATGTCTTTTCATGTCCTTTGCTATCTAATTTGCACAAACAATTAAATCAGACTATGTGTGCAAAATTTCACACCTGTAGGGGTTAATTAAAGGTGTAAATTCGTTGTAAAAAAAACGGACTTTTTTGCTACGAATTTACACCTTTAATTAACCCCTACAGGTGTGAAATTTTGCACACATAGTCTGATTTAATTGTTTGTGCAAATTAGATAGCAAAGGACATGAAAAGACATGGTTAACCCTATGTACACCAAGTGTCATTTCATGTCGGGTTCTGCATTTTCACAAAAGCCGGCAATTGAATTAGCGGCTATTATACTATGTAGAAGTGTATGAACTACAAATATAAATATATATATATATGTGTCACAAATTCAATGACATGTATATATATATATATATGAGGTGTAAAATTGCTGAAAAAAAATGCGTGGGCTCCCGCCCTATTTTCGCAACCAGACAGACAAAGCCAGTGAGTGGGGGCAGATAATAATAGCCCAGAGAGGGACCATTATTTTTGCCCCCCCCGGCTACTAACATCTGCCCCCAGACACCCCAGGAAAGACAAATCTATAATTAGATTCGCCCTTTCTGGCACTTTGCCCGTCTATTCCCATTGCCCTGTAGCGGTGGCGAATGGGTTAATATGGGGTTAAAGCCACCTTGCTATTGAAAGGTGACCTTAAGCCAGGTTAATAATTGAGAGCTGTCAATTAGACAACTATCAATTATTAATCCTATTGCATGAAATAAAAATAAAACACACACACTTTAATTAAAAATCATTTTAATGAAATAAAGACACATGTTTTTGACCATCTTTTATTTGACTGCAAAAACCATTTCCTGTAATAAAAATAAAATAAAAAAGCAAAATTATTCTTACCTATCCCATGCACAGTCAGGTCCCACGGTGTAATCCTTCAGAAAGGGTTAATGTTTACTGCAGGGACCGCAGCTAATGCTGCAGCCTCACAGTAAACCCCAAATGAATGAGTTCCTCTCCTGCCTGACAGGAGAGTAAAGGCTGGGTGTCACATAACGATACACCAGCGATCCCGACAACGATATGCACTTGTCAGGATCGCTGGTGTATCGCTACATGATCGCTGCTGAGCTGCCAAACAGGCAGCTCAGGCAGCGATCTGGGACAGCGACACTGCGGGTAACATCGCTTAAGGGCCCGTCTCACATAGCGATATCGCTACCGAGATCGCTGCTGAGTCACTAGTTTTGTGATGCAGCAGCGAGCTCACCAGCGATATCGCTGTGTGTGACATTCAGCGACGATCAGCCCCCTGCCGGGTATCGCTGATCGTCGCAGAAAATGTCAGGACCTTTTTTTGATCGCTGGTTTCCCTCTGACAGGCACGCATCGCTGCGTGTGACAGGCGGGAGACCAGCGATCCGCTGGTAACCAAGGTACACAGCGGGTTTCCAGGCACCGCGCAGCGCTTGGAAACCCGCTGTGTACCTTGGATACCAGCTCCCTGCATCAGGGCGCTGGTATCCAAGGTACACAGCGGGTTTCTAGGCACAGCCCCGCGCCTGGAAACCCGCTGTGTACCTTGGTTACCAGCGGATCGCTGGTCTCCCGCCTGTCACACGCAGCGATGTGTGCCTGTCAGCGGGAAACCAGCGATCAAAGGTCCTGACATTTCAGCGACGATCAGCGATACCCGGCAGGGGGGCTGATCGTCGCTGAATGTCACACACAGCGATATCGCTGGTGAGCTTGCTGCTGCGTCACAAAACTAGTGACTCAGCAGCGATCTCGGTAGCGATATCGCTATGTGAGACGGGCCCTTAAGTGGAAAGCTTAATTGATTGCTTTCCACTTTCACTTCAGGTCAGCCAGGGACACAATCAGTGACGTCAGAGGGAACTGATTAACAAAAATAGGGGTTCCCTTCGAAAAAAAAATGGCGTGGGGTCCCCCCTATTTTTGTTAACCAGCCAGATGAAGCAGACCGCTGAGGCCTGGATTTTCAGGCTGTTAAGGAGCCAAGATCCATGGACCTTGCCAGCCTGATAATACCAGGCCACAGCAGTCTGTATATCTTGGCTGATTAACAAAAATAGGGGATCCCCTCGAAAAAAATTGGCGTGGGGTCCCCCCTATTTTGTTTAACCAGCCAGATGAAGAAAACCGCTGAGGCCTGGATTTTCAGGCTGTTAAGGAGCCAAGATCCATGGACCTTGCCAGCCTGATAATACCAGGCCACAGCAGTCTGTATATCTTGGCTGATTAACAAAAATAGGGGATCCCCTCGAAAAAAATTGGCGTGGGGTCCCCCCTATTTTTGTTAACCAGCCAGATGAAGAAAACCGCTGAGGCCTGGATTTTCAGGCTGTTAAGGAGTCAAGATCCATGGACCTTGCCAGCCTGATAATACCAGGCCACAGCAGTCTGCATATCTTGGCTGATTAACAAAAATAGGGGATCCCTCGAAAAAAATTGGCGTGGGGTCCCCCCTATTTTTGTTAACCAGCCAGATGAAGCAGACCGCTGAGGCCTGGATTTTCAGGCTGTTAAGGAGCCAAGATCCATGGACCTTGCCAGCCTGATAATACCAGGCCACAGCAGTCTGCATATCTTGGCTGATTAACAAAAATAGGGATCCCCTCGAAAAAAATTGGCGTGGGGTCCCCCCTATTTTTGTTAACCAGCCAGATGAAGCAGACCGCTGAGGCCTGGTTTTTCAGGCTGGTAAGGATCCAATATCCATGGACCTTGCAAGCCTGATAATACCAGGCCACAGCAGTCTGCTTAGCTTGGCTGGTTAACAAAAATAGGGGATCCCCTCGAAAAAAAAAGGCGTGGGGATCCCCCCTATTTTTGTTAACCAGCCAAGTAAAATGCAGACTGCTGCGGCCTGGTATTAAAAGACTGTCAAGGCCCATGGATTTTGGCCCTCAACAGCCTGATAATACCAGGCTACAGCAGCCCCACATTTGGCGCATCAAAAGATGTGCCAATTGTGGCACTTTACCCGGCTCTTCCCACTTGCCCTGTAGCGGTGGCAAGCGGGGTAATAAGGGGTTAATGTCACCGTTGATTGCACGGTGACAATAAGCCCGGTTAATAATGGAGAGGTGTCAATAAGACACCGATCCATTATTAATCCCAAAGTTATTAAATGTATAAAAAAAAGACACAGCAAAAAAAAGTCTTTTAATGAAATAAAAGAGACAACACAGTTTTCATTATTTTTATTATACTCTTATTCCTGCGACGCCATCGATCTCCTGTAAAAAAAGAAAAAAACAAACCAACAGTATACCACCTGTCCGACGCAGTCCAGAACGATAGTCCCACGACGATCCAGCTCTGCTACATCGCAATGACAGGCAGAGCCTGTCATCGCGACGCAGCACAGCTGATTACCTGGTTCCCCGGCGGTGACGTCATCGGACTGCTTTACGGCCGGGATTACCCAGCAGTCACTGCAGTTATCGCGAGAAACTGCATGTGACCGCCGGGGAAAGAAGATGGCGGCCATGAAGCAGTGCAGGACGTGACCGCCGGAGATCTTCTGCGGGTAAGTGCCGCTGACTCCTGACAGACCCGACCGACGGACACTGACAGTGACAGTGACAATCCCGATTCCGGTATCCGATAAGACGAAAATATCGGAACTCGGAATCGGAATTCCGATACAGCTAATATCGGCCGATACCCGATATTTGCAGTATCGGAATGCTCAACACTAGTTGATACCTTTTAATGGATAACTGAAAAGATGGTAACAAATTGCAAGCTTTCGAGGCTACTCACGTCTCTTCATCAGGCAAGACTAAAACAAAAAATGAAGCATCACATATTTCTATACACAACAGGACACAGGAATAGTGCAATAGGTAAGACAAGTAAGTGACGTGTAGCAGAACTGTCATTATGACAGAGGGATGAACATAAATATTGGAACAGTTCCTAGATAAGGATAGAAAGTTTTATTGCCCTCTGATTGGGGTCTGGTTTTGTGTTTTCATGCCCCTGGAAGGGCAGAGACGCAGATTCCTTAATTGATATAGAATGACATAAATCCGTGTGATCTATTCATTCCATCACTAACAGTGTCAAAGGTCATGATGAGCTTATATTCTGAAACCTTTGTATCTTTCTCATATTTGAAGTTATATTTTAATACCAGTAATTCCATATCCATCATGCTATGACCGGGCATACAAAAGTGTTTTGCCACAGGTAAATCCATTATTTTTTCTCTTATTGTGTGGCGCTGATAATTCATCCTTGTTCTCATTTTTTGGCCGGTCTCCCCTCACTTGTCTTACCTATTCCTGTGTCCTGTTGTGTGTAGAAATATGTGATTCTTCATTTTTTGTTTTAGTCTTAGCCTGATGAAGAGACCTGAGTATCTCGAAAGCTTGGAATTTGTTACCATATTTTCAGTTAGCCATTAAACGGTATCAACCACAGAGGACTCTCAAGTATAAATATTTTTCTATTCTTGGAATTGAAATTCATCATTTTATTGTCCTAGTAAAACTTCATTTATTCTTGTTTTAAGTACATACATTTGCAATGGCCACGTAACAAGGCAATAACTCAATATTTTATGCCTACACCCTCCTTGACCCTGGGCTTCAACACCGCCAGTTGCTGCTCAGAAGTGTTAGATGTACAGATGAAAACAATCGCTGATGTGTTTGTGGGGTTCAGTAACGCCTGCTGTTCCCCTGCTGTGTGTCTGGCAAAAATTACTGCTGCTAACTACAACTTCAACTTCAAACATCTCATACTAGGCCTCTGCCTACACCCTCCTTGACCCTGGGCTTCAACACCGCCAGTTGCTGCTCAGAAGTGTTAGATGCACAGATGAAAACAATCGCTGATGTGTTTGTGGGTTCAGTAACACCTGCTGTTCCCCTGCTGTGTGTCCGGCAAAAATTACTGCTGCTAACTACAACTTCAACTTCAAACATCTCATACTAGGCCTCTGCCTACACCCTCCTTGACCCTGGGCTTCAACACCGCCAGTTGCTGCTCAGAAGTGTTAGATGCACAGATGAAAACAATCGCTGATGTGTTTGTGGGGTTCAAGTAACGCCTGCTGTTCCCCTGCTGTGTGTCCGGCAAAAATTACTGCTAGCTACCTAATCATGGTGAAAAAAACATGACATGTCAAAGTGTCTAGTGCTACACATAGATATGAGGCTACACCCTGATTTCTAAGCTGTAAACATTTGAAACGTCAGCTTTAAAACCATAAAATGATTAGTCTTTGTCACAAATCTGTAACAAAATAATTGTGACATATTATTACAGATATGCACATGTCGAAAACAAATGCAAACACAAAAGCCTACTTATGCTATAGGATACTGATGGTCAACCTTGTCATCCATAGCTTAGACAAATCCAACTCACATCATGACTCAAATGCTGCAATGTTGGAAGTGCATAATGTGGGTTGAACTTTGACAACTGCTGCAGTGCGAAGGTTATACTTCAGTGTTCTTGCCTTTTAAATAAAAGCATACAAGTAAATATAATAATCCAATGTTGATTAAGGGACGTGATGTACACCTGTAATATTGTGCAAACAATGCATGTAGGAATAGTCCTCTTTAACATTACTTATATTTGTGTCATTTTAAAAATACATATTTAATTAGAAAGTTAACAGCCCATATCATAAAGGTCCTTCATGTAAACATGATAATCGCTAACAAAAATCATGCATTACCTTGTTAAAGTCAATAGTGCATAGTCACAATAGCAAAATATATACCTGTAAGTGGTGCTGAAAGAACGACAACTGATAGAATAGGTGAATGATATCTATTTATCAGACTGAATAGCGACACCTGTACAATGTCGATATAATACTGTACCTTAACAAAACAGCTGTGTCACACCTCACACTCGTTTTTCTTGTAGCTTGTTATGTAATAGGGCACATGCGTGTATGTTTCATCATAGGTGCATGTTTACTGAGTAAAGCAGTCATGACAACGCCTTTGTGTTGTCGGTACGCTTGCGATGATGAACGATGCGCACCGTGAATGTTAGTCTGCGTCATAAAAGTATTAAATTCACCGCACACACTATAGATTTTATTTTGCAAAATGATAGTTTATTGTGTTCCACAATGCTAGGTGAAGTGCCGTGTAAAAATAACAAAGATACCCCACATTCATGTATACCCGACGTTTCGACTCTACATGAGTCTTAATCATGGGTACTAGAAGAAATGAAAAAGATAACAGGGTAAGTATTTACAAACAAAACAACACAGGTATATGTACAATAAAATACAACACAATTTTACAATATATACAATATATACATAGATAGGTAAATCGAAGTATGGAGAATATACCAGAGATATGTTATATAGAAAGGGTCTGCCCATAATAATCTAGATGTATAGAGTAAAAATGTTACTAGTAGTCAAAATAAATCTCTCTACTCTGCAAGAGCACACAAAAGGAAAAAAGGGAGATACCTGAATGATGGGTAATGAGAAATATGAGCACTTGTCACAGTAATGCAATTGAGATAGTAATGATTATGCAGCTCTGAAAAAGATGGGACACATGAATGAAGTATATAGCAGCCTTTCCCAATGATATTGGGTTGAGGACAGGCGCCATGTTTAATTACCTGTATCATCAGGTTTGTTAGGCTGATCGGAGGCTAGTTAGATGAGGAAATAAGAAAAGCATTAGTTCCCCATAAAGAAAAGGAAGCAGCTATATAGAGATGGTTGCTCTGGAGTAGTATAAACGCTGGATGTGGTTACCTGTATGCAGACAACTATCTGGATGGCGGCGCTCCCGCGCCCTGCCACGGCTGCTTAATGCGGCTGTGAGTGAAGTGGGGAACAGCCTGATTTATATTGAGGCAGCGTTGTACCGCCGGGCCGGAAGTACGTGGTCCCGGACCGGAAGTGACGTCTGCGGTAATGTCGGTGTCACTGCGCATGCGCAGTGATGTCAGGTATCGCCATATTTGATTATGGAAAGGGAACAGAGGGTGTCCACATGAGGAATGATGTTGTTAATGGACAGGGGGATGAATACAAGGAGTAGAATAATTGGCTGGGAAATAAGAATGAAGATAAAGAGAAAAGAGGCAGAGAGAAGGTGAGGAGGAGGAAGGAAAAAAAAGGAAAAAAGGAGAAAGAAGGGAAAGTAGATAAAGGAAGATGATTAAGGAATGGCATGGAAAGTAGAAGGGATAAGAATGGGACATAATGAAAATAGAGAAAATAAGAGAACAAAAATGAAAATAAGAGATAAAAATAAAATAAAAATAAAAAAAAAAAATAAATAAAAATGGTAATGATGATAATAAAAGAAGGGGGGGGAAAAGGGGGGAAAAAAAAAAAAAATTTAATGTGAAAATATATGGGAAAAAAAGCTGAATAAAAATAAAAATAAGAAAAGTAAAAAAAAAAAAAAAAAAAAAAAAAATGAAGGAAGAAAAATGCTAACTAGAAAAATAAGAATGATAAATAAGAAATAAAGAATGAAAAATAAAAAAAAAAATAAAATGAAAAATAAAAAGTAAAAATAAAAATAAAAAATAAAAATAAAAATAAAAATCTTACCAGGATGGAATGTTATTCAGCGAGTCTAAGGAAAAAATGAAATGAAAGAACGGTTAGAGCATTATTAGAGCAGCCAATTAATCTCCCTATTGAGGCCACGAGGGGATAATGTATCCAATCTGTGAATCCAAAATGTCTCCCTAAGTTTTAGTCGTCTAATGTAGTCACCACCTCTTCTGGGTCTCAGTACTTGTTCAACTACCTGAAATTTCAGTTGAGCTACAGAATGTTTAAACTGAGTAAAATGTTCAGGTAGGGGGTAGCCAGGTTTTATTAGTCCTAATAGTCGATTTATGACTCGCTATTCTGTCACGTAACATGCTGGGTGGTCTCGCCCACGTACAGGAGGCCACATGGACATTTGATCACATATATCACATTATTGGACTCACAAGTGAAAAAACCTTTGATAGGAAAGGATTTTCCTGTTCGTGGGTGAGTGATGTTATCTGACTTAATAACATTGGAGCATGAGGCACAACCCAAGCATGGAAAAGTCCCATGTCGACGTGGTGCAAAGGAGCTTGTGAAGATCTAGGTTGTGTTCTCCCAATGTCAGCATGTACCAACTTGTCTCTTAGATTAGCTGCCCTCTACTACACATCAAGGCGGGAGACGTAAAAGCCTCGATAGAGGGTATGCCCGTGTCAAGAGTGGCCAGTGTTTACGAATGCTTGTATGCACTTTGGACATCAGGGATGATATGTATGGACGAACGGGACCCTCTCTTTTTTGATGGTTGGTGGAGGTGGGGCAGGTGGTGACAGAGCACGAGTTACTTCACTTCAATAAGTCTGATCGGATAATTACGCTCTCTAAATTTATGTGATGTCTCATCAAGACGTGTTCTCAATAAGTTGGAATCAGAGACGTTCTGGAGATGCGTGTGAACTGGGATCTTGGAAGACTATCTTTAGTGGACTTAGGATGGCTACTAGAGTAATGTAGAAGGCTATTACAGTCTGTAGATTTAACATATAAATCAGTGGAGAGATTACCGACCGAGTCTTTCAACACCTGAGTGTCTAAGAAAGAGATGTTATTGAGGTTGTAGTGAATGGTGAATGAAGATCTGGATCAATGGAGTTGAGGTAACTATGGAAGGAAAGTAGTGATTCGGGGAACTATCCCATATGAAGAAATGTCATCAATATAGCGATGATAGCATTTGAAGTGTTTCTTGTACATATCCGAGGGATAAACCCATTTTTGTTCAAAACTATGCATGAATGCATTAGCATAGGCGGGTGCTCGTTACTTCCCATCGCGGTACCCCTAAGCTGTACGTAAAAACGTTTCTCCGAAAAGAAAAAAATTTTCAAACAGAATCAATGTAAGGAGTTCAAGACAGAATTCAATGGAATCCTGTGTCAGGTTCGACGTCTCCAGAAGTGACCTGGTAGCCTCAATGCCTTTGATATGGGCAATGGATGTATAAAGGCTATTGACGTCTAATGTCACCAAGAGACTGTCAGGTGAGGTAGTTTTGAAATTTTTGATCACCATGAGAAAAATGGCTTGTATCCAGTAGGAATGATTCTGTATTTTTGACGAGTGGTGTCAGGATCTTCTCAAGGGTAGACCGAGAGAGGTGACAGTATTGAATCGGTAGATGCCACAATCGGTCTACCGGGAGGATTGTTGAGGGATTTATGAATCTTGGGGAGGATATAAAAGACGGAGTTATTGGGTGGGAATTGTGAGAAACTTCACTGTCTTCTGGTCAATTATGCCCCTATCTAGAGAAGTCTTGAGTAGAGTTTGAATTTTGGAATTAATGGTAGAGGTGGGGTCTCTCGGAATGACCTTATAAGTATGAGTATCAGAGAGTTGTCGTTTGATCTCACTGGTGTACGAGGAATGGTCCATATAACCGTAGCACCCCCTTTGTCGGCCGGTTTTAATGACAATGGAATTGTTACTCTGTAAGCCTTAAGTGCCTGAGACTCAATGGATGTTAGATTACTATGTGCTGGGAAGAAACCGAGTTTTTGATCATGTATTAATGTCTTACATCCCGATGCACAAAAGAAACAAACGTCTCGATTGCATGAAATGATTGGGGTGGGTTGAAGGAACTAAAAATTCCTGAGACCCAACTTGTCGATGGAAATCTCAGTACCAAGACATCCCAGAAGGGGTTACTCTAGATGCTGAGGTATCCATTTGTGTCCCGAAGTAGGTTTTGAGTCTGATATCCGGAAAAAATCGCTGTAGGTCCTTCTCGACGTGGAACGAGGTCCCAATATGGGGTAGGACAAAATGAGAGTCCCTTTGGAGTAACGATAGTTCAGCAGGGAGAGGGTATATCTGGAGATGTTGATCACCGTATTTGTCTCAGTCTTACTGGGACCTGGTAGCCATTCTTTCTCCTCCTCGATCTTCTTGCCTTTCGTTGCGTGGAGGGCCTCCCCTGCGTCCTCTCCTAAAAAAGGCATCCTTGTAGAGCCTGTTGATGAATCGCTTTCGGTGGATGATCCAAACCTGCGATGGTAGGGGCGGCGCCATGTATTCGAGCCGAAGGAGTCGTTCCATCGGTATACTTTGTTGTTGTTATAGTCGTCGGTATCCCTCTGAACTTTTGGCGTTTACGTTCTTCAAAAATTTCCGTTGGTCAGCGATGATTTTTCCGTTTTGTCC
>JARQOD010000006.1:253939932-254174886 GCA_033576555.1 Oophaga sylvatica
GTGAAATTATATACTTAACAATAAAGTGTGAAACAACTGAAAATATGTTTTATATTCTATTTTCTTCAAAGTAGCCACGTTTTGCTTTGATGACTGCTTTGCACACTCTTGGCATTCTCTTGATGAGCTTCAAGAGGTAGTCACCGGAAATGATCTTCCAACAATCTTGAAGGAGTTCCCAGAGATGCTTAGCACTTGTTGGCCCTTTTGCCTTCACTCTGTGGTCCAGCTCACCCAAACCATCTCGATTGGGTTCAGGTCTGGTGACTGTGGAGGCCAGGTCATCTGGTGTAGCACCCCATCACTCTCTTTGGTCAAATAGCCCTTACACAGCCTGGAGGTGTGTTTGGGGTCATTGTCCTGTTGAAAAATAAATGATGGTCCAACTAAACGCAAACCTGTTAGAACCCTCTTGTTTCAGTTTGCTGGTCACATGACCTTTTTTCCCTATTTAGTCTGGCTCCGCCCTTCTGGCTTTGCTGGACTTCATTGTATTATCTACTCTTAAGCTAGCCGGGTGCTTAGGTGCCTTTCTCAGTCAGTTTTGCTTGATCTTAGGATCTCTAAGTAATTTGTTTTCTGTTTTATTTTCCCTGCTACAATTTCTGTTAGGAGGTGTCCACCTTTTCTCCCAGTCCCTAGATCTTGTAGGGATTCCTCCCTCGCAACTATAGGTCTTCGTTCAGACTAGCTGAGGACTTTAGCGGGTCTGGTCGCAGGATCAGGTTCCCCGTTACATCGTAGGGATCCAGCTTAGTTCTATTGCAGGGACAGAATTCCCATCTTTCCTTAGTGCTTGTAGCAGATCATAACAGTAAGTCCAGCCCAAAAAAAAAAAAAAAAATCTCTAAGGAAAGATTTTCTGTTTCCATCATGGTGTCGGTTCAGGATTTGGCTCAACGCCTGCAGGGACTTTCTCTGGAGGTGGCTGAGATCCAGCAACACGTGAGTAGTTGTTCTGGAGCACATTTCGTGGAGCCAAAGGTACGTTTGCCTGATTTATTTTTTGGTGAACAACAAGATTTTTTTTCTTTTAAAAATGCTTGCTTGTTGTATTTCCGTTTGAGACCCAGATCCTGTGGTGATGAATCACAGCGCATAGGGTTCATAATGTCACTTTTGCGCAAAGAACCTCAGGACTGGGCCTTTTCTCTGCAGCCTAGTGATCCATGCTTTAGATCAGTGGATAGTTTTTTTTCTGCTTTGGGGTTATTGTATGACGATCCTGATCGTGTTTCATCAGCTGAGACAGAATTGAGACGTTTGAGACAGGGATCAGGTAATGTGGAAAAATATTGTACTCACTTCCAAAGGTGGTCCACTCAGGTGGGGTGGAATGATTCAGCTTTGAAAAGTTTATTTCTTGCAGAGTTAAGTGAAAGGGTTAAAGATTTGCTGATTGCTTATCCTATACCTGGTAACTTGCAAGAGGCTATGCAATTAGCCATACGGGTGGATAGGAGACTGCGTGCAAGGGTTAATGAGAGTAAATCTGCCTTGTCAGCTCCAAGTCTGGAGAGGGACTGTACTGACATTGGAGAGCCGATGGAAATTGGAGCAATGACACCTCACTCTCGGGAAAAAGAACGCAGATTTGCTGAAGGTTTGTGTTTCTATTTTGGCAAATCTAAGCATTTTATTAAGAACTGTGCGCTTTGAATGAATAAAGAAAAAAAAAATGAGGTCAGTTTCGCCCGTATAGCTTGTTTAAACAATAAAGGTGTCTTTCTTTCTGCTACCACTGCTGTTGAGGAGGAATTAATGGAGTTTCGGGTATTTGTGGATTGTGGTTCAACTCTCAATGTGATTGATGGGAAATTTTTGGAAAAACTAAAATTAAAACCCAAACTTCTGTCTTCCCCTATTAATGTGGTTGCTGTGGATGGTTCTCCCTTGAAAAATGTTACTCACCATATCTGTGAATTTCCTCTTACTATTAATGGTGTTCATCAAGAGAATTTGGATTTGGTAGTTTTGAATAATTTGCCCTGACCGGTGATTTTGGGGTTACCTTAGTTAAAATTGCACAATCCGGTACTGGATTGGTCTACCAATGAAATTAAGTCCTGGAGTCCTAATTGTTATGACAAGTGTTGTAACGGGCGTATTGCTGCTGTAGTTAAGGGGGAGCTACCTGTACCTATTCAGGATTTTTGGAAAGTTTTTTCTGATAAGGAATCGCAGGTATTGCCTCCTCATAGAGATTATGATTGTGCAATTGAATTTGTCCCTGGAGCAACTCTTCCTAAAAGTCGTTTATTTAATTTGACTATTCCTGAGAGAAAGGCTTTGGAGGAATACATACAGACAAGCTTGGCCGCCGGTCACATTAGGCCGTCCAAGTCTCCTGTGGCGGTTGGATTTTTTTTTGTTAAAAAAAAGGACGGCGGTTTACGGCCTTGTCTAGACTTTCGTGAGATTAATAAAATCACTGTACGCAATCCTTACCCACTGCCATTGATTCCTGATTTGTTTAACCAGTTAGTGGGGGCCAAGTGGTTCTCGAAAATTGATCTTCAAGGGGCATACAATTTGTTGCGCATGAAGGAGGGGGATAAATGGAAGACTGCGTTTAACACTCCACTGGGTCATTTTGAGAATCTGGTTATGCCTTTTGGGCTTTCCAGTGCTCCGGCATTTTTTCAGAATCTTATTAATGACATCCTTAGACCTTTGATCGGCAGAAGTGTGGTTGTGTATTTGGATGACATTTTGATTTATTCACCGGATTTGGAGTCTCATTGGAGGAGTGTGCGTGAAGTATTACAGTTACTGAGTGATAATTCACTTTTTGCCAAGCTAGAAAAATGTGATTTCGCTGTACAGAGACTTAGTTTTTTGGGCTACATTGTCTCCAGTGAAGGTTTTGAGATGGACCCGGTGAAAGTGCAAGCAGTGCAGGATTGGCCTAGACCTAATGGTGTGAAATCAATACAGAGGTTTTTGGGGTTCGCCAATTATTATAGAAAATTCATTAAAAAATTTTCTGTGATTGCCAAACCTCTGACCGATCTCACCAGGAAAGGTGCTGATGCGGTTCAGTGGACTACTGAGGCCATTGAGGCTTTTGTGTTGCTAAAGGAGAAGTTCAGCTCTGCTCCCATCCTTACGCAGCCTGATGTGACTAGACCATTTTTGGTTGAGGTTGATGCTTCTTCTGTGGGGGTCGGCGCGGTGTTGTCTCAGGAAAAGACGGATGGAGTACATCCCTGTGCTTTTGTTTCAAAGAAATTTTCTGAGTCTGAACTAAATTATGATATCGGTAATCGGGAATTGTTGGCAATTAAACTCGCATTTGAACACTGGCGTCATTTTTTGGAGGGAGCGGAATTTCCCGTTCAAGTCTTCACCGATCATAAAAATCTGGTCTACCTTGATGCTGCCAAACGCTTGAATGCCCGTCAGGCTAGGTAGGCACTGTTTTTCTCACGGTTTAATTTTACCGTTACTTACATCCCAGGTACTAAAAATGTTAAAGCTGATGCTTTGTCTCGCAGCTTTTCTCCTATGGTGGCTACTGAGGAGGAGGAAAACATTTTGCAAGAGGGGGTTGTTATTGCTGTTTTGGACTCTGTGTTGGAAGATGAGATTCTTAAAGCACAGGAGAATGCCCCATCTAACACGCCGCATGGGAGGTTGTTTGTGCCTGGTACCCTGAGGAGAGATTTGTTTGTTGAATGTCATGACTCTCGGTTGGCAGGTCATCCTGGAATCTCTGAGACCAAGAGACTTGTGGGTCGCAGCTTTTGGTGGCCTGGATGGCAGAAGGAAGTCATTAAGTGGGTGCGTCAATGCACGGTGTGTGCTAGATCTAAGTCTTCTCATACTCCTGCTGCGGGGTTGTTTTGCCCTCTGGAGGTCCCTAGTGCACCTTGGACACATTTGGCTATGGACTTTATTACTGACCTTCCCCCCTCTGAGGGTTTCACTGTCATCTGGGTGGTCGTGGACCGTTTTAGCAAGATGTGTCACTTGGTTCCTTTCATCAAGCTGCCTTGCGCTAAGACTCTCGCTAAGGCCTTTGTCAAGGAAATTGTCAGACTACATGGCGTTCCTACTGACATTGTTTCCGATAGGGGACCTCAGTTTGTGGCTCATTTTTGGCGCGCCTTTTGTGACAGGTTGGGAGTTCATTTGTCGTTTTCATCCGGATATCATCCTGAGTCTAATGGCCAGACAGAAAGGAAAAACCAGGATGTTGAGCAGTTCTTGCGTTGTTTTGTGACTGATAATCAAGAGGGGTGGTCTGAGTTTCTGCCACTTGCTGAGTTTGCTCTTAACAACCATACATCCGCTTCTGCTGGTTGTTCGCCTTTTTTTTGTTGTACTGGGAGACATCCGTCGTTTGGGTCATTTTCCAAGTTGGGATCGGCTGTACCTGAAGAGGAGAATTTTTCTGGTGTTTTGGAGAGAGTTTGGACTGATGTGCATGGTAATCTTCAGGAGGTTAACAAAAGATCCAAAGTGTATTTTGATAGAAAACGACAAGAGGTTTTGTTTGCTATTGGTGACATGGTTTGGTTGTCCTCTAAGAATCTGCGCTTGAGGATTCCGTCTAAGAAATTGGGTCCCAAGTTTGTAGGGCCCTTTAAGGTGCTTCAGGTTATTAACCAATCTGCTGTTAAGTTGGAGCTTCCTACCTCCTGGAAGATTAATCCGGTGTTTCATGTTTCTCTCTTGAAAAAAGCTGAGGTCTCAGATGGAGATGTCTCGGCCACTGTTCCCCTGGTGGTGGAGGACGGGCAATATGAGATTTCTCGCATCCTAAATTCTAGACGGTATAGAGGGAGTTTGCAGTACCTCGTCGCTTGGAAGGGTTATGGACCCGAGGATAACTCATGGGTGAGGGCGGATGATGTTTCTGCGTCTAGACTTGTCAGAGCGTGTAATGTATGTAGTACAGTTCATATAGCGTCTTGTGCTTGGGTGCGATGAACATACATGAGACACAGGTTTGATATAGAAAAGTCCTGTATTACTTCATACAAGTTGGCAGAAATAGTCACACAGTTTGCAGACACAGAAACAGGAGACACAGCAGGCCAGAGTAATCCAAGCTCAGCAATCACTCTCCAATACAGATTCAGGATCTTCTTCTCTGTTACCGTAAGTCCATGCAAACGTGGGTCTTTCAAAGAGCAGGGTTCAGAGTCCACAAGTGCTTCAGAGTTCCTCAGTAGGAATAGCTGGAGTACAAGGTCCAAGGCTTACAGGAGTCAAGTCACAGGTTCACTGCAGGCTAGATTCTGAAGCACTGATTGCTCAGCTGTGGCTGCTTAAGAAGCAAAGGAGAGAATCAGGGCGGGAACATGCAAGCTGGAAACTCCATTTTAACTGAGGGCAAGATAGCTGCAGCAAGACAGAAGGAAAAATGGCTGACGAACAAACTGAGTTTCAGGAATATATACATAGAACCTTACATTACTCCCCCCTTAAGGACAACCTCCGGATGACCTCAGACCAGGCTTGTGTGGGTACCTCTGATGAAACTGACGGAGCAAGCGAGGAGCATTAACGTTATTGACCGGTTCCCATGAGTTGTCCTCCACTGGGTAGCCCTGCCATTTAATCAGATATTGTAACTGATTTCTATACAACCTGGAATCTAAAATCCTTTCCACCACAAATTCTTCCTGACCATCGACTAGCACTGGGTCAGGGCAAGGAGAAGAACGTCCAGGAAACGTATTGGGTGTCGCAGCCTTTAGTAGGGATACATGAAAGACAGGGTGGATTCTCATAGTTCTGGGCAGTTGAAGACGACAAGCAACGGCACTTATAATTTTACTGATTTTATAGGGTCCAATGTACTTATGTCCCAACTTAGACGATGGAATCCTTAACTTAAGATTTCTGGTTGACAGCCAGACCAAGTCTCCTACCTTGAAAGCTGGTGCAGGTTTACGAAATTTATCTGCTGCTTTCTTGTACCTTTCTTGAGCCGATTCCAGATTTTCCTTTAGAAGATCCATATTCTTCTGTAAAGACGTGATTCTTTCAGCCACTGCTGGTAAAGGCGTTTCTATGGGAAATCGTGGTAGAATGTTAGGATGATAACCTAGATTAGAGTAAAAAGGAGACTGTTTAGTGGAGGCACTCTGAGAGTTGTTATACGAGAACTCAGCTAATGGAAGTAGATCCACCCAATCATCCTGTAGGTGGCAGATAAAGCAGCGGAGATACTGCTCCAGGGTTTGATTGGTTCGTTCGGTCTGTCCATTAGTCTGGGGATGAAAAGCAGAAGAAAGGTTTACTTTAATGTCCAATGCTGCACAGAAATTTTGCCAAAACCTAGAAGTGAATTGCACCCCTCGATCCGAAATAACCTCATCCGGTACTCCATGTAAGCGAAACACATCTTTAATCATCAAATCTGATGTCTGTTTTGTAGTGGGTAAACCGACACAAGGGATAAAATGAGCTGCCTTTGTTAGACGGTCAACCACCACTAGAATGGTGTTCTTCCATTCAGCCTTTCCATTGCGCGATCCTGGTCTATAAGAGATGATAAAATTAAATTGGTTTAAGAAAAGATTCCAGCGAGCCTGGCGAGGAGTCAGGCACTTAGCCGACCTGATAAACTCAAGGTTACGATGGTCTGTCAGGACGACTATTTGCTGTGCAGCTCCCTGAAGAAGGTGTCTCCATTCTTTGAAGGCGGCAATAATGGCTAACAACTCTCTATTGCCCACATCGTAGTTCCTCTCAGCCGAAGACAACTGCTGGGAAAAGAAGGCACAGGGATGCAAGACATTCTTCTCACCTGTTCTCTGAGAGAGTATAGCTCCAACGGCACAGTCTGAAGCATCCACCTCTATTATGAAGGCAAGCTCGGGGTTGGGATGTACTAGGATAGGTGCAGTGGTAAATTTATCTATTAGACGGGAAAATGCTTCCTGGGCTTGGGAGTCCAGGAAAACCTAGACTCTTTCCGGGTAAGTTGAGTGATAGGTGACACTACCTCAGAGAAATTTCTAATGAAACGTCTATAGAAGTTGGCAAACCCGATGAAGCGCTGTACCTCCTTCACATTTCTAGGACTTGGCCAATCCTTGATGGCTTGGGTTTTGCTTCCATCCATACTAATTCCTTGTGTAGACAGTACATACCCCAGAAATTGAATTTCGGTCCTATGGAATTCACACTTTTCAAGTTTGATGTAAAGATGATTTTGTCTTAGACGTTCCAAGACCATTCTCACATGTCCATGATGTTCCTCTGTGGAGTTAGAAAAAATTAGAATATCATCCAAATAAATTACCACGAATGTATCTAGGAGATCCCTGAAGATGTCATTCACCAAGTGTTGGAAAGTGGCTGGGGCGGTACTCAGACCAAAAGGCATAACTAGATATTCAAAGTGTCCATAGCGTGACCTGAATGCAGTCTTCCATTCATCCCCAGGTCTAATACGGAATAAGTTATAGGCCCCACGAAGATCTAGTTTAGAAAAAATTTTGGCATGTCGCACTCTCTCCAATAACTCAGGGATTAAAGGCAATGGATAACGGTTTCTAATAGTAACCTTATTGAGTTCCCTATAGTCTACGCATGGTCTCAGAGATCCATCTTTCTTCTTTACAAAGAAGATGGGTGCACCTGCAGGAGATGAAGAGGGGCGTATGAAGCCCTTGGCTAGATTTTCATCTATGTAATCCTTTAAAGCCTTTAGCTCAGGCCCCGCCAGGGGGTAGATCTTACCAAAAGGTATCTCTGCTCCAGGCAATAATTCAATTGGACAGTCATATGGACGGTGAGGAGGAAGCTGGTCAGCGTTCTTCTTGTCACATAAATCCACATAGTCCTGGTATACAGCTGGTAGTTCAGGGACTGACATGATTCCTTTAGGAACAGAGCAAGATGAAACTTTTGGACTCATCTGTTTCTCTGGAAAGTGTAATTCCTTGGTCTCCCAGTTAATGGTAGGATTCTGAGCCTGCAGCCATGGTAGCCCTAGAATAATGGGAAAGTGGGGAGAAGAGATAAGCATAAAGGACAGTTTCTCTTGATGATCTTTACCCATAAGAACCCTCAAAGGCTCTGTTTCCTGATCCACTGGTCCAGAGGTCAGCAGGGAGCCATCCACAGTTTCCATGTGTACTGGAGTAGCCTTCTTCACTGAACGTATTCCCTGTTTCAGAGCAAAGGAGACATCCATAAAATTTCCACTTGCCCCTGAGTCGATCATAGCAGAGCTAGACACCCAAGCTGAGTCAACCCAGAGTTTGATGGAAAGAAAGCAATGAGAATTGTTTTTCTTACAACTCAGCTGGGACACCGCTGAGGAAACTTGAAAAATGGCAGCGTTTACACAGTCAACGTCCTCAGAGGTAACGGAGTTTAAGTCCGAGAAATCAAGATCTGTTGCTGCAGATCTCTCTGGAGCCTGAGGCTCGGACCTGACAGATCCCCTCTCGCAACACTCACAATGAATGAGTGCTGCAGTAGTCTTACGAGAACGGCTGGGGCAGTTTATAATGAAGTGCCCTGACTTACCACAATAGAAACATAGATTCTCTTTAAAACGATGTTCCTTGCGTGCATCACTAACCCGTCGTTGTAAAGAGTCTACCTGCATGGGTTCAGGTTCAGGTTCCCGTGTAATCCTACTCAAAGGTTCCTTAGCTGGAGAGGAAGGTAGGAAAAGGTTAGTACGATTGCTTTCGAACCATCTCTCTTGCCTGCGTTCAGTCAGACGAGTATCAATACGGATGCAGTAGTTAAGAAAGTCACCTAACGCAGTGGGAGGGTCGGCACGAGCAAGTTCATCCTTAATCAGTGGAGATAACCCCTTTCGAAAAATAGATTTTTTGGCGGAACTGTCCCAGGTGGTATCAAGGGCCCATCTCCTGAAATCCAAGGCATATTCAGCTACCGAGTGCTTACCTTGGCGCAAAGCTAACATGGCTGCTTCAGCTGTTGCACCTCGATTGGGGTCATCAAACACCTGCCCCATGGCTGAAATAAAATCATCAAGGTGATTCAAACAATCATCCTCAGTCTCAATCAGAGGGTTTGCCCACATTAAAGCCTTGTTGGTAAGCAACATAATTATAGTAAGCACCTTAGATCGTTCAGTGGGAAATTGTGAAGCATGTGCAGAAAAAAAAAGATTGCATTGATTAATAAATCCCCTGAATTTCTCACGTTCACCGCCAAAACGAAAAGGGGGCAACTTGGGAATCCCAGCACTCGGGGCTACGGCAGGAGCCTGGACTCGCCCCTCTAGAACCTCAATCCTGGCTCGCAAATCCTGGGTAGTCTGTCCAACCACTTGCAAATTGTGATTATTGAGGTCCTGTAGATTTGTAAAACGGGTCTTTATATTCTGCAAATCTGCAAGGATATTATCAGTCACTCCGCAAAGTTCCTTTATGCGGGCCTCCATTTTCCAGATCTTTTAAGACAGGATTACTGGAAGAAGAGGAGAGAAAAAAAAAAAACAATAGTGTTCACCTGTGGCAACACTGCAGAGAGAAAAAAAAATTAAGGGAACTGCTCACCTGGAATGGTTGTGAGAAGTCACAACCACTATCATCACAGAAAGTTTCAACCAGACATCTGATATCCAGAGTTACAGCAGACAAAAAAGAGAAAAGAAAGGAAAAAAAAAAACAATAGTGTTTACCTGTGGTAACACTGCAAAAAGAAAAAAACTTAAGGGAATTGCTCACCTGGAATGGTTGTGAGAAGTCACAACCACTGTCATCACAGAAAGTACAACCGGTCGTCTGATATCCACAGTACAGCAGACACAGCCTTCCAGACCCAGCAGACACTAACGTTTTGGGCTTCAGAATCTTGTAATGTATGTAGTACAGTTCATATAGCGTCTTGTGCTTGGGTGCGATGAACATACATGAGACACAGGTTTGATATAGAAAAGTCCTGTATTACTTCATACAAGTTGGCAGAAATAGTCACACAGTTTGCAGACACAGAAACAGGAGACACAGCAGGCCAGAGTAATCCAAGCTCAGCAATCACTCTCCAATACAGATTCAGGATCTTCTTCTCTGTTACCGTAAGTCCATGCAAACGTGGGTCTTTCAAAGAGCAGGGTTCAGAGTCCACAAGTGCTTCAGAGTTCCTCAGTAGGAATAGCTGGAGTACAAGGTCCAAGGCTTACAGGAGTCAAGTCACAGGTTCACTGCAGGCTAGATTCTGAAGCACTGATTGCTCAGCTGTGGCTGCTTAAGAAGCAAAGGAGAGAATCAGGGCGGGAACATGCAAGCTGGAAACTCCATTTTGACTGAGGGCAAGATAGCTGCAGCAAGACAGAAGGAAAAATGGCTGACGAACAAACTGAGTTTCAGGAATATATACATAGAACCTTACAGAGCGTTTCACAAGAGGTTTCCGGATAAGCCTAAGTCCTAGGGGATCCGGAGGATCCTCTTAGAAGGGAGGGTACTGTTAGAACCCTCTTGTTAGGTTTTGTTTCAGTTTGCTGGTCACATGACCTTTTTTCCCTATTTAGTCTGGCTCCGCCCTTCTGGCTTTTCTGGACTTCATTGTATTATCTACTCTTAAGCTAGCCGGGTGCTTAGGTGCCTTTCTCAGTCAGTTTTGCTTGATCTTAGGATCTCTAAGTAATTTGTTTTCTGTTTTATTTTCCCTGCTACAATTTCTGTTAGGAGGTGTCTACCTTTTCTCCCAGTCCCTAGATCTTGTAGGGATTCCTCCCTCGCAACTATAGGTCTTCGTTCAGACTAGCTGAGGACTTTAGCGGGTCTGGTCGCAGGATCAGGTTCCCTGTTACATCGTAGGGATCCAGCTTAGTTCTATTGTAGGGACAGAATTCCTATCTTTCCTTAGTGCTTGTAGCAGATCATAACAAAACCAGATTGAATAGCATGCCGCTGCAAGATGCTGTGGTAGCCATGCTGGTTCAGTATGCCTTCAATTTTGAATAATTCCCCAACAGTGTCACCAGCAAAGCACCCCCACACCATCACACTTCCTCCTCCATGCTTCACGGTGGGAACCAGACATGTAGAGTTCATCCGTTCACCTTTTCTGTCTCTCACAAAGACACGGTGGTTGGAACCAAAGATCTCAAATTTGGACTCATCAGACCAAATCACAGATTTCCACTGGTCTAATGTCCATTCCTTGTGTTCTTTAGCCCCAACAAGTCTCTTCTGCTTGTTGCCTGTCCTTAGCAGTGGTTTCCTAGTAGCTATTTTACCATGAAGGCCTGCTGCACAAAGTCTCCTCTTAACAGTTGTTGTAGAGATGTGTCTGCTGCTAGAACTCTGTGTGGCATTGACCTGGTCTCTAATCTGAGCTGTTGTAAACCTAAGATTTCTGAGGCTGGTGACTCGGATAAACTTATCCTCAGAAGCAGAGGTGACTCTTGGTCTTCCTTTCCTGGGGCGGTCCTCATGTGAGCCAGTTTCTTTGTAGCGCTTGATGGTTTTTGCAACTGCACTTGAGGACACTTTCAAAGTTTTCCCAATTTTTCGGACTGACTGACCTTCATTTCTTAAAGTAATGATGGCCACTCGTTTTTCTTTACTTAGCTGCTTTTTTCTTGCCATAATACAAATTCTAACAGTCTATTCAGTAGGACTATCAGCTGTGTATCCACCAGACTTCTGCACAACACAACTGATGGTCCCAACCCCATTTATAAGGCCAGAAATCCCACTTATTAAACCTGACAGGGCACACCTGTGAAGGGAAAACCATTCCCTATGACTACCTCTTGAAGCTCATCAAGAGAATGCCAAGAGTGTGCAAAGCAGTCATCAAAGCAAAAGGTGGCTGCTTTGAAGAACCTAGAATATAAGACATAATTTCAGTTGTTACACACTTTTTTGTTAAGTATATAATTTCACATGTGTTAATTCATAGTTTTGATGCCTTCAGTGTGAATTTACAATTTTCATAGTCATGAAAATACAGAAAAATCTTTAAATGAGGTGTGTCCAAATTTTGGTCTGTACTGTACAGTCATGGCCAAAAGTTTTGAGAATGACACAAATATTAATTTTTACAAAGTCTACTGCTTCACTTTTTCTAATGGCAATTTGCATATACTCCAGAATGTTATAAAGAGTGATCAGCTTAAATGCAATTACTTGAAAGTCAATATTTAGCTAGAAAATGAACTTTATCCCCCAAAACACATTTCAACATCATTGCAGCCCTGCCTTAAAAGGACCAGCTAACCTCTTTTCAGTGATTGCTCCATTAACACAGGTGTGGGTGTTGATAAGGACATGGCTGGAGATCAATCTGTCATGATTAAGTAAGAATGACACCACTGGACACTTTAAAAGGAGGCTGGTGCTTGGCATCATTGTTTCTCTTCTGTTAACCATGGTTATCTCTAAAGAAACACATGCAGTCATCATTGCAATGCACAAAAATGGCCTAACAGGGAAGAGTATCGCAGCTAGAAAGATTGCACCTCAGTCAACAATCTATCGCATCATCAAGAACTTCAAGGAGAGAGGTTCCATTGTTGCCAAAAAGGCTCCAGGGCGCCCAAGAAAGACCAGCAAGTGTCAGGACCGTCTATTAAAAGTGTTTTAGCTGTGGGATCGGGCTACCAGCAGTGCAGAGCTTGCTCAGGAATGGCAGCAGGCAGGTGTGAGTGCGTCTGCACGCACTGTGAGGCGGAGACTCTTGGAGCAAGGCCTGGTCTCAAGGAGGGCAGCAATGAAGCCACTTCTCTCCAGAAAAAACTTCATGGACAGACTGATATTCTGCAAAAGGTACAGGCAGTGGACTGCTGAGGACTGGGGTAAAGTTATTTTCTCTGATGAATCCCCTTTTCGATTGTTTGGGACATCAGGAAAACGCCTCATTCGGAGAAGACAAGGTGAGCGCTACCACCAGTCTTGTCTCATGCCAACTGTTAAGCATCCTGAAACCATTCATGTGTGGGGTTGCTTCTCAGCCAAGGGAATCGACTCTCTCACAGTCTTACCTAAAAACACAGCCATGAATAAAGAATGGTACCAGAATGTCCTCCAAGAGCAACTTCTCCCAACCCTCCAAGAGCAGTTTGGCGATCAACAATGCCTTTTCCAGCATGATGGAGCACCTTGCCATAAAGCAAAGGTGATAACTAAATGGCTCAGGGAACAAAACATAGAGATTTTGGGTCCATGGCCTGGAAACTCCCCAGATCTTAATCCCATTGAGAACTTGTGGTCAATCATCAAGAGACGGGTGGACAAACAAAAACCTAAAAATTCTGACAAAATGAAAGCATTGATTGTGCAAGAATGGACTGCTATCAGTCAGGATTTGGTCCAGAAGTTGATTGAGAGCATGCCAGGGAGAATTGCAGAGGTCCTGAAGAAGAAGGGTCAACACTGCAAATATTGACTTGCTGCATTAACTCATTCTAACTGTCAATATAAGCTTTCGTTAATCATATGTTTGCAATTATATTTCTGTCGTCTGTGATAAAAACATCTGTCAAACACACATAAAAACCAGAGGGCAATAGATCATGTGAAAATATAATATTTGTGTCATTCTCAAAACTTTTGGCCATGACTGTATATCGTCATTCTCTCCTATTTAGTTTTTCTTCCCTTTACTTCCCACTGTTCCACTCTGTTGTTTGTGAGTGCATATTTGTATGAGTAGTACTCTCATTTATTTATTCTTCCCCTGTTTGTTAGGCTTGTGTATTTGTATACACTTGTACTCCCCACTTCCCTTGGTGGGGGTGGACAGATAAGAGCTGATTTGGGAGCTCGGTAAGGCACGTTGCCTTGGCGTGTTCACCATCTAAAGTAATCTGGGAGCAGGGAGAGCTAGGGTGCCCCTAGCTAGAGGAATAGGGAAGGAGCCCCTAACCCCAAGATCTCTGGCATCTGTGCCGTGACATTTGAGATTCCATTCTATCCTGCACAGATTTAAGACACCCTGTGCAAGATGTAGCAAAGCAGCCCCAAAACATAATGGAGCCTACTTCATGTTTCACAGTAGGTACAAAGTTCTTTTTTTTTGTATGCCTCATTTTTGCATCTGTGAACATAGAGCTGATGTGACCTGCCAAAAAGTTTCAGTTTTGTCTCATCTGTCCAAAAGACATTCTCCCAGAAGCTTTGTGTCTTTTGCCAAATTCCAGTTTCACTTTTTTATAATTAGCATTCAACAGCTGTTTTCTCCTTGTTCATCTCCCATGATGTCTACTTTGGCCAAGAAAGCGACAGATGGTGTGATCTGACACTGATGTACCTTGACCTTGCAATTTACCTCTAATCTCTGGACATTCGCGTTTTCAGTTTCTTCAATTTCTCATCAATTTTTCTCTTGTGTCTACGTCCAGAGAGGTTGGCTACTGTCAATTAGACCTTAGAGAGAACCTGTCAACAGGTTTGTCGATACGAGTTGTGGACACCAACTTTCAAGGCTTATCTACAGCATTCTATAATGCTGTAGACAAGCCCCCAATCCAACCTGTATGACATGAAAAAATAACTTTTATTATACTCACCTGCGGGGTGGTCCGGTCCAATGGGTGTCGCTGTTCTAGGTCTGGCACCTCCCATCTTCTCGCGATGCCATCCTCCTGCTTGGTTCATGTGGATGACGCGTCCCTGTATCATCTACACAGGCTCCTCGGCATCACGCTCCTGCACAGGCGTACTTATCTGTCCTGTTGAGGGCAGAGCAATGTACTGCAGCGCGCAGGCGCCGGGAAAGGTCAGAGAGGCTCGGCGTATGTGCACTGTAGAACTTTGCTCTGCCCTCAAGAGAGCAGATAGGTACACCTGCACAGCAGCGTGATGCCGAGAAGACTATGGATGATGAGGCAGGGACGCATCATCCACACGAACCAAGCAGAAGGACGGCATTGCAAGAAGATGGGAGACACCGGACCAAGAAGAGCAACACCCATCGGACCAGACTGCCTCGCAGGTGAGTATAAAAATAATTTTTCTTGTCATACAGGTTGGATTGGGGGCTTATCTACAGCATTATAGAATGCTGTAGATAAGCCCAGAAAGTCAGTGTCCGTAACTCGTATTGGCCGAACCTGGTGACAGGTTCCCTTTAAACTTCAAAATAATATGTGAAACTGTAGCAACAGGAACATCAATCTATTTAGGGACGTCTTATAGCCTTTACCTTTAATATCACAAGGAAATGGATAGCATATGACTTAAATATGAGTGTCTGAGCAAAGGGTCTGAATACTTATGACTATGTGATATTTCAGTTTTTCTTTTTTAATAAATTTGCAAAAATTTCTACATTTCTGTTTTTTTCAGTCAAGATGGGGTGCAGAGTGTACATTAATGAGAAAAAATGAACTTTTTTGAATTTACCAAATGGTTGCAATGAAACAAAGAGTGAAAAATTTAAAGAGGTCTGAATACCTACCGTACCTACTGTATACTCATAAAAAATCTCTTTTTGCACAAATAAAGTTGTATCTTATAATATATAATGACTCAGATCCTCCTTTTATAGAAAGTCTGATCTTCATTAGTTGATATTCAGTAAATTTACTTTAAAGTTTCAAGTTATTTCAGTGACCATGGTGGGTTTCTCTCACTTTAACCCCTTAACGACCGCCAATACGCCTTCTAACGGCGGTAATTAAGGGTACTTATGCCTCAGCGCAGCTTTTTTTAATGGCGCTGACAAATAAGTGTATAGCACCCCCCCAGGGTCAGAATTTCTCCGGGGTCTCGGCTACCGGGGGTAGCTGAGACACCAGAGAACATGATTCAGGTCGATTTTTACCGACCCCAGTGTTGTGGTTGTCATTATTAACGGTGACCGCAAAAAAAAAAGTCAGATTTCCCATTTAATTTCTCTCCTCTGATGTTATCGCACATCAGAAGAGAGAGAAATGGAGTCCCCCAAGCACCCCCGGGTCCTCTGGAGTCCTTGCTACCCCCACGTGAAGTGCCCTGGGCCGTCGTCATCTTCCGGAAAGAAAACGGCGGGCGCATGCGCCAGCACCCAGCAACAATAGGAAATTTTTACTATTAGTTCATTTTGATCACTGTGATAGACCCTGTCACAGTTATCAAAATAAAAATAATAGTAAATCAAACCCCCCTTTATCACCCCCTTTTGAAAAAAATAAAGCAAAAAAATGTATTTATTTCCATTTTTCCATTAGGGTTAGAGTTGGGCTAAAGTTAGGGTTGGGCTAAAGTTTGAGTTAGGGTTGGGCTAGGGTTAGGGTTCCGGCTAGGGTTAGTGTTGGGCTAAAGTTAGGGTTAGGGATGGGTTAAATTTAGGGTTAGGGTTGGGATAAAGTTACAGTTCGGGTTGGCTAACGTTAGGGTTAGGTTTGGCGCTAGGGTTAGGGTTGGGCTAAAGTTAGGGTTGGGGCTAAAGTTAGGGTTGGGCTAGGGTTAGGGTTATGATTGGGATTACAGTTAGGGTTGGGATTAGAGTTAGGGGTGTGTTGGG
Source organism: Oophaga sylvatica (assembly GCA_033576555.1). Lineage (NCBI taxonomy): Eukaryota > Metazoa > Chordata > Amphibia > Anura > Dendrobatidae > Oophaga > Oophaga sylvatica. Next base: position 253,956,337 of record JARQOD010000006.1, read on the forward strand.
TTTAGGGTTGTGATTAGGGTTATGGTTAGGGTTGGGATTAGGGTTAGGGGTGTGTTGGGTTAGGATTGGAGTTAGAATAAGGGGGTTCCACTGTTTAGGTACGTCAGGGGTCTCCAAACGCGACATGGAGCCCTTCTGAGTCCTGCCATGCACCCAAACAGTGGCTTTCCCCCACATATGGGGTATCGGCGTACTTAGGAGAAACGGTACAACAAATTTTGTGGTCCATTTTCTCCTGATAACCTTGTGAAAAAAAAAATTGGTTCCAAATTAATTTTTTTGTGAAAAAAGTATAATGTTCATTTTTTCCTTCTACATTGCCTTAGTTCTCGTGAAGCACCTGAAGGGTTAATAAACTTTTTGAATGTGGTTTTGTGCACCTTGAGGGGTGCAGTTTTAGAATGGTGTCACTTTTGGGTATGTTCTGTTATTTTGATCCCCAAACTCACTTCAAATGTGAAATGGTCTCAAAAAAATGGTTTTGTAAATTTTGTTCGAAAAATATGAAATCACTGGTCAAGTTTTAACCCTTATAACGTCCTAACAAAAAAAATATATATTTCCAAGATTGTGCTGATGTAAAGTTGACATGTGGGAAATGTTATTTATTAACTATTTTCTGTGACACCACTCTCTGATTTAAGGGTGCAAAAATTAAAAGTTTGAAAATTGCCAAATTTTCAAAATTTTTGCCAATTTCCATTTTTTTTTTTATAAATAAACACAAGTTATATTGAATAAATTTTACCACTAACATGAAGTACAATATGTCACGAAAAACAATCTCAATAAGTGGGATACATTGAAGCGTTCTAGAGCTATAACCTCATAAAGTGACTGGTCATAATTGTAAATATTGGCTTGGTCATTAAGTACTAAATTGGCTCTTTCACTAAGGGGTTAACAGAAGGGTAACAACATTTTGTCCATGTGTGTACATCAGCTGGGAGGATGTATTTGACTATTTCTTGCCTTGTTTATTAATCAATTCCTTCAAGTCATGTATTGCGCACACATGTTTTTTCTTTGAGATACTCATGACATAACCAGTTGGGATTCCTTGAGTACTAATCTGAGGAATACTTGCTAACAATGGTGAGAATGCTGGCTGCCACACTATATGGAAAATGCAACAACAGAGCTAAAAGTGTTTTACAAGTTCTTAGATTTTCAGTCTTTTTTTTCCACTAAGAAAATAATCATCCTAAATATAGCATAGATATAATAGGTTGCACATGACATACAGTGCCTTGCGAAAGTATTCGGCTCCCTGGAACTTTTCAACCTTTTCCCACATATGCTTCAAACATAAAGATACCAAATGTAAATTTTTGGTGAAGAATCAACAAGTTAGACACAATTGTGAAGTTGAACAAAATTTATTGGTTATTTTAAATTTTTGTGGAAATACAAAAACTGAAAAGTGGGGCGTGCAATATTATTCGGCCTCTTTAAGTTAATACTTTGTTGCGCCACCTTTTGCTGCGATTACAGCTGCAAGTCGCTTGGTGTATGTCTCTATCAGTTTTGTACATCGAGAGACTGAAATTCTTGCCCATTCTTCCTTGGCAAACAGCTCGAGCTCAGTGAGGTTGGATGGAGATCGTTTGTGAACAGCAGTTTTCAGCTCTTTCCACAGATTCTCGATTGGATTCAGGTCTGGACTTTGACTTGGCCATTCTAACACCTGGATACGTTTATTTGTGAACCATTCCATTATAGATTTTGCTTTATTTTTGGGATCATTGTCTTGTTTGAAGACAAATCTCTGTCCCAGTCTCAGGTCTTTTGCAGACTCCCAACAGGTTTTCTTCAAGAATTGTCCTGTATTTAGCTCCATCCATCTTCCCATCAATTTTAACCATCTTCCCTGTCCCTGCTGAAGAAAAGCAGGCCCAAACCATGATGCTGCCACCACCATGTTTGACAGTGGGGATGGTGTGTTTCAGGGTGATGAGCTGTGTTGCCTTTACGCTAAACATATCGTCTGGCATTGTTGCCAAAAAGTTTGATTTTGGTTTCATCTGACCAGAGCACCTTCTTCCACATGTTTGATGTGTCTCCCAGGTAACTTGTTGCAAACTTTAAACAACACTTTTTATGGATATCTTTGAGAAATGGCTTTCTTCTTGCCACTCTTCCATAAAGGTCAGATTTGTGCAGTGTACGACTAATTGTTTTCCTATGGACAGACTGTCCCACCTCAGCTCTAGATCTCTGCAGTTCATCCAGAGTGATCATGGGCCTCTTGGCTGCATCTCTTATCAGTCTTCTCCTTGTTTGAGATGAAAGTTTAGAGGGATGGCCAGGTCTTGGTAGATTTGCAGTGGTATGATACTCCTTCCATTTCAATATGATCCCTTGCACAGTGCTCCTTGGGATGTTTAACGTTTTGGAAATCATTTTGTATCCAAATCCGGCTTTAAACTTCTCCACAACAGTATCACGGACCTACCTGTTGTGTTTCTTGATCTTCATGGTGCTCTCTGTGCTTCAAACAGAACCCTGAGACAATCACAGAGCAGGTGCATTTATACGGCGATTTGATTACACACAGGGGGATTATATTTATCATCGTTAGTCATTTAGGACAACATTGGTTCATTCTGAGATCCACAATGAACTTCTGGAGTGAGTTTGCTGCACTGAAAGTAAAGGGGCCGAATAATATTGCACGCCCCACTTTTCAGTTTTTTGTATTTCCACAAAAATTTAAAATAACCAATAAATTTCGTTCAACTTCGCAATTGTGTCCCACTTGTTGTTGATTCTTCATCAAAAATTTACATTTGGTATCTTTATGTTTGAAGCATGATATGTGGGAAAAGGTTGAAAAGTTCCAGGGAGCCGAATACTTTCGCAAGGCACTGTAGATTCTTTGAACTGAATCATATAATGGTGATCCATAGTCATAATACCAATACAACCTGTGTATTCCTATATAACAACCCTCTTGAAATTTTGGTTTAGTGCTGCAAGGAGGCAATATAGTCTGATACATACACCAAATACAAAACAGTTTTCCTGCAATAAAGTTTTGTATTATACACCATAATCCTGTGCATGGGGTCTAAGAATGTGCTGCATGGTTGTCATATACTGTTCTTGCACAGGGACCATTTTTTGTCTGTATCTGTCAGTGTATGTGTGAATGCAATTGGTCTATTGTCATGCCGTATAAAAGAAAGGTCTTTATTTTGGATAGCAAAGATCATGAACCTGACACAAGGGGGCCGCACCGCGGAGGACTATAGTACCGATTTACAGCAATGGTCTACTGAAGTTCAGTAGAATGATAAAATTCTCAGGTTCCAGTTCTGCAGAGGCCTCACTGGTACACTTAAGGATGCTCTGGCCCTGCATACTCCACCTTATTCCTTGGGGAAGGCCATAACCCAGGCCATTAGGTTGGATCACAAGATTCAGGAGAGGCATGATGAGTGACAAGACGTTTCGGTCATTCCCCTCATATCTGTTCACTATCCTGAGGGGGAAATAATGCTAGTTGGATCTGCCAGATCTAGGACCGTTGAGAGGAGACATCGGCGTGATCTCAGACTCTGCCTCTACTGTGGTCGCGCTAGACATTTTCTTATGGGGTGTTCAATACACCCTCAAGCAAACCGTTGGGAAATGCCTAAGTTTGGGTGATTGTCGAGGAGGTCACCCAAATTTCCAGGTACCTTTTTACTTCTCAAATAAAGTACTGCAAAATGTTTAACTACTTTTCCAGAACTAGTTGATATCTACGTTAGCCTTCATTGGCTGTGAGTCTGCAGCCAACTTCATTGATTCAGGACTGGTTCTGAAATTAGAATTAATGACAGTTAGGTTGGAAAGACCCATTCAAATTTTTGCTATTGATAAGACGTTACGGTATTGGGGTTACCATAGCTGCTTATGCACAATCCTGTTATCGATTGGTGTTGGAAGAATTTTGTAATTGGAGCCCCAACTGTCATAGGAGATGTCTTAGTTGTGTATAAATTTGTTCCACTAGTCTGGAGGGTCTACCGAAGTACCAAAAAGACTTCGGAAACGTGTTCTCGGAAAAGGAGGCAGAGATATTACCTACCCATCATCCTTATGATTGTCCTATTAATCTTATCCCTGATGCCAAATTACTTAAAGCTCGTCTGTACAATTTGCTGGAGCTTGAACGTACCGCCATGAAAAAATATGAAAACATGAAAGCACTCTCCCCAGCACGGTTGTGATTTTCTCTGCAGTGCGAGCTGTCTCATTTCTACTGTAGGATTCACTGCCTTTACAGTATACAGCATTTATTATTTACCATTGATCCACCATATGTTCTGAGGAAAGCCAGTTAGGCCGAAATGTCAACTTTTTTTTATGTGGATCCTTCTGTTTTTTCTACTTGTGCAATAAAGATATTATTTCAGCATTGAAAAGGAGCACCAAGTTGTATTTTCTTCTCAACACATTATGGTCCCCCAACTGTGACCTCCACACAGCCCTCCATGGTCCCCCAACTGTGACCCCCACACAGCCTTCCATGCAGTATAATGGGCTTATATAGTACATTGGCCCCCCACCTCTCCACACTGTATAATGGCCCCCACAAAGCCATACACACAGTCTGAACCCCACACAAACCATCATACTTATAATTGCTTGCATACAGTATAATACACACCATAGTCCTCCATATAGTATAATGCACCACATAGTCAATACAGCATAATACACTCCCCATAGTCCATACAGCATAATGCACCACATAGTCCATACAGCATAATGCCCTCCCCATAGTCTATATAGCATAATGCAGTGCATAGTCCATACAGCATAATGCACTCCCCATAGTCCTTACAGCATAATGCATCACATAGGCCATACAGCATAATGCACCCCATAGTCCATAAAGTATAATGCACCCCATTATCCATACAGTCTAATGCACTCCATAGTTCATACAGCATAATGCACCCCATAGTTCATACAGCATAATGCACCCCATAGTCCTCTGTATAGTATAATACACTCTATAGTCCATACAGTTTAATGCATCCAATAGACCTCTGTATAGTATAATGCAATCCAGATAGTCCATAAAGCATAATGCACCCCATAATACATACAGTCTAATGCACCCCATAGTCCATACAGCATAATGCATCCTATAATGCACCCCATTCATACAGCATAATGCACCCCATAGTCCTCTGTATAGTATAATACACCCCATAGTCCATACAGCATAATGCACCCCATTGTCATTTGTATAGTATAATGCACCCTATAGTCCATACAGTTTAATGCATCCACTAGACCTCTGTATAGTATAATGCACTCCCCATAGTCCATACGGTATAATGCACCCCATTATCCTCTGTATAGTATAATGCACCACATAAACCATACAGTATAATGCATCACATAATTCTCCATACGGTATTCAAGGCACCACAATGTTTTAAAAAAATACAATATTCACCTCTCCACCTCGTTCCCTCGCTTCTCCGGTCTTTGCAGCGAGCATTCTGAATCTTAACGTAGAGGGCACCGTGTAGTGACTACATCGCGCCTGGTTTGCTAAAATGTCAGATACCGAGGAAGCTGACACTCCCTCCTTCATCATTGCCTTCAACCATAGCGGCACGTAGGATGCCGACATAGTTGAAGTTTCAATGACGAGCGGGGATTCAGCAGGTACTAGTGCTGGCAATGGGCCCCCCCGACTCACCGGTCCAACAACAGCAGTGCAGGGAGATCATATCTCCCTGCTCTGCTGTAGAGTTAAACTTTACTGTGCAGGCTGATACAGTTAAAAATAGTGCAGCGTGGGGCCCAGGGCAGCTGCACCCTCTGTCCCATAGTAGCTCCGCTACTACATATACTGTAATGTCTATTAGCCTTAGTAGAGAAGGACAGGATGTTCACTTAAAAATGAATTCTTGTTGGAATTTCTACTTCCTCAGTGCAAAGTCCATGTAGGACCAAGAAATCGATTCAACTTCCTACAGAATATCCAGTGGGAGAGGCAATATTTCTAGTTTTGGCAGTGTGAACTATTGTGATAAATCTGAGTATAGTCTCTCGTTTTCATTCCAGACTTAAATCATGCTCTGTCCCAATAGATGCTTGCATGAAAATCTCAGGTACTAATTTGATGTCTATGTTCACAAAGGATATCGCTCTGTAGTTTATTAATGGCCACAGTGTGCTACATAAATGAAAAAATTGGATATAGTTACCTCATGCACTGACACAACTCCTCCACTCACTCCTGACATAAACGTTATGTGACCGCTGCAGACAATCAGTAGTGATGATCAACTGAAAACTTCACATTTCCTTCTGAATGAAAGTAATACTATGGCGTTACTATGTTCTCTCTCTTTTTATTTACACAGTGCGCAGCAAGTACATGAGGGACGTGTCTGTCTCTATATGATAGCCCTCCTTCTACAGACATCTAATTAATGAACCTAAAATTGCATTTCTACATTCACTTTAACCCCTTCATGACCCAGCCTATTTTGACCTAAATGACCTGGCCATTTTTTGCAATTCTGACCAGTGTCCCTTTATGAGGTAATAACTCAGGAACGCTTCAACGGATCCTAGCGATTCTGAGATTGTTTTTTCGTGACATATTGGGCTTCATGTTAGTGGTAAATTTAGGTTGATAATTTTTGCGTTTATTTGTGAAAACAATGGAACTTTGGCCAAAATTTTGAAAATTTCGCAATTTTCAAATTTTGAATTTTTATTCTGTTAAACCAGAGAGTTATGTGACACAAAATAGTTAATAAATAACATTTCCCACATGTCTACTTTACATCAGCACAATTTTGGGAACAACATTTTTTTTTGTTAGGAAGTTATAAGGGTTAAAAGTTGACCAGCGATTTCTCATTTTTACAGAAAAATTTACAAAACCATTTTTTTTAGGGACCACCTCACATTTGAAGTCACTTTGAGGGGTCCATATGGCAGAAAATACCCAAAAGTGACACCATTATAAAAACTGCACCCCTCAAGCTACTCAAAACTACATTCAAGAAGATTATTAACCCTTCAGGTGCTTCACAGGAACTAAAGCAACGTGGAAGGAAAAAATGGACATTTTAATTTTTCCAACAAAATTTTTCTTTTAGCATCAATTTTTTCATTTTTGCATGGGCATCAGGATAAAATGGATCCTAAAATTTGTTGGGCAATTTCTCCTGAGTATACAGATACCTCATATGTGGTCATAAACCACTGTTTGGGCGCACGGCAGGGCTCAGAAGGGAAGGAGCGCCATTTGACTTTTTGAATGGAAAATATGCTGGAATATTTAGCGGTTGCCATGTCGCATTTGGAGAGTCCCTGTGTGCCTAAACATTGGAGCTCCCCCACAAGTGACCCCATTTTGGAAACTAGACCCCCCAAGGAACTTATCTAGATGCAGAGTGAGCACTTTGAACCCCCAGGTGCTTCACAAATTGATCCGTAAAAAAAAGAAAGTACTTTTTTTTTCACAAAAATTTTCTTTAGCCTGTTTTTTCATTTTCGCATGGGCAACAGTATAAATTGGATCCTAAAATTTGTTGGGAAATTTCTCCTGAGTACACCGATACCTCATATGTGGTCATAAACCACTGTTTGGGCGCACGGCAGGGCTCAGAAGGGAAGGAGCGCCATTTGACTTTTTGAATGGAAAATATGCTGGAATATTTAGCGGATGCCATGTTGCATTTGGAGAGTCCCTGTGTGCCTAAACATTGGAGCTCCCCCACAAGTGACCCCATTTTTGAAACTAGACCCCCCAAGGAACTTATCTAGATGCAGAGTGAGCACTTTGAACCCCCAAGTGCTTCACAAATTGATCCGTAAAAAAAGAAAGTACTTTTTTTTTCACAAAAAATTTCTTTTAGCCTCAGTTTTTTCATTTTCACATGGGCAACAGTATAAATTGGATCCTAAAATTTGTTGGGCAATTTCTCCTGAGTACACAGATACCTCATATTTGGTCATAAACCACTGTTTGGGCGCACGGCAGGGCTCAGAAGGGAAGGAGCGCCATTTGACTTTTTGAATGGAAAATTAGCTCCAGTCGTTAGCGGACACCATGTCATGTTTGGAGAGCCCCTGTATGCCTAAACTTTGGAGCTCACCCACAATGACCCCATTTTGGAAACTAGACCCCCTAAGAAACTTATGCAGATGCACAGTGAGCACTTTGAACCCCCAGGTGCTTCACAAAACTTTATAACGCAGAGCCGTGAAAATAAAAAATCTTTTTTTTTCTCAAAAAATTATTATTTAGCCCCATATTTTTTATTTTCACAATGGTTACAGGAGAAATTGGACCCCAAAAGTTGTTGTCTAATTTGTCCTAAGTACGCTAGTACCTCACATGTGGGGGAGAACCACTGTTTGGGCACACGTCAGGGCTTGGAAGGGATGTAGTGACGCTTTGAAATGCCGACTTGATGGAATGGTCTGCGGGCGGGCAGAGCCCCTGATGTGCCTAAACAGTAGAAACCCCCCAAAAGTGACCACATTTTGTAAACTAGACCCTCAAGGAACTTAACTAGATGTGTGGTGAGCACCTTGAACCCCCACGTGCTTCACAGAAGTTTGTAATGCAGAGCCGTGAAAATAAAAAATCATTTTTTTCCTCAAAAACTGATTTTTTTAACCCGCAATTTTTTATTTTCACAAGGGTAACAGGAGAAATTGGACCACAAAAGTTGTTGTACAGTTTGTCCTGAGTACACTGGTACCCCATATGTGGGGGGAACCACTGTTTTGGCGCATGGGAGAGCACAGAAGGGAAGGAGCGCCATTTTGGAATGCAGACTTGATGGAATGTTCTGTGGGCGTCATGTTGCCTTTGCAGAGCCCCTGATGTGCCTAAACAGTAGAAACCCCCCACAAGTGACCCCATTTTGGAAACTAGACCCCCCAAGGAGCTTATCTAGATGTGTAGTGAGCACTTTGAACCCCCAAGGGCTACACAGAAGTTTATAATGCCGGGCCATGAAAATAAAAAAATCATATTTTTTCCACAAACATGATCTTTTAGTCCCCAATTTTTTTATTTTCCCAAGGGTAACAGGAGAAATTAGACCTCAAAAGTTGTTGTCCAATTTGTCCTGAGTACGCTGATATCCCATATGTGGGAGAAAACTACTGTATGGGCACACTTCTGGGCTCGGAAGGGAAGTAGTGACATTTTGAATTGCCGACTTGATGGAATGGTCTGCGGGCGTCATGTTACGTTTGCAGAGTCCCTGATGTGCCTAAACAGTATAAACTCCCCACAAGTGACCCCATTTTGGAAACTAGACCCCGCAAGGAACTTATCTAGATGTGTGGTGAGCACTTTGAACCCCCAAGTTCTTCACAGAAGTTTATAACGCAGAGCCGTGAAAATAAAAAATCCTTTTTTTTCCACAAAAATAACTTTTTTAATCCCCAATTTTTTTTCCCAACAGTAACAGGAGAAATAAGACCCCCAAAGTTGTTGTGCAATTTTTCCCGAGTACGCTGATACCCCATATGTGGGGGTAAACCACTGTTTGGGCACACGTCGGGGCTTGGAATAAAGGGAGCACTGTTTGACTTTTTGAACGCAAAATTTGCAGGAATCAATGGTGGCGCCATGTCGCGTATGGAGATCCCCTGATGTACCTAAATAGTGGAAACCCCTCAATTCTAACTCCAACCCTAACCCCAACACACCCCTAACCCCAACCCTAACCCTAATCCCAACCCTAACCCCAAAACACCCCTAACGCTTATCCCAACCCTAACCCTAATCCCAACCTTAACCCTAATTCCAACCCTAACCCTAATTCCAACCCTAACCCTAGTTCTAACCCTTACCCTAGTTCTAACCCTTACCCTAGTTCTAACCCTAACCCTAGTTCTAACCCTAAGGCTGGGTTCATATTGCGTTTTACCAGCCCATTCAACACGTAGCGTTGATGGGCTGGTAACGGTATAGCATAACGCGATCGCATTATGCTATACCCGCTAGTGCAGAGGAATCAGCGATGATTCATCTGTGCTAGCGGTGATGGAGCCCAGACGCTGCAGCCTGCGTCCAAGGCTCCGTCACTGAATGACGACACGTCGTGAACGCATGCCGCTTCATGGCATGCGTTGCGATGCGCACACAAATGGGGTGAATGGCAGCGTTAACGGACTGCGTTACACCGCGTTATACCGCGGTGAAACGCAGTCCATCTAACGGACTGCCATAATGCAATATGAACCCAGCCTGACCCTAAGGCCCCGTGCACACGTTGCGGATTCACTTGCGGATTTTTCTAAAATCCGCAGGTAAAACGACCTGCCTTTTACCTGCGTATTTAGCGCGGATTTGCTGCGGTTTTTCTCTGCGGTTTTACGCCTATAATGGAATAGGTGTAAAATCGCTAACCCTAACCCTAATCCGCACAAAGAATTGACATGCTGCGGATTTAAAACCGCAGCAAATCCGAGCTGAAAAATCTGCAGCATGTGCACAGCGTTTTTTTTTACCATTTATTTGCATTGTACTGTACATGGTTTCTGGATCTGCTGTGGATCCGCAGTGCCAAATCCGCTGCGGATCCGCAGCTAAATCAGCTGCTGATCCGCAGCAAAATCCGCTGCGGATTAGCAGCGAAATCCGCTGCGGATCAGCAGCGAAATCAGCTGCGGATCAGCAGCGAAATCCGCTGCTGATCCGCAGCTGATTTCGCTGCTGATCCGCAGCTGATTTCGCTGCTGATTTCGCTGCTGATCCGCAGCGAAATCAGCAGCGGATCAGCAGCGAATCAGTGGGATCAGCGCGAAATCAGCTGAGGATCAGCAGCGAAATCAGGCGACAGCGCGAATCAGCTGCGGAATCGCAGCGAATCCGCTGCGGATCCGCAGCGAAATCCGCTGTGGATCAGCAGCGAAATCAGCTGCGGATCAGCAGAGAAATCAGCTGCGGATCAGCAGAGAAATCAGCTGCGGATCCGCAGCAAAATCCGCAACGTGTGCACAGGGCCTAATAGGAAAAAAAAAAAAATTCTTTATTATTTTTCCCTACCTATGACAGGGGGGGTTCACTTACTTTTTTTTATTTTGATCACTGTGACAGTTTATCACAGTGATCAAAATAAATCTTTTGACTATGCAGGGCGCACTGCGCATGCGCCGGCCGGCGGGCGCACTGCGCATGCGCCCGCCATTTTCCAAGATGGCGGCGCCCATGAAGAATCCCGGGCAGCCGCCGGGAAGGATCCAGGGACATCGGTGGACCGGGAGAGGTGAGTATGGGGGTCGGAAGTGAGGGGGGGGGATCGGAAGGTGGGGGCAGCGGAGGCCAGGACGAGGGAGCTTTTAGTGACGGCGGTGACCGACCGCTGCCATCTTTTGGTGGCGGCGGCCGATCGCCGCCGTGAATCCGTGTGGGGGGGTCAGGGCTCGGTGTCCAGCCATGGCAGATGCTATTGCAGCATCGGCCATGGCTGGATTGTAATATTTCACCAATTATATTGGTGAAATATTACAGATTGCTCTGATTGGCTGTTTCACTTTTAACAGCCAATCAGAGCGATCGTGGCCACGGGGGGGTTAAGCCAACCCCCCTGTGGTGAAGCACAAAGGGTCCTGTGCCGGCGGGTCGGGTGACCTTTCAGTGATCCCGGTCACCCGACCCGCAGGGACGCGATCCTTTCATGACGCCACATAGGCGTCATGGGTCGGATTGGCACTGATTTTCATGACGCCTACGTGGCGTCATGGGTCGGGAAGGGGTTAAAGAAAACATCTGGCTTAGAAATACAAAAAAACATCAGCTCCTATGTCTCCATTAGGGTGTCTTAAAGATTGTGTTAGAGGCATTATCGATAACTATTTATATTAACGTGGCCTTGTGCTATGTAGCCTAAAGTCTACTTGGATTGCCCGCCTGGGCCGTGGGGTACCCGCTACCGGGCCGTTTCTTAAAGGGGCAGTGACCCAGTCCGTGGCCCTGGGCGTCCAATAAAAGGTGATGATGAAAAGGGAAAATAAAGTTTATAATATAATGGTTTAAATGTTCGTGACGCCACCCGTGGTGTTCGTCAGGGGACTGACGCTGCGATGCAGATCCTCTGGGATGATGATAGGGCAGCAGAGATGGTTAATCTCGCCATGGGTAGAGCTGTGTCCCAGTACAGTTAGGATGTTAAGGTGATGATGGTAATGATGGTGGTGGTTGTTGTGGTGAGTGCGGTGCAGGGCAGGTGAGGCGTGAATAACTCAGATGACACAGCAGGGTGCAGTTTCCAATACTTTACTCACAGTTCACTTGTGCACAGATGCCCACTTGGTGCCGTGTCCTCCAGGTGAGGGGTCCAGCAAACTCCCAGGTAGATTGGGCTGCACCTTTCCAGGACTCCCTTCAGTGTGTATCTCTCCTGGCCTTCTCACCGCGCTGGTTTCCGCTCTTCTACCCAGCACCCTCACAAACAGTGTCCCAAGCCAGCAGTCCCCTTGCTCCTATATGACTGCCTTTTCGGCAAATAATTGTGGATGTGACTGGGGCACCTACAGATGCCCCTGCCTCCGGCTTCCTAGCTGAGTCTTGCAGTCATCCACTTGTCTCTGGGGCCGGCTTCCCCACTGTGACCTAGTCCCTCCACTTCTGTATACGGGCCCCACGGGTGGCTTTGGCACTTCTCGTGTCACTAGGACCCCTTTTGTCCTCCTGGGAGCTTCCTTCAGACTCCCCTCACAATTCTCTCTGCAGCTTCTCTACTGCACTCCTTCTCTGTCTGAGGACAAGCTCCTCACAGCTTGAGCTCCCCTTCTAGACTCTTCTCCCTGGGATCTCAGACTACTGCTCTGTTCTTCCCGCTCTCTAAGCTCCTCCCCTACTTCCTACCTTCTCCACCCACACCCCAACACCCTTTCCTACCCAGCCTGAGATGAGTGCTCCCTCCTTACCTGAGAGTGGGATACTACACCTCTGGATGAAGTGCATACCTCTGTGGCAACTGGACCCTCAGGGGCACCACATACTTACTAAATGCCTGACAAGCCCCTTCTCCTTAGGGCCCCGTCACACCTAGCGACACACATGCGATCCCGACAACTATATGCACTTGTCAGGATCGCTGGTGTGCCGCTACATGATCGCTGCTGAGCTGCCAAAGAGGCAGCTCAGGCAGCGATCAGGACAGCAACACTGCGGGTAATGTCGCTTAGTTACCCGCAGTGTACATTGGATACCAGCCCGCTGGTGCAGGGAGCTGGTAACCAAGGTACACATCGGGTTACCAGGCGCTGCGCGGCACTTGGAAACACGATGTGTACCTTGGTTACCAGCTGATCGCTGGTCTCCTGCCTGCCACACGCAGCGATGCGTGCTGGCCAGCAGCAGACCAACGAGCAAAAAAATGTCCAGGACATTCAGCGACGATCAGCGATACCCAGCAGGGGGGCTGATCGTCGCTGAATGTCACACACAGCGATATCGCTGTGGAGATTGCTGTTGCATCACAAAACTAGTGACTCAGCACCGATCTCGCTAGCGAGATCGCTGTGTGTGTCGGGGGCTTAACTAGCCCTTTCAAGCAGATAAACTATCTGATTTAGTTTGGTGTGACAGCTGCCTTTTGTTTGCTGTGGGTCCATTGCTACAAATAACCAGACTAAACCTAAGATAAAATCACAATGAGCAAATACTCTGCAGTATTTATTTACTGCAGAGTATTTACTCATTTTGTTTTTATTTTTGGTTTTGTCTGTTTAGTGGTCAGTGTGAACATTCTCGTGGATGTTGCATGTATACAAACTTATATTCCAGTTCATCTCTCTATGTTTTTGTTCAAGTAACCAGACTAATAACAGTACATTGTGTTTACTGCATCATTATCTGTTATCTCTCTATCTCTAAGGCTACTTTCGCACATCAGGCTTTTTGAATCAGGCATGATCCGTCCTATGCCTGATAGGACGGATCCAGCGCTGATTTTTAAAAACTGATGGAACTGATCAGGTTTTTTGCCTGATCCGACCTGACCTTTTGAACCCGGAAAAAGAAGCTTTTCCATGCTGAAAATGCAGGTACGAATGTCCGGGGAGAGAGGAGAGAGGAGAGAGAAAGAGAGAGAGAAAGAGAGAGAGAGAGAGAGAGAGATCTTGGACTCCGGATCAGTTTTCTGACGGATTTGTCAAAAATCTGGTCCGGCTCCATAGGTTTGCATTGTTTCCGGCCGCCTGAAGTGCCGATTCAGGCACTGTCAGGCGCCTCCGGGAAAAAAAAAAAAAACTTACAAAAACCGTCTTGTCCGGCCGCCGGAATGTACAATTCCGACGGATCCGGCCAAAAAAGGATGCAACGCAGTGACATCAGGCGCGATCCGGCGCTAATGTAAGTCAATGCTAAAAAAACGCATCCGGTACCGGATCCGTTTTTTTAAAAACACGCCGGATCGCGCCTGATTCAAAAAGCCTGATGTGTGAAAGTAGCCTAAGACAGAACACCTCCCATAAGATGAACTGAACCATCTTGAATTTCCTGTTATTTCTAGTACTTATTCATACACCAGCCTAATGTCCCCCATGCACAATAAATAGCTTCTATCTCTTCATCTCTTCTGACACCTCTATGAACAATGTCACTCACCTTGGTTGGGTGCTCCTGTGATCTCTATGTGAGAATCTATATGTTATCTCATAGAGAACAATAAAATCGGTCTTCGGAAATCTTTCATTCCCCTAACATCTTTGTAAGGGAAAATCAAGAAGCCACATAAAACATTACTCTGTCATACTGATGAGTATGAGGGCATTAATAATTAATAGAAGTACCAAGGATGTTATGCAATACCATCATCATTACCGAAATTTACCATCGGCAGTTTCATCATTACCAAAATTTTTCCTCTTTGGAAAGTCTGACAGTCCAAGAATCAAAGATAATAGGAAACATGCCCTTAAAATGCATTTATCATGAATGAGCATTGCTATGGTTTCACGATTATCTTGTGTAAACAGGCTGCCAATCACCCGGTGAACAAGCAAAACACTCATTCATCAGGTGTAAAAGGACTTGAGCTGCCAAGAACTACAGTAGCCTATGTGAACTGAACGAGCTAGTACAGATTAATCCGTGCTCATTGTCTACTAATAAAACGACCACCGATCGGTAATAGTTTACTGATTTGCGGCCGTATCATTGTCTCCAGTTGGTCCATATAAATGATCTCTTAGTCCTTTAGCTTTGTGGAAAGTTCATCCATATCGAATTATCCTTAATATAAGCGGCTGACATATTCCAGCACTAGTATATTGTCTATAGATAATGCTGCAGTCCCTCTTTAGGATCCTTTTCTATGAGCTAGACCAGAAAGCTGCTGCCGAGAGCATTGCACATGTTTCATCCATTTGGATACCACATGGATCATTAGGGAGATATTATTATGGCATGACAATTTCCTTTTATTTTATCTCCAGGCTCCAGCTGGAACAGTAGGTAACATGTTTTATATTAACTTTTCAACATCTCCTTTTATGTTTTCATTTGCATTATAAGCAGCCCTTTATTTTAAGGCCAGTGAAAAAGTTCAATAACACAATAGATTTAAAAAATACATTCTGCCAATAAATAACTGAATTGTGTGGGATTTGGAAAAACCAGCAGATAACATCAACTCATACAATTGATATGAGCCTGATCTTCAGTCCTTTATAGCATGAGATCAGCTCAATTTGATATCACTTTATGATATGTTACCTGGTGGAAAATTATTTCCATGATATCTCTTATTTTTCTAGTGTCTCACTGTCTTTTTTTAAATATTTTCACTTTCAAGAAATGAGTTTCATGACTTGTCTTGTGTCTGGATGAGTCTGAAGTTGGATGTACACTTTAGATATCTGTAAACTATTGTTGGCTTGTTCGGTCAGCAGCTACCTCTCCTGACTCCCCCATAAACACGAACGTTCTGCCAGCAGACAGAAAAAATGGCAGCAGCTTATCTCCCTAAGAACAAAAGACCCTTATTTGTTAGATAAGACCCCCATAAACATTTGATGAGCAGCTGCTATCGCTGATTTTCATCTAATCTGTATGGAGTCATTAAAGGCTGGATCTGCCTACTGGCCCACAAAAACATTAGACTAAAGACGACTGGACTGAACCCGCAGATGTCGATTTGTTTGGCTGACGGTCTAATGTGTATGGAGTGCCGGCCGACTAATGGTTGCGAGAGATGTCCATTGAGCTTGTCCGATTTCAGACTGCCAATCTCATTGTTCTCCCCGACAAGCCAGCTGCCAACATGTCAGTTGGCGAATTTTTCATAGAGAACACAGGAGCGCTTGTCCGAGCATAGTATCACATTGACCAATCAGCTGTTTAAAACCAGGACTGAACAAGAATGGCATGCAGGATTTTTCTTAACATACATAGATACAATTTAGGACGATTGTAGTGTAAGTCACTGGTAGAAAACCCCAGACATGTTGTTATGGGTCTGCGGAACACACCAAATATATAATGTAGAAAGGTGCGTTCGCAGCCCGGGGTCCACCGTGCAAGCGGAGCCTGCTGCTAGTAAAAATGGCGCGAGAAGCAAACTCTGTTATCCCGCAGAGTCGCCAACATAAACGCCGTAATGCGCTGTGGCAATGAGTGCGAACTCTGTTACTCCACAGAGCCGCTAGAAGGAGAGCCGCAGCGCTATATGGCGATGTGTGCGCACTCACTAGACACAACTGAGTGGCAAAGAAAACACGCTAGGGTGCTGACTAGCGTTGAAAGCGAACCCTGTTACGTCACAGGGCCGCTGAGAAAAAGCACTGTGTCCTGTAAGGCTCTCAGGTACACAGTTAAGTGCTAAGCGTACATAAAGCGTGATCATGTGCTAATGTCCTCGCGGGAGTCACCCGCAATCTATGGCGTCTGAACGCCAGACCCTGAATACGGCAATCAAAACTCCTCACCGGTTATGCCGGTAATCTAGGGCATCTAGGACACCGACCCTGACCAGCTACCATACCAAACTGCTCACCGATTAAGTCGGTATTCTAGTGGCTTATTTCAGCCGGGTCCCTATCCACACATACACATGACCACACTGGCGCATAGCATACAATGGTTGATATTAGCGCATGGCGGCCCAGCCATGCTACCCTTTTATAGCAACAGCTACAGGACCTTCCAGGAACAAGGATCAATAGGAGCCGCTGCAGCACCTGAACATGTGACCCCTGATCTCCAATGAGAGATCTCACTCTGGGCATGCTCAGAAGGGAAAACGCAGGACTTTGTCCCAAAGACGTCTGCTCCAGCACTGGCTATAATAGCAGATCCAGGAAAGGCAGCAGCAAGTCACTGCACAGTAGTGGAGTGGGCAAGACGCTTGGACGACGTCTCTGCTGAGCAGGCTCCACTGCGGCCGGAGATGAATGGGAGACCGCAGCGGGACGGGTTCGAGACTCCCCTTGTGCAGCAGCAGGAAATTGAACCCTAACATAACCCCCCATCCTAGGGCCCCCCCTTCTTTGGGTCTCGCTGCGCTCAAAGGCAGCGATGAGCTGCGGAGCGTGAACATGCTCGGCAGGCTCCCAGGATCTATCCTCAGGCCCATAACCCCTCCAATCCACCAAATAAAATTTTTTGCCTCGTACCACCTTGCACCCAACAATGGCGTTCACCTCATGATCGTCGGTAGATGAACCCGACGTCCCGGCAGATGACTCGGAAAACCGGGAAATGGCCACGGGTTTCAAGAGGGACACGTGAAAGGTGTCAGTGATACCAAGGCGAGGTGGAAGGGCTAAGCGGTAAACCACCGGGTTCACCTGCTCAAGAACTTTAAAGGGGCCCAAAAAGCGAGGTGCCAACTTGGTGGACTCTACCCGAAGCCTGATGTTTCGGGCAGAAAGCCACACTAGGTCACCCGGATCAAATGTAGGAGCGTGGCGCCGATGGGCATCGGCCGAAGACCTCATCCTCTCTTTGGAGGCCTGAATGGCATCCTGAGTGCGGTCCCAAATGTCCCGTGCCTCCACAGCCCAGTCTGCCACCCTGGAATCGGCGGAAGACACGGGCATAGGCACTGGTACCCGCGGATGCTGACCGTAGTTCAGGAGGAATGGGGTCTGTCCGGTGGAGTCAGCCACAGCATTATTTAGAGCGAACTCAGCCCACGGTAGCAAGGATGCCCAGTCATCCTGCCTGGCAGAGACAAAATGTCGCATGTATGTGACCAAGGTCTGGTTGGCCCTCTCTACCAACTCATTCGTCTCGGGATGGTATGCAGAGGAGAGATTCAACTCAATGCTGAGTAGACGACACAGCTCTCTCCAGAACCGAGACGCAAACTGGGGACCTCGATCACTGACAATTTTGTCTGGCATACCGTGTAGGCGGAAAATATGCCTAATGAATAATGCTGCCAAGGCCCGTGCAGACGGTAACCGTGGTAACGGCACTAAGTGCACCATTTTGGAGAAGTGGTCGGTTATCACCCAGATGATGGTGCAGCCCCGAGACTTGGGTAAGCCCACCACAAAATCCATCCCGACCATCTCCCAAGGCCTGTCTGCCACCGGTAAAGGAAAAAGTAACCCAGCTTGCCGTTGTCGAGGGGACTTATTCTTGGCGCAGGGAAAGCACGCCTGAACGTATTCCCTGACGTCACGGGCCATCTGCGGCCACCAGTATGTCCTCGCCAGCAACTCAGAAGTCCTTTTGGTCCCAAAATGTCCACCTACCCTGGACGAATGTGCCCAAGAGAGTACTTCCGGTCGCAAATTGGTGGGCACAAAAGTCTTGCCCGAAGGCACAGACTCAAGCGAAACCGGAGCCACCGTTCTTAGGCTTTCTGTGGGGACAATCAGCCGAGGCTCTGTCACGCTGTCTCTGCATAAGGAGGATCGGGGTCTATGCTGACCCTAAGCTGGGGTCCTGACTAATCCCTCTACCTGGAGGTACTGTTGATGGTACAGAGGTCCAGGCCGCCAGCGTAACCCTATCTCCTGTGAATCCCTGACAACTGTAATCTAGTCCTGAGAAGGACCCTGATTACCACCACAGGGAACGAGAAGGTAACTGCCTACACACAGTATAAGACGAATGAGACAGTACAAGGGGTAAAACAAAAGACACCTTGCATACAAAACAACAACTACAGAGGGAACACCAAATGGTAAGGAGATAAATAATAAAGCGAGGAGAGGAGAAAACCACAACAGGTACTCTTAGCTTTAGACTTCTCAATATGATCCGCTCTGCTGGTCTGCATGAATGCTTTCACCGACACTTCCCTAGCAGACAGGCAGGTATATGAAGAAATCCAATTATCGCAACATTAATTGCAGCTGAGCGAGGCTGGTCTTGTCCAGCACAGAGAGAGGGAGAATTAACTCAGCTGTGAGAAGTCAGGGTGTGCAATCGCGACGATCTTCGCAGCGACACACCCGTGACAGTACCCCCCCTTCTACGAGGGGCCTCCGGACCCTCAGGGCCAGGTTTATCTGGGTGAGTAGTGTGGAAGGCCCGAACCAATTGGTCTGCGTTAATATCCGACGCAGGAACCCACATCCTCTCCTCAGGACCATACCCCCTCCAATGAACAAGGTACTGAAGGGACCGGCGATTCAGACGTGAATCGATGACTCTCGACACCTGGAACTCCAAGTTACCATTGACCACCACAGGAGGAGGAGGTAAAGGTGAAGGTATCACCGGCGCCACATACCTCTTAAGCAACGATCTGTGGAACACATTATGAATTTTAAATGTGGGAGGGAGGTCAAGATGGAATGCAACCGGATTAATTATAGAACTGATCTTGTATGGCCCGATGAACCTGGGACCAAGTTTCCAGGAGGGAACCTTAAGTTTTATATTCTTGGTAGACAACCATACCAGATCGTTCACACTTAGGTCCGGACCAGACACTCTCCTCCTATCAGCCATACGTTTGTATCGGTTCCCCATAGTACTCAGATTATTCAGCACTCCTCTCCACACTGAAGCAAGTGACGACGAAAATCGTTCCTCCTCAGGAACCCCAGAAGAGCCCCCCCTATTGAAAGTACAAAACTGGGGGTGAAAACCATATGCCCCAAAAAACGGGGACTTACCAGTGGACTCGCTCCGCCTATTATTTAGAGCAAACTCCGCCAGAGGCAAGAAAGAAGCCCAGTCCTCCTGGTTCTCTGACACAAAACACCGGAGATATGTCTCCAAGCTCTGGTTCAGACGCTCTGTCTGACCATTGGACTGTGGGTGAAAAGCCGATGAAAATGACAACTGCATCCCCCGCCGTGTACAAAATGCTTTCCAAAATTTGGACACAAACTGAGACCCCCGATCCGACACCACATCGGAGGGTACCCCGTGAAGTCTTACAATCTCCCCAATAAACACCTGCGCAAGAGTTTTAGCATTAGGAAGAGCAGGAAGAGCGATAAAATGTGCCATCTTGCTGAACCTGTCCACTACAACGAGTATGACTGTTTTACCCGAAGATGGCGGGAGGTCCGTAATGAAGTCCATAGACAGATGAGTCCACGGACGCTCCGGGATCTTCAAAGGTAAGAGGGTCCCAGACGGACGGGTATGTGGGGTCTTAGAGCGCGCACAAACCTCGCAGGATGCGACAAAAGTTACCACCTCCCTATGTAAGTTAGACCACCAAAACCGGCGCGAGAGGAGATCTTCAGTTGCTTTACTCCCTGGGTGTCCTGCCAAAGCTGAATTATGGTGTGCCTCGATCACCTTTTGTCGCAACTGATTTGGAACAAACAGTCTCCCTGGAGGTCCTACAGGGGCGTCCCCCTGAGCCTCCAATACCTCCTCCTCAAGCTCAGAGCATACTGCCGACACCACCACCCCCTCTTGAAGGACCGGAACCGGGTCCTCCGTATTCCCAGCCCCTGGGAAACAGCGAGATAAGGCATCCGCCTTAACATTTTTTGACCCAGGACGATATGTGACGACAAAATTAAACCTGGTAAAAAACAACGACCACCTAGCTTGTCTGGGATTCAGACGTTTAGCGGACTCTAAATATAGCAGGTTTTTGTGATCAGTAATGACGGTGACTGGGTGGACTGCCCCCTCCAAAAAATGACGCCACTCCTCAAAAGCTAACTTAATGGCCAAGAGTTCCCTATTGCCGACATCATAATTCCTCTCCGCGGACGACAATTTTTTTAGAGAAGAAGGCGCACGGATGCCATTTACCAGGGGACGAACCTTGTGACAATACTGCTCCCACCCCTACCTCGGAAGCGTCCACCTCAACAATGAACGGCTGTGACGCATCAGGCTGAATAAGTATGGGTGCTGAAGCAAAACATTTTTTCAAGGAAGAAAACGCTTGACAAGCCTTGTCAGACCATTTTGAAAAATCCGTCCCTTTTTTAGTCATGTCTGTGAGAGGTTTAACTATGGACGAAAAATTACGAATGAATTTCCGGTAGTAGTTAGCAAACCCCAAGAAACGTTGTAATGTCTTAAGATCCTCCGGCAGATCCCACTCAAGAACTGCCCGCACTTTCCCAGGGTCCATACGAAAACCGGATGCTGACACCAGGAATCCTAAAAACTGAAGTTCCTGTATGGCGAACACACACTTCTCCCATTTGGCGTACAGTTTATTATCCCGCAAGATCTGTAACACCTGTCTAACATGCTCCTGATGAGACACAAGATCCGGCGAGTAAATTAAGATATCATCCAGATATATGACCACAAACTGTCCCATTAGGTGGCGAAAGATGTCATTTACAAAGTGTTGAAACACCGCCGGGGCAATACTCAGACCAAATGGCATGACAAGGTTCTCATAATGCCCCTCCGGAGTGTTAAACGCCGTCTTCCACTCATCCCCCTCCTTCATCCTAATCAGATTGTACGCCCCTCTGAGATCCAACTTAGAGAACCATTTGGCACCCACGATCTGATTGAAGAGATCGGGAATAAGTGGGAGCGGATACGGATCTCGGACCGTAATCCGATTAAGCTCACGGAAATCCAGGCAAGGGCGTAGGCCTCCATCTTTTTTCTTCACAAAGAAGAACCCCGCGGCCACCGGGGAAGATGAAGGTCTAATATGCCCCTTAGCCAGACTCTCTGAAATATAATCCTTCATGGCCTGTCTCTCAGGACCAGAAAGGTTATACAACCTAGATTTCGGTAATTTGGCCCCAGGGATCAAGTTAACAGAACAGTCATATTCTCGATGAGGAGGTAATTCTTGACACCCTTTCTCCGAGAATACATCCTCAAAGTCTACCAGAAATGGAGGTAAGGCCCTAGGAGCGACCGTACCAATGACCGTATTCATGCAGTTTTTATTACAGAATTCACTCCATTGACTTATCTCTCTGGATTGCCAATTAATAACCGGGTTATGCTTAGTTAACCAAGGAAGGCCCAGCACTATAGGAGTAGGAAGACCCTCCAACACATAACAAGACAACAGTTCTTTATGTAACGCCCCCACTTGAAGATCTATGTTATGCACTGCTTGCAAAAAACTTCCCTGACCGAGAGGTCTGGCGTCGATCGAGAATATGGGGACGGGTTTAGCCAACACACTCAATCGCATACCTTGAACCCGGGCAAAGCGAGCATCCACCAGATTAGCCCCGGCCCCACTATCCAGAAGAACAGATATCCTCTCAGTTCTCACACCCACCACCACCTCCGCCGGTACGAGAAACTGAGATGAATTTAGGGACGAAATACTTACTCCCAGATTGCCGTCCACCACACAATCTGGGATCAATAGTTTTCCGGCGACTTCTCACTCTGCAAAGAACGGGATGGACACCCCCCAATAAAATGTCCCTTTTTCCCACAGAAGAAACAACTTCTTGTTTTGTGGCGCCCCACCGATCCCCTCCCCCGGAATGATGTCCCTCCTAATTGCATAGGCTCCTCTGGACTGACCAGGGGAACCTCCGTATAAGGGACCCTTGAGGAAGGTGGAGTCATAACAGGGGGCGAAGTTACCCCGCACCTCTCCCGAAGACGTCTGTCAATACGAATAGCAAGGGCCATAGCGGCCTCCAGTGACGTGGGGGGGGTCATACTGTGCCAGCACATCCTTTAATTTGTCAGATAAACCTTGACAAAACTGGCTCCTAAGAGCCGGGTCATTCCACTGGGTGTCTGTGGCCCACCTACGGAACTCCGAACAGAATTCCTCCGCCGGACGATCTCCCTGCTGTATCCTACGTAACTTAGATTCAGCAAGGGAGACCCGATCCGGGTCATCATATACAAGACCCAGAGCTGCAAAAAACCCATCCACTGACTGGAGAGCTGGGGAGCCCGGGAGGAGAGCGAACGCCCAGGATTGGGGGTCTCCTTGTAGGAGCGAGATGACAATCCCCACCCTTTGCTCCTCACTCCCAGATGACCGAGGTCGCAGCCGAAAGTACAATTTACATGCCTCCCGGAAAGCAAAAAACTTGTCCTGCCCCCCAGTGAATCTGTCAGGGAGAGCTACTTTAGGTTCAGGTCCGGCCTGCTCCGGAGGGTACAAAACCTTGGACTTAACGTCCGCCAGCTCCATGGACAAACTCTGCAACTGCCGAGCAAGACTGACTACTGGATCCATGGTGACTGGAGAAAATTTTTAGTGGTCGGTGAAAATGTCACGCTGTCTCTGCATAAGGAGGACCGGGGTCTATGCTGACCCTAAGCTGGGGTCCTGACTAATCCCTCTACCTGGAGGTACTGTTGATGGTACAGAGGTCCAGGCCGCCAGCGTAACCCTATCTCCTGTGAATCCCTGACAACTGTAATCTAGTCCTGAGAAGGACCCTGATTACCACCACAGGGAACGAGAAGGTAACTGCCTACACACAGTATAAGACGAACGAGACAGTACAAGGGGTAAAACAAAAGACACCTTGCATACAAAACAACAACTACAGAGGGAACACCAAATGGTAAGGAGATAAATAATAAAGCGAGGAGAGGAGAAAACCACAACAGGTACTCTTAGCTTTAGACTTCTCAATATGATCCGCTCTGCTGGTCTGTATGAATGCTTTCACCGACACTTCCCTAGCAGACAGGCAGGTATATGAAGAAATTCAATTATCGCAACATTAATTGCAGCTGAGCGAGGCTGGTCTTGTCCAGCACAGAGAGAGGGAGAATTAACTCTCTCACTGCCAAAAAACACCCAGCAGCAGAAACTCAGCGGTGAGAAGTCAGGGTGTGCAATCGCGACGATCTTCGCAGCGACACACCCGTGACAGGCTCCTCCTCCACCTCCTCAGAGGACACCACGGAGCGGGATAGAGCATCTGCGCGAATGTTCTTCTCACCGGAGAGGAAATGGAGGGTGAAATAGAACCGGGAGAAAAACAAGGACCATCTGGCCTGACGGGAATTTAGCCTCTGGGCTGTCTGCAAATACAGCAAGTTCTTATGGTCTGTGAACACTTGGAAGGGGAAGCGAGCCCCCTCCAGAAGATGTCGCCACTCGGAGAAGGCCAACTTCATAGCCAGTAACTCCCTGTCCCCGATGGAATAATTCCTCTCTGCTGGTGTAAAGGTTTTGGAAAAGAAGAAGCAGGGATGCTTCCGACCCTGGGCATCCTTTTGAAAAAGGACTGCTCCAGCACCAACAGAAGAGGCATCCACCTCTAAGATAAACGGTTTATCGACATCGGGGCGATGTAAGATGGGAGCACTGGCGAAATGCGACTTGATGGAGGAGAACGCTTTGGTGACCTCCTCTGACCACAACTTGGGATTAGCTCCCTTCTTGGTGAGGGCTACCAAGGGAGCTACCAAAGTGGAGAAGTGGGGAATGAATTGGCGATAATAGTTAATGAACCCCATAAAGCGCTGCACCGCCTTAAGGGAGTGGGGTTCTTGCCAATCCATCACAGCCTGTAGTTTGGTAGGATCCATAGCCAATCCCTGGGTGGAGATGATATAGCCCAGAAAAGGTAGAGACTCCTGCTCAAACATGCACTTCTCCAACTTCGCATATAGGGAATTTGCTCGCAAGAGGTCGAAGACCTTGCAGACATCTCTCCGGTGGGAGGCCATATCTGGAGAAAAGATGAGAATGTCATCCAGATAGACTACCACCGAGTTGGTCAACATATCCCGGAAAATGTCGTTCACAAAGTCTTGGAAGACAGCTGGAGCATTACAGAGCCCAAAGGGCATTACCAGATATTCATAATGCCCATCCCTGGTGTTAAATGCCGTCTTCCACTCGTCCCCCTCACGGATGCGAATCAGGTTATACGCACCCCGCAGGTCTAGCTTAGTAAATACCCTTGCTCCCCGAAGCCTGTCAAAAAACTCAGAGATTAGCGGCAAAGGATACTTATTTTTCACGGTGATAGCGTTGAGACCCCTATAATCAATGCACGGACGTAGTTCTCCGTTCTTCTTCTGCACAAAGAAGAACCCCGCTCCCGCTGGTGACACCGACTTCCTAATGAATCCCCTTGCCAAGTTCTCCTGAATATATTGGGACATGGCCTCTGTCTCAGGAAGAGAGAGGGGATAGACCCTTCCTCTAGGAGGCTCAGCTCCAGGCAAGAGGTCGATAGGACAGTCATAGGGGCGATGAGGCGGAAGAGTCTCCGCAGCCTTCTTTGAGAAAATGTCGGCATAAGACCAATAGACCTTGGGAAGAGGAGAGAGGTCTATGGGTATCTCAGTGGTGTTGACCTGCACGCTGTCCCTAATGCATCTGCCTTTACATAAATTACCCCAACCCAGAATTCTCCCTGAAGCCCACTCAATATGGGGAGAGTGGTGGCGGAGCCAGGGTAATCCCAACAAAACCTCATCTATACCCTCAGGGAGGATAAAAAATGATATATTCTCCTGATGGGAAGAAGACATAGACAAGGTGAGTGAAACAGACTGATGGGTGATTTGTGAGGGCAGAATTGCTCCGTTCAACACCCGAACCGATACTGGTTCAGCCAGCGACACCAAAGGCATGGTGTGGCGAGAAGCAAAGGAGGATGACATAAAATTTCCTTCTGCCCCAGAATCCACACACAGCTTGACGGGTAGGGTGGTAGAACCGTGGGTAATTATCCCCTTGAGGAGCACTTTAGGGGCAAAACTCATGGCGTCCAGTGACCCTGTTCCTACGGTTACTGGGCGCGACCACTTATTCAGCCGCTGTGGACATCGGTTGGCAAAATGTCCCTGCTGCTGGCAAATATAACAAATCGGGGATGGACGAGTGACCCGAGATTTAGATCCTGCAGGAGCAACCTCCTGAAGGTCGGGTGCCTGAACAGGCGACTCCAGAGGGTTGGTGAAGGTAGGAGCCAACTGGACCCTCTGCCTACACTGGACACGTTCCAGCCTCCGCTCGTGGAAACGGAGGTCGACGCGGGTGGAAATAGCGATAAGCTTCTCCAGTGTGGCAGGAATCTCCCTGGTAGCCAAGGCGTCTTTCACATGACCCGCCAGTCCTCTCCAGAACACGGGAATGAGGACTATATCTGGCCACTCTAATTCCGAGGCCAGAGTCCGAAATTGGACAGCAAAATGGCTGACCAAAGCCGAACCCTGGGTACTTGCCAGCAGTTTGAGCGCCGCATCGTGGGTGACCTGAGGTCCTATAAAAACCTTTTTCAGAGCCTCCAGAAAACGAGAAGCGCTCTGCACCACACGGTCGTCGCGCTCCCACAGCGGCGTTACCCACTCCAATGCTCTGCCCGACAGAAGAGCTTTCACAAAGCCCACTTGTGCCCGATCCGTGGGGAAACGTGCAGCCAGAAGCTCGAGGTGTATGGAGCACTGACTTACGAATCCCTGACATTGCTTGCTGTCACCAGCAAACTTGTCTGGAAGCGGGAGGTGGGACAATGTAGGGACAGAGGTGGCAGAGGACAAACTGGCTGCAGCTACACTAGCAGCCTGAACAGCGACTGCGGTAACATCCACAGCTGAGGTTGTGCGCTCAAAAGCCGCCAACCTACCCTCCAGCTGCTGGATGTACAGCTGTAATCGCTGTTCATCCGCCATTTTACTAGCCAGACCCTGGCGCTAATATTATGTTATGGGTCTGCAGAACACACCAAATATATAATGTAGAAAGGTGCGTTCGCAGCCCGGGGTCCACCATGCAAGCGGAGCCTGCTGCTAGTAAAAATGGCGCGAGAAGCAAACTCTGTTATCCCGCAGAGTCACCAACATAAACGCCGTAATGCGCTGTGGCAATGAGTGCGAACTCTGTTACTCCACAGAGCCGCTAGAAGGAGAGCCACAGCGCTATATGGCGATGTGTGCGCACTCACTAGACACAACTGAGTGGCAAAGAAAACACGCTAGGGCGCTGACTAGCGTTGAAAGCGAACCCTGTTACGTCACAGGGCCGCTGAGAGAAAGCACTGTGTCCTGTAAGGCTCTCAGGTACACAGTTAAGTGCTAAGCGTACATAAAGCGTGATCATGTGCTAATGTCCTCGCGGGAGTCACCCGCAATCTATGGCGTCTGAACACCAGACCCTGAATACGGCAATCAAAACTCCTCACCGGTTATGCCGGTAATCTAGGGCATCTAGGACACCGACCCTGACCAGCTACCATACCAAACTGCTCACCGATTAAGTCGGTATTCTAGTGGCTTATTTCAGCCGGGTCCCTATCCACACATACACATTTTTTTTTTTTTTTATTTTCCCTCAGATGGGAAGTTCCACAGTCAGATAACCAAAACTATAAGGAACTCGACTCCCAAACAGCGTGTACACTTACATAATGCAGCAGCTGTTCCCATCATCATCGGAAAACCAACTTTATTTACAAGCACAAAAAAACACAAAACTAAGACACATTAACAAGATGTTTCCACTTTTTAACTTTCCAAATTCCCTCTGCGTCCTCCTCCCCGCTCTTTCTCTTATCACACACAAAACAAAAATACAATTTTCCCAAAACAATTTTTAAACAATTTTTAACCTCAATCTCCTTCCTCTTAAACACATACACGTTCCTCACATCCCACAACACCTCTTTTATACATGCAAGCATCAACCACAACACTCTCTCCTTTTCTCCACACATACCCAACCCAAACATAAATAACTCAAACGTCAAAAAATTCACATCGCACAACTCCTTACACAACGGGCCCAAACCTGAAATCACATTTCTAGCATACTGACAATTCCAAAACAAATGCACCACGCTCTCTCTCCCTCCACATCCCCTCCTCGGACACATCTCACTCCTCACTAAACCCCGGTTTCTCTGGAAGTCTCTCACCGGTAACACCTCATGCAATGACTGCCACACAATCTCGCTCTGTCTATTTGTCATACCATCCATACGTACCTTCTTCCATACCTTCTGCACATCACTTCCTCTCACCATATAGATACCACATTCCATCTCTCTACACTCAATCATCCTATATACCGCTTTCTTCTTCTCTAACAACCTCACATCCACATCACACAATTCATACTTCACCAAAAATTTGTAAACCCACACATACCACACAGGCACCTCAAAAGCCACTGGGCACCTTAGATCCCTTTCCCGCCACTTCAAACGGAACAGAAAACTTCCAAACAAATACCTGCACATACATGCACACTTCCCATCCATCCTAATCACACCCAATACAAACACCATAATATTCACGCCAAAAAATACATTCAAATTTGGGAATCCCAGCCCCCCCTTATCCATTCTCTTCATCACAACCTCTCTCCTTGCACGCTCCATACTTGAACGCCAAAAAAATACAAACAAAACCCTATTTAATCTTCTAACACACATATAACCTGGTGGAAAAACCACCGCAACATGCAAAAAAATTGGTAACACCACACTCTTAATAACTAAAATTTTACCAAAAAACGTCAAATCTCTCATCTTCCAAAAATTTAACTTGCGCTCCACTCTCTCTCTCACATCCACCCAACTTTCCTCTCCATTCAACTTCTCTGAAAATTTCACACCCAGCACCTTTATCGGTCCACTCACCACATTCACCCCAATATCATTGCTCAGAGTCCTCCCACCAAAAATCTTACATTCAGTCTTCTCCCAATTCACTTTAAACGCAGACGCTCCACAAAAAACGGATACCAACAACTTCACACGACGCACCGAACACTCTGAATCACACAAAACACACACATCATCCATGTAACCATTCACCTTCCACTCCCTCCCCCCCGCCCCGGCACTTGCACACCCCGAATCACCTTATCTTTCCTCAACATACATAACAACGGCTCAATCGCGCAAATGAACACAACAGGGGACAATGGGCACCCCTGCCGTACACCGGAAAACACATTCACTCTCCTCCCTACATTCCCATTCAACAAAACACAACTATAAATATTTTTATACAAACTTCTCACTCTCTCAACAAACTCAGCCGGAAAACCCATCTTCACCAACACTCTAAACAGAAAACCATGCGCCAACCTATCATACGCCTTTTCAAAATCCAAACTCAACACATACACCCCCTTCTTACGGTTCAAACAGTCCCACAAACAATCTCTCAGCATACACACACCCTCATGTAACCGCCTTCCAGGCACCGAACAACACTGCTCCTCACCCACCACACTCCCAACCACATCACGCATCCTATTTGCCAAAAGCTTCGCATAGATTTTATAATCACAATTAAGCAACGTGATCGGCCTCCAGTTTTTTAGATTTTTCAAATCACCTTTTTTTGGCAACAGCACAACCACTCCTGCACGCATACCATTCGCCACCTCTGCATTCGCCCACATATACTTACATACATCAACAAAATCCTTCCCAATCACATCCCACATCACACGATAAAATTCCACCGGGAGACCGTCATCCCCCGGCGTTTTATTCAGCGCCATGCTACACACCACCTTCCATATTTCTTCACTCGTCACCTCCCCCATCAAACTCTCCCTTTCTGTCCCATTCAATCTATTTTCCAAAACACTCAGCACATCACTCTCCAAACCTTCATCCCTCCATTTCACTGCATACAAATCATCATAAAACTTTGCCACTTCCTCACATAAGTTCGCACCACTCACTTCATTTCCATCCACTCCATTCAAAACACTCATGCTCTGTCTTTTTCCAAAAACTTTCTTGAAAAAAAACCGCGAACACTTCTCATTCTTTTCCAAGTTCTCTATTTTAGCCCTATACACAATACTCCTCCCTCTCTCTCTCAAAAACTTGTTCACTTCTTTTTTCACTCTCAACAAATCTTCACTCACATCCATCCCTCCCTCTCTTAGCTTATATAACACACTCAATCTTGCATTCAACCCAGCAAACCTTTCTCTCTCAGCAGCTGCACACTTGTAACCAAGTTTTTTAAAAAAAAACCTTGGTTTTCCATTTAACCCAATCCCACCATTCACACACATTACTGAATTCACTTCTGCTCTCACACCACTCCTTATAATGTCTCTCATACTCCTCTCTCACCTCCACCCCATCCAGTAAACTCACATTCAGCTTCCATATATACCTTTCCCAGTTACCTCCTCAGTATGCACATCCACTTCACACTTCATACACACATGATCTGAAAACGGCACACTCTCCTGTGCATAACTAACAGCAATCAGGTTTTTTGAAACAAAACAATAGTCCAGTCTAGACGCCACCCTCCCACTCTCAGAAAAAAATGTATTTAACAATGGAGTTACTTTACACTCCCTCTGCATATCCCTCAAACCAAAATCACTCACCATGTCCATTAACTCTTTCCTTGACACATCCACATTCACCTTTACCACATCAACATTCATATCACCCACAATCACAACAGGCACTCTACCTGGAATAAAAAACTTAATTTATTCAAATAAAACTTTACGCTCCTGTTTTTTTCACAGGAGCATACACATTAATAACACTAAAACGAATATTTCTAAACTCAAAATTTGCTAACACGCATCTCCCAACCTCAATCACCATATAGTCACACAAACTCACATTACGCCCCTTCACCAAAAAACCAACACCGTCATTTCTATTACATGCACTCCCTGACCACACAGACGCACCATGAGGCCATTCACTCCCTTCACACCATCCACAATCCCACACTCCTGTAAACAAAAAATTTCCGCATTTTGCGCTGCAAAAAACTCAAAAATGGCCGCACGCCGCAACTTATTTTTAAAAACCCTCACATTTTGAGATATAATTCTAACACCCATACTAAACACAAACCAAAAGGCTTAAAAAAAACACTTGTCCAAAAAAGCCAAAAAAGGAAAAAAAATACAAAAACAACCTACAGATATAACTTGACACACATTACATAAAACACACAAAAAAACAGATAGCCATTGCTTAAAGACCAAAGCTATGTACACAAAAAAACCCTACCTGGCTACTGGAAAAGTAAAACGTACTTAACCAGTACCGCCAGTGTCCTCCTCCACCATTTGTGCCGAGCAGCCTTCCGAGCCGCTGGCCTCCATATACTCCTCCACCCGTGCCTTTTTCTGCCCAATCTTCCTCTGGGCCATTCCTTCTTCCACCACCTCAATGTCTCTGTTTTCCCCACCACCCTCCCTGTGACACTTTAACCCTCCTGAGTCCTCTTCCGAGGAGAAGGCACCAATATTTCTCGGATCAGACTCATGAACTAAAACCTCAGCCTCCTCCTCTGCCACAGATATATCGAAATCCATCAGGCATTCTGACCATGATTCAGCAACTGGGACTTCTTTTTTTACTTATTTTTTAGGCCATGAACGCTCCTCTCGCCTTATGGCCTTCCAAAATTCCTTGTCCTCCTTTTCCTCCTGTTGCTTCTCCTTCCTTCTCTCAGCCTCCTTGTCCTCCTGCTGCTTCTCCCTCCGTCTCTCGGCAGGAGTGGGTGGCGCCCTCACAACGCTTTGCAGCGCGGCGACTTCGCCTTCCCTCCGCTTCTTCTCCTCCTCCCGCCTCTTAACCTCCTCCTCTCTCTTCCTTTCTTCCTCCCGCCTCCGCTCCTCCTCACGTCTCTTTCTTTCCTCCTCCTCTCTAGTTGACCTCCTCGGCACACCAAACGGGCAGTCTCTATACAGGTGCTCTGAACTGCCACACCTGTCACATTCACAAGGCATCGGACACCTAGCCGCCACATGACCCTCTTGCTTGCAATTACGGCAAACCAACTCCTTGCTACACATGTTTAGCAGGTGCCCGAACTGAAAGCACCTCCTGCAGTATAGTGGCTGCCCTGGGTATGACAGGAAGCCCCTATGACCCGCCACTGAAAAGTTCGCTGGTGGGTGGGTGAAACCTCCCAAACAACCTGGGTCCTTCTTCAATTTCACCCGAAACACATACTTGCAGTTGAAAATGCCCAAGACATTTTTCTGCTTCTCCCCTCCCTTCACGTATTCACAGTACCGCTCCAGGAACTGCTCCAGTAGTGCTACTTCTGTATAGGGGTTGTACACAGTCACAGTCACCACTTTTTCCATGAGCCCAAACAGGGGCTCCACCCGCACTCCCTCCAGGCATGGATCACCTTCATTACTTCTGAGCCATTCAAAGACGGTCAAACAGCATCCCTCATTCACAAAGGTTACATCATATGTACCTTGACTCCGGAATTCATTGACGCTGTAGATATCCTGACGATGGGCTCCAGCCTTTCCCTCCAACAGGTCACGAACGACGTACACCAGGTTGTTTTTCTCACCACCTTCCACCACCACACGGATCGTATTCTTAATGAACATCCTCAGTCCAGACTGCCGGTACGGATACCGCAGTAGAAAATCAGCAGCACGCTGCCAGCAAAGCCCCTGGATCACTCCAGGAAAACTCGCACCCTCTGACCGCGACACACGATCGCAGCCAAAAGGCCGAGATCACACTGGCGCATAGCATACAATGGTTGATATTAGCGCATGGCGGCCCAGCCATGCTACCCTTTTATAGCAACAGCTACAGGACCTTCCAGGAACAAGGATCAATAGGAGCCGCTGCAGCACCTGAACATGTGACCCCTGATCTCCAATGAGAGATCTCACTCTGGGCATGCTCAGAAGGGAAAACGCAGGACTTTGTCCCAAAGACGTCTGCTCCAGCACTGGCTATAATAGCAGATCCAGGAAAGGCAGCAGCAAGTCACTGCACAGTAGTGGAGTGGGCAAGACGCTTGGACCGACGTCTCTGCTGAGCAGGCTCCACTGCGGCCGGAGATGAATGGGAGACCGCAGCGGGACGGGTTCGAGACTCCCCTTGTGCAGCAGCAGGAAATCAAACCCTAACACATGTAGTATTGTAAATGTTCACCAAATTATTCTGTAATACAGTGGGTGCGAAAGTATTCAGACCCCTTTAAATTTTTCACTCTTTGTTTCATTGCAGTCATTTGGTTAATTCTAAAAAGTTCATTTTTTTCTCATTAATGTACACTCTGCACCCCATCTTGACTGAAAAAAAAACAGAAATTTAGAAATTTTTGCAAATTTATTAAAAAAGAAAAACTGAAATATCATTTGGTCATAAGTATTCAGACCCTTTGCTCAGTATTGAGTAGAAGCACCCTTTTGAGCTAGTACAGCCATGAGAATGATGAAACAAGTTTTTCACACCTGGATTTGGGGATCTTCTGCCCTTCTTCCTTGTAGATCCTCTCCAGCTCTGTCAGGTTGGATGGTGAACATTGGTGGACAGACATTTTCAGGTCTCTCCAAAGATGCTTAATTGGGTTTAGGTCAGGGCTCTGGCTGGGCCTGTCAAGAATGGTCACAGAGTTGTTCTGAAGCCACTCCTTTGTTATTTTAGCTGTGTGCTTACGGTCATTGTCTTGTTGGAAGGTGAACCTTCAGTCAAGTCTGAGCACTCTGGAAGAGGTTTTCATCCAGAATATCTCTGTACTTGGCCGCATTCATGTTTCCTTCAATTGCAACTAGTCATCCTGTCCCTGCAGCTGAAAAACACCCCCATAGCATGATGCTGCCACCACTATATTTCATTATTGGGATTGTATTGGGCAGGAGATGAGCAGTGCCTGAGCAGTGCCTGGTTTTCTCCAAACATACCGCTTAGAATTATCACCAAAAATGTAAGTTATAATACAGTCTGTATAGTGTCTTGTGCTTGGGTGCGAGGAAAAACAGGTTTGTTTAAGAAGTGCTTGTATTCCTTCATACAAGTCAGCATACCACAAGGAAAAGGTTTCATACAAATACAAGTACCGAGGCAGGAGACACGGTAGGCCGGAATAAACCTTAAGTCTAGAATAAATCATAGAAATAGGTTCAGAGTCTCTCTCTTACTTCCTTAGCAAATGTTGGCAAACAGAGGGATTCCTGTGCCCATATGTGCTCCAAAGATCCGCAGTAGGAGATGGCTGGAATACTAAGTCCAAGACTTCCAGGAGCCAGGTCACAGGCTAACTGCAGACATGATTCAGAAGTACAGATTGAACAGCTGAGACTGCTTAAAAAGGCAAGTGGCAGAGAACAGCAGAGAACAGGACGGAGACATAGAAACTAGAAACTCCATATTGACTGAGGGCAAGGTAGATGCAGCAGGACAGAAAGCAAAATGGCCGACGGCAAAAACTAGGCTTCAGTAACAGAAAATAACAGCGGACATGTCAAAGAGACTGGAAACCTTACAAAGTTCTATCTTCATCTCATCAGATCAGAGAATATTATTTCTCATAGTCTGGGAGTCCTTCATGTGTTTTTTTTTAGCAAACTCTATGCGGACTTTCATATGTCTGGCACTGAGGAGAGGCTTCCGTCGGCCACTCTGCCATAAAGGTCTGAGTGGTGGAGGGCTGCAGTAATAGTTGGCTTTGTGGAACTTTCTCCCATCTCACTACTGCATCTGTGGAGCTCAGCCACAGTGATCTTGAAGTTCTTCTTTACCTCTCTCACCAAGGCTCTTCTCCCACGATTGCTCAATTTGGCTGGACGGCCAGGTCTAGGAAGACTTTCGTTGGTCCCAAACTTCTTCCACTTAAGGATTATGGAGTCCACTGTGCTCTTTGGAACCTTGAGTACTGCAGACATTCTTTTGTAGTCTTGGCCAGATGTGTGCCTTGCCACAATTCCTTCTCTGAGCTAATTGGCATGTTTCTTTGACCTCATGATTGTCATTTGGTCTGACATGCACTGTGAGCTGTGAGGCAGGTCTTATATAGACAGGTGTGTGCTTTCACAAATCAAGTCCTATCAGTTTAATTAAACACAGCTGGACTCCAATGAAGGAGTAGAACCATCTCAAGGAGGATCACAACGAAAAGGACAGCATGTGACTTAAATATGAGTGTCTAAGCAAAGGGTCTGAATACTTATGACCATGTGATATTTCAGTTTTTCTTTTTTAATAAATTTGCAAAAATTTCTACATTTCTGTTTTTTTCAGTCAAGATGGGGAGCAGAGTGTACATTAACCCCTTCCCGACCTTTGACACAGCGTATGCATCATGAAAGTCGGTGCCAATCCGACCTATGACGCATACCCTGTGTCATGAAAGGATCGCGTTCCTGCGGGCCGGGAGACCGGGGTCACTCAAAGGTCACCCGACCCGCAGGCGCAGGACCCTTTGTGCTTCACCACAGGGGGGTTGGCTTAACCCCCCCGTGGCCACGATCGCTCTGATTGGCTGTTAAAAGTGAAACAGCCAATCAGAGCAATCTGTAATATTTCACCAATTTAATTGGTGAAATATTACAATCCAGCCATGGCCGATGCTGCAATAGCATCTGCCATGGCTGGACACCGAGCCCTGACCCCCCCACACGTAGTCACGGCAGTGATCGGCCGCTGCCACCGAAAAATGGCAGCGATCGGTCACCGCCGTCACTAACAGCTCCCCTGCTCCTGCGATCCGCTGCCCCCACCTACAGATCCCCTCCTCACCTTTCGAACCCCCTACTCACCTCTCCCGGTCCACCGATGTCCCTGGATCATTCCCGGCGGCTGCCCGGGATTCTTCATGGGCGCCGCCATCTTGTAAAATGGGGGCGCATGCGCAGTGCGCCCTCCATTGTATAAAAATTTATTTTGATCACTGTGATAAACTGTCACAGTGATCAAAATAAAAAAAAAGTAAATGAACCCCCTCTGTCATAGGTAGGACAAATAATGAAATAAAGAATTTTTCTTTTTTTTTTTTTCCTAGCGGATTTTGCTGCTGATCCGCAGCTGATTTTGCTGCGGATCCGCGGCGGATTTTGCAGCTGATCTGCGGCGGATTTTGCTGCTGATCCGCGTCGGATTTTGCTGCTGATCCGCGGCGGATTTTGCTGCGGATCCGCGGCTGATTTTGCTGCGGATCCGTGGCGGATATTGCTGCTGATCCGCGGCGGATATTGCTGCTGATCCGCGGCGGATTTTGCTGCGGATCCGCGGTGGATTTTGCTGGGGATCCTCGGCGGATTTTGCTGGGGATCCCTGGCGGATTTTGCTGGGGATCCGCGGCGGATTTTGCTGCTGATCCGCCGGAGATTTTGCTGCGGATCCGCAGCGGATTTGGCGCTGCGGATCCACAGCGGATTTGGCGCTACGGATCCACAGCAGATCCAGAAACCATGTACTGTACAATGCAAATAAATGGTTAAAAAAAACGCTGTGCACATGCGGATTTGCTGCGGTTTTAAATCCGCAGCATGTCAACTCTTTGTGCGGATTCCGCAGAGGTTTTACACCTATTCCATTATAGGTGTAAAACCGCAGGGAAAAACCGCAACAAATCCGCGCTAAATTCACAGGTAAAACGCAGGTCATTTTACCTGCGGATTTAAGAAAAATCCGCAAGTGAATCCGCAACGTGTGCACGGGGCCTCAGGGTTAGGGTTAGGCTGGATTCATATTGCATTATGGCAGTCCGTTAGATGGACTGCGTTTCACCGCGGTATAACGCGGTGTAACGCAGTCCGTTAACGCTGCCATTCACCCCATTTGTGTGCGCATCGCAACGCATGCCGTAAAGCGGCATGCGTTCGCGACGTGCCGTCATTCAGTGACAGAGCCTCGGACACGGGCTGCAGCGTCTGGGCTCCGTCACCGCTAGCACAGATAATTCATCTGCTGATTCATCTGCGCTAGCGGGTATAGCATTATAGCGTTATGCTATACCGTTACCAGCCGGTCAACGCTACGTTTTGAACGGGCTGGTAAAACGCAATATGAACCCAGCCTTAGGGTTAGAACTAGGGTTAGGGTTAGCATTAGTGTTAAGGTTAGAATTAGGGTTGGAATTTGGGTTAGGGTTGGAATTAGGGTTAGGGTTGGAATTAGGGTTAGGCTTGTGGTTAGGTTTATGGTTAGAGTTGGGATTAGGGTTAGGGGTGTGTTGGGGTTAGGGTTATGGTTAGGGTTTGTATTAGGGTTAGGTGTGTGTAGGGGTTAGGGTTGGGGTTAGGGGTGTGTTGGGGTTAGGGTTGGAGTTAGAATTGAGGGGTTTCCACTATTTAGGCACATCAGGGGGTCTCCATACGCGACATGGTGTGTAGCCCTGGTGTTAGGCACACGCAGTACCCTGGAGAGTGTGTGGCGAGACAGCAGTTTAATGCTCAATACCCATTCACTCAACATACACTAGACACACCCTTAGGGTAGTGTAGTTACTTGTTAGGGAGTGGTCAGGGTGTATATTGGTTGAGTGATTTTAGAGTAGTCAGTTTCCTGTCTTCGGACAGAGCAGACGTGTGGAGTCTAGCTGGGACTTGGAGGGAGGAAGCAGTCCAGCCTGCTCTATCAGCAGTTCAGCAAGTGGAGGCCAGTAAGGGCGAGATATAGATCACCTCAGCCTGGTCAGAGCTGTACCTCACTTGAAGACACTGACAAAGAAAGAAGAGCTTAGTGCAGAAATACTTCAGTCACCTGTCTCAAGGACAGTGAAAGGTTCAGAGACGTGCTCCTGCCTAGTGGATAACTGAGAATCTGGAACTAACTCTAAAGGAAGAGAAGAAGGGAGTGATTACATGACTTTTTGCAAGTGTGAGTGTTTATGCTACCAGCGAGGACAAGGCGAAAGGCACAGTGGAAAAGATTATTTGAAAAGTGCTTTTGGATTGAAGAAGTCCTGCACATTGTAACCGGTCACTGGGGACCGAAGGATCACTATTAGCTTCAAGCATAGTGGTAAGAAAACCAGAGATTTACCGGACCTTAGGTCGCGGCAAACAGCCCCAAATAGTCAGTACGTAACTGGGGTCAGGGGGAGTGAAGACTTTGAGCCTGATCAGCAAGATAGGAATTCAGCTCTCTCACAGGAAGGCTCCTACCACAAAACTGACTGGGCAGTACAGCTATGGATTAGCTGGAGTTATTGAGGGAACTACGCTTCAGGCTGGTTGTACTCATCGTGTTGAAAGTAAAGGAGGCCCCTAACTTGTCCAGCTGCTGTCTCAAAATACACTCTCCTTGGATCAGCCTCCCTGGGACCTGCCTGAACATCTTACAAGTAAAGGTATGGAAAGACGCTGACCGTGTGAGACTGTGTTATTTATTTGCACCCGACTTCACTAACTTCATAGACTTTGAGGGACCAGTCCCACCTGTAGGGGACCCGACATCTAGCTGCCTCACCATCCCCTCAGAGATCTACAGCAGCGCTGGTACAAATTACCAGAAGACTACAGGTGGCGTCACGAACTGTATATAAATCTATCCCCTGTAAATATTCCCCCAACATACGCCAGACCGCCAGGGCCACAGACCGAGCCACCGCTGCCTGTGACAAACCCCATAGACTTCCATGGGCTCGGCTCTGAGTACCCCATTGCCCTGGTAATCCACAATTGTGGTGGCGGGTCGACACAAAACTTTGGCGTCACGAACAGGATGCGAAACTCGCAAAATTGCGAGCCCTGTGTGCCTATGGAATTGTTTTTGTGAAAAGGACTGTTTGCACTTTTGGCGCCAAAAATCGCCATCTTTGTCGCCATATTCGCGCCCTCAGGCGTTGGGGAAGAAGGTGGGCGTACCTGAAAGAGCGCGCAAAGTCTTGGACACGCCCCCGGCTCTGACTCAGCGGCAGGTCCTGCAACAGGAAGTGAACGCTCTGACATCAGAGCGCCTGCGACGAAGGTCCTGTTCCCACTGCGGTGCCTGTGAAATAGCAGCGTCTGAAACCGGTAGGCTCCGTTTAACCAAGGGGGCGCTAAGATGTCACAACAACCGGCTGACAGTGCGGCCCCGGCCGGAGGCCCCAATCCCGCACCGCTTGGTATTGTAGCGCCAGATGGGGGCCAGGCCCTGCACCCAGTCCGGTAGTCCCGATCATGCCACTAACGCTCCCATATATGCCTGGGGCGAAATGGCTTCCCCAGTACAGCGGTGAGCCAGGCACATTAGCAGGCTTCAAGCGGAAGTTATGCAGCATCCTAGAAATGTACTCCATGCCCGAGAGACAAAAAGCTGCTGTGCTGATAGGGCAGCTAACTGGCGCTGCTGAGAGGGAAGTGGAGACTTGGGATACCGTTGATCAGGAGTCGGTACCTGCGATCTTCCTTAAGCTGCATGCCATATTTGAAGACCGCACAGAAACGGATCTCCGGATGGCCTTTATCACTGTTCACAACAGCCAGGTGACAGCATCCGGGACTACGCTTGCCGACTACAAGGAGCCCTGAGAGCTCTCAAGCAAATTAACAATTTAAATGCTATCGACGAGAATAATATGCTGAAAGAACAATTTATACAGGGATTGAGATCCCAAGAGGAACGCAGAACTGTAAACTGGTGGTCCTTAGACCATCCGGATGCTACCTTTGATGCCCTAAAGGACATGGCAATAAAAGGGCTGCGGCCCCTGGGCAAACCCGAGGTGGCAACCCAACATCATCAGGCTGAAGTCACTCTGGAACCGGCAGTAACCCCCTTTTCCCCGCTAGTGGCTGAAGCCAAAGCGCCGGTGACACCTCCTAGTGAATTGGACTGTCTGCGCTCAGAGGTGCGCCAGCTGACTAAAAATCTGGCTGCTGTAATGAGTGCCCTGCAGCTGCGGAAAGAGGAGGAAGGAAAGATCTTGTTAGCTGACTGCCCAGAAGACGTCCCGTGGATGCACCGGAGAAGAAAGAAGACGTCGCCCCCCCGGAGGAGGACAACGCCACCCCCAGGAGCGACCTCTGATCAACACCCTCCTCGTCGAGAGATCATCTGTTATCGATGCAACCGGAAAGGTCATATGTCTCCACAGTGTCCTTTAAACGGGCAGAACCTGGGTCCAAGGGCCAACACCCAGGAGAATACCGTCAGGCCCCCTAGACTGGAACCGCAGGTATGTGGGCGGGCGACCCTACCTGTCTATTATTCTAGATGGTATTGCTGTGCCAGCATTGTTAGACACTGGGTCCCAGGTGACCCTAATACCTGATGCCCTATATACCAAGTACTGGTCAATGGACAGTCTTAAACCTCCGAGCCTTGACTTTACTGTGTATGCTTCTAATGGTCTTCCTGTAGAAGTACTCGGAACAAAATGTGTAGATGTAAAGGTGGGCAGAGAGGAGTTGAAAGACCAGGGGCTTCTGGTAGTAAAGACTGTAAATGAGGAGAATGGTTTAAATATAATTTTGGGTACTAACATTATCGGTAATTGTTTGGGAGAAGTTGTGTTCTTACTCCAACAGCTCGCTGAGATTGCCCGACCAAGGCAGAAAGGAGTAATCCAAAGAGAGATCCGGGCCCTGGTGTGTCAACAGCAAGCGAAGCTTACAGACGGCGAAATTGGTAATGTACGGGTCACTGACTCGGATCCTATTGTGATACCCCCAATGAGTGAAATGATCATCTGGTGCAGGGCAGCCATAGGTCTGAGAGGACAGAATTATCAAGCTGTAGTAGAACCCCACCATTCAGAACATAGACCTACACTTATGACTGCTAGAGGAGTAGTAGAGGTGGTGAATGGAAGAGTACCGGTACGGCTTCTCAATTGGGGAGATGATGAGGTAAACTTACCCCGTTATGCAACCATTGCTAAACTTCATGCTGTTGATAATAATTCTATTCTCCCGGCTGAGTCCTTAGACTCCTGTCAAATAGCGGAGGACAATGACCCAGCGACTCAGGTGGCGGAATGGTGTCAGCAACTCCATGTTGGGACGGACACCACTCCCGCTCACCAGAAGCAAGGGGTATTACGGGTGGTGCAAGAGTACGCCCAAGTGTTTAGCAAAAATCCACTTGATTTTGGGACAATTAAGGGAGTACAACATCATATCCCTACAGGCAATCATCCTCCCATCAAAGAGCGGTATAGGCCCATACCTCCAGCTCATTATCAGAAGGCTAAAGAAATGTTGAATGATATGAAGAAAGCCGGGGTGATAAGGGATAGTTGTAGCCCCTGGGCAGCCCCTCTAGTTCTGGTTAAAAAGAAAGATGGTAGTATGAGAATGTGTGTGGATTACAGGCAGGTGAACCGCATAACACACAAGGATGCATACCCGTTACCACGTATAGAGGAATCATTAGCTGCTCTGAAAACGGCTAACTACTTTTCTACCCTTGATCTGACTAGTGGTTACTGGCAAGTGGCTGTGGCTGAGGAGGATCATGAGAAAACGGCTTTCACCACCCCAATGGGGCTCTGTGAGTTCGACAGAATGCCGTTTGGGCTCAGCAGTGCCCCAGGAACATTTCAGAGAGTGATGGAAAATTGTCTGGGACATCTCAATTTTGAAACCGTGCTGCTATACCTAGACGACGTTATTGTGTATTCCAAGACATATGAGGACCATCTGAAACACCTGGCAGAAGTATTCGAGTCCCTGTCCAGGTACGGGATGAAATTAAAACCCTCAAAATGCCATCTACTCAAACAGAAGGTACAATACTTGGGGCACATCGTCAGTTCGGAAGGAGTAGCGCCGGACCCAGAGAAAGTCACTGCCATCCAGAAGTGGCCGGAGCCGAAGAACCTTAAGGAAGTGCGACAGTTCCTGGGACTAACGGGTTACTACAGAAGGTTCGTGAAAGATTACACGAAGAAGGCAGCTCCTTTACAGGACCTCCTGGTAGGACAATCCTTAAAGAGCAGAAACCCTCCCTTTAATTGGGGTAAAGAACAGGCTGAAGCATTCCAAAAGATGAAAGAGATCCTTACAGGTGATGAGATCTTAACCTATCCTGATTACAGCCAACCGTTCCTGTTGTACACCGACGCCAGTAATGAAGGTTTGGGAGCAGTTCTCAGTCAGAAGCAGAATGGCCAAGAAAAAGTCATCGCATATGCCAGCAGAAAACTCAGGCCAACTGAGAGGAATCCGGAAAATTATAGCAGCTTCAAGCTGGAGTTTCTGGCGCTGGTCTGGGCCATTACTGAAAGATTTAAGCATTATCTGGCCTCTAATCAGTTCACTGCGTTTACAGATAACAACCCGTTAACGCACCTGGAAACTGCCAAGCTGGGTGCCATGGAGCAGCGTTGGATGGCTCGTTGTCCAATTACCAGTTTACTATCAAGTACCGGGCAGGTCGAAAGAATGCTAATGCTGATGCGTTGTCCGAATGCCGCATGACTCTGATACGGAGGAAGAATCGGATGACCTGGAAGAAATTGAGCTACCTGCGTTCCATCGAAATGGGGTAGTCCACGAGCATCGAGTCAACAGAAAGCAGTATGGTGCAACATTAAATCCTTTACCCCATCACAGCTGGAAAGAGACTCAGGACAGTGATCCAGTGGTCAGCCGCATCAAGGAGTTGTTAAGACAGGAAGGCTCCTCTTTGGAAAAGGAAGCACCTATGTCAGCCAAGCTCCTGTGGAACGAGAAAAGCAGGTTGTTCCTATACCGTGAGAAGTTGTGCAGGAGATACGTCAACCCCAGAACCCATGAGATGGTCTGGCAAATCGTGGTCCCCAAGGCAGACGTCCCAATGGTGTTGGAAGCATACCACGATCAAGCAGGACACTTTGGCTGGAGAAAGCTGGAGACCCTGTTGAGATGCCGGTTCTACTGGGTAGGAATGCGCAGCTCCATCGAGAGGTGGTGTCGAAACTGTGGACCCTGTGGTCTCAGAAGAAAGGACTACGGTAGTCAGAAGGCACCCCTGCAACCTATCCGGACGACTCGTCCCCTGGAGATTGTGGCCCTGGACCACGTCAAACTGTCGCCAAGTAGAACTGGATACTCATACGCCCTGACCATGGTGGACCATTACTCCAGATTTCTGGTGGTTGTTCCAGTTAAAGACCAGACCGCAGTGACGGCAGCGAAGACCTTTCAAGCAAGCTTCTGCAGACCGCATGGGTATCCCGAGCAAGTCTTAACCGATCAGGGACCTGCTTTCGAAGCCGATTTATTCAAGGAATTCTGTCACATGTACGGGTGCAAGAAAATTAGAACAACACCATATCACCCTCAAACCAACGGTCTTTGCGAAAAAATGAACCATATTGTCCTTGACTTGTTGAGATCCATACCGTTGGAAGACAGGAATCGATGGCCGGATTTACTACCTGATTTGGTTGATTTGTATAATCATATACCTGTAAGTTCAACTAACTGCACTCCAGCCTATCTTATGAGAGCAAGGCCTGGAAGACTACCAATGGATCTAGAACTTGGAGTGGTAGAACCGGAGGCAGACGACGCCGTTGAAAACTGGGACATCAATCGGCAAGAGCAATACAGAAGAGTACAAATCTGTGTAGAGGAAAGTCTCAACAAGGCACGGGAGAAACAGGAAGATGTTTACAACCGAAATGCTCCTGCCAAGCCTTTGATGCCTGGAGAGGTAGTATTAAAAGAAAAAGGAAGATGCACAAATTGGATAATCAGTGGGAGCAAGAACCCTACGTCATACAAGATTCTAAATATGACAACAGAAAAGTTTGTGTCGTCAGTAAGGACGGAGGAAGAACAACAACCACTGTGTCCAGAGACCATTTGAAATTGTGTCCAGAACCCTTAAAGCGTTGTGAAAAGAACCCTGTCCTCAATCAAGGAGAAAGAAAGGAAGAGGTCATACACACAGATCTGGGAGATTTTCCTGCGGATTGGCCCGACTGGGAGATGCTGTGATAGTTCCAGTGTTGCAGTTTTATCAGCCACAAGAGGAAGTTTTACCTCCAGTTATGCCCGTTGTGCCAGTCGAGCCCGTTCAGGAGTTACCCATTCCAGCAACACCTCAACCTGTGGAACCTCAAGAAGGATCATCTGAAGCAGCGCCCCATACTATGGGATCCCCTGGTGAAGCTGACTCACACCGCCCAGCCATCAGTACGCTTGCCAGATCCATAGAAAGATTGAGGCAGTTCTATAGTTTGCCGTTACGCAGTGCAGACAGATCGCAACTTGATATACCTGAGGCTACACCACGTAGATCAGAGCGAACCACCAAAGGGAAGTTACCCACATATTAAAAAAGTGCTAAATATATATATATGTGTTTTTCCCTATTATGTCTTATAATGGACTCAGAGGCTGAGGACTGAGCCAGCCCAAAAACTGTATCCTGTAAATAGTTGCACTAAGGTGCCTTTTAATGGTTTCACATGAAGCCTTGACTTACCTCTGAACAGAAAACCCGTGTGGTGTGGCACTGAGTGAGGTCTGCATTCGGATGTCCTGCAGCCCACCCAGGACCTACGTTGAAGGTTTGGTGCGGGTCCTTCACAAGAATACGGTGTATTTATTGAATGTTTTGATGCCTTAATACTTTTGTATTTTTCTATATAATGTTTTTGTTTTGCAACGTTTAAGATATCCTTACCTCCCGGATGGGACGAATTAATGTTTATTGTTG
Source organism: Oophaga sylvatica (assembly GCA_033576555.1). Classification (NCBI taxonomy): domain Eukaryota; kingdom Metazoa; phylum Chordata; class Amphibia; order Anura; family Dendrobatidae; genus Oophaga; species Oophaga sylvatica. The sequence goes on from JARQOD010000006.1 coordinate 254,000,992, forward strand.
ATGTTTAATGCATAAACAAAACTGTCTCTTTGTATTTTACAGCCCGGGAGTGCTGTCTTTTACCATGGGGGAATGTGTAGCCCTGGTGTTAGGCACACGCAGTACCCTGGAGAGTGTGTGGCGAGACAGCAGTTTAATGCTCAATACCCATTCACTCAACATACACTAGACACACCCTTAGGGTAGTGTAGTTACTTGTTAGGGAGTGGTCAGGGTGTATATTGGTTGAGTGATTTTAGAGTAGTCAGTTTCCTGTCTTCGGACAGAGCAGACGTGTGGAGTCTAGCTGGGACTTGGAGGGAGGAAGCAGTCCAGCCTGCTCTATCAGCAGTTCAGCAAGTGGAGGCCAGTAAGGGCGAGATATAGATCACCTCAGCCTGGTCAGAGCTGTACCTCACTTGAAGACACTGACAAAGAAAGAAGAGCTTAGTGCAGAAATACTTCAGTCACCTGTCTCAAGGACAGTGAAAGGTTCAGAGACGTGCTCCTGCCTAGTGGATAACTGAGAATCTGGAACTAACTCTAAAGGAAGAGAAGAAGGGAGTGATTACATGACTTTTTGCAAGTGTGAGTGTTTATGCTACCAGCGAGGACAAGGCGAAAGGCACAGTGGAAAAGATTATTTGAAAAGTGCTTTTGGATTGAAGAAGTCCTGCACATTGTAACCGGTCACTGGGGACCGAAGGATCACTATTAGCTTCAAGCATAGTGGTAAGAAAACCAGAGATTTACCGGACCTTAGGTCGCGGCAAACAGCCCCAAATAGTCAGTACGTAACTGGGGTCAGGGGGAGTGAAGACTTTGAGCCTGATCAGCAAGATAGGAATTCAGCTCTCTCACAGGAAGGCTCCTACCACAAAACTGACTGGGCAGTACAGCTATGGATTAGCTGGAGTTATTGAGGGAACTACGCTTCAGGCTGGTTGTACTCATCGTGTTGAAAGTAAAGGAGGCCCCTAACTTGTCCAGCTGCTGTCTCAAAATACACTCTCCTTGGATCAGCCTCCCTGGGACCTGCCTGAACATCTTACAAGTAAAGGTATGGAAAGACGCTGACCGTGTGAGACTGTGTTATTTATTTGCACCCGACTTCACTAACTTCATAGACTTTGAGGGACCAGTCCCACCTGTAGGGGACCCGACATCTAGCTGCCTCACCATCCCCTCAGAGATCTACAGCAGCGCTGGTACAAATTACCAGAAGACTACAGGTGGCGTCACGAACTGTATATAAATCTATCCCCTGTAAATATTCCCCCAACATACGCCAGACCGCCAGGGCCACAGACCGAGCCACCGCTGCCTGTGACAAACCCCATAGACTTCCATGGGCTCGGCTCTGAGTACCCCATTGCCCTGGTAATCCACAATTGTGGTGGCGGTCGACACAATGGCGCCACCATTGATTCCTGCAAATTTTGCGTTCAAAAAGTCAAACAGTGCTCCCTTTATTCCAAGCCCCGACGTATGCCCAAACAGTGGTTTATCCCCACATATGGGGTATCAGCGTACTCGGGAAAAATTGCACAACAACTTTGGGGGTTCTAATTTCTCCTGTTAACATTGGGAAAAAAAATTGGGGACTAAAAAATTATTTTTGTGGAAAAAAAATGATTTTATATTTTCACGGCTCTGCGTTATAAACTTCTGTGAAGGACTTGGAGATTCAAAGTGCTTATCACACATATATAGGAGTTCCTTGGGGATCTAGTTTCCAAAATGGGGTCACTTGTGGGGAGTTTCTACTGTTTAGGCACATCAGGGACTCTGCAAACGTAACATGACGCCGAAGACCATTCCATCAAGTGGGCATTTCAAAACGTCACTACTTCCCATCCGAGCCCCGACGTGTGCCCATACAGTAGTTTTCTCCCACATATGGGATATCAGCATACTCAGGACAAATTGGACAACAACTTTTGGCGTCTAATTTCTCATGTTGGGAAAATAAAAAAATTGGGGACTAAAAGATCCTGATTGTGGAAAAAAATATGATTTTTTTATTTTCATGCCCGGGCGTTGTAAACTTCTGTGTAGCCCTTGGGGGTTCAAAGTGCTCACCACACATCTAAATAACTTCTTTGCGGGGTCTAGTTTCCAAAATGGGGTCACTTGTAGGGAGTTTCTACTTTTTAGGCACATCAAGGGCTCTGCAAACGTAACAAGATGCCCGCAGACCATTCCATCAAGTTGGCATTTCAAAGCGTCACTACATCCCTTCCGAGCCCTGACGTGTGCCCAAACAGTGGTTCCCCCTCACATATGGGGTACTAGCGTACTCAGGACAAACTGGACAACAACTTTTGGGGTCCAATTTCTCCTGTAACCATTGTGAAAATAAAAAATAGTGGGCTAAAAAATCATTTTTTGAGAAAAAAAATGATTTTTTATTTTCACGGCTCTGCGTTATAAACTTCTGTGAAGCACCTGGGGGTTCAAAGTGCTCACTATGCATCTAGATAAGTTCCTTAGGGCGTCTAGCTTCCAAAATGGGGTCACTTGTGGGGGAGCTCCAATGTTTAGGCACACAGGAACTCTCCAAATGCGACATGGCAACCGCTAAATATTCCAGCATATTTTCCATTCAAAAAGTCAAATGGCGCTCCTTCCCTTCTGAGCCCTGCCGTGCGCCCAAACAGTGGTTTATGACCACATATGAGGTATCTGTGTACTCAGGAGAAATTGCCCAACAAATTTTAGGATCCAATTTATACTGTTGCCCATGTGAAAATGAAAAAACTGAGGCTAAAAGAAAATTTTTGTGAAAAAAAAAGTACTTTCTTTTGTTTACAGATCAATTTGTGAAGCACCTTGGGGTTCAAAGTGATCACTATGCATCTAGATAAGTTCCTTAGGGGGTCTAGTTTCCAAAATGGGGTCACTTGTGGGGGAGCTCCAATGTTTAGGCACACAGGGACTCTCCAAATGCAACATGGCAACCGCTAAATATTCCAGCATATTTTCCATTCAAAAAGTCAAATGGCGCTCCTTTCCTTCTGAGCCCTGTTGTGCGCCCATACAGTGGTTTATGACCACATATGAGGTATCTGTGTACTCAGGAGAAATTGCCCAACAAATTTTAGGATCCATTTTATCCTGTTGCCCATGTAAAAATTAAAAAATTGATGCTAAAAGAAAATTTTTGTTGGAAAAATTAAAATGTCCATTTTTTCCTTCCACGTTGCTTTAGTTCCTGTGAAGCACCTGAAGGGTTAATAGTCTTCTTGAATGTAGTTTTGAGTAGCTTGAGGGGTGCAGTTTTTATAAAGGTGTCACTTTTGGGTATTTTCTGCCATATAGACCCCTCAAAGTGACTTCAAATGTGAGGTGGTCCCTAAAAAAAATGGTTTTGTAAATTTTGCTGTAAAAATGAGAAATCGCTGGTCAACTTTTAACCCTTATAACTTCCTAACAAAAAAAATGTTGTTCCCAAAATTGTGCTGATGTAAAGTAGACATGTGGGAAATGTTATTTATTAACTATTTTGTGTCACATAACTCTCTGGTTTAACAGAATAAAAATTAAAAATTTGAAAATTGCGAAATTTTCGCCAAATTTCCTTTTTTTTTCACAAATAAACGCAAAAATTATCGACCTAAATTTACCACTAACATGAAGCCCAATATGTCACGAAAAAACAATCTCAGAATCGCTAGGATCCGTTGAAGCGTTCCTGAGTTATTACCTCATAAAGGGACACTGGTCAGAATTGCAAAAAATGGCAAGGTCTTTAAGGTCAAAATAGGCTGGGTCATGAAGGGGTTAATGAGCAAAAAATAACTTTTTTGCATTTACCAAATGGCTGCAATGAAACAGTGAAAATTTTAAAGGGGTCTGAATACTTTCCGTACCTACTGTATGTGCTCCAAATACACAGAGAAGTAGCATTTTTGTGACGTTCTTCAATGGACTTTTCATCTTAGGTAAGAGTAATATCTGAGAACGTTTGAACCATTAGAACCCCATTTGGTATCTAAGAATATACATATTCCCCAGGATGGGAATGACAATTATTTTGGGAATTCCAGCAAAGCATGTCATGTGTGATGCTTCAGGCACAGAGCTTCCTATCCTAACAGAATGACTGGATCCTTACATTCACAAGACCCTGAATAATTGATGTTCCATGACTAGATGCTAATTAAAGAAAACATTGTAACTATTTATGTTTAGAGAGCAAATCACTGAGACTATAAATAATTTTTTAATTGGTACAAACTGTATCCAGCATAGACCGCTGTGCTTATATGGAGAAAACCAGGCACAAAAAAACAAATATCCTAAAATAAAATAAATAAAAAATTTTTTGCAAAAAATGCATGAAGGTAGTAATAATTATATGGGTATTTAGTAAACATAATTTTGATCAAAAGAATGTACAAGCCATCCCGCCACGTCAAGGCAACCCCTGTGGGACAGTCCCAACTCTAGTATTAAAAACCTTTCCACTTGTCAAGTGACGTAAATGTGAACAAGGGCAGAGGGACTGAACCCCCCAGTTAAAGCATAGGCCAGACAGGATGGATTTCTCAGCTCAGAAACAGGGCGGTCACACCCTTATATGCACAAGATGCACTCTGAACAAAATAGGAAACTAGTTCTGAACTGAAAAAGTAAGTTAATGTGTATGCAAAATGTAAATGCATATTAACACATGACCATTACACAGAGAAAAACAGGCACAAAAAAACAAATATCATAAAATAAATAAAAAAATGTTTTCAAAAAATGCATGTGCATATAAGTGTGTGACCGCCCTGTTTCTGAGCTGAGAAATCCATAATGTCTGGCCTATGCTTTAACTGGTGGGTTCAGTCCCTCTGCCCTTGTTCACATTTACGTCACTTGACAAGTGGAAAGGTTTTTAATACAAGAGTTAGGACAGTCCCACAAGGGTTGCCTTGACGTGGCGGGATGGCTTGTACATTCTTTTGATCAAAATTATGTTTACTAAATACCCTTATAATTATTACTAACTTCATGCATTTTTTGCAAAAAAAAAATTATTTATTTTATTTTAGGATATTTGTTTTCTCTGTGTAATGGTCATGTGTTAATATGCATTTACATTTTGCATACACATTAACTTACTTTTTCAGTTCAGAACTAGTTTCCTACGCTGTGCTTATATGATATATTATGTCTTATACAATCTATTTATAAATAGTGACTGATGCAAAGTGCACCCAACCTTTTTGGGTACTGTCAGGAATATACCATCACGATGCATTCATCCTACAGTGGCTATAGTCTGGATATTTGCAAACAGTGTCATCCACTTACCAGGGCGGCCACCATGAATTTCAGGGCCCCATACTGGCAACATTTTGGGGCCCCTTTGTGATTCTGCCTCCACCCCTCGAACCTTCCACAGTCGCACCGCCCACTCTTGGAAAAACTCCACTTCTGCACCACGTCTTCACCAATCACACATTAGCATCAAACACCAAATCAATATATAGCCATCAGCTTTTGTTTTGTCCAAAATATTTTTTAATTCTATTACCACGGCAAGGTAGACTCTTCTGGCAGGGCCCTACTCTACTCTAACCTATTAAACATTTCTTAAAATATCCAATACTCTTTTAAGGTATACAGGGCCGCCATCAGGGCATTACTGCCCTTACTGGCATATGGGGCCCAATGAGCAGAGGGGGCCCAGAGCGGGCCTCCTCTGTTCTGCTCACCGGGCCTGAGCAGCAGGATTTTGCTGCTTCAATAACTGACTGCACATCCTCCGACGCATGATCAGTTAAAATCTGTTGCCGTGAGTGAGATTCCTCTCGCCCGGTAACAGTAAACAGAAGCCAGTGAATCACAGGCTGGCCAGCTGACGTCAGCATGCACGTCGCCGACATATGACGTCACTGTCATACGCCGGAACGACACTGCGCACCTCAGCCGAATCGGAGAGGAGGACAAATGTAAAGGTTCGTCGGATGCAGTAAAGAGCAGGAGACAGAAAAGGGGTTAACAAGAATTTTACTTTAACAAAGGTTATCTTAGAATTAAGGGAATACTCCACGCAGGGTGACGATTTATCAACGAAACACCAGGTATGAAAACTGAACTTGCACAAACAAATATACAATATCCAGAAAGAGGGAAGGGGATATGAGAGTAATGACTTATCGGTTGGAGTTCTGGATGGGGGACAGTTGGAACAACTCCCGACAGCGTCGTAGTCCGTGAACAAAGTTTCTGGCTCTGCTGCGTAGAAACGAGATGCACTGTCTCCTGACCATGCCAAAGTATCGGGGTCCATTGGTCCTGGGTCCATGGATGTGTAGAAACAGTTCCTTCTCTTGGTTTCTCGGGAGTGTCGCAGTATACCGGAAGCACACCACTGTACAGGCCGCAGGAGTGGCAAGGCCTCGCACGGACGCACAAAGTTCAGGAAGATGAGAAACGTCTAATGCACTGTACGTTATGCATCGGGCTGGTAGAAGGGCACCTGGTAATGGCTGGGAGGGTGAGTCAGTTTGAAATGTACTGGCGTCAGTGAAGGTGGTAAGCGGAGCAGAGGAGAGGGAGTCAACCTTCGTCCTACTCTGTAGTCGCCTTCCTGCCAAGTCTCCTGTGTTCCCGCGCTCAGTCCCTTTTATCTCCCCCATGCTCCCTTCTGTCAGGTGTTCAGGCCCTTCCCATACAGACAAGTCATCCCCCGGAAACAGTGGTGATGGCCCCAATAGTTCCGGCTCCAGGGCGCATCTCGTACCGGCAACACTGTTCCTGTTCATCCTCTTACACACACCGCAGAAGCTCGGCCAGGTAAGGAAAAAATTTTTGTAAGGCAGCGGTATGGAGCATATTATACCGGCATGGAACATATTATACCGGTATGGGGGTGCATTATACTACTATTTGGGGGGAAGGGAAAGGTTATGCATTAAACTATGAGGTGCATTATATCCCTATAGAGCTGCTACATTATACTATGGGGCTGCTACATTATACTATAGGGTTGCTACATTATACTATGTGGCTGCTACATTACAATATGAGGAGCATTATATCCCTATGAGGCTGCTACATTATGCTATGAGGTGCATTATATCCCTATGGGGCTGCTACATTACACTGTGAGGTGCATTATATCCCTATGGAGCTACTACATTATACGATGGGGCTGCTACATTATACTATGGGGCTGCTGCATTATACTATGGGGCTGCTGCATTATACTATGTGTGCATTATACTATAGGGCTGCTGCATTATACCATGGGGCTGCTGCATTATACTATGGGTGCATTATATTATGGGGTGCATTATACTCCTAAGGGGGTGCATTATACTATGGGTGCATTATATAAAAAAAGGGGAGAAGCTAGCGCTCCCTATGGTCAGCACGCAATACATAAAGTGCATATGCACATATTGATTTCTAACTGTACTTCAAAATGAGACATTTAGCAAACAATTGATCAATTCTTTGAGCCACCCCACCATGACAAGGCTTTCTCATATGGGGCAGTCCTACTCTATGTTTTTCAGCAGCAGATTGGAAGGAAGAGAGACACACTAGTCATTACTAGTGGGTAGGCGGAGCCCAGATAGGATTGACACCTCAGATTAAAAAGAGTGTTGACCGGCCCCTCCAGCTCGGGCTCCTCCTACTCCTGCTTCTCCAGTCTAAAATTTGAGGTCTCAGAGGATAGTCGCTGCTGGAAGCAGCTCCTCAGAAGATTTTTTATTTTCATCGGACAAGAGACTTGGATCACCAGAAGTGGTCTAGAGGTCTCAGGGGTCTCAGCGCTGCTGGACTCCCACCTCTCCCTTGGCGGATCTGTACTACCCTGATGGTGGTCCCTGCAGAACCCTGCCGGCCCTGGGGGATGAGGATGGCTTCCCTGGCGGGGACGCAAACCGCGCATCTGGGGTCACTGCGTTCCCCGCCCTGGGGGGAAGCGATGGGCATAGCGCCACAAACCCCTGGGGGTCCCTGTGGCGCTCGGCTGGTGAGTACTCCACATTTTTATTAATGTGTGTGAGTGATTCAGCGACTGCTGCAAGAGAGAGGAGTTGGCAGTCGCTGTTACAGTATACATGCCGGTGACTAGTGTTTTTTGTCCGCAGGTTGATGCCTGCAAGACATAGGAGAGAGAGAGAGAGGAGTTGCGCGCCTTTTTATTTGAATTTTCGCGCCGCTCTGAGCGCGCGCTTTACTGCAGTCTCCTTTTCCGGCTTCTCTCATGGAGCACATCGGAGGCACAGCGCGGCGGCCATTACTGAAAACAGGCTGACCTCGGGGGTTTCTCTCTCCTCCCCTCCCGGCAAGATGTTACACCGTGACCAGCTGGGTGAGTCGCTTCTACCCGCCTGGGCAGAAGCTTAACCCCCTCACCCCCACAGCGCGGGCGCCTTCTGAGGCACAAATGAGTGGCAGACTGCGCTGTCCTGTGGCTGTTATCCCATAAGGGGGCTCGCACACCATCTTCATTAAAGAGGTTGTGGGGAGCCTGCGACAGTGAAGTTACTGCCACTATACGTTCCCACTAACGATCCCGATAACAACGCATACTAATGCGATCGTTTGTGTGATCGTTTTTAATGTCGCTAGTAGCTGCCAATCTGGGCGACTACTGATCTCCTTAACAACTTTGGCGGTCATTGCGATATACAAAACAGCGCAATTTTTTAGCGATCTCGTTGAACGTTTTTTCTGTTAAGTGTGGCATAGCTGTCCTGCAGCTGCGACCTTATAAGAGGCACTTGGGGCTCGCACACCCTTTTCATTATCAAGGTTGTGGGGAGTCTGCTACTTTAACCCCTTCTTAGGTGGTTAATTCTTAATGGGGGACGGCTAGGGTAGCTCTCTCTTTAAGAGCTTTAACCCTTCAGCGTTTGTTTTTTCTTTAAGAAACACACTGTTCTAGTTACTGACAGGTTTATCCTGCCATATACTGTGCAAGGACATGTCAGAGACCGTCTCCCAGATCCGCTACAGGATCAGTCTCGCGTATCTGACACGCAGACCTCGACGGCGTCATGCGCAGCGGTCGGAGGTTCCAGTGGTGTCAAAATGGAGGCCCTTGCTAGTTTCTATTGATGGCCTGTCTGACCTTCTAGGGTATTGGGTGTCAGCTAGATCCTCTCAAGGAAGCGACACAAACCGGTGCTTTCCTTCCCGCGTAACGAAGATGTCCGATTCGGACAGGGAGGATCGGCAGGGACACACTGCCTCTCTTTTGGGCCGTACAGAGACTTTTATTGGAGCCATGAGGGTGTTACAGTTACCGGAGGAGGTAACTAGACGTCCTGGTAAGTCGGCCCGGATGTTTCATCGCATAGGTCGCGATCGGCTTTACAACGTTTTCATATCCGTGTTCTACGGAGTTGATTGATAATTGGATCCCTTCTCCTGAAGTGGATGTCCCTTTATCCCAGCTGAGCAAATCTTCCTGTTAAAGGGAAGGCGAGTCTGCAGGACCCGCTGGACATGGCAGCAATATCCATCTGCGAGGCCGCGGGTCATGGATTCAGTATTAAGGATCCATGTGTGCTTGTAAAGTTTCCCTGAGCCGGTTGGACCGTCTACGGACGGCGTGGCAAGATGGATCCCCTCTATCGAGGTAGATGGGCTTTTCAAGTTGTTGGAGGATACTGTGTCACTGCTATCCAGGGCGCAATCCTCGGCAGTCACAGTCAGAAGAGCACTGTGGCTTAGGCAGTGGACTGGGGACGAGATTTCCAAGCAGGGTTTGCTATCTTTAGCTTACAAGGTGGTCAGCTATTTGGATCTGACCTCACGGAGCTGATTGCCAAGGCAAAAGCAAAAGGAACAGCTGTACCGCAGCGCAGAGCTGTGACTTCTGCATCTGGCAGGACTAGTGCCGGTAGTTGTCGGCGGTCCTTTTGGTCCAGGGGATGATTCGGGCCCTCTGGGGGTTCGGGTCGTCCCTCTTTTTTTTTAAAAAAAAAAAAGGAATTCTCAGAAATTCCGCATACCCTGGAAACAGAACTTCCGTTAAGACAAGCGGGAAGCTGGCAAAAAGCCCGCTAAGGTGGACTGACGCCTGGGTCTCACTCGAGCGCTCTCGAGTGGGGGGTCGTTTACTCCAATTCAAACCGACTTGGGCTTCCCGCGTGTCGGACGCCTGGGTGACACAGGTTGTGTTGGCAGGCTACTTCATAGAGTTTCTTTCTCGACCCCCAGACAGTTCTTTTGTCAACCTCGCGTTCCGTCAGAGCCCGAGCTTTTTACCGCTCTACTGCAGGAGGTAGATTCCTTTCTGCAGAAAGGTGTGGTGGTGCCGGTTCCGCCGGAGGGCCGGGGAAGAGAGTTTTATTCTAACCTCTTTGTGGTCCCCAAAAATGAGGACAAATTTCGGCCCATTCTGGATCTCAAAAGATTGAATCGGCATGTCCACGCCAGGAAATTCCGCATGGAGTCGCTTCTCTCCGTTCTGGCGGCCCTGTCGCAGAACGCTTTTTTGGTGTCAATCGACATTCGCGACGCTTATTTGCACTTCCCAATCGGAAGGGCCCACCAATGCTTCCTTTGTTTTGCCATAGGTCAGGACCATTACCAGTTTGTGGCTCTGCCATTCGGGTTGGCCTCAGCGCCCAGAGTTTTTACAAAAATTCTGGCGCCTCTCATGGCAATTCTTCGAAGACAGGGGGTTTCGATTCTTCCCTACCTGGACGACCTTTTGATTGTGGCGTCCTCAAAGGAGGAGGCAGTGACTGCTTGCATTCTATCCCTTCAGCTCCTGGAGGACTTCGGGTGGCTGGTCAGTTGGGAGAAGTCGTCTCTGGAACCGTCGCAGTCAATCCTGTTTTTCGGGATGCATTTCGACACGGTACGAGCAGTGGTGTCTCTGCTTCCAGACAAGCAAGCATGTCTCCTTCGACATGTACAGGTTATGAAGTCTTCGACAGCGATGTCCCTTCGATGGTGTATGCGCCTTCTGGGTTTGATGGTGGTCCATGGAGGCTCTTCCGTTTGCTCAGTTTCATTCCAGGGCCCTCCAAAGGCTTATTCTGAGCCGTTGGCGATCGCAGACTTCGCTGGATTGCAGTGTCATCATCTCCCACAGGGTGCGAGAGTCTCTAGGATGGTGGTTGCGTCCGGAAGCGTTATCCCTGGGGAAGTCTTTCCTCCCTCCGAGGTGGTCAGTCATAACCACCGATGCCAGCCTGACGGGCTGGGGAGGTGTCTGGAACGATCTCTGGATTCAGGGGGTATTGTCATCGGAGGAGTCTGTCCTGCCGATCAACATCCTGGAATTGAGGGCAATTTTCCTTTGCCTCCAACACTGGACGGTCCCTTTAAGCGGTCTGCCAGTCCGAATGCAGACAGATAATGCGACGGCGGTCGCGTATATCGACCATCTAGGCGGGACAAGGAGTTCCAGGCTCATGGTGGAGGTATCTCGGATCCTGGTATGGGCCGAGACCAGAGTGCCAGCCATCTTTGCGATCCACATTCCAGGAGTTCAGAATCACGGCAGACTTTCTCAGTCGCGAGAAGATGGATCCCGGAGAATGGAGTTTTCATCCGGAGTTTTTTTGCACTACTGTGCTCCCGTTGGGGAACTCCCCAAGTGGATTTGATGGCATCCAGGTTCAATGCCAAGTTACCGACCTTCATGTCCAGGTACAAGGACCGAAGGCTGTGACGGTGGATGCTCTGGTGGTTCCGTTGGACCAATTCGAGCTAATCTATGTGTTCTCGCCGATACCCTTACTTCCTCTGGGGTTGCGTCGGATCAGACTGGAGAGAATCCCGGCTATGTTGATAGCCCCAGATTGGCCAAGGAGGACGTGGTTCTCGACACTGGTGTCGCTTCTGGCAGCACCTCCTTTTTTCCACTTTCTCTTCGCCCGGACCTGTTAACCCAAGGGCCCGTTCGTCATCCGGACCTGAAGTCTCTGCGTTTGACGGCATGGCTTTTGAGACCGAAATATTGACCGTCAAGGTTTTTCAAGCCAAAGTCATTGCCACTTTGCGGACTGCCAGAGGTCCGGCTACTACTAAGATTTATCACAAGTCTTGGGAAGCCTTCTTTTTGTGGTGTTTGGGTTCTTCAAGGAACCCGAGGATTCTTTCCATTCCCAATTTGTTGGCCTTTTGCAGTACGGGCTGGACAAGGGTTTGGCAGTTAGCACTCTGAAGGGTCAGGTTTCTGCCCTGTTTTTGCTTTTCGGAAGGCTATCGCCTCGCGTAGGGACGTACGTTCCTTTTTTCGCGGAGTAACCCGTCAGTTTCCGCCGCGGAAGGCACCTGTGTCTCCTTGGCGGCTCAATCTTGTATTGGAGGCTCTTCAACATGGGTTTTTTTGAGCCTATGGACTCTGCTAGCTTTTCTTTGCTATCTTGGAAGGTTGCCTTTCTAGTGGCGGTCACCTTTTTGAGAAAGGTTTCTGAGTTGGCGGCTCTTTCTTGCTCGCCTCCTTTCCTGGAGTTTCACCCGGATCGCGTAGTACTTCGCACACGGGGCGACTTCCTACCTAAGGTGCCCTCGCTCTGTCCGGAGCCGAGGAATGCGAAGGAACGGGCCTTGCACAAATTGGATTTGGTGCGGGCTTTGAAGTTCTATTTGTTTATTACTCAAAATTTTCGGAAGTCGGAACTCTCTGTTTGTCATTCCAGCAGGTCGTCAGCGTGGTCAACGAGCTTCCAAGGACTCTATAGCTCGTTGGATTCGGTCGGCCATTTTAGAGGCTTACCGACTTAAGGGCGAACCTCGTCCAATTAAGTTTCGAGCTCACTCCACGAGGGTTGTGGGTTCATCGTGGGCCTTTCATCAAGGGGCCTCAGCAGCTCAGCTCTGCCGAGCGGCGACCTGGCACTCCGTCCACACGTTTACAAAATTTTATAAGGTGGACGTCAGTGCTTCCGCTGATGCGGCCTTAGGACGTAGGGTCCTGCAGGCGGCTGTAGTTTAAAGTTCTCGTTAACTTGTGTTTAGCGCTGGTTGCGCATTTATTTAGGTTGTTGGGATTCTGCCTCTTTTGGTTTTTTTCCCACCCTTAATTTTTGGACTGCTTTGGGACGTCCCACTAGTAATGACTAGTGTGTCTCTCTTCCTTCCAATCTGCTGCTGAAAGACGGATTTTGGTAAGAACTTACCTGTAGAATCCTTTTCAGCGAAGGAAGGAAGAGAGACACAGCTCCCTCCCATGGCAGAAGTGTGTTGTTGTTTTCAGATGCGGCGTGACCCTTCTCTGATAGCGATTATCTGGGCTGAGGTCGGCGCGCTAAGGCTCTGTTCCAGCATCGCCAGCTCATCGCAGTGGTCAGGTCCAGTGAGTAGTACCTGGAACTGTGTGGTTTCTTTCTGTTGCATGCATAACCTGTATTCTTGCTTTTCTCTGAAGTCCTTCAGAAGGGGTTATGTTGCTCCGCTGGTGATATTTGCTCTTCCTTAGCTTGTGTACGACTGGAGAAGCAGGAGTAGGAGGAGCCCGAGCTGGAGGGGCACTCTTTTTAATCTGAGGTGTCAATCCTATCTGGGCTCCACCTACCCACTAGTAATGACTAGTGTGTCTCTCTTCCTTCCTTCGCTGAAAAGGATTTTACAGGTAAGTTCTTACCAAAATCCGTCTTTTATATTCGCTGTGCCATTACAGCCTCCTAAATGTATTAAAAGCAAGACTATATTAAATGCAAAATGTACCTGGGTGCATTATACTATGGGGCTGCTGCAGTATACTATGGGGTGCATTATACTGCTATGGTGGTGCATTATACTGCTATGGGGGTGCATTAGACTGCTATGGTGGTGCATTATACTGCTATGGGGGTGTATTATATTGCTATGGGGGTGCATTATAGTACTATAGGGTGCATAATGCTGATATGGGGTGCATTATGCTGCTAGGGGGGTACATTATAGTACTTTAAGGTGCATGATAGTACTATAGAGTGCATTATACTACTATGTGGGTGCCTTATACTATATATGACTATGGGGTACATTATACTACGGGTGTGAGGGGTACATTATACTATTATGGATGACTATGAGGGCAATATGGAGAGACATGAGGCAGAATGGGACGACACATGGGGTCCAGAATGTGGGATATTATTACTGTAGGGGCTAATTAAAGGATATTATTTTTGAGGATACTATTTTCAGTGTGGTGGAAGAGATGTCCTGTTACTGTGCAGGGTGACACGGTCGCTTATTTTCTTCATTTGGCGTAGTGTAGAGGTTGGTGAAAAATTGGGGAATGTGCTCTAGATAACTTATTTTCTGCAGAGACGAGTGCTAGCTGGAAGAATTGATAGCGGTGTGCGATGGATGAAGATGAAAAGCGAAGATGAAGGGCTTCAACTAGAGATGTTAACGGTGAGTCAGTGTGTTACCTGTACACTGACACTATACACTGTATACTATATACAGATCTCCTGTGTATAATGTCACTGGTGATCACTGTACTACCTGTACACTGACACTATATACAGAGCTCCTGTGTATAATGTCACTGGTGATCACTGTATTGCCTGTACACTGACACTATATACAGAGCTCCTGTGTATAATGTCACTGGTGATCACTGTATTACCTGTACACTGACACTATATACAGATCTACTGTGTATAATGTCACTGGTGATCACTGTATTACCTGTACACTGACACTGTACACAACAGAGCTCTTGTATATAATGTCACGGTGATCACTTTATTACCTGAACACGGATACTGTATACAAAGTACAGATCTCCTGTGTATAATGGCACTTATGGTGATATTAGTATTTTTTTTATTAATGATCAGTATTGTAGTATTTGGTCACTATGTGGTGGTAATATGTGATCTGGTCATGGTGTGGAAGTATTTGTTCCTCGTATGTAGTATTTTCGGTCACCATGTGGTGGTAATATGTGGTCTGGTTATGGAGTCGTGGTATTTGTTCTTTGTTTGTGATATTATTGGTCATTTTAAAAATTGAAAAATAAATAAATATATACCTAAATTGTATTGGATATTTTAACAAATTTTTAGTAAGTTACAGTAAAGCCCGGCCAAAAGATTCTACCTTGTCATAGTGGCGGATTAAAAAATCTTTTGGCCAAAACAAAAGCTGCTGGTTATGCATGTGGTGATGGGAACTGTAAATGTGTGATTGGTGAGGATGTGGTGCAGAAGTGGAGTTTTTCCAGACAGGGCGGTGGGACTGTGCAAGGTTCGTGGGGGGTGGCGGGGCTGGTACGGAGCTTGGGTGAACTCTTAAGGTGGCCCTGAAAATTTTGTCAGTATGGGGCCCCAAAATTCCTAGTGGCAGCCCTGACGGTATATTTGTATTTATTTTTCTTTAAGCTAATGAGTCACACAATTTTTTTTAAAATGACCAATAATACCACAGATAAGGAACAAATGCTGTCACCCCATGGCCGCACCACATATTACCACTAGAGTTGAGCGAAACAGGTCGGTCAGATTCAAAAATCGCCGACTTTCGCCAAAGTCGGGTTTCCCGATCGAAATCCGACCATAGCGTGACGTCGCCCATGCGGTCGTCGACTCGAGCGCCAAAGTCGGTTTTCCCATAATGCTTGCAGGCACCTTTTCTCAGCCAATGAGCAAGGATGTACACTGTGGGCACGAGATGACATGGGTAGCGGCCACCACCATCTTAGAGAAAGGCATTGCAGTGATTGGCTTGCTTGGGGGGCATCATAGTGTCTATAAAAGCCCTGACCGCCGAACCCAATTTTACTTCTGCCGATCTTAACAGTAGGGAGAGGTTGCTGATGCTGTTTATCAGTAGGGAGAGAGTTAGGGCTGGAAACAGAAGTTCTTATGTGCTTGTGCTGATAGCAATTGTGCTGTACAGTTAAGGCCCGTCTCACATAGCGATATCGCTACCGAGATCGGTGCTGAGTCACTAGTTTTGTGACGCAGCACCGAGCTCACCAGCGATATCGCTGTGTGTGACATTCAGCGACGATCAGCCCCCACTGCTGGGTATCGCTGATCGTCGCTGAAATGTCAGGACATTTTTTTGATCGCTGGTCTCCCGCTGACAGGCACGCATCGTTGCGTGTGACAGGCGGGAGACCAGCGATCCGCTGGTAACCAAGGTACACAGCGGGTTTCCAGGCGCGGGGCTGTGCCTAGAAACCCGCTGTGTACCTTGGATACCAGCGCCCTGATGCAGGGAGCTGGTATCCAAGGTACACAACGGGTTTCCAGGCACCGCGCAGCGCTTGGAAACCCGCTGTGTACCTTGGATACCAGCTCCCTGCATCAGCGCGCTGGTATCCAAGGTACACTGCGGGTAACTAAGCGATGTTACCCGCAGTGTCGCTGTCCCAGATCGCTGCCTGAGCTGCCTGTTTGGCAGCTCAGCAGCGATCATGTAGCGATACACCAGCGATCCTGACAAGTGCATATCGTTGTCGGGATCGCTGGTGTATCGTTATGTGAGACCCAGGCTTTAGAGTGCCGTGACAGGGGAGGATTTTATTGTGTGCAGCAGTGCTGATTATTAGGCTGCCTGCCGGTGACAGAGGAGGATTTTCTTGTGTGCAGCAGCGGTGGTTAATAGGCTGCCTGCTAGCTGTATTGCTGTGTGTACACTGCGGTGCAGACTGCTTTTTACACAGCACTAATACTTTTATTCTTTTTTTCTGCACAGTTACGTTCATTTATTCCCACACCGTATAGAGCTATACGCTCCTCACACACTACCGTGCACCGGCTGGTATCACGGACAAATACATGCTGATTATCTGTGTGTGACTCTGGAAATATATACGGAGATTTACAATTACCCCTAGACTGTATACAGCTGTACGCTTGTGATACAGTACCCTTTTTCTGCTTTTCATATTCTGGTCAAATCCATACTGAGCCTGTGAACTTCTGTGTCTGACTCCGGAAATATATACGGAGCTTTAAAATTACCCAAACACTGTATACAGCTGTACACTTCAGATACAGTACCCTTTTTCTGCTTTTTATATTCTGGTCTAATCCATACTGAGCCTGTGAGCATCTGTGTGTTACTCCAGAAATATATAAGGAGATTTAAAATTACCCCAACACAGTAAACAGCTGTACGCTTGTGATACAGTACCCTTTTTCTGCTTTTATATTCTGGTCTAATCCATACTGAGCCTATGAGCATCTGTGTGTTACTCCGGAAATATATACTGAGATTTAAAATTACCCCAACACTCTATACAGCTGTACGCTTCAGATACAGTACCCTTTTTCTGCTTTTTATATTCTGGTCTAATCCATACTGAGCCTGTGAGCATCTGTGTGTTACTTCGGAAATATATACAGAGATTTAAAATTACCCCAACACTTTATACAGCTGTACGCTTGTGATACATTACCTTTTTCGTCTTTTTATATTCTGGTCTAATCCATACTGAGCCTGTGAGCATCTGTGTGTTACTCCTGAAATATATACGGAGATTTACAATTGCCCCTACACTGTACATGTGTAATGTATGTGGTACAGTTCATATAGCGTCTTGTGCTTGGGTGCGATGAAAATACATGAGACACAGGTTTGATATAGAAAGTCTTGTATTACTTCATACAAGTTGGCAAAAATAGTCACACAGTTTGCAGACACAGAAGCAGGAGACACAGCAGGCCAGAGTAATCTAAGCTCAGCAATCACTCTCCACAACAGGTTCAGGATCTTCTTCTCTGTTACCGTAAGTCCATGCAAACGTGGGTCTTTCAAAGAGCAGGGTTCAGAGTCCACAAGTGCTTCAGAGTTCCTCAGTAGGAATAGCTGGAGTACAAGGTCCAAGGCTTTAGGAGTCAGGTCACAGGTTCACTGCAGGCTAGATTCTGAAGCACTGATTGCTCAGCTGTGGCTGCTTAAGAAGCAAAAGGAGAGAATCAGGGCGGGAACATGCAAGTTGGAAACTCCATTTTGACTGAGGGCAAGATAGCTGCAGCAAGACAGAAAGTAAAATGGCTGACGAACAAACTGAGTTTCAGGAACATGTACACAGAACCTTACATTACTCCCCCTTAGGGACAACCTCCGGATGACCTCAGGCCAGGCTTGTGTGGGTACCTCTGATGAAACTGATGGAGCAAGCGAGGAGCATTAACGTTATTGACTGGCTCCCATGAGTTGTCCTCCACTGGGTAGCCCTGCCATTTAATCAGATATTGTAACTGATTTCTATACAACCTGGAATCTAAAATCCTTTCCACCACAAATTCTTCCTGACCATCGACTAGCACTGGGTCAGGGCAAGGAGAAGAACGTCCAGGAAACGTATTGGGTGTCGCAGCCTTTAGTAGGGATACATGAAAGACAGGGTGAATTCTCATAGTTCTGGGCAGTTGAAGACGACAAGCAACGGCACTTATAATTTTACTGATTTTATAGGGTCCAATGTACTTATGTCCCAACTTAGACGATGGAATCCTTAACTTAAGATTTCTGGTTGACAGCCAGACCAAGTCTCCTACCTTGAAAGCTGGTGCAGGTTTACAAAATTTATCTGCTGCTTTCTTGTACCTTTCCTGAGCCGATTCCAGATTCTCCTTTAGAAGATCCATATTCTTCTGTAAAGACGTGATTCTTTCAGCCACTGCTGGTAAAGGCGTTTCTATGGGAAATCGTGGTAGAAAGTTAGGATGATAACCTAGATTAGAGTAAAAAGGAGACTGCTTAGTGGAGGCACTCTGAGAGTTGTTATACGAGAACTCAGCTAATGGAAGTAGATCCACCCAATCATCCTGTAGGTGGCAGATAAAGCAGCGGAGATAGTGCTCCAGGGTTTGATTGGTTCGTTCGGTCTGTCCATTAGTCTGAGGATGAAAAGCAGAAGAAAGGTTTACTTTAACCCCTTCACCCCCAAGGGTGGTTTGCACCTTAATGACCGGGCCAATTTTTACAATTCTGACCACTGTCTCTTTATGAGGTTATAACTCTGGAACGCTTCAACGGATCTTCGCGATTCTGAGATTGTTTTCTCGTGACATATTGTACTTCACGTTAGAAGTAAAATTTCTTCGATATAACTTGCGTTTATTTTTGAAAAAAACGCAAATATGGCGAAAATTTTTAAAATTTTGCAATTTTCAAACTTTGAATTTTTATTCCCTTAAAACAGAGAAATATGTCACATAAAATAGTTAAGAAATAACATTTCCCACATGTCTACTTTACATCAGCACAATTTTGGAACCAAAATTTTTTTTTGTTAGGAAGTTATAAGGGTTAAAAGTTGACCAGCGATTTCTCATTTTTACAACAAAATTTACAAAGCCATTTTTTTTAGGGACCACCTCTCATTTGAAGTCACTTTGAGGGGTCTATATGGCAGAAAATACCCAAAAGTGACACCATTCTAAAAACTGCACCCCTCAAGGTACTCAAAACCACATTCAAGAAGATTATTAACCCTTCAGGTGCTTCACAGGAACTAAAGCAACGTGGAAGGAAAAAATGAATATTTAACTTTTTAGCCACAAAAATGATCTTTTACAAACTTTTTTTTTATTTTCACAAGGGTAAAAGGAGAAAATGGACAGATAAGGTTGTTATGCAATTTCTCCTGAGTACGCCAATACCCAATATGTGGGGGAAAACCACTGTTTGGGCACACGGCAGAGCTCGTAAGGGAAGGAGCGCCGTTTGACTTTTTCAAACTAAAATTGGCTGGAATTGAGATTGGACGCCATGTCGTGTTTGGAGAGCCCCTGATGCGCCTAAACAGTGGAAACCCCCACAAGTGACACCATTTTGGAAACTAGACCCCCTAAGGTACTTCTCTAGATCTGTTGTGAGCACTTTGAACTCCCGAGTGTTTCACAAAAGCTTATAATACCTGGGTGTGAAAAAAAAAAAAAAACAATTTTCCACAAAAATGATTTTTTAGTCCCAAATTTTTGAATTTTCCCAAGGAAATTGGACCCCAAAAGTTGTTGTCCAATTTGTCCTGAGTACGCTGATACCCCATATGTGGGGGGGGGAACTGTCTGGGTGCACGGCAGGGCTTGGAAAGGAAGTAGTAACGTTTTGGAATGCAGACGTTGATGGGGGTCATGTTCCGTTTGCAGTGCCCCAGATGAGCCTAAACAGTGGAAACCCCCCACAAGTGACCCCATTTTGGAAACTATACCCCCTAAGGAACTTATCTAGATCTTTGGTGAGCACTTTGAACCCCCAAGTGCTTCACACAAGTCTATAATGCCCGGGCATGAAAATAAAAAATCCTATTTTTTTCCCACAAAAATTATATTTTAGTCACTAATTTTTTATTTTCTCAAGGGTAACAGGAGAAATTGGACCACATATGTTGTTGTCCAATTTGTCCTGAGTACGCTGATACCCCATATGTGGGTGGGAACCACTGTTTGGGCGCACGGCAGAGCTCGGAATGGAAGGAGCACCATTTGACTTTTTCCAACCAAAATTGGCTGGAATTGAGATTGGATGCCATGTTGCATTTGGAGAGCCCCTGATGTGCCTAAACAGTGGAAACTCCCCACAAATGACCCCATTTTGGAAACTAGACCCCCTAAGGAACTTTTCTAGATCTTTGGTGAGCAATTTGAACCCCCAAGTGCTTCACACAAGTTTATAACGTAGAGCCGTAAAATTTAAAAATCATATTTTTTCCACAAAAATGATCTTTTCACCCCAATTTTTATTTTTCCAAGGGTAACAAGACTCCAAAAGTTATTGTGCAATTTGTCCTGAGTGCGCTGATACCCCATATGTGGGGGTAAACCACTGTTTGGGTGCATGGCAGAGTTTGGAAGGGAAGGAGCGCCGTCTGACTTTTTCAACGCAGAATTGGCTGGACGCCATGTCGTGTTTGGAGAGCTCCTGATCTGCCTAAACAGTGGAAACCCCCATAAATGACGCCATTTTGGAAACTAGACCCCTCAAGGAACTTATCTAGATGTGTGGTGAGAACTTTTAACCCCCAGGTGTTTCACTAAAGTTTATAACGTACAGCCGTAAAATAAAAAATCCTTTTTTTTTTTACAAAAATGATTTTTTCGTCCCCAATATTTTATTTTCACAAGGGTAACAGAAGAAATTGGAACCCAAAACTTGTTGTCCAATTTGTCCTGAGTACGCTGATACCCAATATGTGGGAGAAAACTACTGTATGGGCGCACGTCAGGGCTCGGAAGGGAAGTAGTGACGTTTTGGATTGCAGACTTTGATGGAATGGTCTGGGGGCGTCATGTCACATTTGGAGAGCCCCTGATGCACCTATACAGTGGAAACCCCCCACAAGTGACCCCATTTTGGCAAATAGACCCCACAAGGAACTTATCTAGATGTGTGGTGAGCACTTTGAACCCCAAAGTGCTTCACAGAAGTTTATAACGTACAGCCGTAAAAATAAAAAATCTTTTTTTTTTTTACAAAAATGATTTTTTCGCCCCCAATATTTTATTTTCACAAGGGTAACAGAAGAAATTGGAACCCAAAAGTTGTTGTCCAATTTGTCCTGAGTACGCTGATACCCAATATGTGGGAGAAAACTACTGTATGGGCGCACGTCAGGGCTCGGAAGGGAAGTAGTGACGTTTTGGATTGCAGACTTTGATGGAATGGTCTGGGGGCGTCATGTCGCATTTGGAGTGCCCCTGATGCGCCTAAACAGTGGAAACCCCCACAAGTGACCCCATTTTGGAAAATAGACCCCACAAGGAACTTGTCTAGATGTGTGGTGAGCACTTTGAACCCCGAAGTGCTTCACAGAAGTTTATAACGCACAGCCGTAAAAAATAAAAAATCCTTTTTTTTTTTGCAAAAATGATTTTTTTTGCCCCAATATTTTATTTTTACAAGGGTAACAGGAGAAATTGGACCCCAAAAGTTGTTGTCCAATTTGTCCTGAGTATGCTGATATCCAATATGTGGGAGAAAACTACTGTATGGGTACACGTTGGGGCTCGGAAGGGAAGTAGTGACGTTTTGGATTGCAGACTTTGATGGAATGGTCTGGGGGCGTCATGTCGCATTTGGAGAGCCCCTGATGCGCCTAAACAGTGGAAATCCCCAACAAGTGACCCCATTTTGGAAAATAGACCCCACAAGGAACTTATCTAGATGTGTGGTGAGCGCTATGAAGCCCCAAGTGCTTCACAGAAGTTTATAATGTACAGCCGTAAAAACAAAAAAATATTTTTTTTTGTACAAAAATGATATTTTCGCCCCAGTTTTTTATTTTCCCAAGGGTAGCAGAAGAAATAGGACAAATTGCACAATAACTCTTGTGGTCCAGAGTACGCTGATACCCCATATGTGGGGATAAACTACTGTTTGGACGCATGGCAGAGCTCAGAAGTGAAGGAGCACCGTTTGACTTTTTCAACGCAGAATTGGCTGGAATTGAGATCAGACGCCATGTCACATTTGGAGAGCCCCTGATGTGCCTAAACAGCTGAAACCCCCCAATTCTAACTCCAACCCTAACCCCAACACACCCCTAACCCTAGTCCCAACCCTAACCACAAACCTAACCCTAACACACCCCTAATCCCAACCCTAACCCTAATCCTAACTTTAGCGCCAACCCTAACCCTAACTTTAGCCGCAACCCTAACCCTAACCCTAATGGGAAAATGGAAATAAATGCTTTTTTTTAATTTTATTATTTTTCCCTTACTAAGGGGGTGATAAAGGGGGTTTGAGTTACTATTTATAGCGGGTTTTTATGATTGGCAGCTGTCACGCTAAAAGACGCTTTTTATTGCAAAAATAGTTTTTGCATCATCACATTTTGAGAGCTATAATTTTTGCATATTTTGGCCCACAGAGTCATGTGAGGTCTTATTTTTTGCGGGACGAGTTGACGTTTTTATTGGTACCATTTTTGAGCACGTGACGTTTTTTGATCGCTTTTTATTTCGATTTTTGGGAGGTTAGAATGAACAAAAATCAGCAATTCATGAATTTCTTTTGGGGGAGGCGTTTATACCGTTCCGCGTGTGGTAAAATTGATAAAGCAGTTTTATTCTTCGGGTCAGTACGATTATGGCGATACCTCATTTATATCATTTTTTCATGTTTTGGCGCTTTTATAGAATAAAAACAATTTTATATAAAAAATAATTATTTTTGCATCGCTTTATTCTGCGAGCTATAATTTTTTTATTTTTTCGCTGATGATGCTTTGTGATGGCTCGTTTTTTGCGGGACAAGATGACGTTTTCAGTGGTACCATGTTTTTTTATATCGGTCTTTTTGATTGCGTGTTATTCCACTTTTTGTTCGGCGGTATGATGATAAAGCATTGATTTTTTTCTTCGTTTTTTTTTTTTTTTTTTAAGGGGTTCACTAAAGGGGTTAACTAGTGGGACAATTTTATAGGGGGGGTCGTTACGGACGCGGCGATACCAAATATGTGTACTTTTATTGTTTGTTTTTTTTTATTTATAGGAAGAAGTGAATTTATTGGGGAATATTTTTTTTTTTTTTTATTTATTTTGGATTTTTTTTTTACACATGTTTATTTTTATTTTTTTAACTTTTTTACTTTGTCCCAGGGTGGAACATCACTGTATTTTATCAGATCGCTGGTGTGACAGTGTGCACAGCACTCTGTCACACCAGCGATCGCACAGGCATAGATGCAGGCTTCTCAGTGCCTGCTCTCGGCAGGCACTGAGGTAGCCGCCTCCCTCCAGGACCCCGGCGCCATCTTGGATCCGGGTCCTGGGAGGGAGGAAGCCCTCAGAACAGCGCGATCACATCGCGCTGCTCTGAGGGTCTCAGGGGGGCGCGCAGGGAGCCCCCACCCTGCGCGATCCTCCCCTGTGCCCCCAGTACACCGCGATCATGTTTGATCGCGGTGTGCTAGGGGTTAATGTGCCGGGAGCGGTCCGTGACCGCTCCTGACACACAGTCATGGGTGTCAGCTGTGATAATCAGCTGACACCCGGCGGCGATTAGCTGCGCTCCCCTCAGGAGCGCAGCTGATCGCCTATGACGTACTATCCCGTCCCCGGTCATACGGGCCCAGGTACAATGGACGGGATAGTACGTCCGATGGCAGTAAGGGGTTAATGTCCAATGCTGCACAGAAATTTTGCCAAAACCTAGAAGTGAATTGCACCCCTCGATCCGAAATAACCTCATCCGGTACTCCATGTAAGCGAAACACATCTTTAATCATCAAATCTGATGTCTGTTTTGCAGTGGGTAAGCCGACACAAGGGATAAAATGAGCTGCCTTTGTTAGACGGTCAACCACCACTAGAATGGTGTTCTTCCCTTGAGAGGTTGGTAACTCCACAATGAAGTCCATAGAAATGGATCCCCACGGGCGGGACGGGGTGGGAAGAGGCTGTAACAGACCAGTTGGTGAGGAGTGAGGTGTCTTGCATCTTGCACAGACTTCACATGAAGTGACATAGTTTAAAACATCCTTCCTGCAAGTGGGCCACCAAAAGAAACGAGAGAGAAATTCCTGTGTCTTTAGAATTCCTCTATGCCCAGCTATCTTGGAATCGTGAATGAGTTGCAATACTCTCAATCTGACTGTTTCAGGAATATACAGGCGTTGTCCCTGAATCCACACACCATTCTTAAAGACAAGACTTACGTCCCTTGGGGGTTGTGCCAAAAAGGAATCTGCATGGTATGCTTCCTTGATGTCCTTAAGTAGGTCTTGATTATGAATTACTCCTAGGAATCTAGAGTCAGGAAGAATAGTCTTAAGAGGAGTAATTGGACGTGTCTCTGCTGAGTAAATCCTAGAGAGTGCATCAGCCTTTCCATTGCGCGATCCTGGTCTATAAGAAATGATAAAATTAAATTGGTTTAAGAAAAGATTCCAGCGAGCCTGGCGAGGAGTCAGGCACTTAGCCGACCTGATAAACTCAAGGTTACGATGGTCTGTCAGGACGACTATTTGCTGTGCAGCACCCTGAAGAAGGTGTCTCCATTCTTTGAAGGCGGCAATAATGGCCAACAACTCTCTATTGCCCACATCGTAGTTCCTCTCAGCCGAAGACAACTGCTGGGAAAAGAAGGCACAGGGATGCAAGACATTCTTCTCACCTGTTCTCTGAGAGAGTATAGCTCCAACGGCACAGTCTGAAGCATCCACCTCTATTATGAAGGCAAGCTCGGGGTTGGGATGTACTAGGATAGGTGCAGTGGTAAATTTATCTTTTAGACGGGAAAATGCTTCCTGGGCTTGGGGAGTCCAGGAGAACCTAGACTCTTTCCGGGTAAGTTGGGTGATAGGTGACACAACCTCAGAGAAATTTCTAATGAAACGTCTATAGAAGTTGGCAAACCCGATGAAGCGCTGTACCTCCTTCACATTTCTAGGACTTGGCCAATCCTTGATTGCTTGGGTTTTGCTTCCATCCATACTAATTCCTTGTGTAGACAGTACATACCCCAGAAATTGAATTTCGGTCCTATGGAATTCACACTTTTCAAGTTTGATGTAAAAATGATTTTGTCTTAGACGTTCCAAG
This sequence comes from Oophaga sylvatica, assembly GCA_033576555.1. NCBI lineage: Eukaryota > Metazoa > Chordata > Amphibia > Anura > Dendrobatidae > Oophaga > Oophaga sylvatica. Next base: position 254,026,392 of record JARQOD010000006.1, read on the forward strand.
ACCATTCTCACATGTCCATGATGTTCCTCTGTGGAGTTAGAAAAAATTAGAATATCCAAATAAATTACCACGAATGTATCTAGGAGATCCCTGAAGATGTCATTCACCAAGTGTTGGAAAGTGGCTGGGGCGGTACTCAGACCAAAAGGCATAACTAGATATTCAAAGTGTCCATAGCGTGACCTGAATGCAGTCTTCCATTCATCCCCAGGTCTAATACGGACTAAGTTATAGGCCCCACGAAGATCTAGTTTAGAGAAAATTTTGGCATGTCGCACTCTCTCCAATAACTCAGGGATTAAAGGCAATGGATAACGGTTTCTAATAGTAACCTTATTGAGTTCCCTATAGTCTACGCATGGTCTCAGAGATCCATCTTTCTTCTTTACAAAGAAGATGGGTGCACCTGCAGGAGATGAAGAGGGGCGTATGAAGCCCTTGGCTAGATTTTCGTCTATGTAATCCTTTAAAGCCTTTAGCTCGGGCCCCGCCAGGGGGTAGATCTTACCAAAAGGTATCTCCGCTTCAGGCAATAATTCAATTGGACAATCATATGGACGGTGAGGAGGAAGCTGGTCAGCGTTCTTCTTGTCACATAAATCCACATAGTCCTGGTATACAGCTGGTAGTTCAGGGACTGACATGGTTCCTTTAGGAACAGAGCAAGCTGAAACTTTTGGACTCATCTGTTTCTCTGGAAAGTGTAATTCCTTGGTCTCCCAGTTAATGGTAGGATTCTGAGCCTGCAGCCATGGTAGCCCTAGAATAATGGGAAAGTGGGGAGAAGAGATAAGCATAAAGGACAGTTTCTCTTAATGATCTTTACCCATAAGAACCCTCAAAGGCTCTGTTTCCTGATCCACTGGTCCAGAGGTCAGCAGGGAGCCATCCACAGTTTCCATCTGTACTGGAGTAGCCTTCTTCACTGAACGTATCCCCTGTTTCAGAGCAAAGGAGACATCCATAAAATTTCCACTTGCCCCTGAGTCGATCATAGCAGAGCTAGACACCCAAGCTGAGTCAACCCAGAGTTTGATGGAAAGAAAACAATGAGAATTGTTTTTCTTACAACTCAGCTGGGACACCGCTGAGGAAACTTGAAAAATGGCAGCGTTTACACAGTCAACGTCCTCAGAGGTAACGGAGTTTAAGTCCGAGAAATCAAGATCTGTTGCTGCAGATCTCTCTGGAGCCTGAGGCTCGGACCTGACAGATCCCCTCTCGCAACACTCACAATGAATGAGCGCCGCAGTAGTCTTACGAGAACGGCTGGGGCAGTTTATAATGAAGTGCCCTGACTTACCACAATAGAAACATAGATTCTCCTTAAAACGATGTTCCTTGCGTGCATCACTAACCCGTCGTTGTAAAGAGTCTACCTGCATGGGTTCAGGTTCAGGTTCCCGTGTAATCCTACTCAAAGGTTCCTTAGCTGGAGAGGAAGGTAGGAAAAGGTTAGTGCGATTGCTTTCGAACCATCTCTCTTGCCTGCGTTCAGTCAGACGAGTATCAATACGGATGCAGTAGTTAATAAAGTCACCTAACGCAGTGGGAGGGTCGGCACGAGCAAGTTCATCCTTAATCAGTGGAGATAACCCCTTTCGAAAGATAGATTTTTTGGCGGAACTGTCCCAGGTGGTATCAAGGGCCCATCTCCTGAACTCCAAGGCATATTCAGCTACCGAGTGCTTACCTTGGCGCAAAGCTAACATGGCTGCTTCAGCTGTTGCACCTCGATTGGGGTCATCAAACACCTGCCCCATGGCTGAAATAAAAGCATCAAGGTGATTCAAACAATCATCCTCAGTCTCAATCAGAGGGTTTGCCCACATCAAAGCCTTGTTGGTAAGCAACATAATTATAGTAAGCACCTTAGATCGTTCAGTGGGAAATTGTGAAGCATGTGCAGAAAAAAAAAGATTGCATTGATTAATAAATCCCCTGAATTTCTCACGTTCACCGCCAAAACGAAAAGGGGGCAACTTGGGAATCCCAGAACTCGGGGCTACGGCAGGAGCCTGGACTCGCTCCTCTAGAACCTCAATCCTGGCTCGCAAATCCTGGGCAGTCTGTCCAAACACTTGCAAATTGTGATTAGTGAGGTCCTGTAGGCTTGAAAAACGGGTCTTTATATTCTGCAAATCTGCAAGGATATTATCAGTCACTCCGCAAAGTTCCTTTATGCGGGCCTCCATTTTCCAGATGTTTTAAGACAGGAGTACTGGAAGAAGAGGAGAGGAGAAAAAAAAAAAAAACAATAGTGTTTACCTGTGGTAACACTGCAGAGAGAAAAAAAAATTAAGGGAACTGCTCACCTGGAATGGTTGTGAGAAGTCACAACCACTATCATCACAGAAAGTTCACCCGGACATCTGGAATGGTTGTGAGAAGTCACAACCACTGTCATCACAGAAAGTACAACCGGACATCCGATATCCACAGTTACAGCAGACACAGCCTTTCCAGACCCAGCAGACACTAACGTTTTGGCTTCAGAATCTTGTAATGTATGTGGTACAGTTCATATAGCGTCTTGTGCTTGGGTGCGATGAAAATACATGAGACACAGGTTTGATATAGAAAGTCTTGTATTACTTCATACAAGTTGGCAAAAATAGTCACACAGTTTGCAGACACAGAAGCAGGAGACACAGCAGGCCAGAGTAATCTAAGCTCAGCAATCACTCTCCACAACAGGTTCAGGATCTTCTTCTCTGTTACCGTAAGTCCATGCAAACGTGGGTCTTTCAAAGAGCAGGGTTCAGAGTCCACAAGTGCTTCAGAGTTCCTCAGTAGGAATAGCTGGAGTACAAGGTCCAAGGCTTTAGGAGTCAGGTCACAGGTTCACTGCAGGCTAGATTCTGAAGCACTGATTGCTCAGCTGTGGCTGCTTAAGAAGCAAAAGGAGAGAATCAGGGCGGGAAAATGCAAGCTGGAAACTCCATTTTGACTGAGGGCAAGATAGCTGCAGCAAGACAGAAAGTAAAATGGCTGACGAACAAACTGAGTTTCAGGAACATGTACACAGAACCTTACATTATGCCTGGTATCGTCTGATACATTACCCTTTTTCTGTTTTTTATATTCTGGTCTAATCCATAATGAGCCTGTGAGCGTCTGTGTGTTACGCCTGAAATATATACGGAGATTTACAATTACCCCTACACTGTATACACCTGGTATCTTCTGATACAGTACCCTTTTTCTGCTTTTTATATTCTGGTCTAATCCATACTGAGCCTGTGAGCATCTGTGTGTTACTCCTGAAATATATACGGAGATTTACAATTACCCCTACCCTGTATACACCTGGTATCTTCTGATACAGTACCTTTTTTCTGCTTTTTATATTCTGGTCTAATCCATACTGAGCCTGTGAGCGTCTTTGTGTTACTCCAGAAATATATACTGAGATTTAAAATTACTCCAACACTGTATACAGCTGTACGCTTCAGATACAGTACCCTTTTTCTGCTTTTTATATTCTGGTCTAATCCATACTGAGCCTGTGAGCGTCTGTGTCTGACTCCGGAAATATATACGGAGATTTACAATTACCCCTACACTGTATACACCAGGTATCTTCTGATACATTACCTTTTTTCTGCTTTTTATATTCTGGTCTAATCCATACTGAGCCTGTGAGCGTCTGTGTGTTACTCATGAAATATATACGGAGATTTACAATTACCCCTACCCTGTATACGCCTGGTATCTTCTGATACAGTACCCTTTTTCTACTTTTTATATTCTGGTCTAATCCATACTGAGCCTGTGAGCGTCTGCGTGTTACTCCTGAAATATATACAGAGATTTACAATTACCCCTACACTGTATACACCTGGTATCTTCTGATACAGTACCCTTTTTCTGCTTTTTATATTCTGGTCTAATCCATACTGAGCCTGTGAGCGTCTGTGTGTTACTCCTGAAATATATACTGAGATTTAAAATTACTCCAACACTGTATACAGCTGTACGCTTTAGATACAGTACCCTTTTTCTGCTTTTATATTCTGGTCTAATCCATACTGAGCCTGTGAGTGTCTGTTTGTTACTCCTGAAATATATAAGGAGATTTACAATTACCCATACACTGTATACGCCTGGTATCTTCTGATACATTACCCTATTTCTGCTTTTTATATTCTGGTCTAATCCATACTGAGCCTGTGAGCGTCTGTGTGTTACTCCTGAAATATATACTGAGATTTAAAATTACTCCAACACTGTATACAGCTGTACGCTTTAGATACAGTACCCTTTTTCTGCTTTTTATATTCTGGTCTAATCCATACTGAGCCTGTGAGCGTCTGTGTGTTACTCCGGAAATATATATGGAGATTTAAAATTACCCCAACACTGTATACACCTGGTATCTTCTGATACATTACCCTTTTTCTGCTTTTTATATTCTGGTCTAATCCATACTGAGCCTGTGAGTGTCTGTTTGTTACTCCTGAAATATAAGGAGATTTACAATTACCCATACACTGTATACGCCTGGTATCTTCTGATACATTACCCTATTTCTGCTTTTTATATTCTGGTCTAATCCATACTGAGCCTGTGAGCGTCTGTATGTTACTTCGGAAATATATACGGTGATTTAAAATTACCCCAACACTGTTTACAGCTGTACGCTTGTGATACAGTACCCTTTTTCTGCTTTTTATATTCTGGTCTAATCCATACTGAGCCTGTGAGCGTCTGTGTGTTACTCCTGAAATATATACAGAGATTAGCAATTAACCCTACACTGTATACGCCTGGTATCTTCTGATACATTACCCTTTTTCTGCTTTTTATACTCTGGTGTAATCCATAATGAGCCTGTGAGAGTCTGTGTCTGACTCCGGAAATATATACGGAGATTTACAATTACCACTACACTGTATACACCTGATATCTTCTGATACATTACCCTTTTTCTGCTTTTTATATTCTGGTCTAATCCATACTGAGCCTGAGACCATTTGTGTGTGAGTCATCAGTGCAGGCTCCTGGTCAGGAACAACACCTTTCCTTGTGTCTTTCACCCCCACCAAAAGTGAAGGAGGCGGCAGGGCACACTTCAGATTACTACATGGATCTCTTTTCACATACCATGCCTGGGTTATCAAGTCAAATCCTGAATTCTCCAGTCCAAGATGAATCTGACATGGAGTGCACTGATGCACAGCCACTGCTAGATGATTCCGCTGGTACATTCACCCAGAGCACTACATTGCCCTCACAGTCTACGGAGCCAGAATCTGACCCTGATGAAACTCAGGTGCCCCTTCCGCATACTATACCACCTTACACGGTGACACAGAGGAAGGTGCAGATGAAATTGAAGAGGAGGTGATGGATGACCCAGTTGTTGACCCAGATTGGCATCCATTGGGGGAAGAGGGTTCCGCTGGCAATAGCTCAGAAGAGGAGAAGGATCCGCAGCAGGCATCGACATCACAGCAGCAGTTATCTGCCAGGGCCGTAGCTGTCCAAAAACGTGTTAAAAAAACAAAAAGAGTTGCAGGACAGCTTGGCCAGACGGTCAAATTAGCACAGCGTGCAAGCCCTGAAAATTTATACCATAATAGGAAGAGTGCAGTGTGGCACTTTTTTGAACAAAATCCTATTGATGAGGCAAAGATTATCTGTAAGAAGTGAGGAAGGACCTTTAGCCGAGGGAAAAATCTCAGAAATCTGAATACCAGTTGCATGCTTAGACATTTAATGAACATGCACTTGCAAGCATGGACGGACTACAAAACCTCAGGTAGCACATGTGCACCTGCTCTGACTGAAGTTAGCCAGCAATGCTCCATCGCTTCCCCCACTTAAGCTCACCGGTTGGCACACCACCAGCAAGAAATATTGAGGTGTCGTTGCAAGGCCAAAGCAGTCAGGGAATCACAATGTTTTTGCAATGAAACACTGCATCTAGGCCATCATCACCAACACCACCATCACCCTCACCAACCCCTCTCAGTTCGTCATGTCCACCGCTAGTTCCCCCATATGCAGCTCTCAAGTCCAGCTCACCCTACCAGACACTCAGAGTAGGACAAGAAAGTACTCATCCTCTCATCCGCGTACACAGGCTTTGAACACCTACATTGCCAATCTGATCTCATTAGAGATGATGCCCTTCCGTTTGGTTGAAAGCGCAGCGATCCGAGAGCTCATGGCCTACGCTGTCCCATGCTATGATCTACCCAGTCGGCACTTCTTTTCTAGAAAAGCCATCCCTGCCCTCCACCTGCATGTGAAAGACCACATTGTCCATGCACTCAAACAATCAGTGAGTGGAAAGGTGCACCTCACAACAGATGCATGGGCCAGTAGGCATGGTCAGGGCCGTTACGTATCCATCATTGCGCACTGGGTTAATGTGGTGGATGCAGGGTCCACAGGGGACAGCGGCGGTGGGACAGTGCTGCCTAGCCCACGGTATAGGCAACAGTTGGCTGTAGGCATTCGACCCTCCTCCTCCTCCAGAAGCGAAAGCTCGTCGACAGAGCGCAGTCGCACGAGCACTCCATCAGCAGCTGCCAGTGTTGCACACAAGGTGTCCCACTATCGAGCAGCTAGTGGTAAGCGTCAGCAGGCTGTTTTAAAGATGATGTCTTTGGGCGACAACAGACACACCACGGAGGTACTGGTCGACTACTTGCAGCGAGAAACTGAGTCATGGCTGGGCAGTATACATCTTGCGCCAGGCAAGGTAGTCAGTGATTTTGTGGCGGCCATAGCCCTGGCAAAACTCAGACACATACCTTGCCTGGCTCACACCTTGAACCTGGTGTGCAGTGCTTCCTAAATAATTATTCGGAGTTAACAGCCCTGCTCCATAAGGTGCGAAGACTGTACTCGCACATCCGTCGCTCGCCCGTAGACTCCAGTTGTATGCAGAGGCTGCAGCGATCGCTCCACCTCCCCAACCACCGCCTAATCATAGACATTACAACAAGGTGGAACTCCACCTTGCACATGGTTGAGAGGCTGTGGGAACAGAGGCAGGCTGTAATGCATTTGTGGGAGGATACGCGGTCAGGCAGTTTGAGGGCAGACATGGAGTTGTCGGGTGTACAGTGGTCAAAGCTGAAAGACTTCTGTAAAGTCCTTCAGTATTTTGAAGAATGCACATGGCTGGTAAGCGCAGACGACGCCATCATAAGCATGAGCATCCCACTTATGCGTCTGCTCATGCAAACTTTGACACACATTAAGGATCAGGCTTCTGCAGCGGAGGAGGAGGAGGAGGGAAGCCTAGATGACAGTCAGCCATTGTTTGCTCAGGGAACTTTCCTGTACGAGGTGGAGGAAGAAGAGGAAGAGGAGGAGGAGGATGAGGGGATGATTATTTTGGGGAGGAGGATGCTTCTCAGGGGGCAAGAGAAAATGTTGGCTTGCCAAGGTCAGGTACAGGTTTGTGCGTGACTGGAGGAATGTGGATTTGGCAGAAAGTGCTCCTCCACCCACCACTGTCAGTGCATCATTGACACCTGGAACTTTGGCCCACATGTGTGGTTATGTCTTGCGGATCCTAAAAAGGGACCCCCGCTTTGCCAAAATTATGAAGGATGACGACTACTGGTTGGCCAGCATCCTCGATCCACGCTATAAAGGCAAATTACAGAACATCATAACACAAGAGAACCTAGAGCTAATATTGGTGAACAAACAAGCAACTCTGGTAAACCGTTTGTTAGAGGCATTCCCAGCACACAGCAGCCGTGCAGGTTCTACCACGAGCCGTACTGGGCAACATGGAAGAGGTGTTCGTGATGCACATAGCTGAAGTGGCATTGGAGACAGCGGTTCCATGACCATGTTATGGACTGATTTCTCGAGTAACGCTCACACGACTGGTAATACTGAATCGATTGCAACAGACAGGAAACAGCAGTTGTCAACTATGGTTCAAAATTACCTCTCCTCCCCTATCGATGTTCTCCCTCACAGTTCATTCCCCTTTGACTACTGGGCCTGTAAACTGGACACCTGGCCTGAATTGGCACAATATGCCTTACAGGAGCTCGCTTGCTGTAACGCTGGTATTCTGTACTTTGTTTTCCAGCGTTACTCTGCATGTCTTTTGCATTAACCCTTTTGCTCCTTTCCCCCTAACCAGCTGGGATACTGTTGTCTGTTACCTTTGTGGATGCTGCTCAGTTCCCGGCTCTGCTGCGTACCCGTACTTGCGTGAGTGGCTCCGCTGCTTTGCATGACCGCCCGCATGTGCGGCCCCTGACCTGCTGTAAAAGCCGTCAGTAGCTTGCAAAGTCCTCTGCAGTGGTGCATGACTTACTACGTGTGTGGCAGCAGCCATTGTTGGGTTCCCTCTGTGTTGAGCTGTCTGGCTCTGCATAGGGGGCGCGGCCCACACCTGTCCTGCTTTTATATGGATTGGGTGTTTACTAGAATTACTGCTCCAGCCTATCGCTGTGAAGCAGCTCATATATAAAGTTCCCCAGCCCTAGTGGGCGTTGCCAGAGCTTCACATTGAATTCACATTGAATCCCTGAACTTAGCCGTATGTGGTTGTGTGTTCAGCTCCTGCTCTGAATTTGATCAGCTCTGGAGAGCTGATTCCCTGTTCCTGCTGTGTCTTGTTCCCTGATCCTGGATCTAACCCGGTACCTGAATGTCTGAACTGTGTCTTGTGTTTCCGCCTATGCTGGGGCTGATTACCCAGATCGCCGTTCCTGGAGGCTGTATATCCAGGCCTGTTCCTGCTGTGTCTAATTACCTGAACCCCTGATCCTGGATCGCATTCTGTACCTGAATGTCTGAACTGTGTCTTGTGTTTCCGCCTATGCTGGGGGCTGATTACCCAGATCGCCGTTCCTGGAGGCTGTATATCCAGGCCTGTTCCTGCTGTGTCTAATTACCTGAACCCCTGATCCTGGATCGCATCCTGTACCTGAATGTCTGAACTGTGTCTTGTGTTTCCGCCTATGCTGGGGGCTGATTACCCAGATCGCCGTTCCTGGAGGCTGTATATCCAGGCCTGTTCCTGCTGGGTCTAATTACCTGAAACCCTGATCCTGGATCGCATCCTGTACCTGAATGTCTGAACTGTGTCTTGTGTTTCCGCCTATGCTGGGGGCTGATTACCCAGATCGCCGTTCCTGGAGGCTGTATATCCAGGCCTGTTCCTGCTGTGTCTAATTACCTGAACCCCTGATCTTGGATCGCATCCTGTACCTGACTGTCTGAACTGTGTCCTCTGTGTTATGTTCCTGAAATCCTGCTGTGTCCAGAACCCTGTGCCAGTGACTGTGAATCCTTGCTATATAACCTGAGTTCATCTTGGAAGGAGGAGTCCGGTGTGTGCTGAGTTTCTGTTACTCTGTGCTCAGCTTCTGTGCAATCCCCGGCCAGCTCCCGTTGAGCCTGGCGGGGCTTGCACCAGACCGCTGGGGTTCCTTTTCAGGTCGCCATCAGATGTCCGGATCCTATGCCTGATGACCATGGCCTGATGTCCGATGTCCGACGACCACTTCCAGATGTCCGGATCCTATCCTCCCTGCCTGATGTCCGGGTCCTGCCGATTGTTGCCAGATGTCCGGAGCCTGCTGATCGGTGTCAGATGTCTGGATCCTATGCCTGATGACCATGGCCTGATGTCCGATGTCCGACGACCACTTCCAGATGTCCGGATCCTATCCTCCCTACCTGATGTCCGGAGCCTGCTGATTGATACTAGATGTCCGGAGTCCGAGGACCGTGTCCTCTCTGATGACCACGGCCTGATATCCGATGTCCGATGACCACTTCCAGATGTCCGGATCCTATCCTTCCTGCCTGATGTCCGGATCCTGCCGATCGTTGCCAGATGTCCGGAGCCTGCTGATCGGTGCCAGATGTCCGGAGTCCGATCCCTGAGATCCAATCCGTGTTCCTGTCTGTGTTCCTGACTCCCTGAGATCCAGTCCATGTTCCTGATGTTCCAGTCCGTGTTCCTGACTCCCTGAGATCCAATCCGTGTTCCTGTCTGTGTTCCTGACTCCCTGAGATCCAGTCCGTGTTCCTGATGTTCCAGTCCGTGTTCCTGACTCCCTGAGATCCAATCCGTGTTCCTGTCCGTGTTCCTGACTCCCTGAGACCCAATCCGTATTCCTGATGTTCCAGTCCGTGTTCCTGACTCCCTGAGATCCAAATCCGTGTTCCCGATGTCCTGTCCGTGTTCCAGTGTCCCTGAGATCCAGTCCGTGTTCCTGATGTTCCGATGTCCTGCCGGTTCCTCCTTGGTCTACCCTGTGATGACGTCTGTCCTGGGTCAGTGTCTGATGTTCTCCTGCTGAGCCTGTGCTACGCCTGAGGCCTGAGAGAGAGGCCGTCCTAGTATGCCCGTGCCAGATGACCCTGGACTTCATCAACCCGTGATGACCCCGCCATCGTCTGACGTTCGTCCTGGGCCGGTGTCTGATGTTCTCCTTGGCTGAGCCTGAGTGAGAGTGAGGCCATACTAGTATGCCCGTGCCAGATGATCCTGGACTGCATCAACCCGTGATGACCCCGCCATCATCTGAAGTCTGTCTGAGGTCGGTGTCTGATGTTCTCCTGCTGAGCCTGTGCTACGCCTGAGGCCTGAGAGAGAGGCCGCCCAAGTATGCCCGTGCCAGATAACCCTGGACTGCATCTACCCGTGATGTCCTCCAGCACTCGTCTGTGATCCTGAGTCGTGTACCTTCTCTGATGTGCGGAATCGGGAGCCCGGTCTTATGTTCTGTTTTTGTACTGTGTTTCTTTAAGTAAACTTTATGTTTCTTCTTACCTGAAGTTGTGCGGTGTTGTCTAGTCCTGCAGGTCGCCACCTTGCCCACATGCTCAGCTGCCACGGATCCCGGTCGCTGCCCTTCCCTAGTCCGGGCAGGCCCGGGTCTCCCTCCGTGGTCCAGTGGGTCCACATTCTCTTATCATCTGGGATCCATGCCTCACGTCGCCGTGGACTGGCGGCGTGGGAGCATTGGCTAGCTAGGCAAGCTATGCCATGTCCCGACGCCCCACAGCCGTGGGAAGCGTCACACTTGCCCTGCTGGTAGTGTGCTATAAGAAAGAGTCTTCAGTGCTGCTGGATCAATCCTGACAGAAAAAAGGACCTGGCTGTCAACCCAAAATGTTGGTGATCTCGCCTTCATTAAAATGAACAATGCATGGGTTTCAAAGGATTTTGTCCCACCTTCCCCTGATGACACATATGTTGCCAGCAAAATGGCTCGCTTTGTCCTCTTCTTCCTCCGACATCTCCAATTCCTCCATTTGCAGCTGCTGAACGTCCAGCCTACACCTCAACATATGCCAGTTTTTCCACCTCCATAACTGGGCTGTACCCCCAAAGGGTTGGCGTCAGCACCTGGCGCACCCGGGCAAGTGCCGGTGCCCTGAGCAGGTGGGGGGCTCACTCGTGGGTGACGGAACTGGCACAGGGCACCTCATAGTACACCGGTGTCTCTGAGACACCAGCGTACTATGAGGGGCCCTGTGCCAGTGCCGTTGCCCACGAGTGGGCCCCCCCTGCTTGCTCAGGGCCCCAGCACTTGCAATACTTACCTCTCCCTGCTCCACCGCTGTGACGTCTTACGAGTTTCCTGACAGTGACATTCAGGTCAGAGAGCGTGATGACATCACGTCTGTACGCCCTCTGCCTGAACAGTCCAAGTGCAGAGAGCTGGAAGATGGCGACGCTGAGGAGTCCAGAGTAGAGCAGTGCCCGGCGAGGAGAGGTATTTCATTTAACCCCTTCACCCCCAAGAGTGGTTTGCACGTTAATGACCGGGCCAATTTTTACAATTCTGACCACTGTCTCTTTAGAGGTTATAACTCTGGAACGCTTCAACGGATCTTCGCGATTCTGAGATTGTTTTCTCGTGACATATTGTACTTCATGTTAGTGGTAAAATTTCTTCGATATAACTTGCGTTTATTTTTGAAAAAAAAACGCAAATATGGCGAAAATTTTTAAAATTTTGCAATTTTCAAACTTTGAATTTTTATTCCCTTAAAACAGAGAAATATATCACACAAAATAGTTAAGAAATAACATTTCCCACATGTCTACTTTACATCAGCACAATTTTGGAACCAAAATTTTTTTTTGTTAGGAAGTTATAAGGGTTAAAAGTTGACCAGCGATTTCTCATTTTTACAACAAAATTTACAAAGCCATTTTTTTTAGGGACCACCTCACATTTGAAGTCACTTTGAGAGGTCTATATGGCAGAAAATACCCAAAAGTGACACCATTCTAAAAACTGCACCCCTCAAGGTACTCAAAACCACATTCAAGAAGATTATTAACCCTTCAGGTGCTTCACAGTAACTAAAGCAACGTGGAAGGAAAAAATGAATATTTTACTTTTTAGCCACAAAAATTATCTTTTACAAACTTTTTTTTATTTTCACAAGGGTAAAAGGAGAAAATGGACAGATAAGGTTGTTATGCAATTTCTCCTGAGTACGCCAATACCCCATATGTGGGGGAAAACCACTGTTTGGGCACACGGCAGAGCTCGTAAGGGAAGGAGCGACGTTTGACTTTTTCAAACTAAAATTGGCTGGAATTTAGATTGGATGCCATGTCGCGTTTGGAGAGCCCCTGATGCGCCTAAACAGTGGAAACCCCCCACAAGTGACACCATTTTGGAAACTAGACCCCCTAAGGTACTTATCTAGATCTGTTGTGAGCACTTTGAACCCTCAAGTGTTTCACAAAAGTTTATTTTCCACAAAAATGATTTTTTAGTCCCAAATTTTTGAATTTTCCCAAGGAAATTGGACCCCAAAAGTTGTTGTCCAATTTGTCCTGAGTACGCTGATACCCCATATGTAGGGGGGGAATCTGTTTGGGCGCACGGCAGGGCTTGGAAAGGAAGTAGTAACGTTTTGGAATGCAGACGTTAATGGGGGTCATGTTCCGTTTGCAGTGCTCCAGATGAGCCTAAACAGTGGAAACCCCCCACAAGTGACCCCATTTTGGAAACTAGACCCCCTAAGGAACTTATCTAGATCTTTGGTGAGCACTTTGAACCCCCAAGTGCTTCACACAAGTTTATAATGCCCGGGCATGAAAATAAAAAAATCCTATTTTCTTCCCACAAAAATTATCTTTTAGTCACTATTTTTTTATTTTCCCAAGGGTAACAGGAGAAATTGGACCACATAAGTTGTTGTACAATTTGTCCTGAGTACGCTGATACCCCATATGTGGGGGGGAACCACTGTTTGGGCGCACGGCAGAGCTCGGAATGGAAGGAGCACCATTTGACTTTTTCCAACCAAAATTGGCTGGAATTGAGTTTGGATGCCATGTTGCATTTGGAGAGCCCCTGATGTGCCTAAACAGTGGAAACCCCCCACAAATGACCCCATTTGGGAAACTAGACCCCCTAAGGAACTTATCTAGATTTTTGATGAGCAATTTGAACCCCCAAGTGCTTCACACAAGTTTATAACGTAGAGCCGTAAAATTTAAAAATCATATTTTTTCCACAAAAATGATCTTTTCACCCCAATTTTTATTTTTCCAAGGGTAACAAGACTCCAAAAGTTATTGTGCAATTTGTCCTGAGTGCGCTGATACCCCATATGTGGGGGTAAACCACTGTTTGGGTGCATGGCAGAGTTTGGAAGGGAAGGAGCGCCGTCTGACTTTTTCAACGCAGAATTGGCTGGACGCCATGTCGTGTTTGGAGAGCTCCTGATCTGCCTAAACAGTGGAAACCCCCATAAATGACACCATTTTGGAAACTAGACCCCTCAAGGAACTTATCTAGATGTGTGGTGAGAACTTTGAACCCCCAGGTGTTTCACTAAAGTTTTTAACGTACAGCCGTAAAATAAAAAATCTTTTTTTTTTTTTACAAAAATGATTTTTTCGCCCCCAATATTTTATTTTCACAAGGGTAACAGAAGAAATTGGAACCCAAAAGTTGTTGTCCAATTTGTCCTGAGTACACTGATACCCAATATGTGGGCGAAAACTACTGTATGGGCACACGTCGGGGCTCGGAAGGGAAGTAGTGACGTTTTGGATTGCAGACTTTGATGGAATGGTCTGGGGGCGTCATGTCACATTTGGAGAGCCCCTGATGCACCTAAACAGTGGAAACCCCCCACAAGTGACCCCATTTTGGCAAATAGACCCCACAAGGAACTTATCTAGATGTGTGGTGAGCACTTTGAACCCCGAAGTGCTTCACAGAAGTTTATAACGCACAGCCGTAAAAATAAAAAATCCTTTTTTTTTTACAAAAATGATTTTTTCGCCCCCAATATTTTATTTTCACAAGGGTAACAGGAGAAATTGGACCACAAAAGTTGTCGTCCAATTTGTCCTGAGTACGCTGATACCCAATATGTGGGAGAAAACTACTGTATGGGCGCACGTCAGGGCTCGGAAGGGAAGTAGTGACATTTTGGATTGCAGACTTTGATGAAATGGTCTGGGTGCGTCATGTCGCATTTGGAGAGCCCCTGATGCGCCTAAACAGTGGAAACCCGCCACAAGTGACTCCATTTTGGAAAATAGACCCCACAAGGAACTTATCTAGATGTGTGGTGAGCACTTTGAACCCCGAAGTGCTTCACAGAAGTTTATAACGCACAGCCGTAAAAATAAAAAATCCTTTTTTTTTTTGCAAAAATGATTTTTTCGCCCCAATATTTTATTTTTACAAGGGTAACAGGAGAAATTGGACCCAAAAGTTGTTGTCCAATTTGTCCTGAGTACGCTGATACCCAATATGTGGGAGAAAACTACTGTATGGGTACACGTTGGGGCTCGGAAGGGAAGTAGTGACGTTTTGGATTGCAGACTTTGATGGAATGGTCTGGGGGCGTCATGTCGCATTTGGAGAGCCCCTGATGCGCCTAAACAGTGGAAATCCCCAACAAGTGACCCCATTTTGGAAAATAGACCCACAAGGAACTTATCTAGGTGTGTGGTGAGCGCTATGAAACCCCAAGTGCTTCACAGAAGTTTATAATGTACAGCCGTAAAAACAAAAAAATAATTTTTTTTGTACAAAAATGATATTTTCGCCCCAGTTTTTTATTTTCCCAAGGGTAACAGAAGAAATAGGACAAATTGCACAATAACTCTTGGGGTCCAGAGTACGCTGATACCCCATATGTGGGGATAAACTACTGTTTGGACGCATGGCAGAGCTCAGAAGTGAAGGAGCACCGTTTGACTTTTTCAACGCAGAATTGGCTGGAATTGAGATCAGACACCATGTCACATTTGGAGAGCCCCTGATGTGCCTAAACAGCGGAAACCCCCCAATTCTAACTCCAACCCTAACCCCAACACACCCCTAACCCTAGTCCCGACCCTAACCACAAACCTAACCCTAACACACCCCTAATCCCAACCCTAACCCTAATCCTAACTTTAGCGCCAACCCTAACCCTAACTTTAGCCGCAACCCTAACCCTAACCCTTATGGGAAAATGGAAATAAATACATTTTATTAATTTTATTATTTTTCCCTAACTAAGGGGGTGATAAAGGGGGGTTTGATTTACTATTTATAGCGGGTTTTTATGATTGGCAGCTGTCACGCTAAAAGACGCTTTTTATTGCAAAAATAGTTTTTTGCATCGCCACATTTTGAGAGCTATAATTTTTGCATATTTTAGCCCACAGAGTCATGTGAGGTCTTATTTTTTGCGGTATGAGTTGACGTTTTTATTTGTACCATTTTTGAGCAGGTGACATTTTTTGATCGCTTTTTATTTCGATTTTTGGGAGGTTAGAATGAACAAAAATCAGCAATTCATGAATTTCTTTTGGGGGAGGCGTTTTTATTGTTCCGCGTGTGGTAAAATTGATAAAGCAGTTTTATTCTTCGGGTCAGTACGATTATGGCGATACCTCATTTATGTCATTTTTTTATGTTTTGGCGCTTTTATAGAATAAAAACAATTTTATATAAAAAATAATTATTTTTGCATCGCTTTATTCTGCGAGCTATAACTTTTTTATTTTTTCGCTGATGATGCTGTATGGTGGCTCGTTTTTTGCGGGACAAGATGACGTTTTCAGCAGTACCATGTTTATTTATATCGGTCTTTTTGATCGCGCGTTATTCCACTTTTTGTTCGGCGGTATGATGGTAAAGCATTGATTTTTTGCTTCGTTTTTTTTTTTTTTTTAAGGGGTTCACTAAAGGGTTAACTAGTGGGACAGTTTTATAGGGGGAGTCGTTACGGACGCGGCGATACCAAATATGTGTACTTTTATTGTTTTGGTTTTTTTATTTACAGGAAGAAATGAATTTATTGGGGAATTTTTTTTTTTTTTTTTTTTATTTTGGATTTTTTTTTATAACTTTGTTTATTTTTATTTTTTTAACTTTTTTACTTTGTCCCAGGGTGGGACATCACTGTATTTTATCAAATCGCTGGTGTGACAGTGTGCACAGCACACTGTCTCACCAGCGATCGCTCAGGCAGTGCAGCAGGCTTCTCAGTGCCTGCTCTCAGCAGGCACTGAGGAAGCCGCCTCCCTCCAGGACCCCGGCGCCATCTTGGATCCGGGTCCTGGGAGGGAGGAAGCCCTCAGAACAGCACGATCACATCGTGCTGGTCTGAGGGTCTCAGGGGGGCGCGCAGGGAGCCCACTCCCTGCGCGATGCTTCCCTGTGCCCCCAGTACACCGCGATCATGTTTGATCGCGGTGTGCTAGGGGTTAATGTGCCGGGAGCGGTCCGTGACCGCTCCTGACACACAGTCACGGGTGTCAGCTGTGATAATCAGCTGACACCCGGCGGCGATTAGCTGCGCTGCCCTCAGGAGCGCAGCTGATCGCCTATGACGTACTATCCCGTCCATGGGCAGAATGGCACGGGTTTTATGGACGGGATAGTACGTCTAATGTCAGAGAGGGGTTAATATATGGGGAGCATTATACAATGGAGAATTATATATGGGGCCCATTATATACATACACTGGAGCATTATATTATATCTTGACTTCAGCAAAGCATTTGACAAATTATCTCACACAATCCTTATTGAAAAAATGACTAAGTATGGAATGGACAAGGCAACTGTTAGGTGGATTCATAACTGGCTTAGTGATCGGACCCAAAGAGTGGTAGTAAATGGCTGCACATCGAGTTGGAAGAATGTATCAAGTGGGGTACCACAGGGCTCTGTCTTGGGCCCTGTATTGTTCAACATCTTTATCAATGATTTAGATGAAGGAATTGAGGGTAAACTGATTAAATTTGCTGATGACACAAAGCTAGGAGGGATAGCTAATACTAGAGAAGAGAGAGAGAGGATTCAAAAAGATATAAATAAACTGGAGCAGTGGGCAGCAACTATCAGAATGGTTTTTAACAGGGAAAAATGCAAAGTACTTCATCTGGGAAATAAAAGTGAAAAAAGCGTATACAGAATGGGAGGAATAAGGCTAAGCAACAGCACATGTGAAAAAGACTTGGGTATACTAATAGATCACAGACTGAACATGAGCCAACAGTGTGATGCAGCAGCAAAAAAGGCAAATACAATTCTGGGATGTATTAACAGAAGCATACAGTCTAGATCACGTGAAGTCATTATTGCCCTCTACTCCTCTTTGGTCAGACCTCATCTGGAATACTGTGTCCAGTTTTGGGCACCACATTTTAAAAAAGACATCAACAAACTGGAGCAAGTTCAGAGAAGAGCGACCAGAATGATGTTCGGTCTGCAAACATGGGTGTACTCACCATGGGGCAGGTGGGGGCAGGTGCCCCCCCCCTAGAAGCAGGGGCACACAATGAAAGAGAGCGGAGAGAGCAGCACAATGCCGGCTCCCTCTGCCACAGATTGCAGTGACTGAGTGTCTGTGTGCGCAGTGCACGGAGCTGCTGTCTCACCAGAGGAGCTTCTTCCTGGTCGGCAGCAGCTGTAGTTTCACTTTCTGCCCTGCAGGCTCTGGTTGTCTCAGCCACACTGGGTCCTAGTGCCCTCTGTGCGCAGACACTGGACACTTCCTGCTCCTGCCTCAGCCACTGCCTGCAAGCTTCATGGTAAGTGGGGATGGAATTTATTAAATTCATTCTGCTCAGGCATGTCATGGTCACTGTGGGGGAATGTGAGAGGATGGGGGTATTGTGGGGAGGGGTACAGGGCACTGGGGTGAATGTAAGAGGATGGGGGTATTGTGGGGGCTAGGGCACTGGGGGGGTTAATGTGAGAGGATGGGGTATTGTGGGGGAGGGGTACATGGCACTGGGGTGAATGTAAGAGGATGGGGGTATTGTGGGGGCTAAGGCACTGGGGGGTTAATGTGAGAGGATGGGGGTATTGTGGGGGAGGGGTACAGGGCACTGGGGTGAATGTAAGAGGATGGGGTATTGTGGGGCTAGGGCACTGGGGGGGTTAATGTGAGAGGATGGGGGTATTGTGGGGGAGGGGTACAGGGCACTGGGGTGAATGTAAGAGTATGGGGTATTGTGGGGGCTAGGGTACTGGGGGGGTTAATGTGAGAGGATGGGTGTTGTGAATGGACTTGAAATGAGTTCTGAGCAGAGGCTCCCTCTGGTGGTTACAAGCGGTACTGGACTGTCCAGTGAAGATTGTGAGGAGTGGGAATCAGGTGTTACTGACTGGTCTTATATAAGGGAGTCGCCTTCCCATCAGGGTTGCCGGTGATCAATTGTTCTGGTCTCAATCCTTGAGTCCTGTTTCCTTTGTAGCCTGCTGTGTCGTGTCTGCATCTCCTGCTAACAGATAAGGCATTTTCTTCTTTTTGTTTTTGTGCTTGATTTCTGCATTTTGTCCTGCACTTCTGTGGGGGCCTTCAGGGTCCCCTCCGGGGGCTTTTGCCCTCTCAGTTTAGTTCAGCCACTGATGTTTGTACATTTGCTTTTTCCAGTTTTTTCAGTGGCTGCTGTTTTGATTTTGTTACACCAGAGAACTAATTTAGGTGGTAGAGGTCGTGTGATCTCAGGTGATTTTGAAATTAGTAGAGTTGGTGCTTTTCAGGGTTTTTTGGGATTGCAGTAAGTGCCCTTCCTATCCTTTTCTATTTAGGTAGTTTGGGCCCCAACGTTTGCTCATACTATTTTCTGTCTGTGTCAGTATTTCTTCTTGTCTAACCGCCATTACATGTTTGGGGGCTTTCTATGTTCTTTGGGGATCTGCTCCGGGGCAGATAGCTTTCCTCTTTCTATCTTTAGGTGTAGTTAGTTTCTCAGGCTGTGATGAGGCGTCTAGGACCAAGGTAGGAACGCTCCACGGCTGCCTCTAGTTGTGGTGGTTAGTCAGGGTACTGCAATCTCATAGATTCCAACTGCTCTGGTGTATTGCCTTTTTGACCTGCACTCCTCAGCTACCGAAACATAACAGATGGGGTATTGTGGGGCTAGGGCACTGGGGGGGTTAATGTGAGAGGATGGGGGTATTGTGGGGGCTGAATTGGGGGAGGGGCAACAGGGCACAGAGAGTGAATGTGAGAGGATGGGGTATTGTGGGGGCTAGGGCACTGGGGGGGTTAATGTGAGAGGATGGGGGTATTGTGGTGGAGGGGTACAGGGCACTGGGGTGAATGTAAGAGGATGGGGGTATTGTGGGGGCTAGGGCATTGGGGGGGTTAATGTGAGAGGATGGGGTATTGTGGGGGCTAGGGCACTGGGGGGTTAATGTGAGAGGATGGGGATATTGTGGGGGCTGAAGTGGGGGAGGGGCAACAGGGCACAGAGAGTGAATGTGAGAGGATGGGGTACTGTGGGGGAGGGGATACAGGGCACTGGTTGGTGAATGTGAGAGGATGGGGATATTGTGGGGGCTGGCGCACAGGGGTTGATGTGAGAGGATGGGGTATTGTGAGGGAGGGTAGACAGGTCACTGGGGTTGAATGTAAGAGGATGGGGGTATTGTGGGGCTAGGGCACTGGGGGTTTACTGTGAGAGGATGGGGGTATTGTGGGGGCTGAAGTGGGGAGGGGCAACAGAGCACTGAGGGGTGCATGTGAGAGGATGGGGGTATTGTGGGGTCAGTGGGACAGAACACTAAGGGGTGCATGTGAGACAATGGGCTGTTGGGGTGTGGGTGAGGGACAGGGGAGGTAGGGGGCTTTTTTTTACTTGTGAGCTCCTTAATACTTTAATAATTGATTAATATTTCAGTATTATTATAACAAGGGCATAGACAGACGGCCATATAACTCATGCGAGGATCGCACTGCAATCCTCGGTCTTGCTGGTACCGCTCCTGACATGAGTGCGACTGCCATGTATAATATATGGTATATACAGCGTAGTGTCGCATACACTGCTGTATTATACAATATACAACAGTTCTAATGCTCCATACCTAATATGCAGTATAATGTACAGTGTATGTGATGTAACCTGTATAAGATGCGACATTGGCTTGCCCCCCCCTAGTTTTGATCCTGGGTACGCCCATGTCTGCAAACCATGCCCTATGAGGAAGGGTTACAGGATTTTGGAATGTTTAGCTTGCAAAAAAGAAGACTGAGAGGTGACTTAATAGCTGTATACAAATATCTCAAGGGCTGTCACATTGTAGAAGGATTATCTTTATTCTCATTTGCACACGGAAAGACTAGAAGCAATGGGATGAAACTGAATGGGAGAAGACACAGATTAGATATTAGAAAAAACTTTTTGACAGTTAGAGTGATCAATGAGTGGAACAGGCTGCCACGAGAGGTGGTGAGTTCTCCTTCAATGGAAGTCTTTAAACAGAGGCAGGACATACATCTGTCTGGGATGATTTAGTGAATCCTGCTTTGAGCAGGGGATTGAACCAGATGACCCAGGAGGTCCCTTCCAACTCTACCATTCTATGATTCTATATGGAGCATTATATAGGCCCATCATACACTGGAGCATCATCCATGGGGCCCATCATATACTGGAGCATCATATGGGGCCCATTATATATGGAGCATTATATAGGCCCATCATACACTGGAGCATCATATACGGGGCCCATTATACACTGGAGCATTATAAATGGGGTCCATTATATATGGAGCATTATATAGGCCCATCATACACTGGAGCATCATGCATGGGGCCCAACATACACTGGAGCATTATAAATGTGGCCCATCATACACTGGAGCATCATATACGGGGCCCATAATACACTGGAGCATTATAAATGGGGCCCTTTATATATGGATCATTATATAGGCCCATCATACACTGGAGCATCATCCATGGGGCCCATCATATACTGGAGCATCATATGGGGCCCATTATATATGGAGCATTATATAGGCCCATCATACACTGGAGCATCATCCATGGGGCGCACCATATACTGGAGCATTATAAATGGGGCCCATCATACACTGGAGCATCATATACGGGGCCCATTATACACTGGAGCATTATAAATGGGGCCCATTATATATGGAGCATTATATAGGCCCATCATACACTGGAGCATCATCCATGGGGCCCATCATATACTGCAGCATCATATGAGGCCCATTATATATGGAGCATTATATAGGCCCATCATACACTGGAGCATCATCCATGGGGCCCTTCATATACTAGAGCATCATATAGTGTTCATTATTTATGGGGCATCATATAGGGTATGGAGCATCATAAGGAGCACATATGGGGCCTTGTTATGTTTTGGTAGCTGAGGAGAGCAGGCAAAAACGGCAATACACCAGAGAGGTTGGAATCTATTGGATTGCAGTACCCTGACTAACCACCACAACTAAAGGCAGCCGTGGAGCGTTCCTACGTTGGTCCTAGACGCCTCGTCACAGCCTGAGAGATTAACTACACCTAAAGATAGAAAGAGGAAAGCTATCTGCACCAGAGCAGATCCCCAAAGAACATAGGAAGCCCCCAAACATGTAATGGCGGTTAGACAAGAGGAAATACAGACACAGACAGAAAATAGTATGAGCAAACGCTTGGGCCCAATCTGCCTAGACAGAAAAGGATAGAAAGGATACTCACTGCAAACCAAAAAAAACCCTAAAAAATGCCAACGCTACTAATTGCAAAAACACCTGAGATCACACGACCTCTACCACCTAAATCAGTTCTCTGGTGTAACAAAACTAAGCCACTGAAAAAACTGGAAAAGGCAAATGAACAAACAACAGTGGCTCCAGCGGAACCGAGAGGAGCCCAAGCCACCCGGGGGGGGGGGGGGGAACCTGGCTAACCTCACAGAAATGCAGAGAAATATGCAAATGGTAAGCACAAAAACAAAAAAACAGAAAATATCTTATCTGAAAGCAGAAGAAGAGGCAAGACTCAGCAAGCTTCCATGTGAACTAGGAACCACAGTTGAGACAAGAACAATTGATCACCGGCAACCATGATGGGAGGGAACCTCCCTTATATCAAGCCACTCTGTGACTCCTGATTGCCAATCCTCATTGAATGGTTCAGTACTGTTTGTAACCACAAGAGGGAGCTTCTGCTCAGAATTCATTTCCAAAACATTCACAACAGTACCCCCCCTTGAGGAGGGGTCACCGAACCCTCATTTGTGCAACCAGGTCGGTCAGGATGAGCTCGGTGATAGGCACGGATCAGTCTCCTAGCATGGATGTCCGAAGCAAACACCCAAGAATTGTCCTCCTGACCATAACCTCTCCACTTAACCAAATACTGGAGTTTCCGTCTAGAAAAACGAGAATCCAATATTTTCTCAACCACATACTCCAGATTGCCCTCAACCAAAACAGGGTCAGGAGGCACAGCCATAGGAACCACTGGCTCGACAAACCTCTTCAATAAGGACTTGTGGAACACGTTATGGATCTTAAATGTCGCTGGAAGAAGTAAACGAAAGGAAACAGGATTAAGAATCTCCATGATCTTATAAGGTCCAATGAACCTAGGCTTAAACTTAGGAGATGCAACTCACATAGGGATATTTCTTGAGGACAACCAGACCAAGTCCCCCACTTTAAACCGAGGACCATCAGTCCTATGCCAGTTGGCAAACCGCTAGGCCTTCTCCTGAGAGAGGGACAACCTCTCCACTACCTGGTCCTAAATCTGCTGCATACGTTCCACAACAGAGTCAACACCCGGACAGACAGAAGCCTCCGTCTGTCCCGTAGAAAATCGAGGGTGAAACCCAAAATTGCAGAAAAATGGAGACATCAAAGTGGCAGAGCTAGCCCTATTATTAAGAGCAAACTCAGTCAAAGGCAAAAAAGAGACCCAGTCATCTTGATCAGCAGACACAAAGCATCTCAGATAAGTCTCCAATGTCTGGTTTGTCCTCTCAGTTTGTCCATTGGTCTGAGGATGAAAAGCCGAGGAGAAAGACAATTGAACACCAAGTTTAGAACAAAAAGTCCTCCAAAATCTGGAAACAAACTGGACTCCTCTGTCAGACACAATGTTCTCAGGAATGCCGTGTAACCGAACCACGTGCTGAAGGAACAAAGGCACCAATTCGGAGGAGGAAGGCAACTTAGGTAATGGCACAAGATGTATCATCTTGGAAAACCTATCACAAATCACCCAGATAACGGTCATTCTCTGAGAAACAGGGAGGTCGGAAATAAAGTCCAGAGATATGGGTCCATGGTCTCTTGGGCACAGGCAATGGCATCAACAAACCACTAGAGCGAGAGCAAGTCCCACAGGACTGCACAAACTCCCTGATGTCACAAGACAAAGTAGGCCACCAAAAGGACCGACTCACCAAGTCTCTGGTACCAAAAATTCCGGGATGACCGGCCAATGCGGAACAATGAATCTCAGACATCACACTCTTTTTCCACCGCTCTGGGACAAACAATTTCCCAATAGGACAGCGCTCGGGTTTATCCTCCTGACACCCTTCCAGAGCCAGTCTCAAGTTGGGCGAGATGGCGGAAAGAACTACACCCTCTTTCAAAATAACAGCAGGATCAGATAACTCAGGAGAGTCCGCAAGGAAACTACTCGAGAGGGCATCCACCTTAACATTCTTAGTGCCAGGAAGAAAGGAAACCGCAAAATTAAAACGTGTGAAAAACATGGCCCACCTGGCCTGTCTAGGATTAAGTCGCTTGGCTGATTCCAGATAAACCAGATTCTTATGGTCCGTGAGGACCACCACCTGATGTTTGGCTCCCTCCAGCCAATGTCTCCACTCTTCAAAAGCCCACTTCATGGCCAATAACTCCCGATTACCCACGTCATAATTACGTTCAGTTGGAGAAAGTTTTCGAGAGAAAAAGGCACAAGGGTTACTTTTAGAGGTCTCAGGATCTCTTTGGGACAAAACGGCACCTGCTCCAATTTCAGAGGCATCAACCTCCACCTGAAATGGCAGAGAAACATCAGGCTGCCGTAGAACAGGAGCAGAAGTGAATCTCTGCTTAGGTTCCTGAAACGCAGAGACTGCCTCAGGAGGCCAATTCACCACATCAGAACCCTTTTTGGTCAAATCAGTCAATGGTTTAACAATAACAGAGAAATTACCAATAAATTTACGATAAAAATTGGCAAAACCCAAGAATTTCTGAAGAGCCTTTAATGAAGTAGGTTGGACCCAATCACAGATGGTCTGAACCTTGACCGGGTCCATTTCAATAACAGATGGAGACAAAATGAATCCCAGAAATGAGATCTTCTGTACGCCAAAAAGACACTTTGATCCCTTCACATACAGAGCATTCTCTCTCAAAATCTGGAACACAGTCCGAACATGTTTCACATGAGAGTCCCAGTCATTGGAAAAAATCAAGATATCATCCAAATAAACAATCAGAAATTTATCCACAAAATCCCTGAAAATGTCATTCATGAAGGACTGGAAGACGGAAGGAGCATTAGTGAGCCCAAAGGGCATCACTAGGTACTCAAAATGCCCCTCTGGGGTATTAAACGCCGTCATCCATTCATCCCCATGCTTAATGCGAATAAGGTTATACGCCCCCATGAGGTCAAGCTTGGTAAACAAAGCAGCACTTTTCACCCTGGAAAACAGGTCAGAAATCAAGGGTAACGGATATTGATATTTCACAGTGATCTTGTTCAAGAGACGATAATCAATAGACGGCCTTAATGAACCATCCTTTTTGGCCACAAAGAAAAAACCGGCACCCAAGGGTGAAGAGGATGGTCTGATATGACCCTTCTCCAATGACTCCTTGATATAAGACCGCATAGCGTCATGTTCAGGTACAGACAAGTTAAAAAGGCGACCTTTAGGGAATTTACTACCAGGCACTAATTCAATAGCGCAGTCATAGTGTGGCGCCCTGAGGGTCCAGTCGCCACAGAGATGTTGCATCTCACCCAGAGGTGTGACACCTGACTCTCAGGTAAGGAGGAAGCACCCCATTGACTCCATCACCGCATCCACACACATCATGCCAGTGCTGAGCACCAGGCTGATTAGGAAAGGGTGTAGAAGTGGGTGGGTGGAGCCAGCTGCAGCATTAGGTTGCAGCGTGTTAGTCTAGAGTTTCAGTTGTAGACAGGCAGGCAGTGAAGTGGGTACTGGCCTGACCTGCAGCTCGCCTGAGTTCACCTCAGGGAGCCTTGCTGAGAGAGCAAAAGGGTCCTGGGCAGAGACAGCAATTGAAGCTGTACCCCCATCCTGAAGAAGGAAGTACCAGGCAAACATCGGGGAACGGTCCCTAGACTGGTGGGTCAGTTCAATGCCACTAGTAACACCGAGTATAGTGGGACTCTTCAAGGGCCACTAGCTACCATATTCCCATCCGGGAGGAAGCCAGGGATCAAGTACGTCCAGGCATCCGACGGTATCTCGGTCTCCGTGAACAGGAGAGCAGTGCACCGGGACACCGGGTCGTACCTGTCAACTGAAAGGATCCAATACTACCTCGTCCGAGGGCTCTGTGGTAGGAGGTGCAGAAGGAGTAAGGAGTGTAGCACCAAGAAGCCGGAAAGGTACATAAAGGGAGTCTGTGGGAGTGTGACCAATCTACCTGAGGGTTACTGGACTACTCACTGGAAGGACACAGTGCCCGGCTGGACTCTGTAAAGCGCTTAACAGACTGTGAGTAAACCTTTGAAACTGCAACAGAACTGTTTCCCTGATTCTTCCAGCGATGCACACTCCACTCTGCTACATCACTCTGCACCATTGCTTTACCTTACATCTACCTGCCCTGGAAGGATACAGTCTTACCTGTAGAAGACTTATCATCTAGCTGCACAACACCATTTCTTCCAGAGGACCTGCACAGCAGCGCTGGTCACCCTGACCAGGTACTACAGGTGGCGTCACGACAAACTACACGAACAGTAATCCCCTGTAAATACTTCCCCATTTATAGTGAGCGTATAGGGGCACGGACCGAGCTGCAGCTACCGTAACATCCCCCATAGAAATCAACGGGCTCGGTGCTGAGTACCCCACGGCCCTGGCGGGTGACTCAATAGCTCCTATGGGGGGCAAGGATGCAGATTTACTTTCGCTAAACACATCAGAAAAATCTGTCAAAAGTCAGGAACTTCCTGAGACTGGGGAGAGGCAGAAAAAACAGGAGTGTTGGCATTAACACATTGGCAGCCCCAACTGGTCACAGACACAGATCTCCAATCCAAAAAAGGATTATGAGACTGTAACCAAGGGAAACCTAGTACAATAATGTAATGCAGATTATACAGTACCAAAAATTTGCAACTCTCCTGATGATTAGGTTCAACCCTCATTATCACCTGAGTAGAAAACTGGGGTTTATTCTCAGCCAAAGGGGTAGAATCAATCCCCAGTAGGGGAATAGACTTCCATAGGGGTATCAAGGGAAACCCACAACGTTTGGCAAAATCAAAATCCATCAGGTTAATTGCTGCTCCTGAATCAACAAAAGCTGAGCAGAAAATGTGGACAGTGAGCAAATCAGGGTAACAGTCAACAGAAATTTAGTCTGAACACTACCCAAGACAACTGAGCGTGCAAAACGTCTTCCCCGCTTAGGGCAGACAGAAATAGCATGAGAGGCGTCACCACAATAGAAACATAACCCATTGCGTTTTCGAAACTCATCACGCTGTGCCCCAAAAGCCACTCTATCACACTGCATGGGTTCAGAAGCTGGCTCACAAGGCAACACTATTCTACGCATACCTATACGCTCACGCAAACGTCTGTCAATTTGAATCGCTAATGACATAGAATCATTGAGACCAGAGGGAGCAGGGAAACCCAACATAACATCTTTTACATTCTCTGACCTCTGACAGCCCCTTCCGAAAAAGGGCTGCCAAAGCATCATCATTCCATTTGGTTAGGACTGCCCATTTTCGGAATTTCTGACAGTATAACTCAGCGTCCTCAAGCCCCTGATTTAATGCCAACAAGGTTCTTTCAGCTTGATGAGTGACATTAGGCTCATCGTACAATAACCCCAGAGCCAGAAAAAATGCATCAACATCACTCAAAACAGGGTCCCCAGGTGTCAGGGAAAAAGCCCAATCCTGAGGATCGCCGCGCAGGAGAGAGATGACAATTTGAACCTGCTGTGCTGCGTTCCCTGAGGACTTAGGTTTTAAGGCAAAAAACAACTTACAGTTATTTTTGAAATTCAGAAATTTGGCCCGATCTCCCAAAAACAAATCTGGCATGGGAATCCTAGGTTCCACAACCGGCAACCCAGCAAGATAGGTAGCAATACTCCGAACCTCAGTGGCAAGCTGATCCACACGGCCAGACAGCTGTGCAAGCTCCATTGAGAGAAAAAAAATCCTCCTCAGCACCCAGAGAAAAAGAGGGAAAAAATGCAAGAAACAGAAAAAAAAAAAAAAAAAAATCTCTGACAACTCTGACAACTTTTTTTTCTTTCCACACTATTTTTCCCTTCTGTGAGTACCATACAATTTTCAGTTTGGCCGGTGATACTGTTATGTTTTGGTAGCTGAGAAGAGCAGGCAAAAACGGCAATACACCAGAGAGGTTGGAATCTATTGGATTGCAGTACCCTGACTAACCACCACAACTAAAGGCAGCCGTGGAGCGTTCCTACGTTGGTCCTAGACGCCTCGTCACAGCCTGAGAGATTAACTACTAGTGTTGAGTGATACGATACCGCAAGTATCGGGTATCGGCCGATATTAGCTCTATCGGCCTTTCGATACTTAGTTCCGATATTTTCGTCTTATCGGATACCGGAATCGGGATTGTCACTGTCACTGTCAGTGTCCGTCGGTCGGGTCTGTCAGGAGTCAGCGGCACTTACCTGGCAGAAGATCTCCGGCGGTCACGGGCTGGACTGCTTCATGGCCGCCATCATCTTTCCCCGGCGGTCACATGCAGTTTCTCGCGATAACTGCAGTGACTGCTGGGTAATCCCGGCCGTAAAGCAGTCAGTCCGATGACGTCACCGCCGGGGAAGCAGGTAATCAGCTGTGCTGCGTTGCGATGACAGGCTCTGCCTGTCATTGCGATGTAGCAGAGCTGGATCGTCGTGGGACTGTCGTTACTATGGACTGCGTCGGACAGGTGGTATACTGTTGGTTTGTTTTTTTTCTTTTTTTACAGGAGATCGATGGCGTCGCAGGAATGAGTGTATAATAAAATTAATGAAAACTGTGTTGTCTCTTTTATTTCATTAAAAGACTTTTTTCTTGCTTTGTCTTTTTTTTATACATTTAATAACTTTGGGATTAATAATGGATCGGTGTCTTATTGACACCTCTCCATTATTAACCGGGCTTATTGTCACCGTGCAATCAACGGTGACATTAACCCCTTATTACCCCACTTGCCACCGCTACAGGGCAGTGGGAAGAGCCGGGTAAAGTGCCACAATTGGCACATCTTTTGATGCGCCAAATGTGGGGCTGCTGTAGCCTGGTATTATCAGGCTGTTGAGGGCCAAAATCCATGGGCCTTGACAGTCTTTTAAT
The DNA here is from genome assembly GCA_033576555.1 of Oophaga sylvatica. Classification (NCBI taxonomy): domain Eukaryota; kingdom Metazoa; phylum Chordata; class Amphibia; order Anura; family Dendrobatidae; genus Oophaga; species Oophaga sylvatica. The sequence goes on from JARQOD010000006.1 coordinate 254,055,218, forward strand.
ACCAGGCCGCAGCAGTCTGCATTTTACTTGGCTGGTTAACAAAAATAGGGGGACCACTACGCCGTTTTTTTTCCGAGGGGATCCCCTATTTTTGTTAACCAGCCAAGCTAAGCAGACTGCTGTGGCCTGGTATTATCAGGCTTGCAAGGTCCATGGATATTGGATCCTTACCAGCCTGAAAAACCAGGCCTCAGCGGTCTGCTTCATCTGGCTGGTTAACAAAAATAGGGGGACCCCATGCCAATTTTTTCGAGGGGATCCCCTATTTTTGTTAATCAGCCAAGATATGCAGACTGCTGTGGCCTGGTATTATCAGGCTGGCAAGGTCCATGGATCTTGGCTCCTTAACAGCCTGAAAATCCAGGCCTCAGCGGTCTGCTTCATCAGGCTGGTTAACAAAAATAGGGGGGACCCGACGCCATTTTTTATTCGAAGGGAACCCCTATTTTTGTTAATCAGTTCCCTCTGACGTCACTGATTGTGTCCCTGGCTGACCTGAAGTGAAAGTGGAAAGCAATCAATTAAGCTTTCCACTTCCTCTCCTGTCAGCCAAGAGAGGAACTCATTCATTTGGGGGTTTACTGTGAGGCTGCAGCATTAGCTGCGGTCCCTGCAGTAAACATTAACCCTTTCTGAAGGATTACACCGTGGGACCTGACTGTGCATGGGATAGGTAAGAATAATTTTGCTTTTTTATTTTATTTTTATTACAGGAAATGGTTTTTGCAGTCAAATAAAAGATGGTCAAAAACATGTGTCTTTATTTCATTAAAATGATTTTTAATTAAAGTGTGTGTGTTTTATTTTTATTTCATGCAATAGGATTAATAATTGATAGTTGTCTAATTGACAGCTCTCAATTATTAACCTGGCTTAAGGTCACCTTTCAATTGCAATGTGGCTTTAACCCCATATTAACCCATTCGCCACCGCTACAGGGCAATGGGAATAGACGGGCAAAGTGCCAGAAAGGGCGAATCTAATTATAGATTTGTCTTTTCTGGGGTGTCTGGGGGCAGATGTTAGTAGCCAGGGGGGGCCAAAAATAATGGTCCCTCTCTGGGCTATTATTATCTGCCCCCATTCGCTGGCTTTGTCTGTCTGGTTGCGAAAATAGGGCGGGAGCCCACGCATTTTTTTTAAACAATTTTACACCTCATATATATATATATATATATACATGTCATTGAATTTGTGACACATTATATATATTTATATTTATAGTTCATACACTTCTACATAGTATAATAGCCGCTAATTCAATTGACGGCTTTTGTGAAAATGCAGAACCCGACATGAAATGACACTTGGTGTACATAGGGTTAACCATGTCTTTTCATGTCCTTTGCTATCTGATTTGCACAAACAATTACATCAGTCTATGTGTGCAAAATTTCACACCTGTAGGGGTTAATTAAAGGTGTAAATTCGTAGCAAAAAAGTCCGTTTTTTTTACAACGAATTTACACCTTTAATTAACCCCTACAGGTGTGAAATTTTGCACACATAGACTGATGTAATTGTTTGTGCAAATCAGATTGCAAACGACATGAAAAGACATGGTTAACCCTATGTACACCAAGTGTCATTTCATGTCGGGTGCTTCTGTCTTTTCACAGAAGCCGGCTTTACCCGGCAATTGAATCAGAGGATATTTTACTATATAGAAGTGTATAAACTATACATATATGTATATATATATGTCACAATGACATGTATATATATATATATATATATATGTATTCTATGTGTGTATATTTAGTGTTTACAAGGAAATAAAGGTTTTTTTTAGTTGCGATATTTTGTTCCCATAGACTTACATGGGACTTCCGGTATCGGAATCGGATATCGCCGATATTTAGTGATATCGGCGATACCATTCCGATCCGATATTTTTAGATATCGAGCAGTATCGCTCAACACTATTAACTACACCTAAAGATAGAAAGAGGAAAGCTATCTGCCCTGGAGCAGATCCCCAAAGAACATAGGAAGCCCCCAAACATGTAATGGCGGTTAGACAAGAGGAAATACAGACACAGACAGAAAATAGTATGAGCAAACGCTGGGGCCCAATCTGCCTAGACAGAAAAGGATAGAAAGGATACTCACTGCAATCCAAAAAAAAACCCTTAAAAATGCCAACACTACTAATTGCAAAAACACCTGAAATCACACGACCTCTAAGACCTAAATCAGTTTTCTGGTGTAACAAAACTAAGCCACAGCCACTGAAAAAACTGGAAAAGGCAAATGAACAAACAACAGTGGCTCCAGCGGAACCGAGAGGAGCCCAAGTCCCCCAGGGGGGGGGAACCTGGCTAACCTCACAGAAATGCAGAGAAATATGCAAATGGTAAGCACAAAAACAAAAAAACAGAAAATATCTTATCTGAAAGCAGAAGAAGAGGCAAGACTCAGCAAGCTTCCAAGTGAACCAGGAACCACAGTTGAGACAAGAACAATTGATCACCGGCAACCATGATGGGAGGGAACCTCCCTTATATCAAGCCACTCTGTGACTCCTGATTGCCAATCCTCATTGAATAGTTCAGTACTGTTTGTAACCACCAGAGGGAGCTTCTGCTCAGAATTTATTTCCAAAACATTCACAACAGGGCCTATTCTGTATGGAGCATTATATGGAGCCCATTCTGTATGGAGCAATATATGGGGCCCATCATATACTGTATGGAGCTCTATATGCGACTCATTATACTGTATGGAACAATATGTGGAGCTCATTCTACTCTGTGGGACTGTCCTATACTGTATGGCACATTATATGGGGACCATCATATACTGTAGCATTATGTGGAGCTCATCATATGCTGTATGGAACATTATATGGGACCAATTATGTATGGAGCAATATATGGGGCTCATTATTCTGTATGGCGCACTATGTGGGGGCCATAATACTGTATATGGAGGACTATACTGTCCGGTTTTTGAACTATTGTAGAATTTAAAATAGATATCAGTCATGTAATGTAAGAAGTGAAGTATTTGGCATTGTACTATACCTATATTTCTCTGCCATATTGGAGCATCATGAATTGTGGTATGTGTTAAAGGGGCCCACTGAGACTCTTTGGCCCGGGGCCCACGAAATCCGGGAGCCAGCCCTGCCCCCCCCACAGCCAAATAACCCCCAGTTTTCAATGCGTAACTATTATTATAAAGTAAATTAAGGTTGACAAGCTTAAGGAATATGAATTGATGTCGTTGGCATTGAAATGGGCACTGTAGGTGTGTTTACTGTCCTACACTCCCTGCCGATTTTGCTTCCCCATTGACTTGCATTGGGTTTCGTGTTTCAGTCGGACCTCCGACTTTTCCCGATAGTCGGCCGATTTCGTTTGACTCGACTTTTGAGAAAGTCGGGTTTCACGAAACCCAACTTGACCCTCCCGGAGGCAAAGTCGCTCATCTCTAATTACCACCTCATAGTGACCAAATAATACCACATACAAGGAACAAATACTGCCACACCATGACCAGACTACATATTACCAACTCATAGTAACCAAATTATTCCACATACAAGGAACAAATACTGCCACACCATGACCAGACTACATATTACCACCACATAGTGACTGAATAATACCACATACAAAAGAGAAATACCGTCACACCATGGTCAGATAACATACTACTACCCCATAGTGACCAAATAATACCACATACAAGAGAAATACTGCCACACCATGACCAGACCACATACTACCAACACATAGTGACCAAATAATACCACATATAAGAGAGAAATACTGCCACACCATGACCAGACCACATATTACCACCACAGTGACCGAATAATACCACATAAGGAACAAACACCACCACACCATGACCAGACCACATATTACCACCACATAGTGACCAAATAATACCACGTACAAGAAACAAATAATGCCTCACATGACCAGATCATATAATACCATCACATAATGACCAAATACTACAATGCGAATCATTAATTAAAAAAAACACAATACTAATATTACCATAAGTGCTATTACACACAGAAGCTCTGTACATAGCATGAAGTATATAGTGTCAGTGCACAGGTAACACACTGACTCACCAGTGACTTTATACAGAGGAGCTTTGTATATAGTGTGGTAACTCAACTCACTTGGCGGTACATGGAGGTAGAAAAACAGGAACACTTTCTCTTTAAGGCTACTTTCACACATCAGTTTTTTTGTGTCAGGCATAATCCGTCGAATACCGGCGCTGAAATGAAAAAACTGATGCAGCGGATCAGTTTTTTTTGCTGGATCCGACCTGAACTTTTGAACCCGGAAAAAGAAGTTTTGCAGCTGGAAAATGCAGGTTTGCATGTCCGGAAACAGTGGAAAATGTAGTAGTAGTAGTAGTAGTAGTAGTAGATTTGCAGAATCCGGATCAGTGTTTTGACGGATTGCATAAAAGACTGGTCCGGTTCTATAGACTTCTATTATTTCCGGCCGTCTGATGCGCCAATTCAGGCACTATCAGGCGGGTCCGGAAAAAAAAAAAACGTTGCAGTGACCGTTTGGTCCGGCCGCCGGAATGTACGGCCAAAAACGGATGCAACGCAATGACATCAGACGCAATCCGGCGCTAATGAAAGTCAATGCCAAAAAAACGTATCCGGTAGCGGATCGCGCCTGACGTCAAAAAACTGATGTGTGAAAGCAGCCTAAGTCTTCACTTGGTTTATTATAAGGCAGCATAAACCAATTAGAAGTGGAATTGAGATGGTTTGGGTTGAGCTGGACCGCTCACCGCTTCAATTTTGAATAAATCCCCAACAGTGTCACCAGCAAAGCACCCCCACACCATCACACCACCTCCTCCATGCTTCACGGTGGGAACCAGGCATGTAGAGTCCATCCGTTCACCTTTTCTGCGTGCAAAGCAGTAATCAAAGCAAAAGGTGGCTACTTTGAAGAACCTAGAATATAAGACATATTTTCAGTTGTTTCACACTTTTTTGTAAAGTGTAATGTATAATTCCACATGTGTTAATTCATCGTTTTGATGCCTTCAGTGTGATTCTACAATTTTCATAGTCATGAAAATACAGAAAAATCTTTGAATTAGAAGGTGTGTCCAAACTTTTGGTCTGTACTGTATCTCCCTCTTTTTACATAATCAGTGACTTTGTCACATATCCCCCCTCTGCCCAAATCCGGGGTTTTTCCAGGCCTATGCTCGACATGAAAAGTGAAATCTTGGAGGCCTAAGAACCACCTAGTTACCAAGCATTTTTACCCTTCTTTTCCCTCAACCACTTCAGAGGGGCATGGTGAGATACCAGCTTAAACCTATAGCCTAGGAGGTAATATATCAGGTTATCTACGGCCCATTTTATGGCTAAGCACTCCTTCTCGATGATGGCATAGATTCTCTTGCATGAAGAGAGCTTCCGGCTTAGATACGGGATAGGATGTTCCTCCCAGGGCCGGCGTCAGAACCCGGCACACCCGGCAAGTGCCGGGGCCCTGAGCCGGCGGGGGGGCCCACTCGCCCTTGGGCACGCCGGCGCCCAGAGGCGTATCTAGGGGGGGCGCAGTCGGACCGCCTAATGCGGCGGTCCGCAGTGTCTCCTCTGGCAGCTGTATTCTGCCGCCCTCTGGACTGGGAATCGGCTGTTCTCAGTGCCGGCTGTCAAGCTGACAGCCGGCACAAAGAAGCTGCAGCACGCCGGCTCCCAGAGTCCAGTGAACAAGTGTGCTTGCGTCTTTCAGACGCGAGTACAACTGAAGCCGACGTCAGCAGCATGATCATGTCATGTGATCACGCTGCTGAAGTCACTTTCCGGCAGGCAGAAGAGAGCAGAAGATCTGATGTAAGTGCTCCTGCCTCGTGTGTCTGTGCAGCTGCAGATTCAGCGTAGAAGGGGGATGATTTATTCTTTGCTTGTGTGTGGGTGGAATTCCTTCTTTGTGGAGGGGATCTATTCTGTGTGGGGGAATTACTCAGTGTGGAGGGGGTATTTATTATTTGTGTGGAGGGGGTATTTATTATTTGTGTGGAGGGGGGATTATTCAGTGTGGAGGGGGTATTTATTATTTGTGTGGAGGGGGGATTATTCTGTGTTTTGGGGGATTGATTATTCAGTGTGAGGGGGATTTATTATTTGTGTGTTGGGGGATTATTCAGTGTGGAGGGGGGGATTTATTATTTGTGTGTTGGGGATTATTCAGTGTGGAGGGGGTATTTATTATTTGTGTGGAGGGGGATTATTCAGTGTGGAGGGGGTATTTATTATTTGTGTGGAGGGGGGATTATTCAGTGTGGAGGGGGGATTGATTATTCAGTGTGAGGGGGGATTATTCTGTGTGTTGGGGGATTATTCAGTGTGGAGGGGTATTTATTATTTGTGTGTTGGGGATTATTCAGTGTGGAGGGGGTATTTATTATTTGTGTGGAGGGGGGATTATTTAGTGTGGAGGGGTATTTATTATTTGTGTGGAGGGGGGATTATTCTGTGTGTTGGGAGATTATTCAGTGTAAGGGGGATTTATTATTTGTGTGGAGGGGGGATTATTCAGTGTGGAGGGGGTATTTGTGTAGAGGGGGGATTATTTTGTGTGTTGGGGATTATTCAGTGTGAGGGGGATTTATTATTAGTGTGAAGGGGAGATTATTCAGTGTGAAGGGGGGATTAGGGTTAGGGGGGTGTGTGTGGAGGGGGGCGCAAAACTGAGTTCTTGCCCTGGGTGCCAGAAAACCTAGATACACCTCTGCTGGCGCCCGTTAGTGGAGGAGAGCGGTGTTAGCGCTCAGGGCCCCGGCAGCCGGCACAATACTTACCTCTCCCCGTGCCTCCGCAGCTCCGGTGTCTTCTGCAGCTCTGCACTGTGATGTCTCAGGTCAGAGGGCGCGATGACGTCTTTCCACAGCGCCCTTTCCTGAGCCGTAACAGTGCAGAGCGCAGCACAGTGCAGAGGAGAGTTCCATATTTTGTATGGAGCATTATATGGGGACCAGTATCCTGTATGGAGCAATTTATGTGGTCCAGTATTCTGTATGGAGCATTATTTGGGGTCCAATATTCTTTATGGAGCATTATATTTGGCCCATAATATTGTATGGAGGACTATACTGTCCGGTCTGTACTGTGTGTTGTGAGGATTCGGCAGTTTCTGAGCTATTGTAAAATTTACAATAGATATCACTCGTGTAATTATAATAAGAAGTGAAATCTTTGGTCTTGTACTATACCCATATTTCTCTGCAGTATCGGAGCATCATGAATCGTGGTCTGCGTTAAAGGGGCCCACTGAGACTCTTTCACCCGGGGCCCATAAAAACCTGGAGCCGGCCCTGGTTCCTCCCCATTCACTTCTTGAGTCAGAAAACACAAAAAAAGCACAGTAAAACCAAAAATACTCTGTTGCAAAAAATTATATAACAGTAAACAGCAAGTGCCAATAAAAAGATGGAAAAACAGGGCATTTGGTTAATACGTTTTTTGCAAAAAATGTATATTAAGCCGCTCTACCAAACGTCAAGGTATACCTGTTTCTGTTTGTAATCACTTCTTGAGTCATTACGGCTCCCAAGCCGACTTCTGACGCATCTATCTGGATGACGAACTCCTTGCTGAAGTCTGGTGCGACCAGAACCGAATGTTTACACAAAGCCTGCTTCAGCTCCTGGAAAGTCATCTCAGTCTTGGCAGACCATCTAATCAACGACGATCTTGTGCCTTGAAGGAGGTCCGTCAACAGTGTGGCAATCATGGCGAACCATGGGATAAACCGCCAGTAGTAACCCACAATTCCAAGAAACGCCCTCACTTGTCTCTTGGAAAGCGGTTGTGGCCGCTTCTGAATTGCCTCAATCTTGTTTATCTGAATCTTAATTTCACCCCTCCAGATGACATAGCCTAGGTATTTGGCTTCTTCTTTCCCTATGGCACTTTTTTTGGATTTACAGTGAATCCCGCATTCCACAATGCATCCAGGATTGGCTGTACCTTGGGTAGATGAATAGCCCAGTCAGGGCTGAAAACAACATTGCCATCTAGGTAGGCTGCGGCATACTTCTTATGCGGAGCCAGGACCCAATCCATTACCCCACGGAAGTTTGCTGAGGCCCCCCTACAGTCTGAAGGGCATTCAGGTGTATTGGAAACACCCATCATGCATCAAAAAAGCCGTCTTCAAGCTCTATGACGCTCCGGTGTGGCGTGACCTCGGCTTCCCAGATTTCCATGGCGACGTCCAGGAGCCCTCGCGGATGTCGACCATACAGAAGCTCAAACGGCGAGAAGCCAGTAGAAGCTTGTGGAAGATCTCTGAGAAGAGCAGAAACAGAAGCAGATAGTTCCAGACTTGACTGTCCTTCTCAATGACTTTCTTGAGCATCTCCTTCAAGGTCTTATTGAAGTGTTCTACTAGGCCATTTGTCTGCAAGTGGTAGACTGTGGTTAGCAGCTGGGCAGTCTGAAGGACCTTACACCTTACACAATTCGCTCATTACCTTGCTCATGAAAGGGGTTCCCTGGTCTGTCAAAATCTCCTTCAGCTGACCTGTTTGTACAAATATATGAACAAGTTCTTGGGTTATACTCTTTTGCCGAGAAGTTTCTTAGTGACACTGCTTCAGGGTACCGGGTCGCATAGTCCGTGCCCTCATGCAGATTTAACTAGACCCACTAGATCCATGGCAATCCTCTCAAATCGGACCTCTATCACAGGTAACGGAACTAGGGGACTTCGGTATTGAGTAGAGGGAGCAGTTATCTGGCAGGTGGGACAGGAACTACAATAACTTAGGATCTCCCGGTAACACCCCGGCCAATAGAACCTCTGCCTTATTCTCTCCTGCATTTTGTCCCCAAAAACATGTGAATGGACCATGTATAAAAGATTCCGCCGGTAGGGACCTGGAACCAACAGGTGCTCCACTATCTGGGCTGGGGTGGAGGACTCTGGCTGCAACCATTTCTGCACCAGATGCAGCAAGTCGAACATTTGGGAGTGAGGAGGTTTATAACCGCAATATGCCCAGTGATGAACCCTTTGCGCTCGGACAGACATAGTCACCCCTGAGTGTGCCAGTATCTCAGTTTTTAGTTTGGAATATTTCCAAGCATCTTGTAAGGCCAGGTCATAATAAGCCTTCTGGGGCTCACCACTTAGATAGGGGGCCAGCATCTCTGCCCACTGGTATAGTGGCAGTCTCTCCCGCTCCACTACCCACTCAAAAACACTCAGAAATGCCTCTATATCATCATCCAGGGTCATTTTCGGCATCACTCATCTTACCGCCTTCCGGATGTATGTGTTGTCACCTGCACCTGGACTTGTGGAGTGGACTTCAGTTCTCCCACGAACTGCCTCGGCAAGCAATTTGATCTGCTGCTGTTGTCGAAACTGCTGGATAAGCAGCGTACTCGCCTCCTGATGTGCCAACTGTTGCTGCTGCTGCGCGTTCACCAAATGCTTAATCAGGTCCTCCATCTTGTCTGTCGTCTCCTGGTTTATGGCCGCCTTTACCCAGGACATGCGGTTTGTCAACCATTGCTACTCATGTTCCCAGAACGTTGCCTGAATTCAAAACACTACTTGTGGTAAGTCAACTCACTTGGCGGTACATGGAGGTAGAAAAACAGGAACACTGTCTCTTTAAGTATTCAGTTGGTTTATTATAAGGCAGCATAAACCAACTAGAAGTGGAAAGGGTCTTATTCTGGATCATTGACTCATGTAAACCTAGCAGTGTTCAGCTTACAAACGAATAATAGACTTGCTCGTCACTGATGACACCTTTTTGCCACCTAAAACATAATCATTGCTGGCAATATATCTCTTTGTAAAAACAGAGGATGCGCTGCCCACAATATTCAAATTCTAGAGTAATGGGTTATCCCCATCATTAATTACTTCTGGACTGTCCATTGCATTCTAAAGCATCAGTGCAGCGTAACCAGAAAGCACAACATCACAGGAGTTGGGGACCGGCTGTGAGACTCAACCAGCCTTCCCAAAGAAACGATAAACATGGTTTATTACCATATTTTCCTTCGCAATGTCTGTATACACAGCTCTGAACCAGCGTTTGTGTATGCAGTCATGGACAAAAGTTTTGAGAATGACACAAATATTAATTTTTACAAAGTCTACTGCTTCACTTTTTCTAATGGCAATTTGCATATACTCCAGAATGTTATAAAGAGTGATCATCTTAACAGCAATTACTTGAAAAGTCAATATTTGGCTAGAAAATGAACTTTATCCCCCAAAACACATTTCAACATCATTGCAGCCCTGCCTTAAAAGGACCAGCTAACCTCTTTTCAGTGATTGCTCCATTAACACATGTGTGGGTGTTGATGAGGACATGGTGGAGATCAATCTGTCATGATTAAGTAAGAATGACACCACTGGACACTTTAAAAGGAGGCTGGTGCTTGGCATCATTGTTTCTCTTCTGTTAACCATGGTTATCTCTAAAGAAACACGTGCAGTCATCATTGCAATGCACAAAAATGGCCTAACAGGGAAGAGTATCGCAGCTAGAAAGATTGCACCTCAGTCAACAATCTATCGCATCATCAAGAACTTCAAGGAGAGAGGTTCCATTGTTGCCAAAAAGGCTCCAGCGCGCCCAAGAAAGACCAGCAAGTGCCAGGACCGTCTCTTAAAAGTGTTTCAGCTGCGGGATCGGGCTACCAGCAGTGCAGAGCTTGCTCAGGAATGGCAGCAGGCAGGTGTGAGTGCATCTGCACGCACTGTGAGGCGGAGACTCTTGGAGCAAGGCCTGGTCTCAAGGAGGGCAGCAAAGAAGCCACTTCTCTCCAGAAAAAACATCATGGATAGACTGATATTCTGCAAAAGGTACAGGCAGTGGACTGCTGAGGACTGGGGTAAAGTTATTTTCTCTGATGAATCCCCTTTTCGATTGTTTGGGACATCAGGAAAATGCCTCAATCGGAGAAGACAAGGTGAGCGCTACCACCAGTCTTGTCTCATGCCAACTGTTAAGCATCCTGAAACCATTCATGTGTGGGGTTGCTTCTCAGCCAAGGGAATCGGCTCTCTCACAGTCTTGCCTAAAACACAGCCATGAATAAAGAATGGTACCAGCATGTCCTCCAAGAGCAACTTCTCCCAACCCTCCAAGAGCAGTTTGGCGATCAACAATGCCTTTTCCAGCATGATGGAGCACCTTGCCATAAAGCAAAGGTGATAACTAAATGGCTCAGGGAAAAAAATATAGAGATTTTGGGTCCATGGCCTGGAAACTCCCCAGATCTTAATCCCATTGAGAACTTGTGGTCAATCATCAAGAGACCGGTGGACAAACAAAAACCTAAAAATTCTGACAAAATTAAAGCATTGATTGTGCAAGAATGGACTGCTATCAGTCAGGATTTGGTCCAGAAGTTGATTGAGAGCATGCCAGGGAGAATTGCAGAGGTCCTGAAGAAGAAGGGTCAACACTGAAAATATTGACTTGCTGCATTAACTCATTCTAACTGTCAATATAAGCTTTTGTTACTCATATGTTTGCAATTATATTTCTGTTTGTGATAAAAACATCTGTCAAACACACATAAAAACCAGAGGGCAGCAGATCATGTGAAAATATAATATTTGTGTCATTCTCAAAACTTTTGGCCATGACTGTACTGATTAGAAAGCACTGAAAGTACTTCTTCCTCAAGTCTCAGTGATCATGTGATCACTGGGTGTAAGAGAGGGAGGAGGAGCTGCTGGGTCTTAGGAGACCCACTGAGCTCTGCTATGCAGCTAGGAAGATGAAATTCTCCTGTAACTGGGGATAATATTCCAGCTCCAATTACAGGGGATATCAGCAAAATAAAAAGAATGTATTAATATGTTATAGTGCCCCCAAAGGTCTTTTAAGCCCTTATGCGATGTGCACTGTGTAAAATAAATGAAATAGAAAAAACAAAAAATGAAATGTGTTGTGAAAAAAAAGAGGCAAAAATTATTTGAATAACCAAATTAGAAAATATTTTAGAACCATTAAAACTGCATGTACGATAAAACCCCAAAATGTGCCTAGTCAGGAAGAGGGGAAAATGGCCCTGTATTGATCGACTGCCTATGACAATTCAAATGAATATCCGCTGATCTGCAGCTCCTGTGAGCAGCCACTAAATAGTGTTCGGCTCCATGCACTGATTACATTTGGACGCTGCCAGAGCTGTTAACAGCTGATCAGTGGGAATACTGGTGCCACTGGTGAGGATTTTTGCCAAGAAGAGTGGGCAGCTTTACCATCTGGGAAAATAAAGAACCTCATCCACAACTACCACAAAAGACTTCAAGCTGTCATTGATGTTAGAGGGGGCAATACACGGTATTAAGAAATGGGGTATGTGAACTTTTGATCAGGGTCATTTATATGTTTTGGGTTGTCATTATGATTTAAAAAGAGAAAACACAGTAGTTTGACAATAAATGGCTTCACCCAACCACTAACCATGAGTGGAGAAAAAGTTTTGGTGTTATCATTCATATTCTCTGAAAAAAGGCCAAGAAAGCAAAAATTCTGCAGGGGTATATAAACTTTTCAGCACAACTGTATACAATTCTGTCAAATCCCAACAATTTTCATGGGATTTGCTCATAATCTAAGAACTATAATAGTCGTTAGATTGTGCCCCTTATTTTAATACTTGGACTATGTGTGTGGCCCAGCTGCGCTTGGTACACATGTTCCCTGGGGAGTGCACAGAAAGGTAATTGCAAAACCTGATATTCATTCACATCTCACACTTCCCAGGAGCCACCAGAGGGAGCCCCTTAGATTCAGGTATTTAGGGGTGTGGAGAAATGCAGCAGTAGGCATTCTAGCCAGACAGCTATTCTAGTTGTTGGTTGTACCTCAGATAGTTCAGTTCTCCTCAGGACACCAGAGTGAGAGGATTCCTGTCAGAGCTCAGTCTGAGCTAGAGAGAGGAGAGACAGAAGGAGAGAGATTGAGCTGTTACTCAGAACAGACAGACTGTTAGTACCCTATGTATGTGGAAAGTGACTCTCGGAGCAAGCGTGTATTCAGTCTGACGGAATGTCCTGAGAGCTGCTCTGGACAGAGTCTTTGAAGGAAAGAAGGAAGGGGACTACAGTGTGCAGAACATCGAGTTAACTGAGAACAGTCAGCGAGCTTGAAAAGAAGGCAGAAAGCTAATGACAACTACACCTACTGCTACCCGTGCTTATGTTAAGGGTAAGAGTGAGGCGACGGGCTAATGGTTACCCAAGAAAGGCGTGACTTCGGTGACAGATCACTTTCACTCAACTAACCAGACACCGGGGTCCGAAGTATTGCTAGAACCTTTACGGCTAGTGAGAGAAACACCGGAATCCTTGCTGGACTTCAAGTCACAGAAGGTAGCCCTAAGTGTCGATACGGGTAACAGGAGTCAGGGGGAACAGGACGGAGTCGGCCTGATCAGCCACAACGGCTTAGTTCTTTCCAACATCTGGTCACCAGAGATAGAAAAGGCTCCACCACAATGTCGACCGGGCGTAGCTGTTATACATAGAGTTGAACTTCGCTTCACGCAGGTTGGAAACTCACACATTAAAGGGAAAGGAGGCCTTAAACTCACTCAGTGATTACCTGAATGTGCATTCTCCACCCTGACCAGCTTCCCGGGAAATACCTGCAACCTTCAATAGTAAAGATATGGAAAGAGACCAGCTTGTGTGTGTTTGACTTATTACCTGAACCTTGCATCACCATAGACTTTGAGGGACCAGTCCCACCTGTGGGGGACTTAACATCTAGCTGCCTAATAACATCCCCTCAGAAGATTAACCCTGCAGCGCTGGTCTTATTGATCAGAAACCACAGGTGGCGTCACGAACTATTACTAAAATCCCCTGTAAATATCCCCCATTGTATGAGCGCCCAGGGCCACGGACCGAGCTCTGCTGCCAGTGACATCCCCCATAGACTTCCATGGGCTCGGTGCCGAGTATCCCATAGCCCTGGTACCATGTGCGACTCATATGCATTACTGGTTTTGTGATGTTATTGCTTTCCTCGGATTGCTTTGATTACTGATCTGATTAGCAAAAGTTGAAAGTAAACATCACAGTGAGCATGCCCCTAAGCCTTTGATCACAACCAACAGAACTAGCTATTTTGGACACAATTAACAAAGGTCACTTGAAAAGCAGATGGCAGGATAACCTCAACCTCTGAAGGTCTTCACTGATGTTAAACAACTTTAAGTATCAATGAAGTGTAGTTATGATGCCTGGAACTACATGCACAAGATTGGGATGAGAAGGAACGAGGAAGCTGTAGTTGCCAAGCTATTTGGAAATATACCAGATTTTCCTGTACAAGCCCATAGCTGCAGTTTGCAAGTTGAAATAAATAACTGTATACATAATTGGCTTTATCTGTGCTATACACCAGAGGATGAAGGTGCATAGTTGGCCACTAGAGGTATCTAATATATAATTACTAAAAAACTCTGTCACACACTTCCGGCTCTTGTGTCGCTTCCACAATGCACCGCGACCTGAAGTACGCCGACCGCCATATTGGAACAACCAAGTTATGGGTATTCTGATATTGCGGCTGGGATTCATATCCCCCCGCCAAGCCGCGCGTGCACCGCTCATCGGCTGAGCCGCCCACCGGCTGAGCCGATGAGCGGTACCGTGCGGGATTCAAATCCCCCGCCATAGCCAATGAGCGGCGCGGGATTCAAATTCCCCGCCAGGGCGCGCGGCACCGCTGATTGGCTGAGTGGCGCCGCGCGGCATTGAATCAAAGCCGCGCGGCACTGCTCATTGTCTCAGCCGGCGGGGCGGGGAATTTGAATCAGTGAGCCAGTGAGCAGAGCCGAGCGGGATTCAAATCCCCTGCCAAGGAGCGCGGCACCGCTCATTGGCTGAGCCGCCCGCCGGCTCAACCAATGCGTGGCACGAGATTCAAATCCCCCACCCCGCCGGCTGCAGGGAAGTGTGTGTGGGCGGTGACTGTGTGCGTGTATGTGCGGGGCTGTGTATATGTATGCAGGCATCGTCCGATGGGACTACAAGTCTCATCGGGCTATGCCTGCTACAGTGACAGTGATTGACACATTAGCCAATGATGGGAGAGTAGTAGTCCCATCATCCGGCTAATGTGTTGAATGTAAAAAAAAACAAAACACATACATTACATACACATAACATACAACATGTAACATACAGAACATATAACATATAACATACAGAACATACAACGTATAACATACATTACATATAACATACAGAACATACAACACAAAACATACAGAACATACATTACATATAACATACAGAACATACAACATATAACATATAACATACAGAACATACAACATATAACATACAGAACATATAGCATACAGAACATACAACATATGACATACAGAACATACAACATATAACATACAACATATAACATACAGAACATACAACATATAACATACAGAACATACAACATATAACATACAACATATAATATATAACATACAGAACATACAACATATAACATACAACATATAACATACAGAACATACAATATACAACATACAGAACATACAACATATAACATACAGAACATACAACATATAACATGCATAACATACAACATACAACATATAACATATAACATACAGAATATACAACACATAACATAGAGTACATACTCACCACACACACCTAATCCCCGAAGCCATCGATCTCCTATAATAAAAATAAAATAATAAAGCAACCTATAAATCACCTTTCCACCGTAGTCTAGTGATTAACGAGTGTCCCACAACGATCTCTGGTGTAGAACACTGACATCGGGTGATGTCAGCGCTCTACACCGCTCCGGCAATACACTGACAGCGGAGGTTACCTCCGCTGTGTGTATCGCTCTGCCGCCGGGAGAGAATGACGTCACTTCCGTTCATTCTCTCACTGGCAATGCTGGGTGAGAAAATTCCCACGCAGCATTGCCATAAAGTGAGAGAATGAACTCAGGTAACCGCAGTGATGCACTGCAGGAGCCATTGTCTCCTGTCAGTGCAACATTAGGAGGCCCTACAGAGCAGTGACATCACCTGATGTCACTGTTCTATAGGGGAGATCGTCGTGGGACATTCGTTATTAATTGGACTGCGTCGGACAGGGAGTATAAGGTTGTTTTATTTTTTTTACTTTTTATTACAGGAGAACGAGGGCGTCGCTTGGATCTGAGCGTGTAATAAAGATATGAAAACTGTGTTGTGATTTATTTAATTAACTATTATTTAATACTTTATTCTTATGTGTGTGATTTTTTTTAACCCTTTATTAATATAAGATTAATAATGGATAGGCGTCTTATTGACGCCTCTCCATTATTAACCGGGCTTAATGTCACCTTACAATAGCAAGGTGACATTAACCCCTTATTACCCCATATCCCACCACTACAGGGGAGTGGGAAGAGGGGCTAAGTGCCGGAATTGGCGCATCGTACAGATGCGCCAATTCTGGGGCGTATGGGTGCTGGTATTTTTAGCAAGGGGGGTGTTCCAATATCCATGGCACCTTCCTAGGCTATGAATATCAGCCCACAGCTGTCTGCATAGCCTTTCTGGCCATAAATTACTGGGGGCACCCCACGTCATTTTTTGGGGGGTCCTCCTATTTTAATAGTCAGTAAAGGCCTGGGAAGCTCCAAGGGTATTAACCCCTTCCCAGGCTAGTAAAATTGGCCCGAGCCGTCGGCTTTCCCCCTCTGGCGAAGAAAATTGTGCAGGAGCCCACGTCATTTTTTTTCCCATTTTTTTTTAATTAATAATATTGCATGAAGATTTTGTGTGTGTCTTTAACTATTTATGTACCATTCTATCCATCTATTATCTATGTAATATCTATCTATTATCTATCTATCTACCTACCTATTATCTATATATCTATTAATCTATCTATCTGTCTATCTAAATATCTATTATCTATCTATATATTATCTATCTATATATCTATTATCTATCTATATATCTATTATCTATTATCTATATACCTATTTATCTATCTATCTATCTATCTATCTATCTATCTACCTATCTATCTACCTATCTATTATCTATATATCTATTATCTATTTATCTATCTATCTACTTTCTATATATCTATTATCTATCTATCTATTTATCTATATCTATTATCTATATATCTATTATCTATCTATCTATTATCTATCTATCTATCATCTATATATCTATCTATTATCTATCTATTTATCTATCTATCTATCATCTATATATCTATTATCTATCTATCTACCTATCTATCTATGATCTATTTATCTACCTATCTACCTATCTATTATCTATCTATCTATCTATCTATCTATCTATCTATCTATCTATCTATCCATTATCTATACATCTACCTATCTATCTATTATCTATCTATCTACCTATCTATTATCTATATCTATCTATTATCTATATATCTATTATCTATCTATTTATCTATCTGTCTATTATCTATATCTATTATCTATCTATCATCTATATATCTATTATCTATCTACAGTCATGGCAAAAAGTTTTGAGAATGACACAAATATTATATTTTCACATGATCTGCTGCCCTCTGGTTTTTATGTGTGTTTAACAGATGTTTTTATCACAGACAGAAATATAATAATTGCAAACATATGAGTAACAAAAGCTTATATTGACAGTTAGAATGAGTTAATGCAGCAAGTCAATATTTGCAGTGTTGACTAGTGTTGAGCGATACGATAATGTAAATATCGGCTATCGGCCGATATTAGCTCTATCGGCCTTTCGATAATTTGTTTCGATATTTTCGTCTTATCGAATACCGGAATCGGATTTGTCACTGTCACTGTGAGTGTCCGTCGGTCGGGTCTGTCAGGAGTCAGCGGCACTTACCTGGCAGAAGATCTCCGGCGGTCATGGCCTGGACTGCTTCATGGCCGCCATCATCTTTCCCAGCAGGTAATCAGCTGTGCTGCGTCGGGATGACAGGCTCTGACTGTCATTCTGATGTAGCAGAGCTGGATCGTCGTGGGACACTCGTTACTATGGACTGCGTCGGTCAGGTGGTATACTTTTTTTTTTTTTTTCATTTTTTTACAGGAGATCGATGGCGTCGCAGGATGAGACTGTAATAAAAGTAATGAAAACTGTGTTTTTTTTTTTTTATTAAATTAAAAAACTTTTTTATGAACATTCACCCGTCCGGGTACATAAACAATTTAACTATTTACATACAGTGACCCTGTCCGGGTTATTTATAATTCTTTGGCAGGGGTGTTCCAGGTACCACCTGGTACTCTTCTGATGCTTGCCAAACATCCGAGGCACCAAGGACCACCAGGACCTGATGACGTCGTGTGGCCTGTACAGTCAAGTCGTGACCCGCTATCTGGGTCTGTGTGGCCACCTCTTTCATCTCCCTACGGGTCTGGAGCCCTATGTCACGGACTGTACGAACCCCAGGGGGCCTAACAGGCGCCGGGTACGGGCCAGCTATAGTTATCATGTCCATAGCTGGGGCTGCTGAGGAGACCACTGAGGGAGGCTGGGGAGATTTACGGCGTGGGGTGGGCACTTTTGCAGAGGCCTGGATGTGGGAGGCTGAAGGCTCCGAGGGTCTCACAGGTTCCTGACACTCTGGGGAGCAGGGGTCGCACCTGGTAACATTTAGGGCGTACCATCCATTGTAACCCCAGTGTCGGGTGTAAGTCACCAAGTCTCCTGGCAACAGGTCCCTCCCCGGGTGTCCTTCTGGGAGGTGAGCCTCCACGTCCCGCCGGTTCACAAAAACTTCTAAATAAAGTCCAGGCTCCTGGATGAAGCCCCAACCACCTTTCAATTTAAAGTTCCGTACTGCACCCTTACGCCGCGGCTCCCTCAGGGTTCCTTTATCTTTTCTCATCCGGTCCTTATCTGCCCAGTCCTTCTCCAGCTGACGTTGGCGAAGTTTTTGGGATTCTCGCTGCTCCTTTTGTCGCTCTGCTTCCTTCTCCCAACGTCTCCACTCTTCCTCCTGACGCCGGTTGAAATTCTCCTCCACCAGCAGCTCCATGTCTCCACCATCAAACTGCAGCTTACAGTGTCCGGTTTGCGGCAGCTCTCCTGGCGCCCCCCAGTCCTGGCGGCGCTCACCTGCGGAGGAAGCAGCCGGCTCTGGAACAGATGACAGTCGGGCTCCGGTACAGGCAGGTAGTGCTCTGGTGCCTGCGCGGCCTCCTCCATGAGGACGGGTGTCGCTTCTTCTGTCTCAGCGACGGGGGCAGACAGCGGGATCTGGGGTGCTGCCGGTGCAGCGTTTTTTGCACGAACGGGTGCCTCCACTGCGACAACGTCAACCGGATCACATTGCAAGGGCTGGGATGCCCGCACGGACTCCTCTACTAGAACGGGTGCCTCACCTTCCGGTACAGACACTTCAGGTAAGAGGGATTGGCGCCGCTCCAAGTTTAGTTTTAGGGCACGCCAGCTGGCTTCCATCCTGGCGACCTCCTCCCGGTGCCGGGCCAGGCCTCTTAGGGTATCCTCTGCTTCTTGCAGCAGAGGAGGGTTTCCAGGCCGGGTGCCCAACGGTGGTTCCGTGGCGATCGGGTCGCTTCCATGGGGGGAGAGCTCTGACTGCTCCATCCCTTCACACTTCTGCTCGTGTCCATTAGCCATCTCTGCCAAGTCACATGTGTCATTAGCATCTGGAGAGGGCCCCTCTTTTGTAGTGAGGTGGGACCTTCGTGTTAGTTTCCACACACTGAGGAGGATGAGGAGGCGGAACTGAAGAGCTGTGGGGCACGATCTTACATTGCAGTACCATTTAGAGCCATCGTTTTCGCGTCACTGAGTGAGTGTGTACACCCATGAAGAGCACGCCCTTCTTCTTCACCAGTGCCTCGTCGTGACGCAGATATGGCGGAAAAATGGCAAATACATTCTCTGATGATTTTAGCAATTCTCAAGCACAAAACCAGTTCAATTCAGGCACACAGGACTCGCTTATAGCGAGCTACAGAATCCTGTTCGTGACGCCCAAGTTGAGTCGCACAGAGCCAGAGGTTTTTGGGGTACTCGGCACCGAGCCCGTCGACTTCTATGGGGTATGTCACGGCTTTACCCCGCAATTGAATCAGAGTCTATTTTACTATGTAGAAGTGTATAAACTATAAATATATGTATATATATATGTCACAATGACATGTATATATATATATATATATATGTATTCTATGTGTGTATATTTAGTGTTTACAAGGAAATAAAGGTTTTTTTTAGTTGCGATATTTTGTTCCCATAGACTTACATTGGACTTCCGGTATCGAAATCGGATATCGACGATATTTAGTGCTATCGGCGATACAATTTCGATACGATATTTTTAGATATCGAGCACTATCGCTCAACACTAGTGTTGACCCTTCTTCTTCAGGACCTCTGCAATTCTCCCTGGCATGCTCTCAATCAACTTCTGGACCAAATCCTGACTGATAGCAGTCCATTCTTGCACAATCAATGCTTTCATTTTGTCAGAATTTTTAGGTTTTTGTTTGTCCACCGGTCTCTTGATGATTGACCACAAGTTCTCAATGGGATTAAGATCTGGGGAGTTTCCAGGCCATGGACCCAAAATCTCTATGTTTTGTTCCCTGAGCCATTTAGTTATCACCTTTGCTTTATGGCAAGGTGCTCCATCATGCTGGAAAAGGCATTGTTGATCGCCAAACTGCTCTTGGAGGGTTGGGAGAAGTTGCTCTTGGAGGACAGTCTGGTACCATTCTTTATTCATGGCTGTGTTTTTAGGCAAGACTGTGAGAGAGCCGATTCCCTTGGCTGAGAAGCAACCCCACACATGAATGGTTTCAGGATGCTTAACAGTTGGCATGAGACAAGACTGGTGGTAGCGCTCAACTTATCTTCTCCGAATGAGGCGTTTTCCTGATGTCCCAAACAATCGAAAAGGGGATTCATCAGAGAAAATAACTTTACCCCAGTCCTCAGCAGTCCACTGCCTGTACCTTTTGCAGAATATCAGTCTGTCCATGATGTTTTTTCTGGAGAGAAGTGGCTTCTTTGCTGCCCTCCTTGAGACCAGGCCTTGCTCCAAGAGTCTCCGCCTCACAGTGCATGCAGATGCACTCACACCTGCCTGCTGCCATTTCTGAGCAAGCTCTGCACTGCTGGTAGCCCGATCTCGCAGCTGAAACACTTTAAAGAGACGGTCCTGGCGCTTGCTGGTCTTTCTTGGGCGCCCTGAAGCCTTTTTGGCAACAATGGAACCTCTCTCCTTGAAGTTCTTGATGATGCGATAGATTGTTGACTGAGGTGCAATCTTTCTAGCTGCGATACTCTTCCCTGTTAGGCCATTTTTGTGCATTGCAATGATGACTGCACGTGTTTCTTTAGAGATAACCATGGTTAACAGAAGAGAAACAATGATGCCAAGCACAAGCCTCATTTTAAAGTATCCAGTGGTGTCATTCTTACTTAATCATGACAGATTGATCTCCAGCCATGTCCTCATCAACACACACCTGTGTTAATGGAGCAATCACTGAAAATAGGTTAGCTGGTCCTTTTAAGGCAGGGCTGCTATGATGTTGAAATGTGTTTTGGGGATAAAGTTCATTTACTAGCCAAATATTGACTTTGCAAGTAATTGCTGTTAAGCTGATCACTCTTTATAACATTCTGGAGTATATGCAAATTGCCATTAGAAAAAGTGAAGCAGTAGACTTTGTAAAAATTAATATTTGTGTCATTCTCAAAACTTTTGGCCATGACTGTATTTATCTATCTACCTAAATATCTATTATCTATCTATCTATTTATTATTTATCTATTATCTATCTATCTGTGTGTGTAATGGAGTGTGGGTTGGATAAATGTAAAAGAGGAGGTTGGACAAGAAATGACATCACAAACCATTTTTTTTGTTAAATAACATATCTTTATTTAGCTTACAAAAACGCATACAAATCCGCATGAAAATAAAGCATGAATAACGCATCCAAAAATCACCTGCGTTTTCTGCCAAGAGGTACTGTTTTTGTGCAGAAAATTCAGCAGTCAAATCTGCAACATGTGGACATACCCTCAAATCCCCTGCCAAAGCCATGCGGCACCGCTCATTGGCTGAGCTGCCACTGGCTGCACGGCTTTGGCGGGGGATTCAAATCCTGCGTGGCACCGCTCATTGGCTCAGCCGGCGGGTCGGGGGATTAGAATCCCGCGCAGCTCAAAGCCGCGCGGTACCGCTCATTGGCTGAGCTGCCGCAGGCAGAGCCCATGAGCGTTGCAGGATTCAAATCCCCCACCAAAGCCACATGGCACTGCTCATTGGCTGAGTGGTGCCGCGTGGCTTTGGCAGGGGATTTGAATCCCACGCCGCTCATTGGCTCAGCCGCTGGCAGCTCAGCCAATGAGCGGTGCCGCGCGGGATTTGAATCCCCCGCCAAGGCTGGCAACCAATCAGCTGCTAGCGGGATTGGCACCAGATTTGAATACCGCTAGCAGCTGATGTGATTGGTCGCCCGCCGCCGGTGGTGTTAGCACCACTAAGGATACACAGATGTTCATTTCACCGCACTCCCGATTCAATAGCATAGGGCCTATTTCTAGTTAAATAATAATAATAAATCTTTCTTTCCTGCTTGTGTGGACTGTGGTGATGACCCTGAAGCCAGAATGTCTAACTACATACAGTGGTGGCCAAAAGTATTGGCACCCCTGCAATTCTGTCAGATAATACTCAGTTTCTTCCTGAAAATGATTGCAATCACAAATTATTTGCTATTTTTATCTTCATTTAATTTGCTTGCAAGGAAAAAACACAACAGAGAATGAAGCAAAAATCAAATCCTTGATCATTTCACACAAAACTCCAAAAATGGGCCATACAAAAGTATTGGCACCCTCAGCCTAATACTTGGTTGCACAACCTTTAGCCAAAATAACTGCGAACAACCGCTTCCGGTAACCATCAATGAATTTCTTACAATGCTCTGCTGGAATTGTAGACCATTCTTCTTTGGCAAACTGCTCCAGGTCCCTGATATTTGAAGGGTGCCTTCTCCAAACTGCCATTTTGAGATCTCTCCACAGGTGTTCTATGGGATTCAGGTCTGGACTCATTGCTGGCCACTTTAGAAGTCTCCAGTGCGTTCTCTCAAACCATTTTATAGTGCTTTTGGAAGTGTGTTTTTGGGTCATTGTCCTGCTGGAAGACCCATGACCTCTGAGGGAGACCTAGCTTTCTCACACTGGGCCCTACATTATGCTGCAAAATTTGTTGGTAGTCTTCAGACTTCATATGCCATGCACACGGTCAAGCAGTCCAGTGCCAGAGGCAGCAAAGCAACCCCAAAACATCAGGGAACCTCCGCCATGTTTGACTGTAGGGACCATGTTCTTTTCTTTGAATGCCTCTTTTTTTTTCCTGTACACTCTATGTTGATGGTTTTTCCCAAAAAGCTCAACTTTTGTCTTATCTGACCAGAGAACATTCTTCCAAAATGTTTTAGGCTTTCTCAGGTAAGTTTTGGCAAACTCCAGCCTAGCTTTTTTATGTCTCGGGGTAAGAAGTGGGGTCTTCCTGGGTATCCTACCATACAGTCCCTTTTCATTCAGACGCCGACGGATAGTACGGGTTGACACTGTTTGTCATGTATAGTGTACAGTTCCTATAGCGTCTTGTGCTTGGGTGCGAGGAAAACACAGGAGACATAGGTTGAAATGAAATGACTTGTATTACTTCATACAAGCATGCTGAAAAGTTCACACAGTTTGCAGGAACAGAGACAGGAGACACAGCAGGCCAGAGCAACTTCAAGCACTACAATAAATCTCCAAAGCAGGTTCATGATCTCTTCTCTGTACCGTAATTCCTCTGCAAACATGGATTCACCAAACAGCAGGTTTCCAGAGTCCAAAGGTGTTCCAAGGTTCCTCAGTAGGGAATAGCTGGAGTACAAATCCAAGGTTTCCAGGAGTCAGGTCACAGACTGACTGAGGCTTGATTCAGGAGCACTGATTGTTCAGCTGAGGCTGCTTAAGAAGCAAGAGGGAAGAATCAGGGCGGGAACATGAAAACTGGAAACTCCATATTAACTGAGGGCAAGAGCTGCAGAAAGACAGAAAGCAAAATGGCCGACGGAAAACTGAGTTTCAAGGAACATGTCAACAGAGACAAAGAACCTTACATTACTCCCCCTTAGGGACAACCTCCGGATGACCTCAGACCAGGCTTGTCAGGATACCTCTGATGAAACTGGCGGAGCAGGCGAGGAGCATTTACATTATTGACTGGTTCCCATGAGTTGTCCTCCACTGGGTAGCCCTGCCATTTAATCAAATATTGCAACTGATTTCTGTACAACCTGGAATCTAGAATCCTTTCCACCATAAATTCTTCCTGACCATCGACCAGCACTGGGTCAGGGCAAGGAGAAGAACGTCCAGGAAACGTATTGGGTGTTGCAACCTTTAGTAGGGATACATGAAAGACAGGATGGATTCTCATAGTTCTGGGCAGTTGAAGACGACAAGCAACAGCACTTATAATCTTACTGATCTTATAAGGTCCAATGTACTTATGTCCCAATTTAGACGATGGAATCTTTAATTTAAGATTTCTGGTTGACAGCCAGACCAAATCTCCTACCTTGAAAGCTGGTGCAGGTTTACAAAATTTATCTGCTGCTTTCTTGTACCTTTCCTGAGCCAATTCTAGATTTTCCTTTAGAAGATCCATATTCTTTTGTAAAGAAGTGATTCTTTCAGCCACTGCCGGCAAGGGCGTATCTATGGGAAATCGAGGAAGAATGTTAGGATGATAACCTAGATTGGAGTAAAAAGGAGACTGCTTAGTGGAGTCGCTCTGAGAGTTGTTATAAGAGAACTCAGCCAGTGGAAGTAGATCCACCCAATCATCCTGTAGGTGGCAGATAAAACAGCGGAGATACTGCTCCAGGGTCTGATTGGTTCGTTCTGTCTGTCCATTAGTCTGGGGATGAAAAGCAGAAGAAAGGTTTACTTTAATGTCCAATGCTGCACAGAAATTTTGCCAAAACCTTGAAGTGAATTGCACCCCTCGATCCGAAATAACCTCATCCGGTACTCCATGTAAGCGAAACACATCTTTAATCATCAAATCTGATGTCTGTTTTGCAGTGGGTAAGCCGACACAAGGGATAAAATGAGCTGCCTTTGTTAGACGGTCAACCACCACTAGAATGGTGTTCTTCCCTTGAGAGGTTGGTAACTCCACAATGAAGTCCATAGAAATGGATCCCCACGGGCGGGACGGGGTGGGAAGAGGTTGCAACAGACCAGTTGGTGAGGAGCGAGGTGTTTTGCATCTTGCACAGACTTCACATGAAGTGACATAGTTTAAAACATCTTTCCTGTAAGTGGGCCACCAAAAGAAACGAGAAAGAAATTCTTGTGTCTTTAGAATTCCCCTATGCCCGGCTATCTTGGAATCGTGGATGAGTTGCAATACTCTCAATCTGACTGTTTCAGGTATATACAGACGTTGTCCCTGAATCCACACACCATTCTTAAAGACAAGACTTACGTCCCTTGGGGGTTGAGCCAACAAAGAATCCGCATGGTATGCTTCCTTGATGTCCTTAAGTAGGTCTTGATTATGAATCACTCCCAGGAATCTAGAGTCAGGAAGAATAGTCTTAGGAGGAGTAAGTGGACGTGTCTCTGCTGAATGAATCCTAGAGAGTGCATCAGCCTTTCCATTGCGCGATCCTGGTCTATAAGAAATGACAAAATTAAATTGGTTTAGGAAAAGATTCCAGCGAGCCTGGCGAGGAGTCAGGCACTTAGCCGACCTGATAAATTCAAGGTTACGATGGTCTGTCAGGACGACTATTTGCTGTGCAGCTCCCTGAAGAAGGTGTCTCCATTCCTTGAAGGCGGCAATAATGGCCAACAATTCTCTATTGCCCACATCGTAGTTCCTCTCAGCCGAAGACAACTGCTGGGAAAAGAAGGCACAGGGATGCAAGACATTCTTCTCACTTGTTCTCTGAGAGAGTATAGCTCCAACGGCACAGTCTGAAGCATCCACCTCTATTATGAAGGCAAGCTCGGGGTTGGGATGTACTAAGATAGGTGCGGTGGTAAATTTATCCTTTAAACAGGAAAATGCTTCCTGAGCTTGCGGGGTCCAGGAGAACCTAGACTGTTTCCGGGTAAGTTGGGTGATAGGTGACACTACCTCAGAAAAATTTTTCATGAAACGTCTATAGAAGTTGGCAAACCCGATGAAGCGCTGCACCTCCTTCACATTTCTAGGAATTGGCCAATCCTTGATGGCTTGGGTCTTGCTTCCATCCATACTAATCCCTTGCGTAGATAGTACATACCCCAGAAATTGAATTTCGGTCCTATGGAATTCACACTTTTCAAGTTTGATGTAGAGATGGTTTTGTCTTAGGCGTTCTAAGACCATTCTCACATGTCCATGATGTTCCTCTGTGGAGTTAGAAAAAATTAGAATATCATCCAGATAAATCACCACAAATGTATCTAGGAGATCCCTGAAGATATCATTCACGAAGTGTTGGAAAGTGGCTGGGCGGTACTCAGACCAAAAGGCATAACTAGATATTCAAAGTGTCCATAGCGTGACCTGAAAGCAGTCTTCCATTCATCCCCAGGTCTAATACGGACCAAGTTATAGGCCCCACGGAGATCCAGTTTAGAGAAAATTTTGGCATGCCGCACTCTCTCCAACAACTCAGGGATTAAAGGCAATGGATAACGGTTTCTAATAATAGTAACCTTATTGAGTTCCCTATAGTCTATGCAGGGTCTCAGAGATCCATCTTTCTTCTTCACAAAGAAGATGGGTGCACCTGCGGGAGATGAAGAGGGGCGTATGAAGCCCTTGGCTAAATTTTCGTCTATATAATCCTTCAAAGCTTTTAGCTCGGGCCCCGCTAGGGGTAGATCTTACCAAAAGGTATCTCGGCTCCAGGCAATAATTCAATTGGACAATCATATGGACGGTGAGGAGGAAGCTGATCAGTGTTCTTCTTGTCACATAAATCCACATAGTCCTGGTATACAGCTGGTAGTTCAGGGACTGACATGGTTCCTTTAGGAACAGAGCAAGCTGAAACTCCTTGACTCATCTGTTTCTCCGGAAAGTGTAATTCCTTGGTCTCCCAGTTAATCGTAGGATTCTGAGCCTGCAGCCATGGTAGCCCTAGAATAATGGGAAAGTGGGGAGAAGAGATAAGCATAAAGGACAGTTTCTCTTGATGATCTTTACCCATAAGAACTCTCAAAGGCTCTGTTTCCTGATCCACTGGTCCAGAGGTCAGCAGGGAGCCATCCACAGTTTCCATCTGTACTGGAGTAGCCTTCTTCACTGAACGTATCCCCTGTTTCAGAGCAAAGGAGATATCCATAAAATTTCCACTTGCTTCTGAGTCGATCATAGCAGAGCTAGGCACCCAGACTGAGTCAACCCAGAGTTTGATGGAAAGGAAGCAATGAGAATTGTTTCTTTACAACTCAGCTGGGACAACCGCTGAGGAAACTTGAAAAATTGCAGCGTTTATACCGTCATCGTCCCCAGAACTA
Source organism: Oophaga sylvatica (assembly GCA_033576555.1). Classification (NCBI taxonomy): domain Eukaryota; kingdom Metazoa; phylum Chordata; class Amphibia; order Anura; family Dendrobatidae; genus Oophaga; species Oophaga sylvatica. Next base: position 254,082,822 of record JARQOD010000006.1, read on the forward strand.
ACAGAGTTTAAGTCCGAGAAATCAAGATCTCTTGCAGCAGATCTCTCTGGAGCCTGAGGCTCGGACATGACAGAGCTCCTCTCGCAACACTCACAGTGAATGACTGCTGCAGTAGTCTTACGAGAACGGCTGGGGCAGTTTATAATGAAGTGCCCTGACTTACCACAGTAGAAACATAGATTTTCCTTTATACGATGTTCTTTGCGTGCATCACTAACCCGTCTTTGTAAAGAGTCGACCTGCATGGATTCAGGTTCTGGTTCCCTTGTGATCCTACTCAAAGGTTCCTTAGCTGAGGAGGGAGGTAGGAAAGGGTTAGTGCGATTATTTTCGAACCATCTCTCTTGTCTGCGTTCAGTCAGACGAGCATCAATACGGATACAATAGTTAATAAAGTCACCTAACGCAGTGGGAGGGTCGGCACGAGCAAGTTCATCCTTAATCAGTGGAGACAACCCTTTCCGAAAAATAGATTTTTTAGCGGAAGTGTCCCAAGTGGTATCAAGAGCCCATCTCCTGAAATCCAAGGCATATTCGGCTAATGAACGCTTACCTTGGCGCAAAGTTAACATGGCTGATTCAGCTGTTGCACCTCGATTGGGTCATCAAACACCTGCCCATGGCTGAAATAAAAGCATCAAGGTGATTCAAACAATCATCCTCAGTCTCAATCAGAGGGTTTGCCCACATCAAAGCCTTATTGGTAAGCAACATGATTATAGTAAGCACTTTGGATCGTTCAGTGGGAAATTGTGAAGCATGTGCAGAGAAAAATAAATTGCATTGATTAATAAATCCCCTGAATTTCTCACGTTCACCGCCAAAACGAAAGGGAGGTAATTTGGGGATCCCAGAACTCGGGGTTATGGCAGGAGCCTGGGCTCGTTCCTCTAGAGCCTCAATCCTGGCTCGCAATTCCTGGGTAGTCTGTCCAAACACTTGCAAATTATGATTAGTGAGGTCCTGTAGGCTTGCAAAACGGGTCTTTAAAGTCTGTACATCTGAAAGGATTGTATCAGTCACTCCGCAAAGTTCCTTTATGCGGGCCTCCATCTTCCAGATCTTTTAAGGCAGAAGTGCTGGAAGGAGAAGAGGAAAGGAAAAAAAAAAATAGTGTTCACCTGTGGTAACACTCCAGAGTAAAATTTTAAGGGAATGCGCTCACCTGGAATGGTTGTGAGAAGTCACAACCACTGTCATCACATAAGGTATTAAAAAGTCACAGCAGACACGGCTTTCCCAGACCCAGCAGACACTAAACATTGGCTCCTGAATCTTGTCATGTATAGTGTACAGTTCCTATAGCGTCTTGTGCTTGGGTGCGAGGAAAACACAGGAGACATAGGTTGAAATGAAATGACTTGTATTACTTCATACAAGCATGCTGAAAAGTTCACACAGTTTGCAGGAACAGAGACAGGAGACACAGCAGGCCAGAGCAACTTCAAGCACTACAATAAATCTCCAAAGCAGGTTCAGGATCTCTTCTCTGTACCGTAATTCCTCTGCAAACATGGATTCACCAAACAGCAGGTTTCCAGAGTCCAAAGGTGTTCCAAGGTTCCTCAGTAGGGAATAGCTGGAGTACAAATCCAAGGTTTCCAGGAGTCAGGTCACAGACTGACTGAGGCTTGATTCAGGAGCACTGATTGTTCAGCTGAGGCTGCTTAAGAAGCAAGAGGGAAGAATCAGGGCGGGAACATGAAAACTGGAAACTCCATATTAACTGAGGGCAAGAGCTGCAGAAAGACAGAAAGCAAAATGGCCGACGGAAAACTGAGTTTCAAGGAACATGTCAACAGAGACAAAGAACCTTACACTGTTGTACCCTCGGACTGCAGGGCAGCTTGAACTTGTTTGGATGGTAGTCAAGGTTCTTTATCCACAATCCGCACAATCTTGCGTTGAGATCTCTCATCAATTTTTCTTTTCCTTCCACATCTAGGGAGGTTAGCCACAGTGCCATGGGCTTTAAACTTCTTGATGACACTGCGCACAGAAGACACAGGAACATTCAGGTCTTTGGGGATGGACTTGTAGCCTTGAGATTGCTCATGCTTCCTCAAAATTTGGTTTCTCAAGTCCTCAGACAGTTCTTTGGTCTTCTTTCTTTTCTCCATGCTCAATGTGGTACACACAAGAACACAGGACAGAGGTTGAGTCAACTTTAATCCATGTTAACTGGCTGCAAGTGTGATTTAGTTATTACCAACACCTGTTAGGTGCCACAGGTAAGTTACAGGTGCTGGTGATTACACGAATTAGAGAAGCATCACATGATTTTTCAACCAGTGCCAATACTTTTGTCCACCCCTTTTTAGGTTTGGTGTGGAATTATATCCAATTTGGCTTAAGGTCAATTCTTTTTGTGTTTTTTCATTGAAGACAAATTAAATGAAGATAAAAATAGCAAATAATTTGTGATTGCAATCATTTTCAGGAAGAAACTGAGTATTATCTGAGTATTATCTGACAGAACTGCAGAGGTGCCAATACTTTTGGCCACCACTGTAGATGTTTGAAGTAATTTAAAACAGGTCACTGGATGCAACATGCAGACAAGGGCAAGGCGGAAGTAACCAACTTAACTATTTATTTTCCGGGTGCAAGTACAGGATGTGGGTGACTTGAACAGATTTACAGTGTTCAATATTCAATAATAACTTGTTATACAATGCACTATGACTCTTGCATTGCAAATTCACTATGTTATACAGTACAGACCAAAAGTTTGGACACACCTTCTCATTTAAAGATTTTTCTGTATTTTCATGACTATGAAAATTGTAAATTCACACTGAAGGCATCAAAACTATGAATTAACACATGTGGAATTATATACTTATCAAAAAAGTGTGTAACAACTGAAATTATGTCTTATATTCTAGGCTCTTCAAAGTAGCCACCTAGAGTTCTAGCAGCAGACACATCTCTACAACAACTGTTAAGAGGAGACTTTGTGCAGCAGGCCTTCATGGTAAAATAGCTACTAGGAAACCACTGCTAAGGACAGGCAACAAGCAGAAGAGACTTGTTTGGGCTAAAGAACACAAGGAATAGACATTAGACCAGAGGAAATCTGTGCTTTGGTCTGATGAGTCCAAATTTGAGATCTTTGGTTCCAACCACCGTGTCTTTGTGCGACGCAGAAAAGGTGAACGGATGGACTCAACATGCCTGGTTCCCACTGTGAAGCATGGAGGAGGAGGTGTGATGGTGTGTGGTGGTGCTTTGCTGGTGACACTGTTGGGGATTTATTCAAAATTGAAGGCATACTGAACCAGCATGGCTACCACAGCATCTTGCAGCAGCATGCTATTCCATCCGGTTTGCGTTTACTTAGACCATCATTTATTTTTCAACAGGACAATGACCCCATACACACCTCCAGGCTGTGTAAGGGCTATTTGACCAAAAAGGAGAGTGATGGGGTGCTACGCCAGATGACCTGGCCTCCACAATCACCAGACCTGAACCCAATCGAGATGGTTTGGGGTGAACTGGAACGCAGAGTGAAGGCAAAAAGGCCAACAAGTGCTAAACATCTCTGGGATGTTAAATATTAATTATTGGTTATGGATTTATTCTACACTCAATTCTGTACTGAGTACATTGACTTTCAGCTGACATTACAGATGCTATTTCTGTATGGTAAAGTGGCAACTCCATATACAGAGATCACGTGATCTAAGGGACTTCTATATAATGACTACACGAAGGGAGGGGGGTTCTCTTGCTCTCTCACTCTCTCTACAGACACATGTGACAAGGACTACGATGAATGAACAGCCAGCTGCCATGTAACCACGTGTTGCTTCCCTGCTATGCTGCTGACAAGGCCAGAATGTCATTTTTACCATTCAGGACACCAAGGAAAGATGTGTACAAGTTTTGCTATGGACAAATGGACAATCTCTTCGTAACTATTTCACTCATTTTATGTTTTCCTGTAATGATGTTTTTTTGATGGACAGTCCAATAAACCACTACATTTTTTTTTATAAGAAACGTGACATTTTCTTTAAAGTTTCGCATCTGGTAACAAGTCCTGGAAAAATATACTTAAAATAAGCATTTTTAACATTTTGGCGAGCCAGACAGTTCTGTTTCTGTGCTATTTTGAGTGAGTGGATTCTTTCCCTTGTACATGGGGGAGGTGAAGTTTGCCAAAGACACCTGTTGTCCAAGTCTCAAGAATTCCACTATTCACGGCACAATCAGACAGAATCTACAGATGAATGAGGACTAAGAGTTGCCAGACGCACTACAGGAATCAGACATATTACAGGAATCAGACGTGCTGATGACAAGAGGCCAGCGTTGTCCAACAAAGGAACTACAAGCTGAGATATTTCAAGGTAAGAAACATGGATGTTATTACTTCTTTTTCTAAGCAAAGTAGACTGAAATTTATGTCTGTAGATCAGTCTAATTTAGAAGTTTTATGGCTCAGCTTATATGCAGAATGTGAAATGGAAAATCTAAAGCTAGATTCTAAGATGGTGTCCTTTAATAGAGAAAGAGAGAAATTGAAAAACATTTTACAGTTAGTTGATGTATTTCACAAGTTTGTATTAGAGAAATCTAAAAATGACTGTGTAGAAATAGTGTCAGATGATACTAGTGATGTTCCCGAGATTGACTGTAATGAGGAAATTGAGCAAGATGTGGGACATGTGTCTGTAATGGCTACTCAAGGTGACCTTGTCTCTGATGACGTAAAAAAAGATGGTGGAATTGTGGGAGGAGACTTGAGAACTGATGTAGGAGGGAACATAGTAGGAGTAGTGTTGAGCGATACGATAATGCAAATATCGGCTATCGGCCGATATTAGCTCTATCGGCCTTTCGATAATTCGTTTCGATATTTTCGTCTTATCGAATACCGGAATCGGATTTGTCACTGTCACTGTGAGTGTCCGTCGGTCGGGTCTGTCAGGAGTCAGCGGCACTTACCTGGCAGAAGATCTCCGGCGGTCACGTCCTGGACTGCTTGATGGCCGCCATTATCTTCTCCCTGGCGGTCACATGCAGTTTTTCGCAATAACTGCAGTGACTGCAGGGTAATCCCGGCCGTAAAGCAGTCAGTCCGATGACGTCACCGCCGGGGAAGCAGGTAATCAGCTGTGCTGCGCCGGGATGACAGGCTCTGCCTGTCATTCTGATGTAGCAGAGCTGGATCGTCGTGGGACACTCGTTACTATGGACTGCGTCGGTCAGGTGGTATACTTTTTTTTTCATTTTTTTTACAGGAGATCGATGGCGTCGCAGCAGGATGAGACAGTAATAAAAGAAATGAAAACTGTGTTTTGTTTTTTTTTATTAAATTAAAAAAATTTTTTTGGAACATTCACCCGTCCGGGTACATAAACAATTTAACTATTTATTTACATACAGGGACCCTGTCCGGGTTATTTAGACTTCTTTGGCTGGCCTCTTCCAGGTACCACCTGGTACTCTTCTGGTGCTTGCCAAACATCCGAGGCACCAAGGACCACCAGGACCTGATGACGTCGTGTGGCCTGTACAGTCAAGTCGTGACCCGCTATCTGGGTCTGTGTGGCCACCTCTTTCATCTCTCTCCGGGTCTGGAGCCCTATGTCACGGACTGTACGAACCCCAGGGGGCCTAACAGGCGCCGGGTACGGGCCACGTATCGATATCATGTCGATGGGTGGGTCTGCTGAGGAGACCACTGAGGGAGGCTGGGGAGATTTACGGCATGGGGTGGGCACTTTTGCAGAGGCCTGGATGTGGGAGGCTGAAGGCTTCGAGGGTCTCACAGGTTCCTGACACACTGGGGAGTAGGGGTCGCACCTGGTAACATTTAGGGCGTACCACCCATTGTAACCCCAGTGTCGGGTGTAAGTCACCAAGTCTCCTGGCAACAGGTCCCTCCCGGGTGTCCTTCTGGGAGGTGAGCCTCCACGTCCCGCCGGGTCACAAAGACTTCTAAATAAAGTCCAGGCTCCTTGATGAAGCCCCACCCACCTTTCAATTTAAAGTTCCGTACTGCACCCTTACGCCGCGGCTCACTCAGGGTTCCTTTGTCCTTTCTCATCCGGTCCTTATCTGCCCGGTCCTTCTCCAGGTGACGTTGGCGAAGTTTTAGGGTTTCTCGCTGCTCCCTTTGTCGCTCTGCTTCCTTCTCCCAACGTCTCCACTCTTCCTCCTGACGCCGATTGTAATTCTCCTCCACCAGTTGCTCCATGTCTCCACCATCAAACTGCAGCTTACAGTGTCCGGTTTGCGGCAGCTCTCCTGTCGCCCCCCAGTCCTGGCAGCGCTCCCCTGCGGAGGAAACAGACGGCTCTAAATCAGATGACAGTCGGGGCTCCGGTACAGGCAGGTAGTGCTCTGGTGCCTGCGCGGCCTCCTCCATGAGGACGGGTGTCGCTTCTTCTGTCTCAGCGACCGGGGCAGACAGCGGGATTTGGGGTGCTGCTGACGGTGCTGCGGTTTTTGCAGGAACGGGTGCCTCCACTGCGACAACGTCAACCGGATCACATTGCAAGGGCTCCTCTACTATAACGGGTGCCTCACCTTCCGGTACAGACACTTCAGGTAAGAGGGATTGGCGCCGCTCCAAGTTTATTTTTAGGGCAAGCCAGCTGGCTTCCATCCTGGCGACCTCCTCCTGGTGCCGGGCCAGGCCTCTCAGGGTATCCTCCGCTTCTTGCAGCGTAGGAGGGTTTACAGGCCGGGTGCCCAACGGTGATTCCGTGGCGATCGGGTCGCTTCCGTGGGGGGAGAGCTCTGACTGCTCCATCCCTTCCCACTTCTGCTCGTCGTGTCCATTAGCCATCTCTGCCAAGTCACATGTGTCATATCTGGAGAGGGCCCCTCTTTTGTAGGGAGGCGGGACCTTATCACACTGAGGAGGATGAGGAGGCGGAACTCCAGAGCTGTGGGGCACGATGTTACATTGCAGTACCATTTACAGTGGGCGGCCATCGTTTTCACGCCACTGAGTGAGTGACACCCACGAAGAGCACGCCCTTCTTCTTCACCAGTGCCTCGTCGTGACGCAGATATGGCGGAAAAATGGCAAATACATTCTCTGATGATTTTAGCAATTCTCAAGCACAAAACCAGTGCAATTCAGGCACACAGGACTCGCTTATAGCGAGCTACAGAATCCTGTTCGTGACGCCCAAGTTGAGTCGCACAGAGCCAGAGGTTTTCGGGGTACTTGGCACCGAGCCCGTCGACTTCTATGGGGTATGTCACGTCTTTACCCGGCAATTGAATTAGAGTCGATTTTACTATGTAGAAGTGTATAAACTATAAATATATGTATATATATATGTCACAATGACATGTATATATATATATATATATATATATATGTATTCTATGTGTGTATATTTTGTGTTTACAACGAAAGAAAGGGTTTTTTTTGTTGCGATATTTTGTTCCCATAGACTTACATGGGACTTCCGGTATCGAAATCGGATATCGACGATATTTAGTGCTATCGGCGATACAATTTCGATACGATATTTTTAGATATCGAGCAATATCGCTCAACACTAAGTAGGAGACTTGAGAACTGATGTAGATGACGTACGTGGGACGGATGTTCAAAGGCCACCAAAAATAGAAGACAATTCAGAGGCCCTTAACCCCTTACTGCCATCGGACGTAATATCCCGTCCATGGTACCTGGGCCCGTATGACCGGGGACGGGATAGTACGTCTCGTGCGATCGGACGCGCTCCCGGGGGGAGCGCAGCCGATCAAGGCCGGGTGTCAGCTGATTATCACAGCTGACACCCATGACTGTGTGTCAGGAGCAGTCACGGACCGCTCCCGGCACATTAACCCCTTGCACACCGCGATCAAACATGATCGCGGTGTACTGGGGGCACAGGGGAGGATCGCGCAGGGTGGGGGCTCCCTGCGCGCCCCCCTGAGACCCTCAGAGCAGCGCGCTGTGATCGCGCTGTTCTGAGGGCTTCCTCCCTCCCAGGACCCGGATCCAAGATGGCGCCGGGGTCCTGGAGGGAGGCGGCTACCTCAGTGCCTGCCGAGAGCAGGCACTGAGAAGCCTGCTGCACTGCCTGAGCAATCGCTGGTGTGACAGAGTGCTGTGCCCCCGATGAAGGATTAAATATCCGAAACGCGCGTCGGGCGTTTTCTATGACCTGGCCACGGTCCCGGCATGTTATCTTCTCCAGGTAGTATGACCGCTGCGCTGTCATTGCAACACGTGCGGTTCACTTTTTTACCACTATGCGGATATATCTATTATTGTCACTGACTGTTGGCTGTACTATTTCAGGCAACTATGATACCATTAGGATACTAATTTGAGATCGGCTATTATGCCATTATTATTATTTTTCTTATTCTAGCCTTTGCCTATACTATCTCATTGCCACTAGATATACACGTTTATGGTTACGAGTGTCCCTGTAGTTATATCCTATATCACCTAGTCTGTGACTACTCTGTTACTATGTTAATATATTGATCTTCTAGCCAGACTATTTGACTTTGTATTTACATATTCCTGGTTATGTCTTGATGATATATGCATTATTATTGTACATCTGATTATTGCTGGGCTGACCTGGTCATTTGTTGTTTCGTGACATGTTCTGATATGCTTTGATTGGTCTCCATTTCTCTCGTTCATTTTTCTGTTCTCTTGTGTCTGTATACCTAAGTATTAAAATTAATTAATAAATATTATATTTGTAATTTTTCATACTTTGGGCTTTATGGTCGTTTTTTTGAGGTCACTCAATAATTTTTCGCATGTTTTATGCGACTGCCCCTATTACTCCATGTAACTATGTAGCAATGATTTCCCTTAATATTGTTACCTATCATTATTTTTCTTTGCTACTTATATCTATGAGCTGTTTTTCTTCCAATCGCTGGTGTGACAGAGTGCTGTGCACACTGTCACACCAGCGATCTGATAAAATACAGTGATGTCCCACCCTGGGACAAAGTAAAAAAGTTAAAAAAATAAAAATAAACATGTTTTAAAAAAAAATCCAAAATAAATAAAAAAATATATATATATTCCCCAATAAAGTCATTCTTCCTGTAAATAAAAAAAAACAAAGCAATAAAAGTACACATATTTGGTATCGCCGCGTCTGTAACGACCCCCCCCTATAAAATTGTCCCACTAGTTAACCCCTTTAGTGAACCCCTTAAAAAAAAAAACAAAGCAAAAAATCAATGCTTTATCATCATACCGCCGAACAAAAAGTGGAATAACACGCGATCAAAAAGACCGATATAAAAAAACATGGTACTGCTGAAAACGTCATCTTGTCCCGCAAAAAAAGAAGCTGTCATACAGCATCATCAGCGAAAAAATAAAAAAGTTATAGCTCGCAGAATAAAGCGATGCAAAAATAATTATTTTTTATATAAAATTGTTTTTATTCTATAAAAGCGCCAAAACATGAAAAAATGATATAAATGAGGTATCGCCATAATCGTACTGACCCGAAGAATAAAACTGCTTTATCAATTTTACCACACGCGGAACGGTATAAACGCCTCCCCCAAAAGAAATTCATGAATTGCTGATTTTTGTTCATTCTAACCTCCCAAAAATCGAAATAAAAAGCGATCAAAAAACGTCACGTGCTCAAAAATGGTACCAATAAAAACGTCAACTCGTCCCGCAAAAAATAAGACCTCACATGACTCTGTGGGCCAAAATATGCAAAAATTATAGCTCTCAAAATGTGATGATGCAAAAACTATTTTTGCAATAAAAAGCGTCTTTTAGCGTGACAGCTGCCAATCATAAAAACCCGCTATAAATAGTAAATTAAACCCCCCTTTATCACCCCCTTAGTAAGGGAAAAATAATAAAATTAAAAAAAAGTATTTATTTCCATTTTCCCATTAGGGTTAGGGTTAGGGTTGCGGCTAAAGTTAGGGTTAGGGTTGGTGCTAAAGTTAGGATTAGGGTTAGGGTTGGGATTAGGGGTGTGTTAGGGTTAGGTTTGTGGTTAGGGTTGGGACTAGGGTTAGGGGTGTGTTGGGGTTAGGGTTGGAGTTAGAATTGGGGGGTTTCCGCTGTTTAGGCACATCAGGGGCTCTCCAAATGTGACATGGCGTCTGATCTCAATTCCAGCCAATTCTGCGTTGAAAAAGTCAAACGGTGCTCCTTCACTTCTCAGCTCTGCCATGCGTCCAAACAGTAGTTTATCCCCACATATGGGGTATCAGCGTACTCTGGACCCCAAGAGTTATTGTGCAATTTGTCCTATTTCTTCTGTTACCCTTGGGAAAATAAAAATCTGGGGGCGAAAATATCATTTTTGTACAAAAAAAATAATTTTTTTTGTTTTTACGGCTGTACATTATAAACTTCTGTGAAGCACTTGGGGCTTCATAGCGCTCACCACACATCTAGATAAGTTCCTTGTGGGGTCTATTTTCCAAAATGGGGTCACTTGTTGGGGATTTCTACTGTTTAGGCGCATCAGGGGCTCTCCAAATGCGACATGACGCCCCCAGACCATTCCATCAAAGTCTGCAATCCAAAACGTCACTACTTCCCTTCCGAGCCCCAACGTGTACCCATACAGTAGTTTTCTCCCACATATTGGGTATCAGCGTACTCAGGACAAATTGGACAACAACTTTTGGGGTCCAATTTCTCCTGTTACCCTTGTGAAAATAAAATATTGGGGGCGAAAAAATCATTTTTGTAAAAAAAAAAAGATTTTTTACTTTTACGGCTGTACGTTATAAACTTCTGTGAAGCACTTTGGGGTTCAAAATGCTCACCACACATCTAGATAAGTTCCTTGTGGGGTCTATTTGCCAAAATGGGGTCACTTGTGGGGGTTCCACTGTTTAGGTGCATCAGGGGCTCTCCAAATGTGACATGACGCCCCCAGACCATTCCATCAAAGTCTGCAATCCAAAACGTCACTACTTCCCTTCCGAGCCCTGACGTGCGCCCATACAGTAGTTTTCTCCCACATATTGGGTATCAGCGTACTCAGGACAAATTGGACAACAACTTTTGGGTTCCAATTTCTTCTGTTACCCTTGTGAAAATAAAATATTGGGGGCGAAAAAATCATTTTTGTAAAAAAAAAAAAAGAATTTTTTATTTTACGGCTGTACGTTATAAATTTTAGTGAAACACCTGGGGTTAAAAGTTCTCACCACACATCTAGATAAGTTCTTTGAGGGGTCTAGTTTCCAAAATGGTGTCATTTATGGGGGTTTCCACTGGTTAGGCAGATCAGGAGCTCTCCAAACACGACATGGCGTCCAGCCAATTCTGCGTTGAAAAAGTCAGACGGCGCTCCTTCCCTTCCAAACTCTGCCATGCACCCAAACAGTGGTTTACCCCCACATATGGGGTATCAGCGCACTCAGGACAAATTGCACAATAACTTTTGGAGTCTTGTTACCCTTGGAAAAATAAAATTTGGGGTGAAAAGATCATTTTTGTGGAAAAAATATGATTTTTAAATTTTACGGCTCTACGTTATAAACTTGTGTGAAGCACTTGGGGGTTCAAATTGCTCACCAAAGATCTAGAAAAGTTCCTTAGGGGGTCTAGTTTCCCAAATGGGGTCATTTATGGGGGGTTTCCACTGTTTAGGCACATCAGGGCTCTCCAAATGCAACATGGCATCCAATCTCAATTCCAGCTAATTTTGGTTGGAAAAAGTCAAATGGTGCTCCTTCGATTCCGAGCTCTGCCGTGCGCCCAAACAGTGGTTCCCCCCCACATATGGGGTATCAGCGTACTCAGGACAAATTGGACAACAACTTATGTGGTCCAATTTCTCCTGTTACCCTTGGGAAAATAAAAAATTAGTGACTAAAAGATAATTTTGTGGGAAAAAAATAGGATTTTTTATTTTCATGCCCGGGCATTATAAACTTGTGTGAAGCACTTGGGGTTCAAAGTGCTCACCAAAGATCTAGATAAGTTCCTTAGGGGTCTAGTTTCCAAAATGGGGTCACTTATGGGGGTTTCCACTGTTTAGGCTCATCTGGGGCACTGCAAACGGAACATGACCCCCATCAACGTCTGCATTCCAAAACGTTACTACTTCCTTTCCAAGCCCTGCCGTGCACCCAAACAGTTCCCCCCCCCACATATGGGGTATCAGCGTACTCAGGACAAATTGGACAACAACTTTTGGGGTCCAATTTCCTTGGGAAAATTCAAAAATTTGGGACTAAAAAATCATTTTTGTGGAAAATTGTTTTTTTTTTTTCACACCCAGGCATTATAAGCTTTTGTGAAACACTTGGGGTTTCAAAGTGCTCACAACAGATCTAGATAAGTACCTTAGGGGGTCTATTTTCCAAAATGGTGTCACTTGTGGGGTTTCCACTGTTTAGGCGCATCAGGGGCTCTCCAAACACGACATGGCGTCCAATCTCAATTCCCGCCAATTTTAGTTTGAAAAAGTCAAACGGCGCTTCTTCCCTTACGAGCTCTGCCGTGTGCCCAAACAGTGGTTTTCCCCCACATATTGGGTATTGGCGTACTCAGGAGAAATTGCATAACAACCTTATCTGTCCATTTTCTCCTTTTACCCTTGTGAAAATAAAAAAAAAGTTTGTAAAAGATCATTTTTGTGGCTAAAAAGTTAAATATTAATTTTTTCCTTCCACGTTGCTTTAGTTCCTGTGAAGCACCTGAAGGGTTAATAATCTTCTTGAATGTGGTTTTGAGTACCTTGAGGGGTGCAGTTTTTAGAATGGTGTCACTTTTGGGTATTTTCTGCTATATAGACCCCTCAAAGTGACTTCAAATGTGAGGTGGTCCCTAAAAAAAATGGCTTTGTAAATTTTGTTGTAAAAATGAGAAATCGCTGGTCAACTTTTAACCCTTATAACTTCCTAACAAAAAAATTTTGGTTCCAAAATTGTGCTGATGTAAAGTAGACATGTGGGAAATGTTATTTCTTAACTATTTTGTGTGATATATTTCTCTGTTTTAAGGGAATAAAAATTCAAAGTTTGAAAATTGCAAAATTTTAAAAATTTTTGCCATATTTGCGTTTTTTTCAAAAATAAACGCAAGTTATATCAAAGAAATTTTACTTCTAACGTGAAGTACAATATGTCACGAGAAAACAATCTCAGAATTGCGAAGATCCGTTGAAGCGTTCCAGAGTTATAACCTCATAAAGAGACAGTGGTCAGAATTGTAAAAATTGGCCCGGTCATTAACGTGCAAACCACCCTTGGGGGTGAAGGGGTTAAAGTTAGGAAAAATTTGTTAAAATTATGCAAAATCATTCCTGCATATGATAACAAAATCCATGTATGCAGAAATTCTGAAATATTTGAAAGCTTTATTGATAAGCTTGATTTAAGTAATGAGGAGAAAAATCAATTATTTAAATTGTGGCTTCCTGCAACCTTTTCCAGACGTTTAACATTAAAATTGACTTGTGATAACGACTTACATGGAGATCTAGATGATAAAGACAGATTGAAAATTCTGATTTTCTGTGCATTAAATGAAAATTGTCCAGATATTGATATTCTTCAAAAATTAAGGATTGGTCGGAAAGAATGTACTTTTACATTCATGTCCATATTTGAAAGGTTGTACAAAACTCTAATTACCAATGTCAAAACACAATCAATGATAAAATATTTTGTAGACAAATTTGGATTCCTAAATTTTGTATCTCGTGTTATTGCGTCACATAAAGATACTTTATTTGAATGTGCGCAATCCCTTGATTTTGCTAGAAAACATGAGAATCGTGAAAGTAAAATAAATCAAACAGATAGAGTAAGATCTTTTCAAAAGCCAGTGTCAAAATCTCCTAAACTGAGTCATCCCCGTAATCAAATCTTTGACATACGAAGAAAATTACATATTTGTTATAAGCCTTACGAAATGATCCAAGGATCCACTTTGCAGAAAGAAATTCAAAGTTCAGACCTCTCTGTAAAGAGACAAATGGCGGACACTGACAGACAGAAACAGGTGATTTCTCAAAATGATTTAATTGAGTCTTCAGTTTACAGCTCATTATCGGAGCTGCTCAAACAATCATTAAAAAAAGGAATGTTAAAAAGAGCTTTTCAGGACATCTTTGACAAAGAAATAAGATTTGGTTTAGGAATTGACTGAAAATGAAATTATATGTTGTGTAAAAGTATTATACAATATATTATTCAGTTATTTGTAATTATTTTATAAATATAATTCTGTAGTTCACAGCTTTTGTAGATATATATATATATATATTCATACAGTATATATAGTATACTTGTATAAGTAGAGATTGTATAACTGTATATCTATATCTATAGTGATATAATTAAAATAAACTACAGTAATATTTAGAATTACATTAAAGCCAATGCATATTTGTATAAGACATTGCAATTGTTTTGTTATGATATTTAACCTTATCTCTTATTTATCCTTAGAATTTTCACTTCAAAGTAGGATTTAATCGGGAAAAATTCTCTTACATGGATTTATTCCTTTATTTACACAGGAATTTGTAATAACTGCATGTTTTTATATATTTAACACTTAAAAGGAAATAATATATAACTAACTGAATCTAAATTTAGTTTTTGTGTGTTGCTAACATTTTGAAGTTATTTATTTGCATGGCAATATGTTCTTACTGCATGACAGTCAAAGTATGTGACATTTAAACTGTTCTAATTATAAGGCTACCATATATCCCTATTTCAGTGGTTGCAACTTAAAGCTCTTGTAGCTTCAGTGAAAATATATTTTTTTTTAGGCCTCTTAAGTTACAGGGTTCAATTACAGTTTGCAAACCCTTACACCAAGTATATAGAAACAGCTCATAACTAATTTTCTTATGAGTCCTTCTATCTATAGAATGGTTCACAAAGTTTATGTTATGTGTATTTGGGGAATATTCAAAGAAATATTAAAATATTAAATTTAGTAGTTTACAATGCGCATTGATAATTAGGATACAATTATTTGGGTTAATATATATGTATTCCTACTTTTGTATGTGGAATCTGTGGTGTGAACTTATCCGTGTCACAGTCTGAATGACAGATGACAGATGCGTGTATGAGCAGCTGCTAAGAGTGAATATAAGCTAAGTGTATGTGTGATGTATGGAAAAAGTTTCACAATTCATGGTATGTGGAAAAAAACAAAAAACAAACTTGTTTTTAAGAGAAATAATAAAAATCAGTTCAATTATTAGAATATTAAGGTACATAATGAAATATTATCTACTCAACATATATTCCTTTAGTAATTATTTTTTTTAGTTAATAGTAGATAAGTGTAATCACACATCAAAATGGTTTATCAAGAAAATCTACATTTAGATTATTATTTTTTTTTCCTTTTTCCCCAAAGGATAATTTTATGATATTCAATGTTATTTTTATTTTTAATGGTTACATAGATGATACACATCTTCAGACAAATATATGGTATAAAGCTAAAATAGAAGTTACATAAATAATTTATAAAACAATTATTTTTTTTTTATTTTGGTTTTGATAAATCAATTATTTCATAAAATAATATTTTTTTCTGGTATTAAGGGGGAAATGTGTTTTTGATCTTGAATACATCATCACATTTCATCAACACCTCTTCTTCACACATTTTAAAGAATATAGAAAGGTATAATGGTATAACTACTAGAAATAATAACATTAAGTATTATAAAGAGTCATTTCTTTACACTAAGAAGGGGATTACATGCAAAGTTGCATAATTTGAATATTTTGGTAACACAAGGTTATGACAAATATGAAATCATCCAGATAATGAAAATATTAAGGGTATGTGTTACTGAAAACATAACTACTCAGCATTTGTCATAAACATATAAAGGCCTTATTTTTATTTTTATTCTTATTTTTGTTTTTATTCTTATTTTTCATTTTTAATTTTTATTCTTCATTTATCTCTATTTTTGATTCTTAATTTTATTATTTTATCTCAATCAAGAAACATCAATATTTAATAAAGTAATGTCTAGTATGAGAATATTGCTTCATTAAATATAGTGAAGATATCGTTCCATTAAAAGAAAATGTTCTAATTCTGAGTAAATACAACAATTCTTTCATTCATTCATTCACTCATATTCACGTTTTGGTTCATGGCTATACATTCTTACCTATTATTGGTCTAATAAATATATTCCATTAATAAAGTTTAGTAATAAAGATGGAAACACTTGTTACATGAAAAACACACTGACACCTATGGGTTGGAAAGGTAATTACACCTATGACATAAAAATGTTCTATCTCATGAAGAATATGGTTAATAATGCATTATCATTTATTATTGTTTTATTACACAAACATGAACTCCATATTACTATTCTGATAATAATTCTATGGATATTACTGATTGCTATGGTACGCTGTGATATTATAGGTTAGGAAAATTACCAGATTTGGTATAGAATAGGAAATGAAGACTTCAAGCAAGATATTGGAATTACGTTAATAAAGACTTTTCATATTTCTAAATTCAAGTAATTTTAAAAAGTTGCAAGAAAAAGCCGAAGTTCCAGAAGGTAAAAAGGCTATATGATTTCTGAGTAATAAAGAATTGTGTCAATTACAATTCATTTCATCACTGACAACCACAACTGCAGTATTCACCACTGACAGCCACGACTGCAGTATCCACCACTGACAACCACAACTGCAGTATTCACGACTGACAACCACAATGGCAGAGGACGATGATCCTATGATGCTAATATGAACTGTGTTATCACGCTTTTATCATGTTCCAGTGGTTTCCTATCACCTATGAAGCTTCAATGAAAGCTGGTGAACAATAAGGTAATTGTCAGGAAACTACAACCCTGACATGAGTCCTGTGCATTAGGACTAAGGACTGGTTATGATGCTATCTTTAGCAAGGAAGAGTCATTTTAACCCTTGCTTTGCTGACCAAAGACGTCACACCTGTTCCAAGACCATTGCGGATGGCATGGAGGATTCCAGAAATATCCAAGGCGAGCCAATGTAAGTCCAGGTCTTAAAGGTGACACTGCTCTGATATTAAAACTTCATTTCATCAATGGACTTTGTTTTCTTATCAACATTTGAATTTATGGACTTTGATGGACACATGACACACGGTCTCCACAATATCTACATGTTATTTCAAAGGAATTATCGTATAAAGACTGTGTTTTAAAAGAATCAAGAACAAGACGTCAAGATGAAGATCAGATGACATCAGATGATGATGACTGACCGGAGATGCTTCGATTTAGGTTTAGGAAAGTAATACACATATTTTATATGAATATTGGTCACGGCTTACCATAACATGAATTCACATAACTATGTTATTGAGTGCATATAACAATAATCTGATATTATTATTATTATTGAAATTAAATTATTTTGCCAAAGAAGAAGAAAGAAGATCTTATTATCCTAAAGATGAACTCCTCTACTTTGAGGGTTCCAATTAATATCTGTCACCCTCAAAAGGGGGAATTGTTAAATATTAATTATTGGTTATGGATTTATTCTACACTCAATTCTGTACTGAGTACATTGACTTTCAGCTGACATTACAGATGCTATTTCTGTATGGTAAAGTGGCAACTCCATATACAGAGATCACGTGATCTAAGGGACTTCTATATAATGACTACACGAAGGGAGGGGGTTCTCTTGCTCTCTCACTCTCTCTACAGACACATGTGACAAGGACTACGATGAATGAACAGCCAGCTGCCATGTAACCACGTGTTGCTTCCCTGCTATGCTTACCATTCAGGACACCAAGGAAAGATGTGTACAAGTTTTGCTATGGACAATCTCTTCGTAACTATTTCACTCATTTTATGTTTTCCTGTAATGATGTTTTTTTGATGGACAGTCCAATAAACCACTACATTTTTTTATAAGAAACGTGACATTTTCTTTAAAGTATCGCATCTGGTAACAAGTCCTGGAAAAATATACTTAAAATAAGCATTTTTAACAGGGAACTCCTTCAAGATTGTTGGAAGACCATTTCCGGTGACTACCTCTTGAAGCTCACCAAGAGAATGCCAAGAGTGTGCAAAGCAGTCATCAAAGCAAAAGGTGGCTATTTTGATGAACCTAGAATATAAGACATATTTTCAGTTTGTTACACAATTTTTTGTTAAGTATATAATTCCACATGTGTTAATTCATAGTTTTGATGCCTTCAGTGTGAATTTACAATTTTCATAGTCAAGAAAATACAGAAAAATCTTTAAATGAGAAGGTGTGTCCAAACTTTTGGTCTGTACTGTATATCTATCTTCTAGTGAGAACAACGTTCACCGTAATAAGGGTGTCACTACAATGATCCCCTTTATAGTCCAGGCCCAAGTGGGAATCACCGTTGTTCCCGCTAGCCCACAAGTCCTTTTGACAGTCAATCAATACTCTCTAGGCCTCCCGCGCACTGGCTGGTCCCCATCCCATCTGTTGCACCACCTTGTTATTCCTGTACCTTACATCACTGTCGGAAGTAACGGCCAGGTTCACTTGCGCCTCTTGGTTACTGCCACAGACGTTCACTTCTGGATAAGGGTCCTCACCAGATCTTCGGTGCTTGACCTGCAAAGGTCGCCTGTTGACTCCAGACAGACGATAGCTGGGCTTTGGGTCTTGACCATCATGGTCTGGTCCACGGATCTTGACTGACGAAGGGCTGGGCCTCAGATCTTGACCAGCGTGGTCTGGTCCACGGATCTTAACTGGCGCAGTCTTGATCTCACTCACGTTCGCCAAGCAGCTGTCATTCTGTGTGTGGGGATATACTGTGAGTGGAGGATATATGAGGAGGACATCAGAGCTTTGGGGCCATCAACTGTACGTGAGAATGTTCAAACTGTGTGTGATGATGCATGAGAGCCATTATACTATGTTGGGGCCAATATATACCGCATTCCAAGTTATTATACAAATTATATTTTCCTTTAATTTTCTTAAATGTTTGATGCAAATGTGTCATTATAGTGACTATATAATCAACCATTAGAGGACAAATCAAATTTTATTAGACAAACTTCCCAATGATAACAGGATTTTTTCAAAACTCAAAATGCACTGTTCCAAATTATTATGCACAAAAGAGTTTCCAAATATTTCATAAGTTGCAACGAACTGAAAATGGTCATTTGTTGAATTTACAGCAGAGTTTACATTTACTGAAATCAAAAGCTTTATCAATTAAAAATATCTTAATAGGCCAAGTTACATGTTCACGTACGACCGCTTATTTAATATCACCTTTACAATTTTGCATCCATTAAACTTGTGAGTTTTTGGATAGTTTCTGCTGGAGTTTCTTTGCAGGATGTCTGAATAGCCTCCCAGAGCTGCTGTTTTGATGTGAGCTGCCTCCCACCCTCAAATATTTTGCTTGTGGATATTTACAGATTCTCAACAGAGTGGAGATCAGAGAAGGACTGCGGCCACACCATGAGTTTCTTTCCTTTTTTGCCCATAGCAGCCAATGACTCAGAGGTATTCTTTGCAGCATAAGAATATGTTTTACAATAGAATATGAGAATAAATGAGAATATAATTTTGCTATGGATGGCACGGTTCTTCTATTTGTACCATGGAAGAAAGTGGTCAGTCAGAAAATCTATATACTTTGCGAAGGTCATTTTCAAACTCATAGTCCTACCAGTTCTCTCATCATGATTCCAGCCCAAAACATGACTCTGCCACCTTCTTGCTGACATCATAGCGTTGTTGGGACATGGTGGACATCCACCAACCACCCACTACTCCATCCATCTGGACCGTACAGGGTTGCACAGCACTCATCAGCAAACAAGACAGTTTTAAAACTAGTTTTCATGTATGTCTGGGCCCACATCAACCTTTTCTGCTTGTGAGCACTGTTTCTTGATGACCGAATTCTAGCTTTATGTACAACTGCAAGCCTCTGGAGGATCTGACACCTTGAGGCACCAGCAATTTAAAATATCTGTCTGCTGCTTTGTAATGGTATTTTAGCAGCTGTTCTGTTAATCCTATGAGTTTGTCTGTCTGAAACCTTCCTCATTATGCCTTTATCTGCACTAGCCTAACTGTTCACTGTATCAGTCACAAATCACAAATGGAAGAATAACAAATGAAGTCCATCCATTCAAAAGCCAAGAGGTGGACGTCCAGGCAAAATATCAGAGTCAAAAAGTTGACTCATCACAAGGTCTATCAGTTTTTGGCATGATAAATTTGGCAGTGGAGGTGGATTGTATGCTTTGTAATAGTGTCATCACAGAGGTCCATGCGATGCACATTACAAAAGTCTGGAATGGTGACCGAAAAAAGGTGATGAAGCCTCGACTTCAATATAGTCATAAGAAGTACTGTCTCGAGTTTGAAAAAAAGTACGAAAAGTGGACACACACCAACTTTGTGTACATGTAGATGAGACCTGGGATCAGAATTCAGTCGAGACACGCTTGAATCTGATTGAGAGCATACCCAGAAAGATTCAGGCACTGTTGGATGCCAAAGGTGGATTCACAAAATAATAACAAAATCATAAAAATTAAAATTTAGATTTTTAGGAGCAAAGCAGTAACAATGCAGGGACATGGCAGGAATCTGTCTAACTGTCAGGATTTGAATCTAGCAGTTCCTGTGCACCAGTCAACAGCTCTTATTCTGAGCTATTCAGCTCGCTGGACTGTTCCGTTCTTATCCAAATACTTGAACCTATGTTGTTGCTGAAGTCTTCTCCCTGAGTTTCTTGTTGGTTACCACTCTGAGTTCCTGATTGGCTCATTCTGATTGCACACCCTATTTAAACCTGGCCTTGCTCTCAGTTCCTTGCATGATTATTGAGCTACCTGCCTTTAGTCAAGCTTCCTTCCATCTGCTATTCCTTCAAACGATACTGCTGCTCCTGGTAAATGACCCCTGGCTTTCTTGACTACGAATCCTGCTTGTTCCTTCAAACTACATTGCTGTTCCTGTGTATCGACTCCTTGGCTATTCCAGACTACGCTACCTGCCCAGTGCTGCCCCTAGTGGCTGCAATATCACTACTCCAACCAGGTCAGTCCGTAACACTAACTAATCATAAGCAAAATAGTTGCAAGTCAAATTTATGTAAGAGATAGCCAAGATGATTTTTTATAAAATTATGGTAGTGTCACATTAGAAGCAGTAGTGGATGGTGAGATATGGAGCCTGAAATTCAAAAGTTCAAAACATTGTTACTTAAGGGCGTGGCTTGAAGGAGCAGCCTGATGGTTGTTTCTCCCTACAGCTCTGCAGTTTCAAACCCTGAACACTGGATTCTTCCATCAATTGATGACCAGGACAGATTAAAAACTCACTGAGGAATTCACCAGGATCATTTTATGCCCATTTGGACTCATCCAGCATTAAAAATATCAAAAATATCAAAGAAAGTAATTTGTGTAGCTGCAGCTTCAGACTGAGACCTTAAGTGTCTGCAGCCATTTCTCCTCCGATCCCAATACACATACCTGAACCTTCCAAGGAACTGCAAGAACCAAAAGGAGAAGATCCCTCACCCCAGACAGCTATCCCACAAGCTGCCAAGAAGGACATGTCAAAAAAATCCAAGGAATCTCTATCCACATAGGAAGTATAGCAGCTGCCGTTCCAGATCCAGACCCCAGGAGCCTTCAGCTTCATGAGAACCATAATTTCTTGGACTCCAGTGCACACACCATGTACTTCCATGGACCAACTGGACCCCAAGGAGAAGACCACTCAGTACTATGCAGCTTCTCCACAAGCTGTCAAGAAGAAGGAACTGTCAATGTATGTTAAGGAACCTCCGGTCACTGGCGCAAACAAGTCAGCAATAAGTAAAATCCCTCTTGCGCAGTGTTATAATACGTGATCTCAATCCTCCTTGGACCAGGAGCGCTGTGCCAACCCTAAATCATTCGGCACAGGATTTGGACCGAGAGAAATCACTACTCCGAAGAAATCTCTGTCATTAGGGAAAGCAGTACGGGGAAACATGACAGCACACCGTAAGTGCACTTTGTTCAGCACATAGCGACGCCGTGTACTTCAAAGCATGAGCATCGTGCCACTATGAAATGAGGTGCTATGGATTCAGGACAGAAAGGGGAAGACTCTCTTGAGACCATAGATTATATGATACCAGGGAAGTAGGCATGGGGGAGACCTGTCAAAGTCTCAGATGCTAGTCTTAGGGCCCCCTCTCACATAGCGAGATCGCTAGCGAGATCGCTAGCGAGATCGCTGCTAAACAGCGATCTCAGCAGCGATCTCGCTATGTCTGACACGTACCAGCGATCAGGCCCCTGCTGTGAATCGCTGGTTGTGTCAAAAATGCCTGGACTTTTTTTTGATCGCTGGTCTCCTGCTGGCCAGTCAGCTTCTGACTTGCAACCCTGAAACTGTTCTCCATTGGAAAGATATATCTGTGACTGTTTTAAAACCACTTTACATCAGATGGATACTAGTATTAATATGAAGCTTGATTCTCATCAATCTTATATGGAGGAAACAAAACACATAGAGATTATTACTGATAAAAAGTAGAAGTCCGTATTTCCAGACAATCTGGCAGTGACAACCATAGAAGTCTGCTGGAGACCACTGGTTCTCATGCCAACCCATTGGTGACCCCCGATCACGTGATGAGGTCACCGATGGGTGGGATTTCTGGCGCGCTTGCCGGAAGCGTGAGTTAAATGCCTCTGTCAGTGATCAACAGTTGCGGTTAACAGCCGCGAGCATGGGCGTACCCAGGATCAAACCTAGGGGGGGCAAGCCATAGTCGTTCAGGTTGTAAAATTTTAGAACAAAAGAGGTTGATGAAACGAAACGAAAATTAACAAATGACCGCTAGTGATGAGCGAGTATACTCGTTTTCCCAAGCACGCTCGGGTGGTCTCCGAGTATTTGGAAGTGCTCGGAGATTTAGTTTCTGTTGCCACAGCTGCATGATTTATGGCTGCTGGACAGCTTGTATACATGTGAGGATTGCCTGTTTGTTAAGGAATCGCCACATGTATTTAGGCTGTCAAATAGCCGCAAATCATGCAGCTACGGCAACAGAAACTAAATCTCCGAGCACTTCCAAATACTCGGAGACCACCTGAGCGTGCTCGGGAAAACTCGAGCAACGAGGATACTCGCTCATCACTAATGACCGCCATACACATCACAATCCCCTACACCAAGACCAATAATACCACATACAAGGAGAAATACCACCATGATCAATTCTATTATGTAAACAATTCATTGATTTTAAACTTACCTTTGCAGTCTTCTCTTCTGTTCAGGAGGGGGGTTTAAGCTCATGCATGCTTATCGCACACTGACACTTAGCCACTCACACTACCCTTTCCAGACACAGCAAATGGATTGATCTTTAGGGAAAAAAAATGCAGAATATTAGACAGATAGATAGAAATCCAGATAAACTGGAGGCAGCACACCATTTGTAGTGAAAAAAAAAGCTATTTAATAAGGCCAAAAGGCGACATTTCGGTCCAAACAACAGGAACCTTTCTCAAGCCTACACTACAAACTACACTACACTACAAACGGTGTGCTGCTTCCAGTTTCTCTGGATTTCTATAATTGAGGTTTGGTATTTGCCTGGGGGGCTCTGCACCCAGACTTTTTCTTTGTGCTGCTCTAATTTTCTTCTATTTAGATTGATAATACACCAAAAGCAAAAAACCTCATAACAACAAAGTATAGAAAACAAGTATGTTTTATTGAAAAAATAGTACAAACACGATTAAAATGGCAATACCACAAGAACAGGAACAAGTGGGACTCAAACACTATACTTCCAACAAGACCATGTATATATGAGTAATCATTACCATGTGGTCATAATGAAGCTCCAATAAGCATTAGCCCACATGGGGTAAATACATAGACATTAGATACACAAGGTGTCACATAATGATACTGATTATAGTACAACTAAAGGTACATCAATAAAGGCAAGTGCTAATACATATAAAATGCAAAACAATACATAGTCTGAAAATGTAGTAAAGGCATAGTTACCAAGACGGGAAGTAGAGTGAGAGACCCACCACTCACCCGACGCGCGTTTCGCTTAAAAATGCTTCATCCAGGGGTGGTTGGGTACTGGCCAGGGAGGGTATATATATGTCTGGTGACCAATGAAAATGCTTATGACCGCCCCTGATTCAAATGTCACACCGGGCAGTAATTGGACCAATATATCATCGTCATTAATAATTAGATACGCAGGTGGAACCATATATACCAAATACCACTCACACATGCACACTCCAGAAGAACGCCGACGCATGCGCATAAGAGACCAGTTGTCACGGTGACCAATTGTTGTCAGAATACGTCACTTCCGGTTTCGGAGAAGTCGCGTAACGTCACTTCCGGTTATGTACAACCATAGTGGCTGATAGAAAAAAGGTCTCCCTCCATAAGCGTCATATTGCGTCATAGCCATAGTGGCTAATAGAAGAAATAGTCTCCCTCTGTTAGCGTCAGAGAAGCGTCCATGTGTAGTCATAGAAACCGGAGGGTGAAAAGTAGAAAAAACATCATAAATTATTTATCTATAGTGTTAGTGATTCAAACATGTGCTTATATGGTGAGTATATGGACAAACAATGAAAAGTGTCCCTAATTAGTCCAAAAAACGCATATAAGAGACATCAAAAAAATCAGAGTTAACGCTATGGAAATAAAGAAACTTGTTATTAGTAGACATCATAGTGTTATATATAAACACATCTATAGCGTAAAAATGTATTATGCATATAAATAAATACATATATAGCAGCTACATGTACATCATTCACCACATGCAAAGCAGTGAATGATATACCATGATATAAAGAACTAAAAAATGGAACATTTGCAACAGGATAATAATATGAATGAAGTACAAAGCTCCAAAATGACCACAAAGGGCATATGATGACCCCATATCAAAGAAGACTCACTAAGCAATAGATATAGCTATAGCAACGAAACAAGTACATCTTTCCAACATGAATTAGTATATGAGCACTAGTCCAAAGATCTTTACAGCACAGTAGAGAAGATCAATCATGTCCGTATCGAGAGATGAATGTCCATAATAGACAAAATGCCTCCATATTGAATTCTCCAACGATGGAATATTGAAAGAAACAGCTGCGGTCAATACACCCTCAAGAAAGACCCTATCAAGAATAAAATAAAAAGTAATGAATAAAACCATAAAAACTACCAGCACTCTCAGAAGACAGCAATTGAAAGTTTACTGTAATATACACACATGTATATATTTAAAAAAAATTATATATACACATGTAAAACCCAATCAATGTGCATATATATCTATGCCTCTGTGTCTTTTTTAAGTTGGCAAAAAAGGAACAAAACTGTTATGGTCATTTAACCCCAATGGTGCCAGTGTGTCCAATCTATATATCCACTTGGCCTCTTTTTGTGCCAATAACCTCTTCCAATTCCCACCTCTGAGACCAATGAAAACCCTATCAATACCCCTAACTACCAGCCCTTTGGGATCACAATTATGTATGGCCTTCAAATGTCGGGGATGGGTTTTAAATTTTGAATGACGGTCTCTGTGATAGCATTCTCAATGTCCAAGACATGTTCGCGGACTCTTCGTCGAAGTTCCCGCGATGTCATTCCAATATAAATGAGGCCACACGGGCAGGTAGCATGGTAAATAACTGCCTTCATGGTACATGTGATGGTATGTGTAATCTTGAAGATTTTATTGTTTCTGGCATTCACAAATTCTGTTGTGTCATAGATGTTTTTGCAGGCCACACACTTACCACATTTAGTGCAACCTCATTTAGGACCTTTGGAACCAAAAATGAATTTGGGATTCCCTTTCTGATAACTGTGGACCAGCTGATCCCTAAGGTTTATTGATTGCCTAAAGGTGATGTTAGGATAGTCATTGATGAATTTAGCAATACTACTATCCATTTGCAGGATATGCCAATGTTTAGCGATGGCATCCCTAACCTCACAACCCCTGAAATTGAAATCCAAAACGCATCGTACCTGATCATCAATCCTTGTGGTTTTCTGATTGTATAGATGTTCAACTCTATTACTCATCTGAGCTCTTTGATAGGCACGACAAATAGTTTTTCTTCCATAACCACGATTCCTAAAACGTTCACAGAGGTCCATTGTGTAACGGGTCTGGGAGGTGGAACCACTGAGCTTTATTATACAAGGAGGCTTTCCTTGTAAAGGAGCGGGTGGCGCCCGGGGAGACGGACAGGAAGTCACTGCAAGTGACGGGGGCAGTCTCTGGACAGACAGGTGGGATGTCACGGCAGGTGACCGGGGCAGTCTCTGGATAGACAGGCGGGTAGTCACGGCAAGTGACCGGGGCAGTCTCTGGATAGACAGGCAGGTAGTCACGGCAAGTGACCGGGGCAGTCTCTGGGTAGACAGGCAGGTAGTCACAGCAAGTGACCGGGGCAGTCTCTGGATAAACAGGCGGGTAGTCACGGCAAGTGACCGGGGCAGTCTCTGGATAGACAGGCAGGCAAGGGACCGGGGCAGTCTCTGAATGGACAGGTATATACGACCTGAGATGGTGGAGCCTCCCGGTAGGCTAGCAGGCAGATGACAGATGAGCGCCCCCAAGTGAGCAGGCGAGAGTCTCTGGAATAGCCAATGGACACCGCAGGTGATGGCCGAACCTCCAGGTAGGCTTGCAGGCAGATGGCGGATGAGCGCCCCCAAGTGAGCAGGCGAGAGTCTCTGGAATAGCCGATGGACACCGCAGGTGATGGCCGAACCTCCAGGTAGACTTGCAGGCAGATGGCAGATGAGCGCCCCCAAGTGAGCAGGCGAGGTTCTCTGGAATTGCCGATGGTCACCGCATGTGACGGCCAAACCTCCAGGCAGGCTTGCGGGCAGGTAGCAGACAACAAACTGGCAGGAGACAGGCAGGTAACTGGTAACGGACCCTGAGGGCTGAAGCAGAGTAAACAGTGCAACAACAACATTGCTCGGGCACCTCCATTAAGGAGGAAGTACTTTATATAGGGAGGAGTCCTCCGGCATTGGCCGGGGACCTTTTTTGAAAAATGCGCGCGGCCCCTTTAAGAGCGGGGGAGCGCGCGGGCGCGCGCCCTAAGACCAGAAGCAGGGAAGGAGTACGCGGCCCCAGCAGGGCGGAAGGAGGATGCCGAGCGCGGGCAAGGGGGCGACGTCCCTGCCTGGCAGAGGACGCCGTCGCAGGGGAACAGCGTCCCTGCCTGGCAGAGGGCAGGGACGCCGACGCTACAGTAGCCCCCCTTTAGGCCCCCCCCTTTTTAGGCCAGAAAGAAATTTAGCTAGGATGAGAGGGGCATGGATGTTCTCCCGAGGCTCCCACGTTCTCTCCTCAGGACCAAACCCCTTCCAATCCACCAGAAAATAGGTCTTTCTTCCTACCCTTTTGGTGGCCAGAATGTTCTCTACCTCAAATTCGTCTTCAGCAGACACTGGAGCAGGAGGTGTACCTGTAGACTTGACAAAAGAGTTAAGTACCACCGGTTTGAGGAGAGATACATGGAAGGAGTTAGGAATCCGCAAATTGGCCGGGAGTTTCAATTTATAGGACACCGGGTTGATCTGACTGATGATCTCAAAAGGACCGATGAACCGAGGACCTAACTTGTAGGAAGGAATCTTAAGCCGGACATACTTGGACGAAAGCCAGACCTTATCCCCAGGATGGAATTGAGGAGGATCCAGACATTTTTTGTCAGCATGTTTCTTCATGCGCTCGGATGACAGAATGAATGCGGACCGGGTACTCTCCCATATGGAGGAAAATTCGTTAACCAGAGATTCCGCAGCTGGATTGTCCACAGAGATGGAGACAGGAACAGGGATCCGAGGGTGTTGACCGAAGACTACAAAAAACGGAGATTTGGAGGAAGATTCGCTCTCGTGATTGTTGTAAGAGAATTCGGCCCAAGGCAGGAGATCCACCCAGTCAGAATGGTGGGCATTAACGAAGTGCCGGAGATAACTGGTCAGATTCTGATTGATTCGCTCGACTTGTCCATTGGACTGCGGGTGGTAAGCGGAGGAGAAATCCAAGGTGACGTCTAGCAACTTACAAGTGGCTCTCCAGAAACGTGAGGTGAACTGTACCCCACGATCCGACACAATGTGACGAGGCAGACCATGAAGACGGAAGATGTGGCGGATAAAGTCTTTAGCCAACTCGGGTGCAGACGGAAGCCCTGGCAGGGGAATGAAGTGAGCCATCTTGGAAAATCGGTCAACGACCACCCAAATGACCGTACAACCGGCAGAGACGAGCAGATCTGTTATGAAGTCCATGGCTATATGCTGCCAGGGAGCAGCGGGTACAGGAAGCGGAAGAAGACGGCCGGCAGGCAGGTGTCTCGGAACTTTGTTGCGGGCACAGGAGACACAGGCAGAAACAAAGTCTATTACGTCCTTGTGCAGGGTAGGCCACCAGTAATGCCGAGTAATGAGCTGGAGGGTTTTTTTTCTGACCAGCTAGTTTAGACGAATGACCCCAGTGTAGGATTCTCTCCCGATCGGTTACCGATACGAACGTCTTGCCAGGAGGGAGACGATTTAGACTCACGGGAGCCACCTGCATCACTCTGGCGGGATCGATGATATGTTTAGGTTCCTCCTCGAGATCCGACACCAGGAAGGACCGGGACAAGGCGTCCGCCTTGATGTTCTTGTCGGCCGGGCGAAAATGTAAGAGAAAATCAAAGCGGGCAAAAAACAAGGACCACCGGGCTTGGCGAGGGTTAAGTCTCTGGGCATGCTGGAGGTAAGCCAGATTTTTGTGGTCAGTGTAAATGATTACCGGATGAAGAGCCCCCTCGAGTAGGTAACGCCACTCCTCCAATGCCAGCTTGATGGCCAATAACTCTCGGTCTCCTATGGAGTAATTGCGCTCAGAAGAGGAGAAGAGTTTGGAGAAGAAGCCGCAAGATACCATCCTCCCGGATGAAGATTTTTGAGTAAGTACCGCTCCGGCTCCAGAAGAGGAAGCGTCCACCTCCAGGAAGAACTGCTTGTTGCCGTCCGGGCGATGCAGCACTGGAGCGGAAGAGAAGGCCTGTTTTAAAGAAAGAAAGGCCTCCTCTGCTTCGGGCGTCCACTGTTTGGGATTAGCATCCTTGCGGGTGAGCGCGGAGATTGGAGCAGTCCGGGAAGAGAAGTGCGGTATGAAAAGACGGTAATAATTGGCGAATCCCAGGAACCGCTGAATGGCCTTCAACCCCTCCGGTCGGGGCCATTTCTCGATGGCAGACAGTTTCTCCGGATCCATTCGTAGGCCTGTCTGAGAAATGATGTAGCCCAAAAACGGAAGCGAGGTCTGCTCAAAGAGGCACTTCTCATATTTGGCGAAGAGGTGATTCTGCCTGAGCCTGAGCAGAACCTGACGAACATCCCTCCGGTGAGACTGGAGATCCGGAGAGAAGACCAAGATGTCGTCGAGGTACACCACAACGCAGGAGTAGAGAAGGTCCCGGAAGATGTCATTGACCAACTCCTGAAAGACTGCTGGAGCATTACAGAGACCAAAGGGCATTACCAAATACTCGTAGTGGCCGTCCCGGGTATTGAATGCCGTCTTCCATTCATCTCCCCGACGGATACGGACCAGGTTATATGCCCCACGAAGATCCAGTTTGGTGAAGATTCTAGCCCCCCTCAGACGATCAAACAATTCTGGAATGAGCGGAAGAGGGTACTTATTCTTCACCGTGATCAAATTTAGGCCTCTGTAGTCAATACAGGGACGGAGAGAGCCGTCTTTCTTTTTTACGAAGAAGAAACCTGCTCCCGCTGGGGAGGTGGATTTCCGGATGAATCCCTTGGCCAAATTCTCCTCGATATATTCGGACATCGACCTGGTCTCAGCAGCGGACAATGGGTAAATACGCCCACGGGGAGGCGTAGTACCGGGTAGCAGGTCGATCGGGCAATCATACGGTCTGTGAGGGGGTAATGTCTCTGCTTCCTTTTTATTAAAGACATCAGCGAATGACCAATATGGAATCGGGAGCCCTGGTAGATTAGTTGGTGTAGGAGAAGGACGGACGGGATGAACAGTAACCAAACAAGTTTTATGACAGTCCTGTCCCCAGCGAAGGATCTCTCCAGTCTGCCAGTCGAGCACGGGTGCATGCTTTTGGAGCCAAGGCAGACCTAGTAAGAAAGCGTGAGAGAGTCCAGGCAGAACATGAAACGAAATGCTCTCAGAATGCAACATTCCCACCTGCAGGGTTATGGCTTCAGTGATAAGTTGGATGGGACGTGGTAGGAGGCCCCCATCCACAGCAGCAACAGATACTGGTTCAACCAGAGGTTTGGTAGGAATGCGATATTTTTCTACTAGAGCCTGTGAAACAAGATTCCCGGCTGCTCCAGAATCAAGTTGGGCTAGTTCGAAATAACGGTTCTCACCGAGGAGAATTGAGACTGACAACAGCAGAGATGAAGAGGATTTATTTTTGTCTAGGTGGACCTCTCCGAGCGAACCTAGACACAGGCGTTTCCCGACCTCTCTGGGCAGGTACGGATCCAGTGCTCTTTACTGCCACAGTAGAAGCAACTCCCCTCGGTACGGCGTGAGTCCTGACGGGCTTTGACCATCTTGGTCTGGTCGACTTGCATAGGCTCAGAAGAGTGTACCTGAGGAGAAACGGAAGGAGTTACAGGTCTCTGAAAAGAAGGAGCTAGACGAGGAAACCTTCTCTCACGGGTGACCTCTTTAGCGCGCTCCTGGAACCGTAGATCAATTCGATTGGCAAGAGTTATTAGGTCATCGAGAGAGGTTGGAATGTCCCGACCGGCAAGTTCATCTTTAATACGGCCGGACAGACCCTCCCAGAAGACAGATATCAGAGCGTCATTATCCCAAGCTAGCTCCGAGGCAAGGGTACGGAACCGTATGGCATATTGACCCACGGTGAGACTTCCCTGACGGAGACGCAGCAGAGAAGATGCAGAGGAGGTCTTCCGTCCGGGTTCGTCGAATACCTTCCGGAAGGCTGAGAGAAAAGCAGACAGGTCAGACACCAGAGGATCCTCTCTCTCCCAAAGAGGATTTAGCCAGGCCAGGGCCTCTCCGGTGAGATGGGACATGATGAAGGCAATTTTGGCCCGGTCGGAGTTAAACTGGTGTGCCAGGAGTTCAAAATGCAGGGTGCACTAGTTAATGAAACCCCGAGCCAGAGCAGGGTCGCCTCCAAACCGAGGAGGAGCTGAAAGTCGAGGTCCAGGAACGGAAACCACGGAATTGGTAAGCAGCGGAACTGCCGGATTGCGAGTCAAGGCGCCCGCGGTGGTTGCTGGTGAAGTAGTCAGGGTGTCCAGGCGGGAATTAACATTCCGCAGGTGACCCAGGATGGACTCCTGTTGAGACCTCTGACGAGACAGTTCATGACACAGGTCAGAGAGCGAGGGAGTTTGGGTGCCACCGGGTTCCATGGCCCGAGCAAACTGTAACGGGTCTGGGAGGTGGAACCACTGAGCTTTATTATACAAGGAGGCTTTCCTTGTAAAGGAGCGGGTGGCGCCCGGGGAGACAGACAGGAAGTCACTGCAA
The DNA here is from genome assembly GCA_033576555.1 of Oophaga sylvatica. Lineage (NCBI taxonomy): Eukaryota > Metazoa > Chordata > Amphibia > Anura > Dendrobatidae > Oophaga > Oophaga sylvatica. Next base: position 254,114,407 of record JARQOD010000006.1, read on the forward strand.
GTGACGGGGGCAGTCTCTGGACAGACAGGTGGGATGTCACGGCAGGTGACCGGGGCAGTCTCTGGATAGACAGGCGGGTAGTCACGGCAAGTGACCGGGCAGTCTCTGGATAGACAGGCAGGTAGTCACGGCAAGTGACCGGGTGTCACGCTGTCTAATGATATGTATACAATGTCAGTAAACTATTAATACAGGAACAACACTCTATACAACAACTAGTATAGCAACATCAGCATGTAAGTATAGAATAGATTTACCTGACACGATATCTGCTGAACTCAGGGTTAATCTTGAGGACTTGATGAGCTGAAACAGGAAAGAGGTGGACCGGATCTAACCTGACCCTAAACTGGGGTCCTAACTAATCCCTCACCTTGGAGGTACTGATAATGGTTCAGAGGTCCAAGTCTCCAACCTAACCCTGTCTCCTATCAGACCCTGAACCCTGTAATCAGTCCTAAGAAGGATCCTGACTACCACCAAAGGGATATGGGCTGATCTCAGCTAAATACACAGATTAGACATATAAGACAGACAGGATAACACTCGCTTGCATACACACTCAAACACCAAAGGAACATAAATGGTCTGGGAAATAAACTCTAACCAAGTTGAGCTTAGAACAACTAAGGAGCTCACAACTAAAGTCTATACAGATTCATTCCTATCTGTGGTCTGCATGAAGGTTTCACTGGCAACTCCCCAAGCAGACAACCAGGAATTTAAAGGAAACCAATCAACAAATAATCAATTGCAGCCGGGAGAAACTGCACCCAGTCCCAGCACCGAGCACAGACAGAATTAACTCCCTAGCTGCCAAACACAAAGAAACAGCAGATCAGCTGTGAGAAGTCAAAATGTGCAACCGCGACGATCTTCGTGGCAATGCACACATGACAGTACCCCCCCTTCTACGAGGGGCCTCCGGACCCTCAGGGCCAGGCCTGCCCGGGTGAGTTCTGTGGAAGGTCCGAACCAAACGATCTGCGTTAACATCAGACGCAGGGACCCACGTCCTCTCCTCTGGACCATACCCCTTCCAATGCACCAAGTACTGAAGGGACCGGCGATTCAGACGTGAGTCAATGATCTTTGATACTTGAAATTCCAAGTTACCATTGACCAACACAGGAGGAGGAGGTAGAGGTGACGGTATGACTGGTGCCACATACCTTTTAAGTAATGACTTGTGGAACACATTATGAATTTTAAACGTAGGAGGGAGGTCCAGACGAAATGCCACAGGATTAATTATGGAACTGATCCTGTACGGCCCGATGAATCTGGGACCCAGTTTCCAGGAGGGCACCTTAAGTTTTATATTCCTGGTAGACAACCATACCAGATCGTTCACATTCAGATCTGGACCAGAAACTCTCCTCCTATCAGCCATACGTTTGTAACGGTTCCCCATCGCACTCAGATTATTCAATACACCTCTCCACACAGAAGCAAGTGACGACGAGAAACGCTCCTCCTCTGGAACCCCAGAAGGGCCCCCCCCATTGAAAGTACAAAACTGGGATGGAAACCATATGCCCAAAAAAACGGGGACTTACCAGTGGACTCGCTCCGCCTGTTGTTAAGAGCGAACTCTGCCAGAGGCAAGAAAGAAGACCAGTCCTCTTGGTTCTCTGAAACAAAACACCGGAGATATGTCTCTAAGCTCTGATTCAGACGCTCTGTCTGACCATTGGTCTGCGGATGAAAAGCCGAGGAAAATGACAATTGCATCCCCCGACGTAAACAAAATGCCCTCCAAAATTTGGACACAAACTGAGACCCCCTATCTGACACCACATCAGAAGGCAACCCATGAAGTCTAACGATCTCCCTAATGAACACCTGCGCCAGAGTTTTAGCATTAGGGAGTGCAGGAAGAGCAACGAAATGTGCCATCTTACTGAATCTGTCAACAACCACCAGTATGACAGTATTCCCTGACGACGGAGGAAGGTCCGTAATGAAGTCCATAGATAAATGAGTCCATGGACGCTCCGGAAGTTTCAAGGGTAAAAGGGTCCCAGACGGACGGGTATGAGGGGTTTTAGAGCGAGCACACACCCCACATGACGCGACAAAAGTTATAACATCTTTATTAGCATTAGGCCACCAAAACCGGCGAGAAAGGAGATCTAAAGTAGCCTTACTCCCTGGATGTCCTGCTAGAGCAGAATTATGATGTGCCTCAATAACCTTTTGTCTCAACAGATTTGGGACAAACAGTCTCCCTGGAGGTCCTGCAGGGGCGTCCCCCTGAGCCTCTAACACCTCCTCCTCAAGCTCAGAAAATACAGCCGACACTACCACCCCCTCCTGAAGGATAGGACTCGGGTCATCCGTTTTCCCGGCCCCTGGGAAACTGCGAGACAAGGCATCAGCCTTTACATTCTTAGACCCCGGGCGATAAGTGACGACAAAATTAAACCTGGTAAAAAACAACGACCATCGAGCTTGTCTGGAATTCAGACGCTTAGCGGATTCCAAATACAACAGGTTCTTGTGATCAGTAATAACGGTAACCGGGTGGACTGCCCCCTCCAAAAAGTGACGCCATTCTTCAAAAGCTAACTTAATGGCCAAAAGTTCCCTATTGCCGATATCATAATTCCTTTCGGCGGACGACAATTTCTTAGAAAAGAAAGCGCACGGATGCCATTTACCAGGGGACGGACCCTGGGACAATATAGCACCCACCCCTACGTCAGACGCATCCACCTCCACAATGAACGGCTGAGATGCATCTGGTTGGATGAGAACGGGTGCCGAAGCAAAACATTTCTTCAAAGAGGAAAAGGCTTGGCAAGCTTTGTCCGACCATTTAGAAAAATCCGTCCCTTTTCTTGTCATGTCAGTGAGAGGTTTCACGACAGATGAGAAATTACAAATAAATTTCCGGTAGTAGTTAGCAAACCCCAAAAAAACGCTGCAGAGCCTTAAGATCCCCTGGCTGATCCCATTCAAGCACTGCTCTCACCTTTTCAGGGTCCATACGGAAACCGGAGGCTGACACCAAAAAACCCAAAAACTGAAGTTCCTGTACGGCAAATACACACTTCTCCAGTTTGGCGTATAGTTTATTGTCTCGCAAGATCTGCAACACCTGTCTCACATGCTCCTGATGAGACACAAGATCTGGCGAGTAAATTAAAATGTCGTCCAAATATACAACCACAAACAGCCCCACAAGGTGACGAAAAATGTCATTAACAAAATGTTGGAATACTGCTGGTGCAGTAGTCAGACCAAAAGGCATGACAAGGTTCTCATAATGTCCCTCCGGCGTGTTAAACGCCGTTTTCCACTCATCCCCCTCTTTTATCCTAATAAGATTATATGCCCCCCTGAGATCCAATTTAGAGAACCATTTGGCGCCAACAATTTGATTGAAGAGATCAGGAATAAGAGGGAGTGGATACGGATCTCGAACAGTAATCCGATTAAGTTCGCGGAAATCCAAGCAAGGGCGTAGGCCTCCATCTTTCTTCTTCACAAAGAAGAACCCCGCGGCTACTGGGGAAGATGAAGGTCTAATATGCCCTTTGGCCAGACTTTCAGAAATATAATCTTTCATAGCCTGCCTCTCAGGACCAGAAAGATTATACAACCAAGCTTTAGGCAACTTAGCATCAGGAAGGAGATTAATAGAGCAGTCATACATGCGATGAGGAGGCAACTCCTGACACCCCTCCTCAGAGAAAACATCCCCAAAATCCTCCAAAAAAGGAGGCAATGTACTAGGCACGACCGCACTGATGACTGTGTTCATGCAGTTGCTTTTGCAAAACTCACCCCATTGGCTTATTTCTCTGGACTGCCAATTAATCACAGGGTTATGTTTAACCAACCAAGGAAGTCCCAACACAATGGGAGTAGGTAGACCCTCCAACACATAACAAGATAATTGTTCCCTATGTATTGCCCCTACCCGAAGGTCAATGTTATGAACCTCATGAACAAAGCTACCTTGGCCGAGAGGCCTGGCGTCAATGGAGAATATAGGGATCGGTTTGACCAATACACTCAGATGCATACCTTGAGCCTGAGCAAACTGAGCGTCAACCAGATTAGCCCCGGAACCACTATCAAGAAGAACAGACAATCTCTCCACTCTCGTACCAACCACCACCTCCACTGGTACAAGGAACTGAGAAGAACTGGCGGATGAAATACATACTCCCAGGTTGTCGTCCACCACACAACCTGGGATTAACAGTTTTCCGGCGACTTTTGGCTCAACAAGGCACGGGATGGACATTCTCCAACAAAATGTCCCTCTTTCCCGCAGAAAAAACATCTTCTAGTCCTGCGGCGTACCGCCAATCCCCTCCTACGAAATGATGTCCCTCCCAACTGCATAGGCTCATCCGAACAGACAAGGGGAACCTCAACATAAGGGACTTTAGTGGTAGGTGGAGAAACAACAGGGAGTGGGGTTACCTCACCCCTCTCCCGAAGCCGTCTATCAGTACGGATAGCTAAGGCCATAGCAGCCTCCAGTGAATGAGGAGACTCATACTGAGCCAAAACGTCTTTTAATTTATCAGAAAGCCCATGACAAAACTGGCTCCTAAGAGCTGGGTCATTCCACTGAGTATCTGTGGCCCATCTACGAAACTCAGAAGCAAATTCCTCTGCAGGACGATCTCCCTGCTGTATCTTACGTAATTTTGTCTCAGCAAGAGAGACCTGATCTGGGTCATCATATACCAATCCCAGGGCAGTAAAAAATTGATCTACAGACAGTACAGCCGGGATCCCGGAGGAAGGGAAAATGCCCAGGATTGAGGGTCCCCTTGCAGAAGTGAGATAACAATTCCCACTCTCTGCTCATCACTCCCTGATGATCGAGGCCGAAGCCGAAAATACAATTTACATGCCTCCCGGAAGGTGAAAAATTTGTCTCGCCCACCAGTGAACCTGTCCGGGAGAGATACTTTAGGTTCAACTCTGGTTTGCTCCAGGGGAGACAAAACTTTGGACTTAATGTCCGTCAGCTCCATGGATAATCCCTGCAACTGCAGAGCCAGCTGGGCTACTGGATCCATGGTAACTGGAGATAATTTTTATGGCCAGTGAAAATGTCACGCTGTCTAATGATATGTATACAATGTCAGTAAACTATTAATACAGGAACAACACTCTATACAACAACTAGTATAGCAACATCAGCATGTAAGTATAGAATAGATTTACCTGACACGATATCTGCTGAACTCAGGGTTAATCTTGAGGACTTGATGAGCTGAAACAGGAAAGAGGTGGACCGGGATCTAACCTGACCCTAAACTGGGGTCCTAACTAATCCCTCACCTTGGAGGTACTGATAATGGTTCAGAGGTCCAAGTCTCCAACCTAACCCTATAGAGTAGAAAATGAACTCGGCACTCAACTTTAGTATAGTGAGAATAAAGATTTTTATTCACAGTAGTAACACGAAACGTTTCGGTCCTATATCATGGACCTTCATCAGTCACAGATACTACTGGGAAGGGGGTTGATCCACATAGGGAAGAAAGAAAGGGCTGGATATAGCCTGTATTGGTGGGGTGAGATGAGGAAGAGGACAATGCCTCTATTGCACTAGTAACCTGTTGTGAAGGTCTCTGCATTGGACGCGGTGTCCACCGCTAGTCTGAGCGCCAGACTAGCGGTGGACACCGCGTCCAATGCAGAGACCTATCCTCACTGCCGGACTCCTTCACAACAGGTTACTAGTGCAATAGAGGCATTGTCCTCTTCCTCATCTCACCCCACCAATACAGGCTATATCCAGCCCTTTCTTTCTTCCCTATGTGGATCAACCCCCTTCCCAGTAGTATCTGTGACTGATGAAGGTCCATGATATAGGACCGAAACGTTTCGTGTTACTACTGTGAATAAAAATCTTTATTCTCACTATACTAAAGTTGAGTGCCGAGTTCATTTTCTATTAGATACGGTGTGGGAACCTACTCTGGCACCTTCTTGGTTGTGCACACGGTTATTTTTTCATATGATCCAACCTAACCCTGTCTCCTATCAGACCCTGAACCCTGTAATCAGTCCTAAGAAGGATCCTGACTACCACCAAAGGGATATGGGCTGATCTCAGCTAAATACACAGATTAGACATATAAGACTGACAGGATAACACTCGCTTGCATACACACTCAAACACCAAAGGAACATAAATGGTCTGGGAAATAAACTCTAACCAAGTTGAGCTTAGAACAACTAAGGAGCTCACAACTAAAGTCTATACAGATTCATTCCTATCTGTGGTCTGCATGAAGGTTTCACTGGCAACTCCCAAGCAGACAACCAGGAATTTAAAGGAAACCAATCAACAAATAATCAATTGCAGCCGGGAGAAACTGCACCCAGTCCCAGCACCGAGCACAGACAGAATTAACTCCCTAGCTGCCAAACACAAAGAAACAGCAGATCAGCTGTGAGAAGTCAAAATGTGCAACCGCGACGATCTTCGTGGCAATGCACACATGACACCGGGGCAGTCTCTGGGTAGACAGGCAGGTAGTCACAGCAAGTGACCGGGGCAGTCTCTGGATAAACAGGCGGGTAGTCACGGCAAGTGACCGGGGCAGTCTCTGGATAGACAGGCAGGCAAGGGACCGGGGCAGTCTCTGAATGGACAGGTATATACGACCTGAGATGGTGGAGCCTCCCGGTAGGCTAGCAGGCAGATGACAAATGAGCGCCCCCAAGTGAGCAGGCGAGAGTCTCTGGAATAGCCAATGGACACCGCAGGTGATGGCCGAACCTCCAGGTAGGCTTGCAGGCAGATGGCGGATGAGCGCCCCCAAGTGAGCAGGCGAGAGTCTCTGGAATAGCCGATGGACACCGCAGGTGATGGCCGAACCTCCAGGTAGACTTGCAGGCAGATGGCAGATGAGCGCCCCCAAGTGAGCAGGCGAGGTTCTCTGGAATTGCCGATGGTCACCGCATGTGACGGCCAAACCTCCAGGCAGGCTTGCGGGCAGGTAGCAGACAACAAACTGGCAGGAGACAGGCAGGTAACTGGTAACGGACCCTGAGGGCTGAAGCAGAGTAAACAGTGCAACAACAACATTGCTCGGGCACCTCCATTAAGGAGGAAGTACTTTATATAGGGAGGAGTCCTCCGGCATTGGCCGGGGACCTTTTTTGAAAAATGCGCGCGGCCCCTTTAAGAGCGGGGGAGCGCGCGGGCGCGCGCCCTAAGACCAGAAGCAGGGAAGGAGCGCGCGGCCCCAGCAGGGCGGAAGGAGGACGCCGAGCGCGGGCAAGGGGGGCGACGTCCCTGCCTGGCAGAGGACGCCGTCGCAGGGGAAACAGCGTCCCTGCCTGCCAGAGGGCAGGGACGCCGACGCTACACATTGCTTGTTTTTCGAAGGACTTGTTGGTTGAACAAATTCTTTTGGCACGTAAGAATTGACCCGTCGGAATATTCCTAATAAGATGGAAGGGATGTTGTGAGGTGGCATGTAGTACAGCATTTACCGATGTATTTTTCCTAAATAGGTCGGTTTGTAATCGACCATCCGTATCAGCATATATGGTAATATCCAGAAATTCAATCCTTCTAGCATCACTATTATAAGTGAGTCTGATATTCCTAGAATTATCATTCAAGATCTGAAAAAATGGATCCAGTTCACATTGAGATCCATGCCAGATCATAAGGACATCATCTATATATCTCCACCACGCCACAACCTTTTGACTCAGTGGATGTGGCGTGATTTGAAAGATCTCTCTCTCCCAGAGGCCTAAAAATAAATTTGCATATGAGGGCGCACACGACGCCCCCATAGCAGTCCCCTGTGTTTGGAGGAAAAATGACTCCCGATATACAAAGAAATTATGTGTCAAAATAAATTCTAGAGCTTTGACAATGAATATACACAGATTTTCATCCAATTGACTGTTGGCAAGAAAAAAAGTGACTGCCTCTATGCCATTGTGGTGTCTTATTGATGTGTATAATGATTCGACATCACATGTTACAAGAATCATATTCTCCTCCAATTGTATGCCATCTAATTTTCTCAAGGTGTCAACAGCATCCTTGAGAAATGATGGCAACATTTCCACAAGTGGTTTGAGATAAAAATCGACAAACTTTGAAATAGGATCTGAAATATTGTTGACTCCAGATACAATGGGCCTACCTGGTGGTGTTTTGGCATCCTTATGTATCTTTGGCAACAGGTAAATGCTTGCTATCGTAGGGTCATCAATCCACAGGCCTTCCATCTGTTTAGTTGTTAAAGTGCCATTGGACACTGCTTCTAGTAGAAGATCATGGAGTTCACTCCTGAATTTGGAGAGTGGATTAAAGGTTAATAGTTTATAGCATGTTGGATCTTTCAATTGCCTCATCATCTCTTTCTCATATGCTGTAATTGACCAAACCACCACATTGCCACCCTTGTCCGAGGGTTTAATAATTACCTGTTTGAGGTCTATCAACTCCTTCAAGGCACGTCTTTCATTTTTGTTGAGATTATCATGCTTGATCGTTTCAGGAATCTTGTGGATTTCCTTCATAACAAGTTTTATAAAAAGGTCTATAACCGGTACAGTATTAATTTGAGGAAATTTTTTAGACTCAGGAAGGAGATGTTTGGGATATGTAACTCCCGTAGCAGCCTCAATGGGCTCTTCCTCTCCTGCCAATTCCTCTAATATCTTGATTGCTTTTTTCTTGCTTCTGTGGAAAAATGATCGTCACTGTTTTCATCAGAATATACCTTTTTGAAAAACAATTTACGTGCAAAAAGTTGTAAATCCTTAAATATTGTAAAGTGGTCGGGGGCGGAAGATGGTGAAAAGGTCAAACCTTTCTTCAAAAGATTAATTTGTGTTTCTGACAACACTATATCTGATAGGTTAATTACCTTCATGGTGTTTTGCTGTGATTCCTCCTCTTGGACCGAGTGAGCCTTATTGAAACGCCTTCTGGTGTTATAGCCTCTGAAGTGATCATCTTTTCTTTTAGCATTGAACCTCGTATGGTAATTACTATCCTGATTAGATGAGGATACCGATGCGCTGGCATTAGATGTACCCACAGATGCCGATGTTGATCTTTTCAGGACTATCTTTATGACTCCATTTGTACATCTTATTATCATTCTTATCCTGAAGATCTCGCAGGTATTTTTTATTTTTTGTCTCAGAAATATCCTTCTCCCAACCGTCACAGCATTCATCCATTTCCTTCTTAAACCCCTCAAATTCCTCTTGTGAGCATTCATTCTGGAGTTTTTTAAAAATCTCATCAATCTCCAGGCCTATGTCGATAATAGACTTACTGTTAATATCTATCAAAATGGTCATAAAGGTATTAGAGCATATATTACAAGCGGCTTCCCATCGGGACCGCATAGTGGTGTCATTGATCGGAAAGGAAGGGAAAATTTGGACTCGTAAACCCCTTGGGATCAAATTTTTGGATAAATAGTTTTCCAATGAAATTTTGTTCCACCATAATCTCGTGCGACGATTCAATAGGTTTTTAAAAACTTTTTTCAATGCTGTCTTCTGAACCGGTTCCTGAACAAGTGGAGCATTATTGCCAAAAACATTTTGAGCCTGTAATGTACATGAAGCATCTCTGCTTCTAAAGTCCATGTTGGACTGGGATAGCCACCAAAAATCTGTAATAAGATACAAACAACACCTAAATATATCCCGTTTATCACAAATGAGGGAAATACATAATACACCAAAAGCAAAAAACCTCATAACAACAAAGTATAGAAAACAAGTATGTTTTATTGAAAAAATAGTACAAACACGATTAAAATGGCAATACCACAAGAACAGGAACAAGTGGGACTCAAACACTATACTTCCAACCACACCATGTATATATGAGTAATCATTACCATGTGATCATAATGAAGCTCCAATAAGCATTAGCCCACATGGGGTAAATCCATAGACATTAGATACACAAGGTGTCACATAATGATACTGATTATAGTACAACTAAAGGTACATCAATAAAGGCAAGTGCTAATACATATAAAATGCAAAACAATACATAGTCTGAAAATGTAGTAAAGGCATAGTTACCAAGACGGGAAGTAGAGTGAGAGACCCACCACTCACCCGACGCGCGTTTCGCTTAGAAATGCTTCATCCAGGGGTGGTTGGGTACTGGTCAGGGAGGGTATATATATGTCTGGTGACCAATGAAAATGCTTATGACCGCCCCTGATTCAAATGTCACACCGGGCAGTAATTGGACCAATATATCATCATCATTAATAACTAGATACGCAGGTGGAACCATATATACCAAATACCACTCACACATGCACACTCCAGAAGAACGCCGACACATGCGCATAAGAGACCAGTTGTCACGGTGACCAATTGTTGTCAGAATACATCACTTCTGGTTTAGGAAAAGTCGCGTAACGTCACTTCCGGTTATGTACAACCATAGTGACTGATAGAAAAAAGGTCTCCCTCCATAAGCGTCATATTGCGTCATAGCCATAGTGGCTAATAGAAGAAATAGTCTCCCTGTAATGCTGGTATTGTCTGTACTTTGTTTTCCAGCGTTACTCTGCATGTCTTTTGCATTAACCCTTTTGCTCCTTTCCCCCTAACCAGCTGGGATACTGTTGTCTGTTACCTGTATGGATGCTGCTCAGTTCCCAGCTCTGCTGCGTGGCCGTACTTGCGTGAGTGTCTCCGCTGCGTTGCATGACCACCCGCATGTGCGGTCCCTGACCTGCTGCAGAAGCCATCCGTAGCTTGCAAAGTCCTCTGCAGTGATGCATGACTTACTACGTGTGTGGCAGCAGCTTCTGTCAGGCGCCTGGCCTGCTGTGAAGACCATCCGTAGGTTGCAAAGTCCTCTGCAATGGTGCATGATTTACTACGTGTGTGGCAGCAGCCACTGTCAGTTGTTCCTCTGTAATGAGTTGTCTGGCTCTGCATAGGGGGCGCGGCCCACACCTGTCCTGCTTTTATGAGGATTGGGTGTGTACTAGAATTACTGCTCCAGCCTATCGCTGTGAAGCAGCTCATATATAAAGTTCCCCAGCCCTGATGGGCGTTGCCAGAGCTTCACATTGAATCCACATTGAATCCCTGAACCTAGCCGTATGTGGTTGTGTGTTCAGCTCCTGCTCTGAATTTGATCAGCTCTGGAGAGCTGATTCCCTGTTCCTGCTGTGTCTTGTTCCCTGATCCTGGATCTAACCTGGTACCTGAATGTCTGAACTGTGTTCTGTATTTCCGCCTATGCTGGGGGCTGATTACCCAGATCGCCGTTCCTGGAGGCTGTATATCCAGGCCTGTTCCTGTTGTATCTTGTTTCCTGAATCCCTGATCCTGGATCTAACCCGGTACCTGAATGTCTGAACTGTGTCTTGTGTTTCCGCCTATGCTGGGGGCTGATTACCCAGATCGCCGTTCCTGGAGGCTGTATATCCAGGCCTGTTCCTGTTGTGTCTAATTACCTGAACCCCTGATCCTGGATCGCATCCTGTACCTGACTGTCTGAACTGTGTCCTCTGTGTTATGTTCCTGAAATCCTGCTGTGTCCTGAGCCCAGTGCCAGTGACTGTGAATCCTTGCTATATGACCTGAGTTCATCTTGGAGGGAGGAGTCAGGTGTGTGCTGAGTTTCCATTACTCTGTGCTCAGCTTCTGTGCAATTCCCGGCCAGCTCCCGTTGAGCCTGGCGGGACTTGCACCAGACCGCTGGGGTTCCTTTTCAGATCGATACTAGATGTCCGGAGTCCGAGGACGGTGTCCTTCCTGATGACCACTGCCTGATATCCGATGTCCGACGACCACTTCCAGATGTCCGGATCCTATCCTCCCTGCCTGATGTCCGGATCCTGCCGATCGTTGCCAGATGTCCGGAGCCTGCTGATCGGTGCCAGATGTCCGGAGTCCGATGCCTGTGTTCCAGTCCGTGTTCCTGTGATCCAATCCATGTTCCTGTCCGTGTTCCTGACTCCCTGAGACCCAATCCGTGTTCCTGATGTTCCAATCCGTGTTCCCGATGTCCTGTCCATGTTCCAGTGTCCCTGAGATCCAGTCCGTGTTCCTGATGTTCCGATGTCCTGCCGGTTCCTCCTTGGTCTACCCTGTGATGACGTCTGTCCTGGGTCAGTGTCTGATGTTCTCCTGCTGAGCCTGTGCTACGCCTGAGGCCTGAGAGAGAGGCCGTCCTAGTATGGCCGTGCCAGATGACCCTGGACTTCATCAACCCGTGATGACCCCGCCATCGTCTGACGTTCGTCCTGGGCCGGTGTCTGATGTTCTCCTGCTGAGCCTGTGCTACGCCCGAGGCCTGAGAGTGAGGCCATACTAGTATGCCCGTGCCAGATGATCCTGGACTGCATCTACCCGTGATGACCCCGCCATCGTCTGAAGTCTGTCTGAGGTCGGTGTCTGATATTCTCCTGCTGAGCCTGTGCTACGCCTAAGGCCTGAGAGAGAGGCCGTCCAAGTATGCCCATGCCAGATAACCCTGGACTGCATCTACCCGTGATGTCCTCCAGCACTCGTCTGTGATCCTGAGTCGTGTACCCTTCTCTGATGTGCGGAATCGGGAGTCCGGTCTTATGTTCTGTTTATGTACTGTGTTTCTTTAAGTAAACTTTATGTTTCTTCTTACCTGAAGTTGTGCGGTGTTGTCTAGTCCTGCAGGTCGCCACCTTGCCCACATGCTCAGCTGCCACGGATCCCGGTCGCTGCCCTTCCCTAATCCGGGCAGGCCCGGGTCTCCCTCCGTGGTCCAGTGGGTCCACATCCTCTTACCATCTGGGACCCATGCTTCACGTCGTCGTGGACTGGCGGCGTGGGAGCATTGGCTAGCTAGGCAAGCTATGCCATGTCCCGACGCCCCGCAGCCGTGGGAAGCGTCACACTCCCTCTGTTAGCGTCAGAGAAGTGTCCATGTGTAGTCATAGAAACCGGAGGGTGAAAAGTAGAAAAAACATCATAAATTATTTATCTATAGTGTTAGTGATTCAAACACGTGCTTATATGGTGAGTATATGGACAAACAATGAAAAGTGTCCCTAATTAGTCCAAAAAACGCATATAAGAGACATCAAAAAAATCAGACTTAACGCTATGGAAATAAAGAAACTTGTTATTAGTAGACATCATAGTGTTATATATAAACACATCTATAGCGTAAAAATGTATTATGCATATAAATAAATACATATATAGCAGCTACATGTACATCATTCACCACATGCAAAGCAGTGAATGATATACCATGATATAAAGAACTAAAAAATGGAACATTTGCAACAGGATAATAATATGAATGAAGTACAAAGCTCCAAAATGACCACAAAGGGCATATGATGACCCCATATCAAAGAAGACTCACTAAGCAGAGGCCAAGTGGATATATAGATTGGACACACTGGCACCATTGGGGTTAAATGACCATAACAGTTTTGTTCCTTTTTTTGCCAACTTAAAAAAGACACAGAGGCATAGATATATATGCACATTGATTGGGTTTTACATGTGTATATATAATTTTTTTAAATATATACATGTGTGTATATTACAGTAAACTTTCAATTGCTGTCTTCTGAGAGTGCTGGTAGTTTTTATGGTTTTATTCATTACTTTTTATTTTATTCTTGATAGGGTTTTTCTTGAGGGTGTATTGACCGCAGCTGTTTCTTTCAATATTCCATCGTTGGAGAATTCAATATGGAGGCATTTTGTCTATTATGGACATTCATCTCTCGATACGGACATGATTGATCTTCTCTACTGTGCTGTAAAGATCTTTGGACTAGTGCTCATATACTAATTCATGTTGGAAAGATGTACTTGTTTCGTTGCTATAGCTATATCTATTGCTTAGTGAGTCTTCTTTGATATGGGGTCATCATATGCCCTTTGTGGTCATTTTGGAGCTTTGTACTTCATTCATATTATTATCCTGTTGCAAATGTTCCATTTTTTAGTTCTTTATATCATGGTATATCATTCACTGCTTTGCATGTGGTGAATGATGTACATGTAGCTGCTATATATGTATTTATTTATATGCATAATACATTTTTACGCTATAGATGTGTTTATATATAACACTATGATGTCTACTAATAACAAGTTTCTTTATTTCCATAGCGTTAAGTCTGATTTTTTTGATGTCTCTTATATGCGTTTTTTGGACTAATTAGGGACATTTTTCATTGTTTGTCCATATACTCACCATATAAGCACATGTTTGAATCACTAACACTATAGATAAATAATTTATGATGTTTTTTCTACTTTTCACCCTCCGGTTTCTATGACTACACATGGACGCTTCTCTGACGCTAAAAGAGGGAGACTATTTCTTCTATTAGCCACTATGGCTATGACGCAATATGACGCTTATGGAGGGAGACCTTTTTTCTATCAGCCACTATGGTTGTACATAACCGGAAGTGACGTTACGCGACTTCTCCGAAACCGGAAGTGACGTATTCTGACAACAATTGGTCACCATGACAACTGGTCTCTTATGCGCATGCGTCGGCGTTCTTCTGGAGTGTGCATGTGTGAGTGGTATTTGGTATATATGGTTCCACCTGCGTATCTAATTATTAATGACGATGATATATTGGTCCAATTACTGCCCGGTGTGACATTTGAATCAGGGGCGGTCATAAGCATTTTCATTGGTCACCAGACATATATATACCCTCCCTGGCCAGTACCCAACCACCCCTGGACGAAGCATTTCTAAGCGAAACGCGCGTTGGGTGAGTGGTGGGTCTCTCACTCTACTTCCCGTCTTGGTAACTATGCCTTTACTACATTTTCAGACTATGTATTGTTTTGCATTTTATATGTATTAGCACTTGCCTTTATTGATGTACCTTTAGTTGTACTATAATCAGTATCATTATGTGACACCTTGTGTATCTAATGTCTATGTATTTACCCCATGTGGGCTAATGCTTATTGGAGCTTCATTATGACCACATGGTAATGATTACTCATATATACATGGTCTGGTTGGAAGTATAGTGTTTGAGTCCCACTTGTTCCTGTTCTTGTGGTATTGCCATTTTAATCGTGTTTGTACTATTTTTTCAATAAAACATACTTGTTTTCTATACTTTGTTGTTATGAGGTTTTTTGCTTTTGGTGTATTATGTATTTCCCTCATTTGTGATAAAGGGGATATATTTAGGTGTTATTTAGATTGATAGATAGATTTTAGCATGGAATGCAAGCAGATTCCACCCTGAAATATGCCCCATTCTTGTAGTAATATGCCCCATCATTGTCCCCTTCTTTTAATAATGTGCCCCATCATGGTCCCTTTCTTGTAGTAATGTCCCATAATGATCCCCTCCATGTAGAAATGGCCCCATCCTGATCACCTTCATGTAAAAATTGCCCATTCCACCACCTACATCATTTCCTCCTCCCCTATCACCCCATCATTACCCTTTCCACCATCATTGTCCTTTCCACTACCACCATCATTGCCTTTTCCCCATCACCCCTATCATTGCCCATTCTACCACCTCCATCATTTCCTACTCACCACCCTATTATTGCCATTTCGATCACCACCATCAATGCCCTCTCCGTCACCCCCATCATTGTCTTCTACCCCCACCCCCATAATTGCCCTCTCCATCACCCCCAACATTGACTTCTCCATCACTCCCATCATTGCTTTCTCTATCACTCCCATCATCCCCATCATTGCCTTCTCCATCACTCCCATCATCCCCATCATTGCCTTCTCCATCACTCCCATCATCCCCATCATTGCCTTCTCCATCACTCCCATCATCCCCATCATTGCCTTTTCCATCACTCCCATCATCCCCATCATTGCATTCTCCATTCCTCCCATCATTGCCTTCTCCATCACTCCCATAATCCCCTTCTCCATCAATCCCATCATCCCCATCATTGCCTTTTCTATCACTCCAATCATCCCTATCATTGCCTTCTTCACTCCCATCATCCCCATTATTGCCTTCTCAATCACTCCCATCATCCCCATCATTGCCTTCTCCATCTCTCCCATCATCCCCATCGTTGCCTTCTCCATCACTCCCATCATTGCCTTCTCCATCACTCTCATCATTGCCTTCTCCATCACTCCCATCATCCCCATAATTGCCTTCTCCATCCCTCCCATCATTACCTTCTCCATCACTCCCATAATTCCATTGTCCATCCCTCCCATCATCCCCATTATTGCCTTCTCCATCACTCCCATCATTGCCTTCTCCATCACTCCCATCATCCCCATCATTGCCTTTTCCATGAATCCCATTGTGTAGCCCAGCTGCGCTTGGTGCCACATGTTACCCTGGAGGATGCATGAAAGGTAAAACCACAAATCACCTGATATTCATTCACACTTCACATTTCCCTGGTGCCACCAGAGGGAGCCCTTGTAGAGTACGCAGGTATATAAGGGTGTGGAGATTGACAGCAGTGCTTAGAGACGTCAGTGTAGTTCAGTCTACCTCAGACTTCTTGTCAGACAGATGGTGAGAGACGGACAAGCTAGTTACCTCAGACGAGCTGAGAGGGAAAGACTAGTGTAAGCTTTTCAGGGGATTTAGCTCTGGGATCGCCGTCTGGGTAGACAGAGTGGCACGGAAACAGTTCATTCAGACAGCAGTTCTGGTGAAAACTGGCCGCAACCAGCTTTATTAAAGTCCACAGCAAACAGATAAAAACAAATCATAAACAGAAGACCTAGGCTTGTCTAGCCACTAATTACACTTAGATAGATTTCCCTATCTATCCGGGTCCCGGCTCTACCAGCCGGGGCCAAAACAACACATATGTTCAGCATTTGTCAGCATTTACCAGCATTTACCAGCATGGAGGTTCACAGATACTCCTCTTTGTGTCTGAAGGCACATCCAACGTCCAGACTTGAGAGAGATCCCCTCCTATTCAGCCGCTATTCACACGGATTCTCACTGAGACTTCTCCTGTGTCTGGGGTACATCGAGCACCCAGACTGAGATAGCTCACACTCCTGGAGACACCTTCTTGTGCCTGGACTCCCCGTCCAGACTAAGCGATCTCTCTGACTGTGTTTGCAGACACCTACTTCTGGTCTCCTAATTAACAGCTGAATGGTTTCAGGCCTGAGCTGCAAGTGTGTGCTGAATGTAAGGTGTAGTGACCTTTCTCTACCACTAGGTTTACAAAGCCACACATTTCCCTTATACCATACAGCACAGTACCTAGGTGAAATGTACACCCCATTCAACACATATTCCTTCACTGTCTCACATATCCCCTCCCTCTTCTCCAGACCGGAGGGCTGGTCATCCAGACCGGAGGGCTGGTCAACAATCCAAAAGAGACAGCGAACTCTGGACCAGTCATGGCCTTCATCAGCTTCATCTTCACTACTGTCATCCGTATCTTCACCTGAGCCATAGCCAACATCAGCTTTCTCTTCATCTGAAGCATCCGTACTACCCTGTACCCTCCCAGGCCTATGCTCTCTGCGGGCCTCGGGTATCCTGCACGGTTTCATCTTGACCTTAGGGCCGGGCTCAGTTTCGATATAGTGCCTGGCCAGAGAAGTACGACCCGGCACATCAGAACACTTCTGCTGACTCTTCCTCAGAAACTCACGTACCTCCTGTCCTTGGTGCACTGACCATGTGTCACCAACTATCACAGAAGGTATAGGGGGTTTTTCACTTTTCTCTAGTTCCCCTTCATTTCGTGCTCTCTGGAGCAACTGCTGGAACCGCTCACATTCCCGGCGAAAAGATGCCACATCCAGTTCACACTGCTGCAGCTGCTCGCGTAACGCAACATTCTCAGTTTTCATTTCTTTGGTGGAGACCTCATGGAGACGCATCTTCTCCTGTAGCTGTTGGACGTCCTCGGCCCCTTCTTCAGGCTCTTCTGGTAGAACATGCTCAGAAGCCGTACCGTCAGTCTTACATTCTACCTCTTCAGTCACATCACTATGGTATCCAATATCTCCATTTATTCCAGCTTTCAAGTTCTCCTTGATAGCTGCATCTGTATACTCAGAACCCGCCGGATTCTTCTCTTCCACCACGTTCTGCATCCCATCTGAGCTCCCGTGTGTCTGCAGCGGCAACGGAGTGACACACCGCTTTTCCCATTTGTTGGGACGTGGTGTCACGCTGTATAGCAGATATATATATGAGATGTCTGTAATCTATATCAAAAAGGGCAACATACTATATAACATGCGCATAGATATATTATAACATGGATTTACCTGACAGAATGTCCACTGGGTCAAAACGGAATCCGTTATACGCTGTCTCCGGCTAGAGGGTGACCGGGGTCTAAGCTGACCCTGAACTGGGGTCCTAACTAATCCCTCAACCTGGAGGTACTGTTAAAGGTACAGAGGTCCAGGCCACCAGCGTAAACCCTGTCTCCTATCAATCCCTGCCAACTGTATTCTAGTCCTAAGAAGGACCCTGAATACCACCAAAGGGAATGAACAGGTAACGGATAATGAACAGAAAGACATACAAGAAAGAGAAGGAATAAAGTAAATAAAGTCTTACATACAACACTCACACACAGTAGGAACACCTAAGGTCTCAGAGATTTAACTATAAGCTATAAGAGTAAAAACACCTAATGAACTCTTAGCTTAAATATTCTCAGAACCGATCCAGTCTGCTGAACTACATGAATGCTTTCACCGGCGTCTAACACCCAGACTGGCAGAAATATAAAGGAAACTAATTAGAACATAAACAAAAGCAGCCGGGCGAGGCTGCACCTAGCCTTAGCAAAGAGCTAGGAAAAATTAACTCTCACATCACCAAAAAACAAAGAAACAGAAGCTCAGCTGTGAGAAGTCAGAATGTGCAATCGCGACGATCTTCGTGGCGATGCACCCATGACAGTACCCCCCCTTCTACGAGGGCCTCCGGACCCTCATGACCAGGTCTGTCCGGGTGAGTTGTGTGAAAGGTCCGTCCACGTTATCATTGACCACCACTGAAGGAGGTAGAGGTGACGGTATGACTGGTGCCACATACTTTTTAAGTAATGACTTGTGAAACACATTATGAATTTTAAACGTAGGAGGGAGGTCCAGACGAAATGCCACAGGATTAATTATGGAGCTGATCCTGTACGGCCCGATGAATCTGGGACCCAACCTCCAGGAGGAAACTTTAAGTTTAATATTCCTGGTAGACAACCACACCAGATCATTCACCTTCAGATCTCGACCAGAAACTCTCCCCCTATCAGCCATCCGTTTGTAACGGTTCTCCGTAACCTTCAGTCTTAACTGATCTGGAACTATCAGTCTCCCTGGAAGTCCCACAGGGGCGTCCCCCTGAGCCCCCAATACCTCCCCCTCAAGCTCAGAGCATACAGCTGACACTACAACTCCCTCCTGAGGAATAGGAACCGGATCATCCATCCTCCCGGTCCCTGGGAAAGTACGAGATAAGGCATCAGGAAGCAACTTTATTGAGCAGTCATATGCGCGATGAGGAGGTAACTCTTTACACCCCTCCTCTGAGAACATCTCCCCAAAGTCCTCCAGAAAAGGAGGCAAAGTCCTAGGTACAACCGCACCGATGACCGTGCTCATGCAGTTATTCTTGCAAAATTCACCCCACTGGCTAATCTTTCTGGATTGCCAATCAATCACTGGGTTATGTTTAGCCAACCAAGGAAGTCCCAACACAATAGGAGTAGGTAGACCCTCCAACACATAACAAGACAATTGCTCTTTATGTATTGCCCCTACTCGAAGATCTATGTTATGAACAGCTTGAACCAAGCTACCTTGACCAAGAGGTCTAGAATCAATAGAGAGTATAGGGACCGGTTTGGCCAATACACTCAGTTGCATACCATGCACCTGGGCAAACCGAGCGTCCACAAGATTAGCCCCGGACCCACTATCAAGAAAAACAGAAATCCTCTCAGTTCTAGTACCAATCACCACCTCCGCAGGCACGATAAACTGAGAGGGATTTGGGGACGAAATACAGACTCCCAGGTTAACTCCTTGGGTCAAAGAGGTCCGGGATGGACAACCCCCAACAAAATGTCCCTCTCTCCCGCAAAAGAAACACCTTCTAGTCTTGCGCGCACCGCCGATTCCCTCCTACAAAATGATGTCCCTCCCAACTGCATGGGTTCCTCAGAACAGACCAGGGGAACCTCAGTATAAGGGACTTTAGTAGTAGGTGGAGTCATCATGGGGGGCGGAGTTACCTCGCGTCTTCCCCGAAGTCGTCTATCAATGCGAATAGCGAGGGCCATAGCAGCCTCCAGTGATGGAGGAGAATCATACTGAGCCAACACATCTTTTAATTTGTCAGACAACCCTTGACAAAACTGGCTCCTAAGAGCTGGGTCATTCCACTGAGTATCTGTTGCCCATCTACGGAACTCAGAAGAATATTCCTCCGCTGGACGATTTCCTTGCCGTATTTTACGTAACTTTGTTTCAGCAAGGGAAACTCGATCCGGATCATCATATACCAGACCCAGGGCAGTAAAAAATCGATCCACTGACTGGAGATCTGGGGAGCCTGGAGGAATAGAGAACGCCCAAGATTGAGGGTCCCCTTGTAAGAGCGAGATAACAATTCCCACCCTCTGCTCTTCACTCCCAGATGACCGAGGCCGCAGCCGAAAGTACAATTTACATGCCTCCCGGAAAGTAAAAAATTTGTCCCGCCCACCAGTGAACCTGTCCGGGAGAGCAACCTTAGGTTCAGATCTGGCTTGCTCTGGGAGGGACAAAACCTTGGACTTAATGTCTGCAAATTCCATAGACAACCCCTGCAACTGCCGGGCCAGCTGGGCTACTGGATCCATGACAGCTGGGGAGAATCTTTAGTTTGGGCCGGTGAAAATGTCACGCTGTATAGCAGATATATATATGAGATGTCTGTAATCTATATCAAAAAGGGCAACATACTATATAACATGCGCATAGATATATTATAACATGGATTTACCTGACAGAATGTCCACTGGGTCAAAACGGAATCCGTTATACGCTGTCTCCGGCTAGAGGGTGACCGGGGTCTAAGCTGACCCTGAACTGGGGTCCTAACTAATCCCTCAACCTGGAGGTACTGTTAAAGGTACAGAGGTCCAGGCCACCAGCGTAAACCCTGTCTCCTATCAATCCCTGCCAACTGTATTCTAGTCCTAAGAAGGACCCTGAATACCACCAAAGGGAATGAACAGGTAACGGATAATGAACAGAAAGACATACAAGAAAGAGAAGGAATAAAGTAAATAAAGTCTTACATACAACACTCACACACAGTAGGAACACCTAAGGTCTCAGAGATTTAACTATAAGCTATAAGAGTAAAAACACCTAATGAACTCTTAGCTTAAATATTCTCAGAACCGATCCAGTCTGCTGAACTACATGAATGCTTTCACCGGCGTCTAACACCCAGACTGGCAGAAATATAAAGGAAACTAATTAGAACATAAACAAAAGCAGCCGGGCGAGGCTGCACCTAGCCTTAGCAAAGAGCTAGGAAAAATTAACTCTCACATCACCAAAAAACAAAGAAACAGAAGCTCAGCTGTGAGAAGTCAGAATGTGCAATCGCGACGATCTTCGTGGCGATGCACCCATGACACGTGGCTCCGATGTAGACTCCATGAAAGTGCGCTTGAGCTCACCAATGCCAGCCTGCTGTCTCAAAATATCATCTTGTGATTTATCCAGATCCTTGGTATCACTCGGGAACACTGCTGGGGCTCCGGGCGCCGAACTTCCAGCCTGAGCTTCACGAGTTGCAGCTACTGATGAGGCATCTGGTTTGGTGTCTACCACTTCTATGGCTTTTTCCACCTCTGCAGCATCACCTTCAGAGTCCTTGGCATGATGCAGATCCACACCACACACCGACAACTTCTCATCTTCAACAGCATCCACTTGTGCTGTGTTCAGTTTCAGAGTCCTGCCTTTAAAGCTCAGCTCTCCTCCTTTCACTTTAGTCTTCGCCAGGGAACCGGCCAACTGTAAAACATTTTCAGATGCCATCTTCTGTCTGGCTGTAAGGTCAGCATCAGCTTTCTTCTCAGGACTCTCAACCTCCTCTGCTACCATGCCTTCCTCATTTGCACTGGTTGCTTTATGGTCATCAGATGATTCACTATCACTATCTGACCCCTTTTTCTCAGCCACATCTGGCTCACTGTCAGGGCTATACACTTCATTTTCATTCACATCCTGCTCACTGTCAGGGTTATACAATTCATTTTCATTCATATCCTGCTCACTGTCAGGGTTATACAATTCATTTTCATTCACATCCTGCTCACTGTCAGGGTTATACAATTCATTTTCATTCATATCCTGATCTGGAACCTTAGTTAACATGTCATCCACAACATTAACTTCACCATCTGGTCCCTCAAGTATGTGACTATGTGACAACCCCAGCACTATACTTCTATATAGCTCAGGTACTAGGAGCCGACTCACGACCTCTCCCTGGACTTCAGTGTCCCTATACAATAGGCTATTGTCCATGGCAGCATGAGGAAACCTCTCCTCAGAGCCAGGCTCCTGGGAAACCTCATTTAGAACAATCATATTTTCCTGTGCCGTCCTAAGAGTGGGGTCTCGCCACTGCTCACTCTCAAAATTGTCACAGGACATAGGTAAGTCAGGGACACTTGGTTCCCGAGAACCATCATCCTCGTCTCCTAACATCACCTGCAAAGGAATTTCATCACTATCACAGTCATCATTATTCTCAATATCATTATCATGACTATGATCAGTATCATCATCACTATCATGATCATCATCACTATCATTATCAGCATCAGCATCATTATCATGATCATCATCATCATCATCATCATCATTATCATTATCATCATCATCATCATCATCATTATCATTATCATTATCATCATCATCATTATCATGGTCATCATCACATAAGTTTAACGGCCCACTAGCATTGTGTTCCGCCCCTCGGGACTGCGCACCCTCAATAGGAGCTTCATCACACTGTCCATCAGAAACATTTTTTCCCCAGAGACCCTTAGATCGGGGAAAGTCATTACCCAATATAACGGGGTGCACCAGGGTCTTCACTACCCCCACTTCACATGAAACCTCCCCGAGTTTGGGGACCAAGTCCACGGCAGTCTCTGGGTAGACTTTGGTGTCTCCATGGATGCACACCACACTCAGGTGTTTATCAGGGATGAAGTCCCTATCAATCAGGCTGTCACATACGGAAGTCACTGGACTCTCTGAGTCCAAGAGGGCCTGTGCGGGGCAGTCATTTACAACCACCGGGGACCCCTGTGGTCCAGTCTCTTCGGCTGAGGTGGACACACACACAGACTCTGCGCAGGGAGAGAGGGATCTGCCAACATCACAATACATAGGCTCCCCCTCTATTGGACAGTTGGCTGCAATTTCACGCCAGCTCCAATACTGTCCATCACACTCTCCCACCCACATGTCCCCTCGGGCCTGAACCCGCTTATCAGCATACCCCATGTCCCCAACAGCTGGAACGCTCTTACCGCGAGAGTTCAGCGTCCGGGAACTCTGAAGTGACGACCTCTCAGACGGCTGTACCTCAGGAGGACGTGCTTGGTGTAGCGGTCCACTATCACCTTTTCAACTCCATAATCAGGTTTGCTGACTGCAGACTCCCAACTGCATCTCCAGTCATGAACTCCCCTGGCACGGGCTGTCACCGTAACACCCAGCCGGGTAAGAATCTCCGCTTTCAGCTTGGCATAGTCTTGGCTGTCCTGCTCGCTCAGGTCAGCATAGGCCACCTGGGGCACTCCAATCAGATAGGGTGCGACCATCATGGCCCATTCAGATAGGGGCAGATTCTCCTTCTCTGCCAGTCTCTCAAACCTAGTGAGATATACCTCCACATCATCACGAGGTGTCATCTTTTTCAAGGACCGTCTTACCGCCTTCTTTACAGCGGACAACGCAGGTGCCTTCACAACATTACTTCGGAACGCGGAACCGAAATCCTTTTTTTGTGCTGCCATCCGCTCAACAAATAACCGGTTATTCTCCTGCTGCTGCTGCAGGAATTGCTGCTGGGCCTGCTGCATGCGCTGCTGGTGCTGCAGGCGCTGCTGCTCCATGCTCTGCTGCATGCTTCGCTGGATGCTTCGCTGGGCCTGGACCAGGTACTCAACGAGCTCCTCCATACTGCCGGACTTATCTGTCTCAACCACGGCAGTCTTATGTTGCACATTAACTTGCGCCATTTGTTCAAACAGCGCCTCCATGCTGTCATCCATGCTGTCAGACTTCTCTGTCTCAACAACGGCAGTCTTCACTCAAGACATACACACTCCACAGTCTTTTCCACAGAAAAATTCAGCTCTGCTGTGCAGACACTTTTTTTTTTCTCTGCAAACTCTATTAGGGCCACTGTCTCTTTAAGACTGCTCCAATAGACGTTTCTCTTTTGCTGCTGCACACTCCACAGTCTTTTCCACAACAAGTTCAGCTTTGCTGTGCAGACACACTTTTTTTTTCCTCTGCTGCTGCTTCAACAGACTTCACCTTTATTGCTGTCTCTAAGCCACTGTGCTGCCAGCACCAATTATATCAGCCACTGTGCTGCACACACATTCCAGCACCAATTGTATCAGCCACTGTGCTGCCCCAGCATTCTCCGCCAATTGTAAGCTTTTCAGGGGATTTAGCTCTGGGATCGCCGTCTGGGTAGACAGAGTGGCACGGAAACAGTTCATTCAGACAGCAGTTCTGGTGAAAACTGGCCGCAACCAGCTTTATTAAAGTCCACAGCAAACAGATAAAAACAAATCATAAACAGAAGACCTAGGCTTGTCTAGCCACTAATTACACTTAGATAGATTTCCCTATCTATCCGGGTCCCGGCTCTACCAGCCGGGGCCAAAACAACACATATGTTCAGCATTTGTCAGCATTTACCAGCATTTACCAGCATTTACCAGCATGGAGGTTCACAGATACTCCTCTTTGTGTCTGAAGGCACATCCAACGTCCAGACTTGAGAGAGATCCCCTCCTATTCAGCCGCTATTCACACGGATTCTCACTGAGACTTCTCCTGTGTCCGGGGTACATAGAGCACCCAGACTGAGATAGCTCACACTCCTGGAGACACCTTCTTGTGCCTGGACTCCCCGTCCAGACTAAGCGATCTCTCTGACTGTGTTTGCAGACACCTACTTCTGGTCTCCTAATTAACAGCTGAATGGTTTCAGGCCTGAGCTGCAAGTGTGTGCTGAATGTAAGGTGTAGTGACCTTTCTCTACCACTAGGTTTACAAAGCCACACATTTCCCTTATACCATACAGCACAGTACCTAGGTGAAATGTACACCCCATTCAACACATATTCCTTCACTGTCTCACACTAGCTAAAGAGAAAGACTTATTTGAAAGCCTGAAGACTTCAGCATACACTCAGCTTACATCGTGGAGTCCAGTAATAGTGGGACGGATTGCCACTTAGTCTGGTCAAAGTTGAGTCCACTGAGAGTGCTTCAGTGAGCATTTCATTAAGTAAGCGTGCCGACACTTGAAGAGCGGTGAAGACAACGAAAGCTGACATCTACTGCTGGTTGTGCTTATGTTAAGGGTGTGAGTAGGACGACAGGCAAGTGGAAAAAGGGAAAGAGAGAGTGACAGAGGTCAACAGCATTGATAGCTTACCTCCACTCTGCACCACCGGACACCGGGTCCGAGCTTGCTAGCTTCTTCAAGACTAGTAGGAGAAACCGGAGACCCTGCTGGATTCCAGATCGCAGGGGCCCAACAGTGCTGATACGTAACCGGGGTCAGGAAGAACAAGAGTCTAGCAGGACGCTGCACATAGAGACTAGTTCTGTCCAAAAGAAGGCTCCATCACAAGGTCAGCCGGGTGTAGCAAAGAAGACGGAGTTAGACTTAGTTCTATACGGGTCAGAAACTCACACATATAAAGAAGTAAGGAGGCCCTACACCTACTCAGTGGTTTACTGGACATGCATCCTCCACCCTGACAGCTTCCCGGGTCGTGCCTGCAACTTCACCATCAGTAAAGGTACAGAAAGAGACTGTCTTGTGTGTGTCTGGATTATTGCTCCTGCACCCTTACACCGCCATTTACCCTGAGGGATCAGTCTCGCCTGTGGGAGACTTAACACCTTGCTGCCCCAAAACCCTCAGAGGATCTACCCTGCAGCGCTGGTCACCCTGATCAGGAACCACAGGTGGCGTCACGAACATTTCTACAATCCCCTGTAAATATCCCCCCTTTAGTGAGCGCCCAGGGCAATGGACCGAGCTGCGCTACCCGTGACATCCCCAGTGAAGTAATCAGGCTCGGTGTCGAGTACCCCACAAGCCCTGGCTACGTGCGACTCATTTTTGGCGTCACGAACAGGATCCGAAGCTCGCAATATGTGAGTCCTGTGTGCCTGAATGGACTGTTTTGTGCAAAAGACTGTGTTGCTGTTTTAGTGATTTTTGACGCCATTTTCTGCCATTTTTGCCGCCATATTCGCGCCCTGAGGCGCTGGTGAAGAAGAGGGGCGTGTATTCGTGGGCGTACCCCCCTGTGGCGCGAAAGTTATGGCCGCCCTATCCAAGTGCTATTACAACGTTAGAGTATGCCCCTCTGCAAGGGAGATCCGCCTCCTCTTCATCTTTGGTGCAAGGAAGAGAAAGCGAAAGTCCCGCCTCCACGGAAAAGACCAGATTGTTCCAGATGGGAAGCACAGTCTGGCCTGGCGTGAGATGGCGGAAGGACAGGAGTTACTGTGTGGGGGAATGGCGGTGCGCAGACCCCGTTCCCCTGAAGAAGTGCAGCCTGTACTCGAGCCTTCCCCAGGTCGGGAGGACGACCAACAAATGTATCGTGTGGAGGAGGTGGATGCGGCACTGAGAGATCTAGCCCGACACCGCGCAGAGATGGAGGCGATGGAGCAGAGCTGGCGTGACCTGAAGCAGCGGCTGCTGTGGGACCAGCTGCTCTCCCCTCTAGGTGCGCAACCGTCACCCGCGCCACCACCGGAACCAGAGGCTGAAGAAGAACCGGAGGCCGGCCCCAAAAGAGCTGATCCTGACTCCGCCGAGGACGCGGCGGGAGGGAAGGAGGCTGAGGAGGCCTTACCCGGACCGGAACGGCCGCCATGCCTTGAACAGAGGCCGCAACGGAATGCTATCTCCCGGTAGGGACACCGGAAGACCCCCAGCCACTAGCAATGGAGATCAACTGGGAGGAGATGGAGCACCTGGATGACGTGGAATACGCCGCCCAGAAGGAGAACGAGTGGCGATGCCGAGAGCATGAGGAGCGGCAGCAGCGGGAGCAGCGGTAGGCGCAGCGGCTTCGCCAGAGGTACCGGGAACAGGATCTCGCAGACAAGGATATCGTCCGGTGAGACAAAGGTACGCTCCTGGAACCGCGGCGCCAGGGGGCCATTAAAAACTTTAAACTCCAGGGAGGCTGGGGGTTCATCCACGAACCCGGCCTGTACCAGGAGGTCTTTGTGAACCGCAGAGATGTAGAGTCTCACCTGCCAGAGGGGCACCCGGGAAGAGATCTGCTGATAGGGGATGTAGTCTCTTACACACGGCATTGGGGACTTAAGGGGTGGTATGCCCTGAACGTCTCCCGAGTCAGCGACCCAGTCCCTGAAGCAGGAAACGCACCCCGCGTCTCAGCGTCCCAGGCCCTAGCCACACCAGCGCCCGGCCACACACCTGCGTCCTATTCTGCATCGCTACAGAGCGCAGCGACAGTTAGGGCGCCCTCAACTGAGCCACCCCGTGCATCTGCGTCACCTTTGGAAACGCTGCAGAGCGCAACGACTGCCAGAGCTACCCCTACTGAGCCAAGCTTGTGCGATCCGCATTTAGGAGAGGCACCCGTAAGGCCTCCAGCAAGTCGCAGAGTGAAAATTGAAAGAAGGACTGTGGCTACACAGACACCGGTAGCAGGACACGATCTTATTGTGATGCGTTACAGAACGCACAGCATGTTTCCAGCCGCCGGTATGGAAGATGCTGCAATGTTCCAGGAAGATCAGTAGGACCCGGACAGGGTTTACTGCCATGTAAAAAGTTATGCAGAAGAATTGCACTTTATTGAGAATGTGTATATGATAATGTTTAAAGTATTATACCCAGTTGGGTGATGTGGTTATGATAATGTCTTTTGATAATATGTGAAATGTTCTTTTGAAGGACTGCGTGCTGAGGACTCTTGCAGCACAGAACTTTATTGTAAATAGTTGGCACTCGGTGCCCCATCTTGGTTTTACGTAAGCCATTCTACCTCAGAAGAAAAACACGTAAGGTGTGGCCTTGAGTGAGGTTTGCAGCAGAGAAGTCCTGCAGCCCACCCAGGACCACCGTGGGAGGTTTGGTACGGGTCCTCCACAAGTATCTTGTCAATTGCACTTTGAAAGTATTTGATATTTTTATACTTGCACTTGTATACATTGAAACGTTAAAGTGTCCTTACCTCCCACAAGGGAAGAGTTATGTTATTGTTGATGTTATAAAAATTTGTTTCTTTTTCAGCCCGGGAGTGCTGATATTAACTAGGGGGGGATGTGTAGCCCAGCTGCGCTTGGTGCCACATGTTACCCTGGAGGATGCATGAAAGGTAAAACCACAAATCACCTGATATTCATTCACACTTCACATTTCCCTGGTGCCACCAGAGGGAGCCCTTGTAGAGTACGCAGGTATATAAGGGTGTGGAGATTGACAGCAGTGCTCAGAGACGTCAGAGTAGTTCAGTCTACCTCAGACTTCTTGTTAGACAGATGGTGAGAGACGGACAAGCTAGTTACCTCAGACGAGCTGAGAGGGAAAGACTAGCTAAAGAGAAAGACTTATTTGAAAGCCTGAAGACTTCAGCATACACTCAGCTTACATTGTGGAGTCCAGTAATAGTGGGACGGATTGCCACTTAGTCTGGTCAAAGTTGAGTCCACTGAGAGTGCTTCAGTGTGCGTTTCATTAAGTAAGCGTGCCGACGCTTGAAGAGCGGTGAAGACAACGAAAGCTGACATCTACTGCTGGTTGTGCTTATGTTAAGGGTGTGAGTAGGATGACAGGCAAGTGGAAAAAGGGAAAGAGAGAGTGACAGAGGTCAACAGCATTGATAGCTTACCTCCACTCTGCACCACCGGACACCGGGTCCGAGCTTGCTAGCTTCTTCAAGACTAGTAGGAGAAACCGGAGACCCTGCTGGATTCCAGACCGCAGGGGCCCAACAGTGCTGATACGTAACCGGGGTCAGGAAGAACAAGAGTCTAGCAGGACGCTGCACATAGAGACTAGTTCTGTCCAAAAGAAGGCTCCATCACAAGGTCAGCCGGGCGTAGCAAAGAAGACGGAGTTAGACTTAGTTCTATACGGGTCAGAAACTCACACATATAAAGAAGTAAGGAGGCCCTACACCTACTCAGTGGTTTACTGGACATGCATCCTCCACCCTGACAGCTTCCCGGGTCGTGCCTGCAACTTCACCATCAGTAAAGGTACAGAAAGAGACTGTCTTGTGTGTGTCTGGATTATTGCTCCTGCACCCTTACACCGCCATTTACCCTGAGGGATCAGTCTCGCCTGTGGGAGACTTAACACCTTGCTGCCCCAAAACCCTCAGAGGATCTACCCTGCAGCGCTGGTCACCCTGATCAGGAACCACAGGTGGCGTCACGAACATTTCTACAATCCCCTGTAAATATCCCCCCTTTAGTGAGTGCCCAGGGCAACGGACCGAGCTACCCGTGACATCCCCAGTGAAGTAATCGGGCTCGGTGCCGAGTACCCCACAAGCCCTGGCTACATGCGACTCACCATCATCCCCATCATTGCATTCTCCATTCCTCCCATCATTGCCTTCTCCATCACTCCCATAATCCCCTTCTCCATCAATCCCATCATCCCCATCATTGCCTTTTCTATCACTCCAATCATCCCTATCATTGCCTTCTCCTTCACTCTCATCATCCCCATTATTGCCTTCTCCATCACTCCCATCATCCCCATCATTGCCTTCTCCATCACTCCCATCATCCCCATCATTGCCTTCTCCATCACTCCCATCATTGCCTTCTCCATCACTCCAATCATTGCCTTCTCCATCACTCCCATCATCCCCTTCTCCATCCCTCCCATCATTGCCTTCTCCATTACTCCCATCATCCCCTGCTCCATCACTCCCATCATTGCCTTCTCCATCACTCCCATCATCCCCTTCTCCATCACTCCCATCATTGCCTTCTCCATTACTCCCATCATCCCCATCATCTCCTTCTCCATCACTCCCATCATTGCCTTCTTCATCACTCCCATGATCCCCTTCTCCATCACTCCCATCATCCCCTTCTACATCACTCCCATTATCCCCTTCTCCATCCCTCCCATCATTGCCTTCTCCATTACCCCATCATCCCCTTCTCCATCACTCCCATCATTGCCCTCTCCATTACTGCCATCTGTTGTGAATGTCTTGGAGACGACTTCGGAGCTGAGGCTCCCTCCGGTGGTTGCTGAGGGTATTGAACCAATTAAGGAATGGGTGTCAGGTGGAGATGACTGGCCTGATATAAGTGAGCTGAACTCCCATGATCCTCGCCGGTAATCAATTGTTGCTTCCAGGTCTTTGTTGAAATTTCAGCTTGCTTTCCTGCTATCATTCAGATAAGTGACTTTCTGTTTTTTTTTCTGTGGTTGGATTTGCCTTGCTTCTTGCAGTCTTGCCTTGGACTTCAGCCGAGTCGCCTTTGGGGGCTTGTGCTGCCCTCTGTTCTCATTTTGTATTTGCACTTGTTCGCTGTTCCATTGATATTTTTATTTGCTGGGTAGCTGTGTGTCACACCAGAGATCTGATATAGGTGGTCGAGATCATGTGGTCTCAGGTTTTTTGCAATCAGAAGTGCTGGTATTTTTATTAGGGTTTTTCTGGGTTGCAGACAGAATTTCTCTCCTGTACTTTACTTTCTAGACAGATTTGGGCCACAGCATTTGCTCATTCTATTTTCTGTCTGTGTTCGTGTTTTCCTCTTGTCTAACCGCCATTACGTTTGGGGGCTTCCTATTTCTTTGGAGGCTTTACTCAGGGGCAGTTAGCTTTCCTCTTTCTATCTTCAGGTGTAGCTAACTCTGTCTGTGCCGAGGCGTCTAGGATCAACGTAGGTACGCTCCACGGCTACTTCTAGTTGTGCGGTTAGTTTAGGGATCTGCAACCCATTAGGTTCCAGCCTCTCTGGTGTCTTGCTGCTTTGGCAGTATTTTGCTCCGGTCCTCCTCAGCTACCAAATCATAACACCCATCATCCCCATCATCTCCTTCACCATCACTCCCATCATTGCCTTCTTCATCACTCCCATGATCCCCTTCTCCATCACTCCCATCATCCACTTCTCCATCACTCCCATCATCCCCATCATTGCCTTTTCCATCACTCTCATCATTGGCTTCTCCATCACTCCCATCACACACACACACTTCTCCATTACTCCCATCACACACACACACACATACTTCTCCATCACTCCCTTCACACACACACGCCACACACACTTCTCCATCACTCCCATCACACACAAACCTCACAGCTGCTCTCCGCTGCTCTGAGCTCTCCGGAGCTGGCAGCTTCCTCCCGCGGTTCCCCCTCTCTTCCCGCGCTTTCTCTCACTGGCCCACAGCGGCGCGGAGCTGATTGATGATGTCATACAGCCGCACTGCTGAATTCCATGTGAGGAAGGACGGAGCAGGTTAGGGCCGGAGATGCCGTGTGCCAGCAGAAAGGGCTCTGCGTGCACTCTCTGGCACACGTTCAGGTTCGCCATCGCTGTTCTATGGGGGGGAAGCTGCCCCCCCCTGCCCCGAGGTGGGTACGCTCATGGCCACGGGTGGATCGCAATTCCACCCGTGGCTGTTAGAGGCACATGTCAGCTGTTAAAAACCCAGTGGATTGAACTCAGGTAAGGTTATCAGAGTTCAAAGCCACCAGGTCTCTCTGCAGCTGCGAGGCTCAGAAATCTCCTATGAAGCTTTGAGGTACATTTAAGGTTACTGAAGTTTCCAGCTGCAGGAACATCTGAAGGCTGTAAAGTAAGGTTACTTTGGGTATGTATTTTACTGTACATATTAATAAATTAATAGAAAAAAAAATGGATTTAAATATTTACGAACTGGAAAAAATGCCAATCTCAATATTTCAGATAGCCTTTCCTGAATTTCCGGTTCATATTTGGGCTAAATTTGGTGTTACTGACTGCTCATATTTGATATGTGAGAGGGAATAACTTACTAGTAAATTTCCAATGTCTAAAGATTTCTCATAATATTTCTAATGAGGAACTAAGAAATTTAGTGCATATAAGGAAATAAATTAGGTACAAACATAATCTTCCCATAGTTTTATCCAGCGCGATCATTAATCTCTTAGATAATATTACTAATGACCAAATCTGGACCATGAAAAACATTTAGGCCGGGTGCACACGATCCGGAAGTAGCAGCGCTTTGGATGCAGCGCATCCAGCGCATCTCTTGCAGACGCTAGTCTCCGCAAGAGAAATTGATACGCTGCAGTCTGGAAAGACGCTCCGCATGTCAGTCTATGCGGGTGAGCTGCAGGCCTCTGTGGACGCATAGTGGACATAGGATTTCTTGAAATCCCATCCACTATGCTGTAACATCTGGCCACTACAGGTTTGACACT
This sequence comes from Oophaga sylvatica, assembly GCA_033576555.1. Classification (NCBI taxonomy): domain Eukaryota; kingdom Metazoa; phylum Chordata; class Amphibia; order Anura; family Dendrobatidae; genus Oophaga; species Oophaga sylvatica. The sequence goes on from JARQOD010000006.1 coordinate 254,147,113, forward strand.
GCATAAGTACGCAGCTTCAAACCCGCAGTAATTACTGATCGGCTGCACATACCCTTACACTTGTGTGAGAAAGTTTTTTCCCCTTCCTTATTTCCTATTCTTTTGCATGTTTGTTACACTTAAATGTTTCAGATCACCAAACAAGCTTAAATATTAGACAAAGATAACACAAGTAAACACAAAATGCAGTTTTTAAATGAAGGTCTTTATTATTAAGAGAAAAAGAAATCCAACCTACAGGGCCGTGTGTGAAAAAGTGATTCTCCCTTAAAAATAATAACTGGCTGTGCCACCCTTAGCAGCAATTACTGCAATCAAGCATTTGTGATAGCTGGAAATGAGTCTTTTACAATGCTCTGGAGGAATTTAGGCCCACTCATCTTTGCAGAATTGTTGTAATTCAGCCACATTGGAAGGCTTCTGAGAATGAACTGCTTTTTCAAGGTAATACCACAGCATCTCAGTTGGATTAGGGTCAGGAATTTGACTAGGCTACTGCAAAGTCTTAATTTTGTTTTTCTTAAGCTATTCAGAGGTGGACTTGCTGGTATGTTTTGGATCATTGTCCTCCTACATAACCCAAATGCAGATGGCCGGACATTCTCCTTCAAGATTTTTTGGTAGGCAGCAGAATTCATGGTTCCATTTACCACAGCAAGTCTTCCAGGTCCTGAAGCAGCAAAACATCCCAGACAATCACACTACCACCACCATATTTTACTGTTGGTATGATGCTCCTTTTCTGAAAAGCTGTGTTACTTCTATGCCAGATGAACAGTGCTCAGTGGAGAGCACTGCAGCTTTGCAGCGCTGGAGCCCTGGGTTCAAATCCCACCAAGGACAACATCTGCAAGGAGTTTGTATGTTCTCCTGTGTTTGTGTGGATTTCCTCCGGGTACTCCAGTTTCCTCCCACACTCCAAAAACATACTGATAGGGAATCTAGATTGTGAGCCCCATCTCGGGGACAGCGACGATAATGTGTGCAAACCAGGGGTGGGATTCAAATTTTTAACAACAGGTTCTGTGTTTGTGCGTCATAAAACCACACCCATTTTTCAGCCACACCCATTTTAAAACCACACCCATTTTTAAAGCCACACCCATTTACACACACCTTTTCCTCAAACATATACAAGTAGGGCGCAAAATAAAAATGAAAAGCAAATCTGCAGCACGTCACTGTCACAAGAACATTATATTGCCGTCTATGATTTCAAGGTAGCTCGCGACTTGCAACCAAAACTCCAAGCTTGGCTTCATAATAGTTATGTTGTGTCGCGTGCCCGAGCCGAGCGTCACCACACGGGCAATCATCTGAGGCCATGCCATGATGTCATGTGCCGTGCAGCCCCTGGCCTATTCACCGAGCGGCCCCCGGCTTATTCACCGAGCACCATAGGGCAGATTTAACACTTTGTGAGACTAATGTCAGTCATTTGTCTCCTAATATCGGACTTCCTGGGCCAGGCCAGATATTGGCAGCAGACGTGGGCTCTTCTGTCACCTGGGAGTCACATACTTTGCCGATAATATAAGTGGTGGCTCTGTGACTGATGCCTGGAAAGCAGGAACATTTCAGGGTGAATTTCTGATCTTTTTGGCACAGAATTTACATCGGCTCCTCCACTACTGTAAACATAGGCCCAGAAAAGGGAATATGGCCTGGTCTGGTGGCTGTGGGCACATAACACAGGGCCACTGCTAACAGGCCCTCAGGGCTCAGCACCATTGGGCATAGCAGGCAGGATAAGGCATGCTGACCCATAGAACTGGCGGTGCAGAGGGCTGCTGTGATATATGGGGCTAGGGGTGCACTTCCCACTACTACTTACCTTACCGACGCCAAGTTCCACAGCGGCGCGCTGCGCAGTTCAGCTCAGAGTCACACTGGTAGGCTGCAGGCGGCGTGCGCGTAGTAGCTGAGCGCCTATGCCTGCCTCGTGACTGTCTGTGATGGAGTAAGTACCCAATTGCTGCAGGTATCAGTGCGCGGGGGCCAGGGCCCGGCGGGGTGTGCTGTGTGCGCCTGTATCAGTGCGCGGTATCCGGATTCCGGCTGCCTGGGCGCACTGTGCAGGCTAGGAAGGCTGCAGAGCCCGACTCCCGAGTGCAACATAGTACCGGATCGCAGCTGTGAATATCCCCGGTTTGGGGAACCGGCAGCTTTTTTAACAAGCGGTTCCATCGAACCGGGGAGAACCGGCTGAATCCCACCCCTGGTGCAAACTGTAAAGCGCTGCAGAATATGTTAGAGCTATATAAAAAATAAAGATTATTAGATGTAATGGGACATATACCTTCCAAAAAAGTTAAACCTTTGCCTCATCAGTCCACAGAGAATTCCCCAAAAGTCTTGGGGATCATTAAGATGTTTTCTGGTAACACTGAGATGAGCCTTTATGTTCTTATTGGTCAGCAGTGTTTTTTCTCTTGGAACTCTGCCAGGCAGGCCATTTTTACCCCATCTATTTCTTATGGTGGAGTCATGAACACTTACCTTAACTGAGGCCGGCAGTTACTTGGATGTTGTTGTGGGGTCTTTTGTGATCTCTTGGATGAGTTGACGCTGCGTTCTTGGAGGAATTTTGGTTGGCCGGCCACTCCTGGGAAAGTTCTCCACTGTTCCATGTTTTCGTCATTTGTGGATAATGACTCTCATTGTGGTTCGCTGGCGTCCCAAAGCTTGAGAAATGGCTTTAACACCCTTTCCAGACTGATTTTAATTACTTTGTTTCTCATTTCCTCCAAAAATTTTTGGGGTCACGGCATAATGTCTAGCTTGTAATGTTCTGCTGCAGTGCAGTATAGCGCAACCTCCACCAGGGGGTGCTGGTGAGGGAAGAGAGTTTGCCCACACAAAGTGTAGTAACAAAGCAGAAGCACATGTGTCACAGGTAACAAAAGAGTGGTCAGACAAGCCAAAGTCAGAAACTGTCAGGAACAGAAGTACTGCAGGTCACAGCAATGCACGTAGTCAGAGACAAGCCAGAAGTCAGAGCCTATCAGGAATGTAGTATCCAAAAGGTGAGACGTAAGATGTAGTCAGGGTACAAGCCAGTGAGTCAGAGCCAGTCAGGGAGCGTGGTATCAGAAATGGAAAACAAAGGCAGAGTCCAGAGATCAGGCCGTGTCATACACAAGTAGAGGCAGAAGGAACACTAGGGTATAAGGGTCAGTGGCTCTAGCCTGGAAGCATGAACTATAGCTGACACTGGCCCGCAGGATGCAGAGGACTGAAATAGCCCAGCCAGCTCCATAACGAGGCAGAGGGGACTAACCGTCTCATGACCAGACCAGAGAGAAGACAGCAGAAAACAAACTCTGGACTGGATCATGACATAGCTTTTGAAGAACTTTTGGTCTACTTCCCTTTGTCAGGCAGGTTCTATTTAAGCGATTTCTTGATTGAGAACAGGTATAGCGGTAATTAGTACTGCGTGTGGAATATGAATTCAGTTTCCGAAAGATGTGATAAACCACAGCTGATTTATGTTTTATGGGGGAATTACTTTTTCAGACAGGGCTGTGTAGGTTTGGATTTTTTTCCCTTAATATTAAAGACCTTCAATTAAAAACTGCATTATGTGTTTACTTGTGTTATCTTTGTGTAATATTTAAATTTGCTTGATGATCTGAAAACATTTAAGTCTAACAAACATGCAAAAGAATAGGAAATTAACAAGGGGCAAACATCTTTTCAGACAACTGTATATGTTATTTAACCCCTTAACGACCGCCGATACGCCTTTTAACGGCGGTCATTAAGGGTACTTAAACCACAGCGCCGTTAATTAACGGCGCTGTGGAAAAAGTGAATAGCGCCCCCCAGAGGCACATTTTCTCCGGGGTCTCGGCTACCGGGGGTAGCCGAGACCCCAGAGAACATGAATCGGGTCGGTTTTTACCGACACCGATGTTGCGATCGCCGTTATTAACCCTATAACTGCGACCGCAAAAAAAAAAAAAAGTTGTGCCATTTAATTTCTCTGTCCTCTGATGTCATCGGACATCAGAGGACAGAGAAAAAGGGTCCCCGGGACCCCCATGTGGCCCCCGATGTCCTGTATGTGGCCCCAGGGCCCTCCGGTGTCCCCCGGGGCCGGCGCGATGAAGAAAATGGCGGGCGCATGCTCAGTGCGCCTGCCGCTATGTGCCGCTGTGTCCTGGGGGGGGTGGGCAAATATTCTCTGGGGTCTCGGCTACCGGGGGTAGCCGAGACCCCAGAGAACATGATCCGGGTCGGTATTCACCGATCCCGGTGTTGCGATCGCATCTATGCAAGCATAGATGCGATCGCAAAAAAAAAAAAAATTATTTCTCTCCCCTCTGATGTGATCGCACATCAGAGGGGAGAAAATGAGGGTCCCCCGGTCCCCCGATCGCCCCCCCGTATACTTACCGGTGTCCTCCGTCCTCCCGCAGGCCCCAGGATCCCGGCGTCTTCTTCCTGCAAAAAAAAATGGCGGGCGCATGCGCAGTGCGCCCGCCGATCTGCTTGGCGGCAGATTCAAAAATGATTTCATTCATTCTCCAGAAAGTGCATTTTGATCACTGTGATAAACTATCACAGTGATCAAAATAAAAAAAACAGTACATAACCCCCCCATTTATCACCCCCTTAGTTAGGGACATATAATAAAAAATAGAAATTATATTTATTTTCATTTTTCTGTTAGGGTTGGGGTTATAATTAGGGTTAGGGTTATAATTAGGGTTAGGGTTAGCATTAGGGTTAGGGTTATAATTAGCGTTAGGGTTAAGCTGGGTTCATACTGCGTTATGGCAGTCCGTTAGACGGACTGCGTTACACCGCGGTATAACGCGGTGTAACGCAGTCCGTTAACGCTGCCATTCACCCCCATTTGAGGGCGCATCGCGACGCTGTCATGTGTGCATCGCCACGAAGATCGTCGCGGTTGCACATTCTGACTTCTCACAGCTGAGTTGCTGTTTCTTTGTGTTTGGCAGTTAGGGAGTTAATTCTGTCTGTGCTCAGTTCTGGGACTGGGTGCAGTTTCTCCCGGCTGCAATTAATTATTTGTTGATTGGTTTCCTTTAAATCTCTGGTTGTCTGTGTTGGGAGTTGCCAGTGAAATTCTTCATGCAGACCACAGATAGGATTGTATCTGTATAGACTTAAGTTAAAGAGCTCCTTAGTTGTTTTAAGCTCACCTTGCTTAGAGTTTAATATCCCAGATCATTTATGTTCCTTCTGTGTTTGAGTGTGTATGCAAGTCTGTGTTTTCTCCAGTCTGTCTTATATGTCTAATCTGTGTATTTAGCAGAGATCAGCCCATATCCCTTTGGTGGTAATCAGAATCCTTCTTAGGACTGATTACAGGGTTCAGGGACTGATAGGAGACAGGGTTAGGCTGGAGACTTGGACCTCTGAACCATTATCAGTACCTCCAAGGTGAGGGATTAGTTAGGACCCCAGTTTAGGGTCAGGTTAGAACCCCGGTCCTCCTCTTTCCTGTGACAGTGTATCAAGTCCTCAAGATTAACCCTGAGTTCAACGGATATCGTGTCAGGTAAATCTATTCTATATTTACATGCTGATGTTGCTAATCTATATGTTGTATAGAGTGTTGTTCTTTTAAGAATAGTTTACTGACATCGTACACATATCATAAGACCGCGTGACATTTTCACTGGCCCATAAAATTATTCCCAGTTGCCATGGATCCAGTAGCCCAGCTGGCTCTGCAGTTGCAGGGATTATCCATGGAGCTGACGGACATTAAGTCCAAAGTTTTGTCTCCCTCGGAGCAAACCAGATTTGAACCTAAAGTAGCTCTCCCGGACAGGTTCACTGGTGGGCGAGACAAATTTTTTACCTTCAGGGAAGCATGTAAATTGTATTTTCGGCTTCGGCCTCGATCATCAGGGAGTGAAGAGCAGAGAGTGGGAATTGTTATCTCGCTCCTACAAGGGGACCCTCAATCCTGGGCCTTCTCCCTTCCTCCGGGATCCCCGGCTCTACAGTCAGTAGATCGATTTTTTACTGCCCTGGGTTTGGTATATGATGACCCAGATTGGGTCTCTCTTGCTGAGACAAAATTACGTAAGATACAGCAGGGAGATCGTCCGGCGGAGGAATTTGCTTCTGAGTTCCGTAGATGGGCCACAGATACTCAGTGGAATGACCCAGCTCTTAGAAGCCAGTTTTGTCATGGGCTTTCTGACAAATTAAAGGACGTTTTGGCTCAGTATGATTCTCCTCCATCACTGGAGGCTGCTATGGCCCTAGCTATCCGTACTGATAGACGGCTCCGGGAGAGGTGCGAGGTAACTCCGCCCCCTGTTGTTACTCCACCTACTACTAAAGTCCCTTATGTTGAGGTTCCCCTTGTCTGTTCGGAGGAGCCTATGCAGTTGGGAGGGACATCATTTCGTAGGAGGGGATTGGCGGTACGCCGCAGGACTAGAAGGTGTTTCTTCTGCGGGAAAGAGGGACATTTTGTTGGGGGATGTCCATCTCGTGCCTTGTTGAGCAAAAAGTCGCCGGAAAACTGTTAATCCCAGGTTGTGTGGTGGACGACAACCTGGGAGTATGTATTTCGTCCGCTAGTTCTTCTCAGTTCCTTGTACCAGTGGAGGTGGTGGTTGGTACGAGAGTGGAGAGATTTTCTGTTCTTCTTGATAGTGGGTCCGGGGCTAATCTGGTTGACGCTCAGTTTGCTCAGGCTCAAGGTATGCATCTGAGTGTATTGGTCAAACCGATCCCTATATTCTCCATTGACGCCAGGCCTCTCGGCCAAGGTAGCTTTGTTCATGAGGTTCATAACATTGACCTTCGGGTAGGGGCAATACATAGGGAACTATTATCTTGTTATGTGTTGGAGGGTCTACCTACTCCTATTGTGTTGGGACTTCCTTGGTTGGTTAAACATAACCCTGTGATTAATTGGCAGTCCAGAGATATAAGCCAATGGGGGGAGTTTTGCAAAAGTAACTGCATGAACACAGTCATCAGTGCGGTCGTGCCTAGTACTTTGCCTCCTTTTTTGGAAGACTTTGGGGATGTGTTCTCTGAGGAGGGGTGTCAGGAGTTGCCTCCTCATCGTGTGTATGACTGCTCTATTAATTTACTTCCTGATGCTAAGTTACCTAAAGCTAGGTTATATAACCTTTCTGGTCCTGAGAGGCAGGCTATGAAAGATTATATTTCGGAAAGTCTGGCCAAAGGGCATATTAGACCTTCATCTTCCCCAGTGGCCGCGGGGTTCTTCTTTGTGAAGAAAAAAGATGGAGGCCTACGCCCTTGCTTGGATTTCCGCGAACTTAATCGGATTACTGTTCGAGATCCGTATCCACTCCCTCTGATTCCTGATCTCTTCAATCAAATTGTTGGCGCCAAATGGTTCTCTAAATTGGATCTCAGGGGGGCGTATAATCTGATTAGGATAAAAGAGGGGGATGAGTGGAAAACGGCGTTTAACACGCCGGAGGGACATTATGAGAACCTTGTCATGCCTTTTGGTCTGACTACTGCACCAGCAGTATTCCAACATTTTGTTAATGACATTTTTCGTCATCTGGTGGGGCTGTTTGTGGTCGTATATTTGGATGACATTTTAATTTACTCACCAGATCTTGTGTCTCACCAGGAGCATGTGAGACAGGTGTTGCAGATCTTGCGAGACAATAAACTATACGCCAAACTGGAAAAGTGTGTATTCGCCGTACAGGAACTTCAGTTTTTGGGTTTCTTGGTGTCAGCCTCCGGTTTCCGTATGGACCCTGAAAAGGTGAGAGCAGTGCTTGAATGGGATCAGCCAGAGGATCTTAAGGCTCTGCAGCGTTTTCTGGGGTTTGCTAACTACTACCGGAAATTTATTTGTAATTTCTCATCTGTTGTCAAACCTCTCACTGACATGACAAGAAAAGGGACGGATTTTTCTAAATGGTCGGACAAAGCTTGCCAAGCTTTTTCCTCTTTGAAAAAATGTTTTGCTTCGGCACCCGTTCTCATCCAACCAGATGCATCACAGCCGTTCGTTGTGGAGGTGGACGCGTCTGACGTAGGGGTGGGTGCAATATTGTCCCAGGGTCCGTCCCCTGGTAAATGGCATCCGTGCGCTTTCTTTTCTAAAAAATTGTCGTCCGCCGAAAGGAATTATGATATCGGCAATAGGGAACTTTTGGCCATTAAGTTGGCTTTTGAAGAATGGCGTCACTTTTTGGAGGGGGCAGTCCACCCGGTCACCGTCATTACTGATCACAAGAACCTGCTGTATTTGGAATCTGCTAAGCGTCTGAATTCCAGACAAGCTCGATGGTCGTTGTTTTTTACCAGGTTTAATTTTGTTGTCACTTATCGCCCTGGATCTAAGAATGTTAAGGCGGATGCCTTGTCTCGCAGTTTCCCAGGGGCCGGGAAAATGGATGACCCGATTCCTATCCTTCAGGAGGGGGTGGTAGTGTCGGCTGTATGTTCTGAGCTTGAGGAGGAGGTGTTAGAGGCTCAGGGGGACGCCCCTGCAGGACCTCCAGGGAGACTGTTTGTCCCAAATCAGTTGAGACAAAAGGTTATTGAGGCACATCATAATTCTGCTTTAGCAGGACATCCAGGGAGTAAGGCTACTTTAGATCTCCTTTCTCGCCGGTTTTGGTGGCCTAACGTTAATAAAGATGTTTTAACTTTTGTCGCGTCCTGTGGGGTTTGTGCTCGCTCTAAGACCCCTCATACCCGTCCGTCTGGGACCCTCTTACCCTTGAAACTTCCGGAGCGTCCATGGACTCATTTGTCTATGGACTTCATCACGGACCTTCCTCAGTCGTCAGGGAAGACTGTCATACTGGTGGTTGTTGACAGGTTCAGTAAGATGGCACATTTCATTGCTCTTCCTGCCCTCCCTAATGCTAAAACTCTGGCGCAGGTGTTCATTGGGGAGATTGTGAGACTTCATGGGTTGCCTTCTGATGTGGTGTCAGATAGGGGGTCTCAGTTTGTGTCCAAGTTTTGGAGGGCATTTTGTTTACGTCGGGGGATGCAATTGTCATTTTCCTCGGCTTTTCATCCGCAGACCAATGGTCAGACAGAGCGTCTGAATCAAAGCCTAGAGACTTATCTTCGGTGTTTTGTCTCAGAGAACCAGGAGGACTGGTCTTCTTTCTTGCCTCTGGCAGAGTTCGCTCTTAACAACAGGCGGAGCGAGTCCACTGGTAAGTCCCCGTTTTTTGGGGCATATGGTTTTCATCCCCAGTTTTGTACATTCAATGGGGGGGGCCCTTCTGGGGTTCCTGAGGAGGAGCGTTTCTCGTCGTCACTTGCTTCAGTGTGGAGAGGTGTATTGAATAATCTGAGTGCTATGGGGAACCGTTATAAACGTATGGCTGATAGGAGGAGAGTTTCTGGTCCAGATCTTAATGTGAACGATCTGGTATGGTTGTCTACCAGGAATATAAAACTTAAAGTTCCCTCCTGGAAGCTGGGCCCCAGATTCATCGGGCCGTACAGGATCAGTTCCATAATTAATCCTGTGGCATTTCGTCTGGACCTCCCTCCTACGTTTAAAATCCACAATGTGTTCCACAAGTCATTACTTAAGAGGTACGTGGCACCAGTCATACCATCACCTCTACCTCCTCCTCCAGTGGTGGTCAATGGTAACTTGGAGTTTCAAGTGTCAAAGATCATTGACTCACGTCTGAATCGCCGGTCCCTTCAGTACTTGGTGCATTGGAAGGGGTATGGTCCAGAGGAGAGGACGTGGGTTCCTGCGTCTGACATTAACGCAGATCGTTTGGTGCGGACCTTCCACAGAACTCACCCGGGCAAACCTGGCCCTGAGGGTCCGGAGGCCCCTCGTAGAAGGGGGGTACTGTCATGTGTGCATCGCCACGAAGATCGTCGCGGTTGCACATTCTGACTTCTCACAGCTGAGTTGCTGTTTCTTTGTGTTTGGCAGTTAGGGAGTTAATTCTGTCTGTGCTCAGTTCTGGGACTGGGTGCAGTTTCTCCCGGCTGCAATTAATTATTTGTTGATTGGTTTCCTTTAAATCTCTGGTTGTCTGTGTTGGGAGTTGCCAGTGAAATTCTTCATGCAGACCACAGATAGGATTGTATCTGTATAGACTTAAGTTAAAGAGCTCCTTAGTTGTTTTAAGCTCACCTTGCTTAGAGTTTAATATCCCAGATCATTTATGTTCCTTCTGTGTTTGAGTGTGTATGCAAGTCTGTGTTTTCTCCAGTCTGTCTTATATGTCTAATCTGTGTATTTAGCAGAGATCAGCCCATATCCCTTTGGTGGTAATCAGAATCCTTCTTAGGACTGATTACAGGGTTCAGGGACTGATAGGAGACAGGGTTAGGCTGGAGACTTGGACCTCTGAACCATTATCAGTACCTCCAAGGTGAGGGATTAGTTAGGACCCCAGTTTAGGGTCAGGTTAGAACCCCGGTCCTCCTCTTTCCTGTGACAGTGTATCAAGTCCTCAAGATTAACCCTGAGTTCAACGGATATCGTGTCAGGTAAATCTATTCTATATTTACATGCTGATGTTGCTAATCTATATGTTGTATAGAGTGTTGTTCTTTTAAGAATAGTTTACTGACATCGTACACATATCATAAGACCGCGTGACAGACGCATGCCGTAAAGCGGGATGCGTTTGCGACGTGCCATCATTCAGTGACGGAGCCTCGGACGCGGGCTGCAGCGTCTGGGCTCCGTCACCGCTAGCGCAGATGAATCATCTGCTGTGTAAGGTTCTGTGTACATGTTCCTGAAACTCAGTTTGTTCGTCAGCCATTTTACTTTCTGTCTTGCTGCAGCTATCTTGCCCTCAGTCAAAATGGAGTTTCCAGCTTGCATGTTCCCGCCCTGATTCTCTCCTTTTGCTTCTTAAGCAGCCACAGCTGAGCAATCAGTGCTTCAGAATCTAGCCTGCAGTGAACCTGTGACCTGACTCCTAAAGCCTTGGACCTTGTACTCCAGCTATTCCTACTGAGGAACTCTGAAGCACTTGTGGACTCTGAACCCTGCTCTTTGAAAGACCCACGTTTGCATGGACTTACGGTAACAGAGAAGAAGATCCTGAACCTGTTGTGGAGAGTGATTGCTGAGCTTAGATTACTCTGGCCTGCTGTGTCTCCTGCTTCTGTGTCTGCAAACTGTGTGACTATTTTTGCCAACTTGTATGAAGTAATACAAGACTTTCTATATCAAACCTGTGTCTCATGTATTTTCATCGCACCCAAGCACAAGACGCTATATGAACTGTACTACATACATAACAAGATTCTGAAGCCAAAACGTTAGTGTCTGCTGGGTCTGGAAAGGCTGTGTCTGCTGTAACTGTGGATATCGGATGTCCGGTTGTACTTTCTGTGATGACAGTGGTTGTGACTTCTCACAACCATTCCAGGTGAGCAATTCCCTTAAGTATTTTTTTTTCTGCAGTGTTACCACAGGTAAACACTATTGTTTTTTTTTTTCTCTTTTCTCTTTTTTGTCTGCTGTAACTGTGGATATCAGATGTCCGGGTGAACTTTCTGTGATGATAGTGGTTGTGACTTCTCACAACCATTCCAGGTGAGCAGTTCCCTTAATTTTTTTTTCTCTCTGCAGTGTTACCACAGGTAAACACTATTGTTTTTTTTTTCTCTCCTCTCCTCTTCTTCCAGTACTCCTGTCTTAAAAGATCTGGAAAATGGAGGCCCGCATAAAGGAACTTTGCGGAGTGACTGATAATATCCTTGCAGATTTGCAGAATATAAAGACCCGTTTTTCAAGCCTACAGGACCTCACTAATCACAATTTGCAAGTGTTTGGACAGACTGCCCAGGATTTGCGAGCCAGGATTGAGGTTCTAGAAGAGCGAGTCCAGGCTCCTGCCGTAGCCCCGAGTTCTGGGATTCCCAAGTTGCCCCCTTTTCGTTTTGGCGGTGAACGTGAGAAATTCAGGGGATTTATTAATCAATGCAATCTTTTTTTTCTGCACATGCTTCACAATTTCCCACTGAACGATCTAAGGTGCTTACTATAATTATGTTGCTTACCAACAAGGCTTTGATGTGGGCAAACCCTCTGATTGAGACTGAGGATGATTGTTTGAATCACCTTGATGCTTTTATTTCAGCCATGGGGCGGGTGTTTGATGACCCCAATCGAGGTGCAACAGCTGAAGCAGCCATGTTAGCTTTGCGCCAAGGTAAGCACTCGGTAGCTGAATATGCCTTGGATTTCAGGAGATGGGCCCTTGATACCACCTGGGACAGTTCCGCCAAAAAATCATTTTTCGAAAGGGGTTATCTCCACTGATTAAGGATGAACTTGCTCGTGCCGACCCTCCCACTGCGTTAGGTGACTTTATTAACTACTGCATCCGTATTGATACTCGTCTGACTGAACGCAGGCAAGAGAGATGGTTCGAAAGCAATCGCACTAACCTTTTCCTACCTTCCTCTCCAGCTAAGGAACCTTTGAGTAGGATTACACGGGAACCTGAACCTGAACCCATACAGGTAGACTCTTTACAACGACGGGTTAGTGATGCACGCAAGGAACATCGTTTTAAGGAAAATCTATGTTTCTATTGTGGTAAGTCAGGGCACTTCATTATAAACTGCCCCAGCCGTTCTCGTAAGACTACTGCAGCACTCATTCATTGTGAGTGTTGCGAGAGGGGATCTGTCAGGTCCGAGCCTCAGGCTCCAGAGAGATCTGCAGCAACAGATCTTGATTTCTCGGACTTAAACTCCGTTACCTCTGAGGACGTTGACTGTGTAAACGCTGCCATTTTTCAAGTTTCCTCAGCGGTGTCCCAGCTGAGTTGTAAGAAAAACAATTCTCATTGCTTTCTTTCCATCAAACTCTGGGTTGACTCAGCTTGGGTGTCTAGCTCTGCTATGATCGACTCAGGGGCAAGTGGAAATTTTATGGATGTCTCCTTTGCTCTGAAACAGGGGATACGTTCAGTGAAGAAGGCTACTCCAGTACAGATGGAAACTGTGGATGGCTCCCTGCTGACCTCTGGACCAGTGGATCAGGAAACAGAGCCTTTGAGGGTTCTTATGGGTAAAGATCATCAAGAGAAACTGTCCTTTATGCTTATCTCTTCTCCCCACTTTCCCATTATTCTAGGGCTACCATGGCTGCAGGCTCAGAATCCTACCATTAACTGGGAGACCAAGGAATTACACTTTCCAGAGAAACAGATGAGTCCAAAAGTTTCAGCTTGCTCTGTTCCTAAAGGAACCATGTCAGTCCCTGAACTACCAGCTGTATACCAGGACTATGTGGATTTATGTGACAAGAAGAACGCTGACCAGCTTCCTCCTCACCGTCCATATGATTGTCCAATTGAATTATTGCCTGGAGCAGAGATACCTTTTGGTAAGATCTACCCCCTGGCGGGGCCCGAGCTAAAGGCTTTAAAGGATTACATAGACGAAAATCTAGCCAAGGGCTTCATACGCCCCTCTTCATCTCCTGCAGGTGCACCCATCTTCTTTGTAAAGAAGAAAGATGGATCTCTGAGACCATGCGTAGACTATAGGGAACTCAATAAGGTTACTATTAGAAACCGTTATCCATTGCCTTTAATCCCTGAGTTATTGGAGAGAGTGCGACATGCCAAAATTTTCTCTAAACTAGATCTTCGTGGGGCCTATAACTTAGTCCGTATTAGACCTGGGGATGAATGGAAGACTGCATTCAGGTCACGCTATGGACACTTTGAATATCTAGTTATGCCTTTTGGTCTGAGTACCACCCCAGCCACTTTCCAACACTTGGTGAATGACATCTTCAGGGATCTCCTAGATACATTCGTGGTAATTTATTTGGATGATATTCTAATTTTTTCTAACTCCACAGAGGAACATCATGGACATGTGAGAATGGTCTTGGAACGTCTAAGACAAAATCATCTTTACATCAAACTTGAAAAGTGTGAATTCCATAGGACCGAAATTCAATTTCTGGGGTATGTACTGTCTACACAAGGAATTAGTATGGATGGAAGCAAAACCCAAGCCATCAAGGATTGGCCAAGTCCTAGAAATGTGAAGGAGGTACAGCGCTTCATCGGGTTTGCCAACTTCTATAGACGTTTCATTAGAAATTTCTCTGAGGTAGTGTCACCTATCACCCAACTTACCCGGAAAGAGTCTAGGTTCTCCTGGACTCCCCAAGCCCAGGAAGCATTTTCCCGTCTAAAAGATAAATTTACCACTGCACCTATCCTAGTACATCCCAACCCCGAGCTTGCCTTCATAATAGAGGTGGATGCTTCAGACTGTGCCGTTGGAGCTATACTCTCTCAGAGAACAGGTGAGAAGAATGTCTTGCATCCCTGTGCCTTCTTTTCCCAGCAGTTGTCTTCGGCTGAGAGGAACTACGATGTGGGCAATAGAGAGTTGTTGGCCATTATTGCCGCCTTCAAAGAATGGAGACACCTTCTTCAGGGAGCTGCACAGCAAATAGTCGTCCTGACAGATCATCGTAACCTTGAGTTTATCAGGTCGGCTAAGTGCCTGACTCCTCGCCAGGCTCGCTGGAATCTTTTCTTAAACCAATTTAATTTTATCATTTCTTATAGACCAGGATCGCGCAATGGAAAGGCTGATGCACTCTCTAGGATTTACTCAGCAGAGACACGTCCAATTACTCCTCCTAAGACTATTCTTCCTGACTCTAGATTCCTAGGAGTAATTCATAATCAAGACATACTTAAGGACATCAAGGAAGCATACCATGCGGATTCCTTTTTGGCACAACCCCCAAGGGACGTAAGTCTTGTCTTTAAGAATGATGTGTGGATTCAGGGACAACGCCTGTATATTCCTGAAACAGTCAGATTGAGAGTATTGCAACTCATTCACGATTCAAAGATAGCTGGGCATAGAGGAATTCTAAAGACACAGGAATTTCTCTCTCGTTTCTTTTGGTGGCCCACTTGCAGGAAGGATGTTTTAAACTATGTCACTTCATGTGAAGTCTGTGCAAGATGCAAAACACCTCGCTCCTCACCAACTGGTCTGTTACAGCCTCTTCCCACCCCGTCCCGCCCGTGGGGATCCATTTCTATGGACTTCATTGTGGAGTTACCAACCTCTCAAGGGAAGAACACCATTCTAGTGGTAGTTGACCGTCTAACAAAGGCAGCTCATTTTATCCCTTGTGTCGGCTTACCCACTGCAAAACAGACATCAGATTTGATGATTAAAGATGTGTTTCGCTTACATGGAGTACCGGATGAGGTTATTTCGGATCGAGGGGTGCAATTCACTTCTAGGTTTTGGCAAAATTTCTGTGCAGCATTGGACATTAAAGTAAACCTTTCTTCTGCTTTTCATCCCCAGACTAATGGACAGACCGAACGAACCAATCAAACCCTGGAGCAGTATCTCCGCTGCTTTATCTGCCACCTACAGGATGATTGGGTGGATCTACTTCCATTAGCTGAGTTCTCGTATAACAACTCTCAGAGTGCCTCCACTAAGCAGTCTCCTTTTTACTCTAATCTAGGTTATCATCCTAACATTCTACCACGATTTCCCATAGAAACGCCTTTACCAGCAGTGGCTGAAAGAATCACGTCTTTACAGAAGAATATGGATCTTCTAAAGGAGAATCTGGAATCGGCTCAGGAAAGGTACAAGAAAGCAGCAGATAAATTTCGTAAACCTGCACCAGCTTTCAAGGTAGGAGACTTGGTCTGGCTGTCAACCAGAAATCTTAAGTTAAGGATTCCATCGTCTAAGTTGGGACATAAGTACATTGGACCCTATAAAATCAGTAAAATTATAAGTGCCGTTGCTTGTCGTCTTCAACTGCCCAGAACTATGAGAATTCACCCTGTCTTTCATGTATCCCTACTAAAGGCTGCGACACCCAATACGTTTCCTGGACGTTCTTCTCCTTGCCCTGACCCAGTGCTAGTCGATGGTCAGGAAGAATTTGTGGTGGAAAGGATTTTAGATTCCAGGTTGTATAGAAATCAGTTACAATATCTGATTAAATGGCAGGGCTACCCAGTGGAGGACAACTCATGGGAACCAGTCAATAACGTTAATGCTCCTCGCTTGCTCCGTCAGTTTCATCAGAGGTACCCACACAAGCCTGGCCTGAGGTCATCCGGAGGTTGTCCCTAAGGGGGGAGTAATGTAAGGTTCTGTGTACATGTTCCTGAAACTCAGTTTGTTCGTCAGCCATTTTACTTTCTGTCTTGCTGCAGCTATCTTGCCCTCAGTCAAAATGGAGTTTCCAGCTTGCATGTTCCCGCCCTGATTCTCTCCTTTTGCTTCTTAAGCAGCCACAGCTGAGCAATCAGTGCTTCAGAATCTAGCCTGCAGTGAACCTGTGACCTGACTCCTAAAGCCTTGGACCTTGTACTCCAGCTATTCCTACTGAGGAACTCTGAAGCACTTGTGGACTCTGAACCCTGCTCTTTGAAAGACCCACGTTTGCATGGACTTACGGTAACAGAGAAGAAGATCCTGAACCTGTTGTGGAGAGTGATTGCTGAGCTTAGATTACTCTGGCCTGCTGTGTCTCCTGCTTCTGTGTCTGCAAACTGTGTGACTATTTTTGCCAACTTGTATGAAGTAATACAAGACTTTCTATATCAAACCTGTGTCTCATGTATTTTCATCGCACCCAAGCACAAGACGCTATATGAACTGTACTACATACATTACATGCTGATTCCTCTGCGCTAGCGGGTATAGCATAACGCGATCGTGTTATGCTATACCGTTACCAGCCCGTCAACACTATGTGTTGAACAGGCTGGTAAAACGCAAAATGAACCTAGCCTTAGGGTTAGGGTTATAATTAGGGTTATAATTAGGGTTAAGGTTACAATTACGGTTAGGGTTAAAATTAGGGTTAGGGTTACAATTAGAGTTAGGGTTACAATTAAGGTTAGGGTTACAATTAGGGTTGGGATTTAGGTTAGGTTTAGGGTTGGGATTAGGGTTAGGGGTGTGTTGGGGTTAGGGTTGGAGCTAGAATTGAGGGATTTCCACTATTTAGGCACATCAGGGGGTCTCCAAACACGACGTGGCGTTCAAAAAGTCAAATGGCGCTCCCTCCCTTCCGAGCCCTGCCGTGCGCCCAAACAGTGGTTTACCCCAACATATGGGGTATCAGCATACTCAGGACAAATTGCACACCAATTTTGGGGTTCTAATTTCTCCTGTTACCCTTGGGAAAATAAAAAATAGCTGGCTAAAAAAATCATTTTTGAGAAAAAAATGATTTTTTATTTTCACAGCTCTGCGTTTATAAATTTCTGTGAAACACTTAGGGGTTCAAAGTGCTCACCACACATCTAGATAAGTTCCTTAAGGGGTCTAGTTTCCAAAATGGGGTCACTTGTGGGGGGTTTCCACTGTTTAGACACATCAGGGGGTCTCCAAACACGACGTGGCGTTCAAAAAGTCAAATGTCGCTCCCTCCCTTCCGAGCCCTGCCGTGCGCCCAAACAGTGGTTTACCCCAACATATGGGGTATCAGCGTACTCAGGACAAATTGCACACCGATTTTGGGATTCTAATTTCTCCTGTTACCCTTGGGAAAATAAAAAATAGCTGGCTAAAAAAAACATTTTTGAGAAAAAAAATGATTTTTCATTTTCACGGCTCTGCGTTTATAAATTTCTGTGAAGCACTTGGGGGTTCAAAGTGCTCACCACACATCTAGATAAGCTCCTTGGGGGGTCTAGTTTCCAAAATGGTGTCACTTGCAGGGGGTTTCTACTGTTTAGGTACATCAAGGGCTCTGCAAACACAACATGATGCCCGCAGAACATTCCATCAAAGTCTGCATTACAAAATGGCGCTCCTTCCCTTCCAAGCACTCCCATGCGCCCAAACAGTGGTTTCACCCCACATATGGGGTATCAGCGTACTCAGGAAAAATTGCACAACAACGTTTTGGGTCCAATTTCTCCTGTTACCCTTGGGAAAATAAAAAAAATAGCGGGCTAAAGAATCATTTTTGAGGAAAAAAATGATTTTTTATTTTCACGGCTCTACGTTTATTAATTTCTGTGAAGCACTTGGGGGTTCAAAGTGCTCACCACACATCTAGATAAGTTCCTTAAGGGGTCTAGTTTCCAAAATGGTGTGATTTGTGGGGGATTTCGACTGTTTAGATGTATCAGGGGCTCTCCAAACGCGACATGGCGTCCAATTTCAATTCCAGCCAATTTTGGTTTGAAACAGTCAAACGGCGCTCCTTCACTTCCAAGCCCTGCCGTGCGCCCAAACAGTGGTTTACCCCACATATGGGGTATCGGCATGCTCAGGACAAATTGCACAAAAACTTTTGGGGTCTTGTTACCCTTGGGAAAATAAAAATTGGGGTGAACAGATCGTTTTTGTGGAAAAAATATGATTTTTTATTTTCACGGTTCTATGTTATAAACTTCTGTGAAGCACTTGGAGGTTCAAAGTGCTCACCACACATCTAGATAAGTTCCTTAGGGGGTCTAATTTCCAAAATGGGGTCACTTGTGGGGGGTTTCCACTGTTTAGACACATCAGGACCTCTACAAACACGACATGACGTCCAGACAATTCTGCGCTGAAAAAGTCAAACGGCGCTCCTTCCCTTCCAAGCTCTGCCTTGCACCCAAACAATGGTTTACCCCCACATATGGGGTATCAGAATGCTCAGGACAAATTGCACAAAAACTTTTGGGGTCTTGTTACCCTTGGGAAAATAAAAATTGGGGTGAAAAGATTGTTTTTGTGGAAAAAATATGATTTTTTATTTTCACTGTTCTATGTTATAAACTTCTGTGAAGCACTTGGAGGTTCAAAGTGCTCACCACACATCTAGATAAGTTCCTTAGGGGGTCTAGTTTCCAAAATGGGGTCACTTGTGATGGGTTTCCACTGTTTAGACACATCAGGGCCTCTACAAACGCGACATGGCGTCCAGCCAATTCTGCGTTGAAAAAGTCAAATGTCGCTCCTTCCCTTGCAACCTCTGCCGTGCGCCCAAAAAGTGGTTTACCCCCACATATGGGGTATCGGCTTAATCAGGAGAAATTGCACAACAAATTTTGTGGTTCATTTTTTCTTTTAACAGTTGTGAAAATAAAAAAAATAGGTTCCGAAGTAAAGTTTTTGCAAAAAAAGTTAAATGTTAATTTTTTCCTTCCACATTGCTTCAGTTCCTGTGAAGCACGTAAAGGGTTAATAAACTTCTTGAATGTGGTTTTGAGCACCTTGAAGGGTGCAGTTTTTAGAATGGTGTCACTTTTGGCTATTTTCTATCATATAGACCCCTCAAAGTGACTTCAAATGTGAGGTGGTCCCTAAAATAAAAATGGTGTTGTAAAAATGAGAAATCGCTGGTCAACTTTTAACCCTTATAACTTCGTAACAAAAAAAAATTTTGGTCCCAAAATTGTGCTGATGTAAAGTAGACATGTGGGAAATGTTATTTATTAAGAAATTTGTGTGACATATCTCTCTGATTTAAGGTCATAAAATTTAAAGTTTGAAAATTGTTAAATTTTCAAAATTTTCGCCATATTTCCGTTTTTTTCATAAATAAACACAAGTCATATCAAAGAAATTTTACCACTAACGTGAAGTACAATATGTCACAAAAAAACAATCTCAGAATCAGCTGGATTCGTTAAAGCGTTCCAGAGTTATAACCTCATAAAGTGACAGTGGTCAGAATTGTAAAAATTGGCCCGGTCATTAAGCTGCAAAATGGCTCTGTCACTAAGGGGTTAATAAAGATGTCACATTTGTGAAATCTAAAGCCTTCACAAGATGGAAAAACAATCTAAATCAAAAATTCTCCATTGATAACTGGGAAAAAACAATAGATTACACTTATAAATCAAATATAAATGCTTCTCTACATGAAAATTACCTTAAAATCCTCTCCTAATGGTACTATACTCCAGTTAAGGGTATGCCACACTAAACAATATCGCTAACGAGATCGCTAAAAAACGTCACTATTTAGCGATCCCGTTAGCGATATTGTTCAGTGCGGCAGCTTCCAGCGACGAGCTTCCTGCTGCGATCTCGCTCGTCGCTGGAATCGCTCCGGACCCTATTTCATCGCTGGCGCTCCCGCTGGGTGAGTATCTAATCGCTGTGTGGCACCTTTTCTTAGCGATTTAGCGGTACTTTTGTACCGCTAAAGTCGTTAAGAAGATCGCTAACGGCGATAGCGTCGTTAACTATATCGCTAAATGTGGCCGCATTTAGCGATATAGAAACAATCCCGCTAGCGATCGCATTAGTATGCGTCGTTATCGTGATCGCTAGCGGGATTGTTTAGTGTGGCAGTACCTTTAGACTCTCTAAAGCTTTTCTAGTATTATCAACTTATGTAAACATGCACTGCTTTTTCGCTGATTACTTTGCCCCACACACACAAATGATACACCATTTGAAAGGTAAACTTGTTCCCTTCAGAAAGAAAAGAGCCAAACAAACCACACATTCATGATTTTATCACTAAATACAGTTTAAACATTTATTTTCATACACCTGCAGAAAGAAACAATGAGCTGCAGGTGGCACCTCAACCGGAAGACATTTTTTGGCCTCTACTTATCAAACCAATTTATTGTATTACCAAGCTACATATATAAATACCTGTCTGTTAAATCCAAGAAACCAAACCAATAACCACCAGAAGGGGTTAACGGACATAAAGCAGAGTTAACGTGCAAATATTCAATAGAAATCAAATAAGGAAAAATGCACAACTCAAGATATAATGAAAAAATGCAAAATTTATTAAATACATAAAGGTAAAGTTTGCTCACGTGTTTTGTGCGCGGAGCTAGGTGACGCGGTTCTGTCCAGCTGATGACGCCTTCGGGGTCGCTTACTTCTGGGTTGGCGGGTTATCCATGCGCCGCTATATGAGCTTGCGGCTGTTATTTTATACTCTGATTGGTCACTGCTTACATAAATACCTCCCTGTCATTAGTGATGCCTTACCCCCGGAAGAAGGCACTGCGCCGAAACGCGCGTTGGGGTGGGCAGAGACGCAGCTCCCATCAGGTATCAAATCGGATCTTTTACCTTGTTTATTGCGGTACTGTGGACATGCTTATTGATGTTAGCGACTTCAGTTCTGATTTATATATATGGATATTATCCTCTTTATGTGACTACAGACTGCGGCCTTTTGTTATATGCACTGTGCACTTTGTCCAAGTATTGTGATCTTTATGTATGGTACCCTTAGTTTTTTGCCTGATGGTTGTCCGTGTTCTCTGTCTGTCGGTTCACCACTGCCATCCTTGGTATTTTTTACCTTTATGTATTTAATAAATACCTGTCTGTGTTCATCATCTCACGAAATACATTTACATTTGACCAGCTTGCTTTTCTGAAATTTTCTGAAAGGCACACAAAAGTACAGAAGGAGAGAGGACCCTGCCCGTAAGGCAGTGTTTCTCAACTCCAGTCCTCAGGACCCACCAACAGGTCATGTTTTCAGGATTTCCTTAGTATTGCAAAGATGATGGAATTAATGCTTGAGCAGGTGATAATATTATCACCTGTGCAATACTAAGGAAATCCTGAAAACATGACCTGTTGGTGGGTCCTGAGGACTGGAGTTGAGAAACACTGCCGTAAGGGCTCACAGTCTACGGGGGATGGGTGAGGATACACTATGAGAGGGTAGAGTTGGTCGTGCAGCGGTTCAGCAGACGGAGGATCACTGCAGGTTGTAGGCTTGTCGGAAGAGGTGGGTCTTCAGGTTCCGTTTGAAGGTTTCCGAGATAGGCGAAAGCCTGATGTGTTGGGGTAGAGAGTTCCAGAGTATAGGGGTAGCATGGGAGAAGTCTTGTATGCGATTGTGGGAAGAAGAGATAAGAGGAGAGTAGAGAAGGAGATCTTGAGAGGATCGAAGGTTTCGTGTAGGTAAGTACCGGGAGACCATATCACAGATGTATGGAGGAGAGAGGTTGTGGATGGCTTTGTATGTCATAGTTAGAGTTTTGAATTGGAGCTTCTTAACAATAGGAAGCCAGTGGAGGGCTTGGCATAAAGGAGAGGCTGGGGAATAATGGGGAGATAGGTGGATTAGTCGGGCAGCAGAGTTTAGGATGGATTGGAGCGGTGCCAGAGTGCTAGAGGGGAGGCCAGAGAGTAGGAGGTTGCAGTAGTCGAGGCGGGAGATGATAAGGGCGTGCACTTAAGTTTTTGTGGTTTCATGGTCAAGGAATGCACAGATCCGGGCAATATTTTTGAGTTTGAGTTGGCAGGAGGAGGCAAGGGCTTGGATATGTGGCTTGGAAGAGAGGACAGAGTTGAGGATCACCTCGAGGCACCGGACATGCGGGACTGGGGAAAGTGAGCAGCCATTGACATTGATGGATAGGTTTGGTGGAGAGGTGGAGTGAGTTGGGGGAAAGATGATGAATTCTGTTTTGTCCATGTTCAGTTTTAGAAAGCGAGCAGAAAAGAAAGCTGAAATAGCAGACAGACATTGTGGGATTTTGGTCAGTAAAGAGGTGAGGTCATGTCCAGATAGGTAGATCTGTGTGTCATCGGCGTAGAGATGATACTGCAAACCATGGGATTCTATGAGCTGTCCCAGCACTTGGAATCTCCAAGTTCTTCACAGAAGTTTATAACGCAGAGCCGTGAAAATAAAAAATCATTTTTTTTCCACAAAAATAATTTTTATAGTCCGCACTTTTTTTTTCCCAAGGCTAACAGGAGAAATTAGACCCCAAAGTTGTTGTGCAATTTTTCCTGAGTACGCTGATACCCCATATGTGGGCAGTTTGGGCACACATCGGGGCTCGGAATAAAGGGAGCATTGTTTGACTTTTTGAACGCAAAATTTTCAGGAATCAATACTGGCACCATGTCGCGTATGGAGACCCCCTGATGTGCCTAAATAGTGGAAACCCTTCAATTCTAACTCCAACAGCTAACCCCAACACACCCTTAACCCCAACCCTAACCCCTACACACCCCTAACCCTAATCCAAACCCTAACCATAAACCTAACCCCAACACACCCTAACCCTAATCCCAACTCTAACCATAACCCTAACCACAAGCCTAACCCTAATCCCAACCCTAACCCCAAAACACCCTTAACACTAATCCTAACTCTAACCCTAACCACAAACCTAACCCTAATCCCAACCCTAACCCTAATTCCAACCCTAACCCTAATTCTAACCCTAACCCAAATTCCAACCCTAACCCAAATTCTAAATGTAACCCTAATTCTAACCCTAACCCAAATTCCAACCCTAACCCAAATTCTAACCGCAACCCTAATTCTAACCCTAACCCTAATTCTAACCCTAATGCTAACCCTAACCCTAATGCTAACCCTAAACCTAACCTTAAGGCTAACCCTAACCCTCGTTCTAACCCTAATTCTAACCCTAACCCTAATAGAAAAATAAAAAAAATAAAAAAATATTTTCTTTATTTTATTATTTGTCCTTACCTATGGGGGTGATAAAGGGGGCGTTTATTTACTTTTTTTTTATTTTGATCACTGTGAGAGTTTATCACAGTGATCAAAATAAATGTATGGAATCTGCCGGCCGGCGGGCGCACTGCGCATGCGCCCGCCATTTTGCAAGATGGCGGCGCCCATGAAGAATCCCGGACGGATTCCGGGAAGAACCCAGGGACATCAGAGGACCAGGGGAGGTGAGGGGGTATCAGAAGGTGAAGGGGGGATCGGAAGGTGGGGGGAGCGGAGGCAAGGAGGAGGGGAGCAGATAGTGACGGCGGTGACCGATCACCGCCATCAATCGGTGGCGGCGGCCGATCGCCGCCGTCACTCGGTGTGGGGGGGGGTCGGATCTCGGTGTCCAGCCATGGCCGATGCTATTACAGCATCGGCCATGGCTGGATTGTAATATTTCACCAAATTTCATTGGTGAAATATTACAAATCGCTCTGATTGGCTGTTTCACTTTTATCAGCCAATCAGAGCGATCGTAGCCACGTGGGGGTTAAGCCAACCCCCCTGTGGTGAAGCACAAAGGGTCTTGTGCCTGAGGGTCGGGTGACCTTTCAGTGACCCCGGTCACACGACCCGCAGGAACGCGATCGTTTCATGACACAGCATATGCGTCACAGGTCAGATTGGCACCGACTTTCATGATGCATACGCTGTGTCAAAAGTCGGGAAGGGGTTAAAAATATTTAAAAAAATATAAAAGATTAAATTAAAAAAAAATCAAACATACACATATTCGGTATCGTCGCATTCAGAATTGCCCGATCTATCAAGAAAAAAAAGATTAACCGATGCTAAATGTATATGTAAAAAAATCAAGCCAGAATTATTTTAGTTGATGCGAATATATGATAAAATGCAATAATGGTGGTCAAAAGATTTATCTGCACCAAAATGATATCACTAAAAACGCAGCTCGGCCGCACAAGATATGTGCCCTCCACACCGACCCGAGATCACGAAAAATATAGATGCTACGGGTCTCGGAAAATGGCTCAATTTTTTTTTTATTTTTTTTTTTAGCAAAGTTTGGAATTTTCTTTCACCACTTAAATAAAAAAGAACCTAGAAATGTTAGATGTCTATGAACTTTAGTTAACCTAGCAAAAAAGCCAAACAAAAAACAAGTGTGGGACTTCAATTTTTTTACAATTTCACCGCACTTGGAATTTTTTTCCCGTTTTCTTGTACACGACATGGTAAAACCAATGGTGTTGTTCAAAAGTACAACTCATCATGCAAAAAAATAAGCCCTCACATGGCCATATTGACATAAAAATAAAAAAGTTATGGCTCTGGGAAGAAGGGCAGCGAAAAACGAAAACGCAAAACCGAAAAAAGCTTTGGTCATGAAGGTATTAAAATACACAGTGAAAATTAATTAAAGGTGTATTTAAAAAAATGCATGAAGTTTCAATTAGCTCCCACTGTGTCTTGTTTTACCTCTGCTAAAATATAAAGGTTTTACCAGGAACTCTGAAAATATTTAGCTTCTGTATATCAAAAGTAAACCATAAAGCTTTAGAGACACCTGCTGGGGTAGGAAGATACTGCAGTATGTGCTATACAGTTCGCCAGAAACTTTTTGAAATAACTCTGAAGTTCTTAATGAAAGAAACACATGAAAACAAATTAAAACAAGCAGGATAATTACAAAAAGTTGTAGAAGTTAAGGAGGCATCTGTGGCCCACTAGATACATTTGATTGCCTGCTTTAACCCCATAGTGACAGAGCCATTTTGCAGCTTAATGACGAGCCAATTTTTACAATGCTGACCACAGTCACTTTATGAAGTTATAACTATGGAATACTTTAACGAATCCAGCTAATTCTGAGACTGTTTTTTTGTGACATATTGTACTTCACGTTAGTGGTAAAAAAAAATTTATATGACTTGCGTTTATTTATGAAAAAAATGGAAATTTGGCGAAAATTTAGAAAATTTAGCAATTTTCAAATTTAAAATTTTATGCCCTTAAATCAGAGAGATATGTCACACAAATTTCTTAATAAATAACATTTCCCACATGTCTACTTTACATCAGCACAATTTTGGGAACAAATTTTTTTTTGTTACGAAGTTATAAGGGTTAAAAGTTGACCAGAGATTTCTCATTTTTACAACACCATTTTTTTTTTAGGGACCACATCACATTTGAAGTCACTTTGAGGGGTCTATATGATAGAAAATACCCAAAAGTGACACCATTCTAAAAACTGCACCCCAAGGTGCTCAAAACCACATTCTAGAAGTTTATTAACCCTTTACGTGCTTCACAGGAACTGAAGCAATATAGAAGGAAAAAATTAACATTTAACTTTTTTTGCAAAAACTTTACTTCAGAACCAATTTTTTTATTTTCACAAGTGTTAAAAGAGAAAATAAACCACAAAATTTGTTGTGCAATTTCTCCTGAATACACCGATACCCCATATGTGGGGGTAAACCACTTTTTGGGTCCGCGGCAGAGGTCGCAAGGGAAGGAGTGCCGTTTGACTTTTTCAACGCAAAATTGGCTGGATGCCATGTGGGGTTTAGAGAACCCTTGATGTGCCTAAACAGTGGAAACCCCCAACAAGTGACCCAATTTTGGAAACTAGACCCCTTAAGGAACTTATCTACATGTGTGGTGAGCACTTTGAACCTCCAAGTGCTTCACAGAAGTTTATAACGTAGAGCCGTGAAAATAAAAAATGATTTTTTTCCTCAAAAATGATTTTTTTAGCCCGCTATTTTTTATTTTCCCAAGGGTAACAGGAGAAATTGGACCCCAAAAGTTGTTGTGCAATTTTTCCTGAGTACGCTGATACCCCATATGTTGGGGTAAACTACTGTTTGGGCGCACGGCAGAGCTTGGAAGGGAGGGAGCGCCATTTGACTTTTTGAACGCCACGTCGTGTTTGGAGACCCCTGATGTGCCTAAATAGTGGAAACCCTCAATTCTAGCTCCAATCCTAACCCCAACACACCCCTAACCCCAACCCTAACCTGTTATGCTTTGGTAGCTGAGGAGAATAAGCAAAAACGGCAATACACCAGAGAGGCTGGAATCTATTGGATTGCAGTAACCTGAACTAACCACATAACTAGAGGTAGCCGTGGAGCGTTCCTACGTTGATCCTAGATGCCTCGTCACAGCCTGAGAGATAACTACACCTAAAGGCAGAAAGATGAAAGCTATCTGCCCAGGAGCAGATCCTCAAAGAAAATAGGAAGCCTCCAAACATGTAATGGTGGTTAGACAAGAAGAAGCACGGACACAGACAGAAAATAGAATGAGCAAACGCTGGGGCCCAATCTGTCTAGACAGAAAAGTACAGGAAAGGATACTCACTGCAATCCAAAAAAAACCCTAAAAAATACCAACTCTTCTGATTGCAAAAACACCTGAGATCACACGATCTCTACCACCTAAATCAGTTCTCTGGTGTAACAAAACTAAGCCGTAGCCACTGAAAAAACAGGAAAAAGCATATGAACAAATAACAATGGTTACAGATAAATTGAGAGGAGCTCAGGCCCCAGGAGGGGACCCGGCTGACCTCCACAAAAGTGCAGAAAACTATGAAAAAAGCAAGCATAAAAAGAAAAGCAGAAAATATCTTATCTGAAAGCAGCAGGTGCAGGCAAGAATCCAGCAACTTCCAAATGAACCAGGAACCACAATTGAGACAAGAACAATTGATCACCGGCAACCATCATGGGAGGGAACCTCCCTTATATCAGTCCAGTCCGTGATCCAGATTGCCATTCCTCGCTGTGAGGTTCAGCACTGTCTGCAACCACCAGAGGGAGCCTCTGCTCAGAAACCATCTCCAGCACATTCATAACACTACCCCCCCCCTTGAGGATGGGTCACCGAACCCTCACTTGTGCAACCAGGCCGATCAGGATGAGCTCGGTGATAGGCATGGATCACTCTCCTAGCATGGATGTCCGAAGCAAACACCCAAGAATTGTCCTCCTGACCATAACCTCTCCACTTAACCAAATACTGGAGTTTCTGTCTAGAAAAACGAGAATCCAATATCTTCTCAACCACATACTCCAGATTGCCCTCAACCAAACAGGGTCAGGAGGCGCAGCCATAGGAACCACTGGCTTGACAAACCTCTTCAATAAGGACTTGTGGAACACGTTATGGATCTTAAATGTTCCTGGAAGAAGCAAACGGAAGGAAACAGGATTAAGAATCTCCATGATCTTATAAGGTCCAATGAACCTAGGCTTAAACTTTGGAGATGCAACCCTCAGAGGGATATTTCTTGAGGACAACCAAACCAAGTCCCCCACTTTAAACCGAGGACCATCAGTCCTATG
>JARQOD010000006.1:254174986-254219122 GCA_033576555.1 Oophaga sylvatica
AAGATGCTGTCTGCTCTGAAGCAACGATAGGATAAACTACAATAAAGTAAGTCGACTACATTATGTGCAGTATGTGGGACAGTCAGATGTAGAGCTGGACATTTGTGTTTGCACTGGAGTGCTTCTTAGAGCTGATTCTAGACAAAAGGCCTTGTTTTGGCTTCAATAAAAAATATTATTATCCTTGTTTCTAGAGCACCAAACATATTTGGAAGCACTTTATAGACATTGCCATCACTCACTAGCCACATTGAGATTCACAATCTAAATTCCTTCTCAGTATGACTCTAGGGGTGTGGGAGAAACCCACCAAAACACAGGAAGAACATACAGACTCCATGCAGATGTTCTTGGTCTGATTTTGAATTCAGGACCTGAGCACTGCAAGGTAACAGTCACTGAACTAATTACCTGAAAATAGCACTTTGTAGTCTGAATATCTCCTAAAACTGGCCACAGATTTTAGATAGCTGTCTGCAAGCCTTTGTCTGGATAACAACTATTGTGTCTGATGTCCCTCATACATTATACACACTTGGTTTGCGTAAATAAGCAGCAGGGTGCAAGCTAAAACCAAAGAAATCAATATTGTGGAGCTCCAATATACCTAATCCTTCACTCCAAATAAATGTTATCATTGAGTGGTGATACCACATTACACATTAGATTAACCAGTCGTGCCCATTTTAGTGGACTTGGTCTGCATGCATATAATGCATTTGGACAGCTTCAAGAGGTTGTCCACGACCAGGACATTACCTTTTTACATGAAGTACTGCCCTTGGTAAAATAAAAATAACAGATACTCACCTCCTGCACCAGCACAATTTCAGCCCAGAGCAGAGATTCTTCTATATACCGTATTTTTCGAAAATAGGGAAAAAAAATGTGTCAAATGGTGGTCCGTCTTACAGTCCGAATTCAGCTTACCAGCGAAGGGATCAGCACAGGTAGAGGAGTGGTCACAGGGGTCGTTCGGTGGTCCAGGCTGGTGCGTTGGTGGTGCTCTGTGTTTCAGGGGTGCTCTGTGGGATGTCTGTGCTCTGTGGGGTGGCTGTGCTCTGTGGGGTGGCAATATACTTACAAGTCCCGTGACGGTGGTCCCGTGGCGGTGGTCCCGTGGCAGTGGTTTCAATGCAGCCTCCCTGTGCTCTGTGGTGCGGTGGTGTCCGGGCTTTGTAGTGTGGCTGCAGCGGGGCTCTGTGCTGCGTGGGGGGCTTCGCCGGCATTTCATCATAGCCAGAAAGCCCCCAACCCCAACAGCTCCGTTGCACTTGCTGGCAGGCGGAGGCCTCCGGAAAGATGGCCGCCTGGGTCCTCCGGAAAAATGGCCGCGCATGCTCAGCGTCAGATCTCCGCAACGAGATCTTGTCCCGAGATCTCATTTGCCGAGATTTGAATTTGAGTATTCGCGGACATCTTTCTGGAGGCCACCGCGTTGCAGCAATTGCAACGGAGCTGCTGGGGGATTTCTGGCTATAACAAAATGCCGGCAGAGCCCCCCACGCAGCACAGAGCCCCGCTGCAGCCACACTACAGAGACCCGACACCTCCGAGCACAGGGAGGCTAATCGGGACCGCCGCCATGGGACCGCCGCCACCGGATTTGTGAGTATGTTGCGACCATAAGACGCACCCCCATTTTCCCCCATAATTTGGGGGGAAAAAAGTGCGTCTTATGGTCAGAAAAATACGGTATCATTCATTAGCTAAGGTGGCTAGAAAGGTCACTAATGCCCCCTAAAAGGGGTTGTGTGATCCTGGCATGCAGAGTGGTATCCCACAACCCACTCTGGTCCTGCTCGCTGAGAAAGCTTGAGATCTTGCTCTTCGCATTAGCTGCCACATTCTTTAATGAGCAGTTACCAAAAGGTAACCACTGTAATGGTGTCTTTGTTTGGTAACCATGTAGTAGAAGATGCAGCAGTTGTGGGTTAGTGCAAAGAGATCTCGAGATAACACCCTTTCACAGCCAAGAGGGCCACAAAGGGTTGTGAGATCCAGCTTTGCATGCCAGGATCCTATAGCCCCCAATAGGGACAGTGACGATGATGTCTGTAAAGCACTGTAGAATTAATTCCACCATATAAGTGAGTAAAATAAGTTAATCAACAAAAAGACTTCCTGATGAAGCTGCTTGAGAGAATGAAAATGGTGTGTAAAGCTGTCATCATAGTAAAAGGGGACACTTTGAGGACACCAAGGTTTAACCCCTCTCCGACATCGGGTTTTGAACAGCTGACATGTGCCCGCAATAGCTGTGGGTGGAATTGCGATCCACCAGCGGCTATTAACCCTTTAAATGCCAGCAGCATTTAACAAGCGCTTCCGGCAATCGTGTCGGAAATCCGCCCACCGGTAACCCGCGTCAAGTGATGGCAGGTCACCGGTGTGTTAGCATGACAACCGGAGGTCTACTGGAGACCTCTATGGTTGTCAGTGCCAGCTTGCTGTGAGCGCCACCCAATGGTCGGAGCGCATAGCAAGTGAGTAATTCTACTACATAGAGGCGAAGTGATCATCGCCACTATGTAGCAGAGCCTATCGGGTTATGGCAGCCAAGGAGACTATTGAAGCATGCCAAAAGTAAAAAAAAAGTTTTTAAAAATATAAAAAAAATATATAAATGTTGAAATCACCCCCCTTTCGCCCCATTCAAAATAAAACAATAAAAAAAATCAAACATACACATATTTGGTATCGCCGCGTTCATAATCGCCCGATCTATCAATAAGAAAAAGTATTAACCTGATCGCTAAATGGCGCCAGAATTATGTTTTTTTGGCCGCCGTGACATTGCATTAAAATGCAATAATGGGCGATCAAAAGATCGTATATGCACAAAAATAGTATCATTAAAAACGTCAGCTCGGCGCACAAAAAACAAGCCCTCATCGAACCCGAGATCACAAAAAATGGAGATGCTTTTTTTAACAAAGTTTGGAAATTTTTTTCACCACTTAGATAAAAAATAACCTAGACATGTTTGGTGTCTATGAACTCGTAATGACCTGGAAAATCATAATGGCAGGTCAGTTTTAGCATTTAGTGAACCTAGTAAAAACAAGTGTGGAATTGCACTTTTTTTTGCAATTTCACCGCATTTGGAATTTTTTTCCCGTTTTCTAGTACACGACATGGTAAAACCAATGGTGTCTTTCAAAAGTACAACTCTTCCCACAAAAAAGCCCCCCACACGACCATATTGATGGAAAAATAAAAAACTTATGGCCCTGGGAAGAAGGGGAGCGAAAAACAAAAACGCAAAACCAAAAAAAGCTCCAGGGCTAACATATATTGAGGCATTTTTTCACATGTGTTTCTTTACTCGTTTGCATGCAGGGCCGGCGTCAGCACCTGGCCTACCCGGGCAAGTGCCAGGGCCATGAGCAGGCGGGGGTTCCCACTCGCCGTCGGGCACCCCGGCGCCCTTTAGCGGATGAGAGCGGTACCAGCGCCGCCACTGGGCCCCCCCCGCTTGCTCAGGGCCCCAGCAGCAGCCGGTGCAATACTTACCTCTCCCCGTACCTCCGCAGCTCCGGGCTCAGGGGGCGCCTGCAGGGCGCCTGCGCTTCCTCTCACAGCAGTGCCGCTGAATGACTTCATCATTCAGCGGCCGGCTGTGGCAGAGAGTAAGCGCGGGCGCCGGACAGTTGAGATGTGAGATGTATGTGTCTGTGCGTATCAGTGTGTGTGTATGTAGTGCAGTGCTTTGTGTGTGTGTATGTGACAGAATGCTGTGGTGCTGTCTGTGTGTGGTGCTGTATGTGTGATGGTGGTGGGGGAGGCAGTGATGGTGGTGAGGAGGAAATGATGATGGGGAGGCGATGATTATGGAGAGGCAATGATGATGATGATGGGGAGGCAATGATAATGATGATGGGGAGACAATATTGATGATGGTGAGGCAATGTTGATGATGGGGAGGCAATGATGATGATGGGGAGGCAATGATGATGATAATGGGGAGTCTTTCCACAGCACCCTTTCCTGAGCCGTAACAGTGCAGAACGCAGCACAGTGCAGAGGAGAGCTCCATATTTTGTATGGAGCATTATATGGGGACCAGTATCCTGTATGGAGCATTATTTGGGGTCCAATATTCTTTATGGAGCATTATATTTGGCCCATAATACTGTATGGAGGACTATGTGGTGCCCATAATATTGTATGGAGGACTTTACTGTCCGGTCTGTACTGTGCGCTGTGAGGATTTGGCGGTTTTTGAGCTATTGTACAATTTACAATAGATATCACTCATGTAATGGAAGAAGAGACGTGTTTGGCATTGTACTATACCCATATTCCTCTGCAGTATCTGTGCATCATGAATTGTGGTCTGTGTTAAGGGTGTCCACTGAGACTCTTTCGCCCGGGGCCCATAAAAACCTGGAGCCGGCCCTGTTTGCATGTGTTTCTTCCAGTTTTGCTGCCATCAATCTGAATCTACAATGTGCACATTCCAATAAGGAAAAAAACAATTGCAAAAATAAGAGTGTCAAAACTTTTGACCAGTGCTGTACTTCCTGGCCCTCTTTTTTGGATGGCTTACTATTTTCAAATAGTCTTCTGGGTTAACTCCTGGATACCCACTCTAGTATGACCTTGGACTTTGCCTAGCTCTCCTTGAACCTGAACTGGGGCATCCTTTTGATTCTGTCCTTGTCTAGGCTTTCTCTATGACCCACCCATCCTGTTTGGTTATCCCTCAACTCACATGGTCATTTCTCTGTGTACACAACCAAGGAGCCCGGGCATCAAAGTACTTATGCCTGTATAGGGGTTAAAGTGTGACTACAAGGAAGTGCCTGCAAAGCAAATTGGGTAGCTGAGAGCCTGATTGTAGAAGCCCATTTTCAGCTGTCTGTATAGTACACATAAGATCTAATAGTTAAAAAATAACAGTAAAGATTAACTTTGCAGATTTTTTTGCTATATAAATGTATCTTGAAGCTGGTGTTTTATTGGAAATCAGCATATTAGATACACTGTTTGCAGAATTATTAGGCACGTTGTATTTGAGAGGATTCTTTTTTTTATTGAACAACAACTATGTTCTCAATCAACCCAAAAGACTCATAAATTTCAAAGCTTAATATTTTTGGAAGTTGGAGTGGGGTTTTTTTAGATTTGGCTATCTTAGGAGGATATCTGTTTATGCAGGTAGCTATTACTGTGCAGAATTATTAGGCAACCTAATAAAAACCAAATATATACCCATCTCACTTGTTTATTTTCACCAGATAAACTAATATAACAACACAAAATTTAGAAATAAACATTTCTGACATTCAAAAACAAACAAACAAAAATCAGTGACCAATATAGCCACCTTTCTTTACGATGACACTCAAAAGCCTTCCATCCATAGATTCTGTCAGTTGCTTGATCTGTTTACGATCAACATTGCGTGCAGCAGCCACCACAGCCTCCCAGACACTGTTCCGAGAGGTGTAATGTTTTCCCTCCCTGTAGATCTCACATTTTATGAGGGACCACAGGTTCTCTATGGGGTTCAGATCAGGTGAACATGGGGGCCATGTCATTACTTTTTCTTCTTTCAGACCTTTACTGGCCAGCCACGCTGTGGAGTATTTGGATGCATGTGATGGAGCATTGTCCTGCATGAAAATCATGTTTTTCTTGAACGATACCGACTTCTTCCTGTACCACTGCTTGAAGAAGGTGTCTTCCAGAAACTGGCAGTACGTCTGGGAGTTGAACTTCACTCCATCCTCAACCTGAAAAGGTCCCACAAGTTCATCTTTCATGATACCAGCCCATACCAGTACCTCACCTCCACCTTGCTGGCATCTGAGTCGGAGTGGAGCTCTCTGCCCTTTACTGATCCAGTCTCGGGCCCATCCATCTGGCCCATCAAGAGTCACTCTCATTTCATCAGTCCATAAAACCTTAGAAAAATCAGTCTTAAGATATTTCTTGACGTTTTATCTTATGTTTCTTGTTCAAAGGTGGTCGTTTTTCAGCCTTCCTTACCTTGGCCATGTCCCTGAGTATGGCACACCTTGTGCTTTATGATACTCCAGTAACGTTGCAGCTCTGAAATATGGCAAAACTGGTGGCAAATGGCATCTTGGCAGCTTCATGCTTGATTTTCCTGTATTCATGAGCAGTTATTTTGCGCCTTTTTTATCAACACGCTTCTTGCGACCCTGTTGGCTATTTACCATGAAACGCTTGATTGTTTGGTGATCACGCTTCAAAAGTTTTACAATTTCAAAACTGCTGCATCCCTCTGCAAGACATCTCACAATTTTTGATTTTTCAGAGTCCGTCAAATCTCTCTTCTGACCCATTTTGCCAAAGGAAAAGGAAGTTGCCTAATAAGCACACCTTATATAGGGTGTTGATCAGCGTCGGACTGGAACACCTTGGGCCCACCAGAGAAAATCATTCTTGGGGCCCACTATGTAGCTACATAGAAATAAATACAAGATCACCAATTGTGCAGTAAAACACACTAATATCAGGGTATAATATAAGGTAGTACATGTCTTAATTATGTAGCAGGAGTTGGGGTAGCCTCCCTCATAGATTATAAAGCAGCCCCCTCATGGGGGATAATGCTGCCCCCCTCATAGAGGATAATGCTGCCCCCCTCATAGGGTATAATGCTATATATATATAGATAGATAGATAGATAATAGATACCATATATACTCGAGTATAAGCCGACCCCCTAATTTTGCCACAAAAAAATTGAAAAACTTATCGACTCGAGTATAAGCCTAGGATGGAAAATGAGATTATGCCCCATATGCTGCCCCACAAGATGCTCCATAGTTTGTGCCCCATATGCTGCCCATGTATTATGCCCCCATAGATGCTCCATAGATTGTGCCCCCATAGATGCTCCATAGATTGTGCCCCCATAGATGCTCCATAGATTATGCCCCATAGATGCTCCATAGATTATGCCCCCATAGATGCTCCACAGATTGTGCCCCCATAGATTATGCCCCCATAGATGCTCCACAGATTATGCCCCCATAGATTATGCCCCCATAAATGCTCCACAGATTATGCCCCCATAAATTATGCCCCCATAGATGCTCCACAGGCTGTGCCCCCATTGATTATGCCCCCATAGATGCTCCACAGATTATGCCCCCATAGATTATGCCCCCATAGATGCTCCACAGACTGTGCCCCCATAGATTATGCCCCCATAGATGCTCCACAGATTATGCCCCCATAGATTATGCCCTCATAGATGCTCCACAGACTGTGCCCCCATAGATGCTGCATTTTATATCCCCCATATGCTGCCGCAGCTGCTGCAAAAAAAAAAAAAAAAAGACATACTCACCTCTCATCGCTGGGGGCCAGGTGCCGGTGTCCTGAGCAGGCGGGGACACCGGCGCGCTATGGGGGACAGGTGCCGGTGTCACCGCTGGCTCAGGGCCCCGGCACCTGAGAGAATTACCTGTCACCCGGTCCCGCTCCACCAATGAGCGCCGCTGTCTTCGGTCCTCCGGCAGTGAATGCTCAGGCAGAGGGCGCGGCGCTCACTAATGACGTCATCGCGCCCTCTGCCTGAACATCGCAGCAAGAGGACCCGAGGACACAGCGGCGCTCAGCGGTTGGAGCGGGTGACAGGTAAGTAATGATATTCACTGCTTCCCACGCCCATGGGGGCATGGGAAGCAGTGAATATTCATTTCTCTTTAGCAGCGGGGACAGGGGCTCCTGCCTCCTGTCACCCGCTGCTGCTCCGCTGACACGGGGCCCCCATGGCAGCTGCGTGGTGTGCCGCTATTAGTGACACGTCACGGCTGGGGGCCCCTGGAGCAGCGGGGGCCCTAGGCAACTGGCCCCTGTATGCCAGCAGGTGCCAGGGCCCCCCAGATGCCAGGGC
Source organism: Oophaga sylvatica (assembly GCA_033576555.1). NCBI lineage: Eukaryota > Metazoa > Chordata > Amphibia > Anura > Dendrobatidae > Oophaga > Oophaga sylvatica. The sequence continues at coordinate 254,182,866 of JARQOD010000006.1, forward strand.
CCACCGGAGAATCCTCCGGTTCTCCGGTGGGCCAGTCCGACCCTGGTGTTGATGTCATTAGACCACACCCCTCCTCATTACAGAGATGCATATTACCTGATTTACATAATTGGCACTTGGCTTTCAAGCCTGTACAGCTTGGAGTCGGACAACATATATAAAAAGGATGATGTGATCAAAATACTCATTTACCTAATAATTCTGCACACTGTGTAGAAGCACTAGGTGTGAAGAATCTAGCATTTCCATGTGGGTGTCACCACAAGACCAATGTGAGGGTACAGAATTACTATGTAAAAATCAGCCACAGAGATTTGTGAGCATTATAAACAGGAAGACCATATTGAATGAAGACTATGTATACTGTGATCTTCTGATGTGACTGAGTCTGGAATATAGTGAAAATTGTATCTCTAATTGCCAGTCATGTATGGTTTCTTCAATATACAAAATTGTATCTCTAATTGTCAGTCATGTACGGTTTCTTCAATATGCCATAACGGCTTGTGCATATTTGTAATTCTTTGCAAATATTTTATTATTTTTATCTCTGTAAATGCAGTTAGATATCGAAAGAAAAACTTTATTCTGGATGACTATGCAGCTCTATGGTTGATACAGTAAGTTTTGATAAATTATATGACAGTATGAAATGTAATGGTTGGGCGGTTTAGGAAGTTTGTTCATCGCTGAGATGGGCACACATTGGCCTGTACAGATCAGACAACCTATCTCAGTATACAAGGATACAGCTGAATTGCTGTAGTGCAGACCTGTTACATTTTAATTTTTACGTAACTAAAACAGGACAGAGTTGTTGTCATACCGTCAATGTCTATGCATACATTTCACAGAGAACCGCTCTTTGGTGCGCTGATTCTTTCTACTGGCTCTATGTGAACCACAAATGAGTAAGGCTAGTTTCACACTTGTGTAGGGCTGCGCTGCGGAAGGCTACTCACTTCCTCCGTGAAGCTTCGCCCACCACCGCACCTCCTCCGGTCAGCTTCGCCTATGTCTGCATGCGGCCTGAGTACCTATATTTAACATTAGGTACGCAGACCGTGCAGATGTATGCGAATGCCGCCGCATGCGTCGTTTTGACGGTGCGGCGACCGCAACAAAATGTAACATGTTGCGTTCGGCGCAGGTCGCCGCACAATCAAAACGACGCATGCGGCGGCATTCGCATACATCTGCACGGCCTGCATACCTAATGTTAAATATTGGTACTCAGGCCGCATGCAGGCCGCTTGAAAACATAGGCGGAACTGACCGGAGGAGGTGCTGCGGTGGGCGGAGCTTCACGGAGGAAGTCCGCAGCCCTCCCCAGCGCAGCCATACGCTAGTGTGAAACTAGCCTAACACAGCAGAAGTTTACACTGCTACACACCACTGAGGTAGAATTAAATTACTAGAGCCTGGCTTTGTGAGAATACAGGATAGGTTCAATCTGCATGCATTTTCCGTAGTGTAGTGACATGAGATAATGTACTCCTAATGAGTGTACTGAAAGTCACTTGTCTATTAAATGTCATATTGCAATAAGGTTGAGATTCTCATTTATTAGAAGGAGCACTAGATGTATAAAATAAGGTGCTAAAAATAATTCTGAATGCCTTCTAACAAGACACCATATAAAAGACAATGACATAGCTTCAGTCGTAATATGAAGCAAGAGGAAAACCTGTTAGAGCAGTGCAACAATATACAACTACAAGGTGACCTTGTTTTATGTAAAATACAGGCATCGATTCGACAGGGCACAAAACAATGTAGCAAAACATAATTCCCTCTAAATCTCAAATTTCAAGAGCCTATGTACATTTTTGTTTTTTTTTTCACAAACTGGTGTAGTATATTATAACATGCTGAACACTTCTGAATTTCATTTTGTTTCTAAATGAAAATGATGTCTGGCAGTGGTGAATATTATTAGGTGTGAAACAAATATGTAATGAGAGTTTCCTACAGATGACTGTTATAGCATAGGCACTGGAGGTGCAATAAATGTCTGATCACTATGGTCCTCTGCAAGAGGATCAGGCCTCAGTTCCTAATGTAGACATGCCAAACATCAGATAGAATTAAATAATGCACAATGCCACTTTACTCTGGAGTAGTGTAAGCATGTTCTGTGGTGCAACAAAATCATACTGTGAAGCTAGTCACTTCTCACGGCCAAGCCGTGAGTCAGAATGGTCAAGGAGTCCAAGGACAGAAGCCAGGAGGGTACATCATAAACAGAAGGAAGAGACAAAAGCGTAGTCAGGTAACATTCTGAGGTCAGAGCACCGGGAGGATAACGGATCAGAGCTGAAGGGGTTAAACAGGCGGATGGGCAGAACAAAATCCAAGGTCAGGCATCAAAAGATCAAGTGTACAGAACTCAAGGCACAGGAGAACAAACCTCACAAGCTGAATGTACGTCTTGTAGAGATTTGGGAGACGCAGCTCAGTTAAGTAGCATGGCAATCACCTGGGATAAAGAACACTTGGAGACAACCGACGCCTCCCAGTCTCAGATTGGATAGTCAAGCTGTCAATCAACACACTGACAGCTCAGCATGCCCCTGTACCAGATTGGATGGCCATGCTGTCAATCAAAGTACTGACAGCTTCAGCACGCCCCTGTACCAGATTGGACGGCTGAGCTGTCAGTAACTGCATCCAAGACACACTGAGGGGTGGAACCGTGATACATACTTCTCTATTTGCCAAGAAGAAGAATTTCAGAACTTCTACCAACTTTAATGTCACTCATAAACTGTATATTTTTTTGTGTGGAAAAAAATTTCAAATAACTAAAGTAAAGTGTTTTCATAAATACAAACACCTTTAACCCCTCTCTGACATCAGACGTACTATCCCGTCCATGAAACCCGTGCCAATCTGACCACGGACGGGATAGTACGTCATAGGCGATCAGCTGCGCTCCCGAGGGGAGCGCAGCTAATCGCCGCCGGGTGTCAGCTGATTATCACAGCTGACACCCATGACTGTGTGTCAGGAGCGGTCACGGACCGCTCCTGGCACATTAACCCCTGGCACACCGCAATCAAACATGATCGCGGTGTACCGGGGGCACGGGAGGATCGCGCAGGGAGGGGGCCTTTTAATGGCGGTCATTAAGAGTACTTAAACCACAGCGCCGTTAATTAACGGTGCTGTGGAAAAAGTGAATAGCGCCCCCCAGAGGCGCATTTTCTCCGGGGTCTCGGCTACCAGGGGTAGCCGAGACCCCAGAGAACATGAATCGGGTCGGTTTTTACCGACACCGATGTTGCGATCGCCGTTATTAACCCTATAACGGCGACCGCAAAAAAAAAAAAAAGTTGTGCCATTTAATTTCTCTGTCCTCTGATGTCATCGGACATCAGAGGACAGAGAAAAAGGGTCCCCAGGACCCCCATGTGGCCCCCAATAAGATCCATGTGGCCCCCGGGCCCTCCGGTGTCCCCCGGTGCCGGCGCCGTTAAGACAATGGCGGGCGCATGCCCAGTGCGCTCGCCGCTATGTGCCGCTGTGCTGGTGGGGGGATGGGCAAATATTCTCTGGGGTCTCGGCTACCGGGGGTAGCCGAGACCCCAGAGAACATGATCCGGGTCGGTATTCACCGATCCCGGTGTTGCGATCGCGGCTATGCAAGCATAGCCGCGATCGCAAAAAAAAAAAAAATGATTTCTCTCCCCTCTGATGTGATCGCACATCAGAGGGGAGAAAATGAGGGTCCCCCGATCGCCCCCCCATATACTTACCGGTGTCCTCCGTCCTCCCGCAGGCCCCAGGATCCCGGCTTCTTCTCCCTGCAAAAAAAAAATGCTTTGGCGGCAGATTCAATTTTTTTTTCATTCATTCTCATAAAAGTACATTTTGATCACTGTGATAAACTATCACAGTGATCAAAAAAAAAAAACAGTACATAACCCCCCCATTTATCACCCCCTTAGTTAGGGACATATAATAAAAAGTAGAAATTATATTTATTTTCATTTTTCTGTTAGGGTTAGGGTTATAATTAGGGTTAGGGTTATAATTAGGGTTAAGGTTAGCATTAGGCTGGTTTCACACATCCGGTGTGCGCCTGACGGCGCCCCCGGCATTTAGCCGCAGCGCCGCATCAGAAAATCTGATGCGCCGCATGCGTTTTTTTTGCATTGACTTGCATTAGCGCCGGATGGCGCCGCATGTCAATGCGTTGCATGCGGTTTTGTCCGGATGCGGCGCAAATGTACATTGCGGCGGCCGGACAAAACGCTGCATGTAACGTTTTTTGTTTTTGCCGGATGGTTTCTGATGTCTCCGGGCATCAGAAACCATCCGGCAAAAAACCGCATGCGGCCGCTGGCGGCGCATCAGGTTTTCTGATGCGGCGCTGCGGCAAAATGCCGGGGGCGCCGACAGGCGCCCGCCGGAAGTGTGAAAGCAGCCTTAGGGTAAGGGTTATAATTAGCGTTAGGGTTAGGCTGGGTTCATACTGCGTTATGGCAGTCCGTTAGACGGACTGCGTTACACCGCGGTATAACGCGGTGTAACGCAGTCTGTTAACGCTGCCATTCACCCCCATTTGAGGGCGCATCGCGACACATGCCGTAAAGCGGCATGCGTTTGCGACGTGCCATCATTCAGTGACGGAGCCTCGGATGCGGGCTGCAGCGTTTGGGCTCCGTCACCGCTAGCGCAGATGAATCATCTGCTGATTCCTCTGCGCTAGCGGGTATAGCATAATGCGATCGCGTTATGCTATACCATTACCAGCCCGTCAACGCTATGTGTTGAACGGGCTGGTAAAACGCAAAATGAACCTAGCCTTAGGGTTAGGGTTAGAATTAGGGTTAGAATTAGGGTTAGGGTTACAATTAGGGTTAGGGTTATAATTAAGGTTATAATTAAGGTTAGGGTTACAATTAGGGTTGGAATTAGGGTTGGGATTTAGGTTAGGATTAGGGTTGGGATTAGGGTTAGGGGTGTGTTGGGATTAGGGTTGGAGCTAGAATTGAGGGATTTCCACTATTTAGGCACATCAGGGGGTCTCCAAACACGATGTGGCGTTCAAAAAGTCAAATGGCGCTCCCTCCCTTCCGAGCCCTGCCGTGCGCCTAAACAGTGGTTTACCCCAACATATGGGGTATCAGCGTACTCAGGACAAATTGCACACCAATTTTGGGGTTCTAATTTCTCCGATTACCCTTGGGAAAATAAAAAATAGCTGGCTAAAAAAATCATTTTTGAGAAAAAAAATGATTTTTCATTTTCACGGCTCTGCGTTTATAAATTTCTGTGAAGCACTAGGGGGTTCAAAGTGCTCACCACACATCTAGATAAGCTCCTTAAGGGGTCTAGTTTCCAAAATGGGGTCACTTGTGGGGGGTTTCCACTGTTTAGGCTCATCTGGGACACTGCAAACGGAACATGACCCCACCAACGTCTGCATTCCAAAACGTTATTACTTCCTTTCCAAGCCCTGCTGTGCGCCAAAACAGTTCCCCCCCCCACATATTTGGTATCAGCGTACTCAGGACAAATTGGACAACAACTTTTGGGGTCCAATTTCCTTGTGAAAAATCAAAAATTTGGGACTAAAAAATCATTTTTGTGGAAAATTTATTTTTTTTTCTCACCCAGGCATTATAAACTTTTGTGAAACACTTGGAGGTTCAAAGTGCTCACCACAGATCTAGATAAGTTCCTTATGGGGTCTAGTTTCCAAAATGGGGTCACTTGTGGGGGTTTTCCACTGTTTAGGCTCATCTGGGGCACTGCAAACGGAACATGACCCCCACCAACGTCTGCATTCCAAAACGTTATTACTTCCTTTCCAAGCCCTGCTGTGCGCCAAAACAGTTTCCCCCCCCCACATATTTGGTATCAGCGTACTCAGGACAAATTGGACAACAACTTTTGGGGTCCAATTTCCTTGTGAAAAATCAAAAATTTGGGACTAAAAAATCATTTTTGTGGAAAATTGTTTTTTTGTTTTTTTCACACCCAGGCATTATAAACTTTTGTGAAACACTTGGGGGTTCAAAGTGCTCACAGCGGATCTAGATAAGTTCCATAGGTGGTCTAGTTTCCAAAATGGTGTTACTTGTGGGGGTTTCCACTGTTTAGGCGCATCAGGGGCTCTCCAAACGCGACATGGTGTCCAATCTCAATTCCAGCCAATTTTGGTTTGAAAAAGTCAAACGGTGCTGCTTCCATTCCAAGCCCTGCCGTGCGCCCAAACAGTGGTCCCCCCCCATATATGGGGTATCAGCATACTCAGGACAAATTGTACAACAACTTTTGTTGTCCAATTTCTCCTGTTACCCTTGTGAAAATAAAAAATTGGGGACTAAACGATCAGGTTTGTGGAAAAAATATGATTTTTTATTTTCACGGCTCTACGTTATAAACTTGTGTGAATCACTTGGAGGTTCAAAGTGCTCACCACACATCTAGATAAGTTCCTTAGGGGGTCTAGTTTCCAAAATGGGGTCACTTGTTGGGGGTTTCCACTGTTTAGGCACATCAGGGGCTCTCTAAACGCGACATGGCATCCAGCCAATTCTGCGTTGAAAAAGTCAAACAGCGCTCCTTCCCTTGCGACCTCTGCCGTGCGCCCAAAAAGTGGTTTACCCCCACATATGGGGTATCAGCATGCTCAGGACAAATTGCACAAAAACTTTTGCGGTCTTATTACCCTTGGGAAATTAAAATTGGGGTGAAAAGATCATTTTTGTGGAAAAAAAATTTTTTTTTTTCACGGCTCTAGGTTATAAACTTGTGTGAAGCACTTGGAGGTTCAAAGTTCTCACCACACATCTAGATAAGTTCCTTAAGGGGTCTTGTATCCAAAATGGGGTCACTTGTGGTGTGTTTCCACTGTTTAGGCACATCAGGGGCTATCTAAACGCGACATGGCATTCAGCCAATTCTGCGTTGAAAAAGTCAAACGGCGCTCCTTCCCTTGCGACCTCTGCCACGCGCCCAAAAAGTGGTTTACCCCCACATATGGGGTATCGAAGTATTCAGAAGAAATTGCACAACAAATTTTGTGGTTCATTTTTTCTTTTAACACTTGTGAAAATAAAAAAACTTGGTTCCGAAGTAAAGCTTTTGCAAAAAAAGTTAAATGTCAATTTTTTCCTTCCACATTGCTTCAGCTCCTGTGAAGCACTTGAAGGGTTAATAAACTTCTTGAATGTGGTTTTGAGCACCTTGAGGGGTGCAGTTTTTAGAATGGTGTCACTTTTGGGTATTTTCTATCATATAGACCCCTCAAAGTGACTTCAAATGTGATGTGGTCCCTAAAAAAAAAATGGTGTTGTAAAAATGAGAAATCGCTGGTCAACTTTTAACCCTTATAACTTCGTAACAAAAAAAAATTTTGGTCCCAAAATTGTGCTGATGTAAAGTAGACATGTGGGAAATGTTATTTATTAAGAAATTTGTGTGACATATCTCTCTGATTTAAGGGCATAAAAATTTAAAAATTGTTAAATTTTCAAAATTTTCGCCATATTTCCGTTTTTTTCATAAATAAACACAAGTCATATCAAAGAAATTTTACCACTAACGTGAAGTACAATATGTCACGAAAAAACAGTCTCAGAATCAGCGGGATTCGTTAAAGCGTTCCAGAGTTATAACCTCATAAAGTGACAGTGGTCAGAATTGTAAAAATTGGCCCGGTCATTAAGCTGCAAAATGGCTCTGTCCTTAAGGGGCTAAGGGAATAAAAATTCAAAGTTTGAAAATTGCAAAATTTTAAAAATTTTCGCCATATTTGCGTTTTTGTCAAAAATAAACGCAAGTTATATCGAAGAAATTTTACTTCTAATGTGAAGTACAATATGTCACGAGAAAACAGTCTCAGAATCACGAAGATCCGTTGAAGCGTTCCAGAGTTATAACCTCATAAAGAGACAGTGGTCAGAATTGTAAAAATTGGCCCGGTCATTAACGTGCAAACCACCCTTGGGGGTGAAGGGGTTAAAGTAATACTTTGTTAACGTGTCCTTTGAATGTATGACATTGTCTTTTTGGGTAGGAGTCTATCAGCATGACACATCTAGAACTGGTAATCTTTGGCCACTCTTCCTTGCAGTTGCACTTCAAATCTGTCAGATTGTGAGAGCATCTCCTGTGTACAGCCCTCTTCTTGTCACCCACAGATTTCCAATTAGATTCAGGTTAGGGCCTTGGTTGGGAAATTCCAAAACATTCAGCCTCTTCTGGCAAGACCATTCGTTTGTTGATTTGGAGGTATATTTAAGTTTGTTATTGTGCTGAAGGGTGAAATTCCTTTGCATGTTCAGGTTTTAGCAGGAGCCTGAAGGTTGTGATGTAAATTGACTGATATTTGGAAGATGTTATAATTCCCTCCACCTTGACTAAAGCCCCATTTCCAGCTGCCAAAAAATAGCCACAAAGCATAATGCTGCTCCCACAATGCTACACTGTGTTATGAAGTTCTATTGGTGATGTGCATTGTTGCCATTGTACCAAACATACCTTTTGGAATTATGGCCAAATAGTTCTTCCTTGGTATCACCAGACCATAGAACATTTTCAGACGTACTTTCGGCAAAACATGGCTGGGCTTGGATGTTTTTCTTTTGCAAGGCCGATTTTAAAATCGATCCGAATTTGTTCCTGTAAAGTCGGACGAGTGCTATGCAAGTGTCATGCCTTTTTCATGTGAGTACAATCCGATTTTTAACACCTAGCATCCGGTTTACATGCGATTGCAAATACAATGTGATCCGATTTCAGTGCGATTTTAACTTGAGCTTTTACATAGAGCAATTCTCTATGTCATTTACACATTGTTTTCCAAGGAAATATTCTTCAAGATATTAGAGAGTTTAAATAGATATATATACAGATACAAAAAGATATAAACATGTGAGTGAGATATATAATCAGTACTTTGTGTGTGTAGTTTACTGCATGTTTTTTATTTAATAAATAAATTCCTATTGGAAAAAAAAGCGGGGCATCCCCCATGTAATTTGAAAATCCGATAAGTGATAGATGCTACTGAGCATGCTCCGGTGCCATTTTTTGGAGGAAAAAAATTTGGCTGCAGCAAAATGGTGGTGGCCCTTGCGCAGTAGCAGCTATTGGCGAGCGATAGATTGTACTGCGCATGCGCTGCCGCCCGCGCCATTTTGCTGAAGTTATATTTTTTTCTAAGCCAACAGTATTATATGCATTATGTAAAATAGGAGGCAGGTCACTGAAGGATCAGTGACCTCTCATAAGCCATACAGATGCATATGTAAGCAGACCACCACGTAAAGACACCCCACCCACAGTCCCGCCCCAGAGCGCGAGACTCTCATTAACTGAAAAGTGCAAATACAGCTTAAACAACAATCACAAGATGGATTTCATCAACAAAAGTATCATTTTAGTCAGTATAACAGCACCAACCTGACAGTGTCTGTACTTTACTTCGCAAAATCCTGCTGACAGGTTCGCTTTCAGCCACTTCTTGATGACCATATACCAGTGATGGCTAACCTTGGCACTCCAGCTGTTGTAAAACTACAACTCCCAGCATGCCCTTGCAACCTGCAGCAGTTGAGGCATGCTGGGAGTTGTAGTTCTCCAACAGCTGGAGTGCCAAGGTTCGCCATCACTGCCATATACACTCCCTGACAGAAGTTATGTCGCTTATCCATGTTATGTAAATAAAAGCTTATAACCTGACATTAAATTCATCCATTGGTTGTATAAATTATTCTTTTGAAAGCTGAAACCCTCCGAAATGTGGTTTAGGTTAAGAAAATAAATTGGCATCAATGCAGAAATATTGATCATTTAATGGACACAGAATGGTCAGATTTTGGCAAGACAAAAGTTTTGTCGCCCACAGAAAGTATTGTGATATTCAAACAAATAATTAACTTAAAATACAAATATATGTTGCATAACATTGGTGAGTGAAGTTGTGGTGCTATTAGAGTCATATTTAACAGCTTGAAGGACTGCATCCATGCGGTTCAACAATGATTCATACAATTTATTAATGAAGTCATCAGGAATAGCAAAGAATGCAGTCTTACATGCCTCCCAGAGTTCATCTAGATTCTTTGGTTTTGTCTTCCAAGCTTCCTCTTTCATCCTACCCCAAACATGCTCATTGATGCTCATGTCTGGTGACTGGGCTGGCCAGTCCTTGAGCACCTTGATCTTTTTTGCCTGGAGGAACTTTGTTGTAGAGATGGAGCACCATCCTGCTGCAGAATTTAACCCCTTTTATGATTTGGAATATAAGAGGTAGCTAATACTTCTTGATATTTTAGTCTATTGATATTTAGCTTCCACCTTGCAAATGTTTCGCACACCCCATACTGAATGTAACCACAGACCATGATCTTTCCACCACCAAATTTAACTGTTTTCTGGGTGTATTTTGGATCCATATGGGCTCCAGTAGGTCTCCTGCAGTGTTTACGGCGGCTGTGGTGTAATTCTATTGAAGATTCATCAGAGAAATCCACCTTCTGCCACTTTTTCAGTGTCCATCTGTTTAGCAGGCTGTGGGACTTTGCAAATGCCACACGTGTTTTTATTGCCTTTTATTTAGTGCTGGCTTCTGGGAACTGATTCGACCATGGAGGCCATTTCGAGACAGAATCCTACAAACTGTTCTAGTTTACACAGGGACTTGAGGTGACCAGGCCTGTTGGAGCTCTGCTGCAGTGGAAGAGGGGCTTGCTTTGGATTTTCTAACCAACAAACGTTCCTCCTGAGCAGTTGTTATGCGGGGTCTGCCGGACCTGGGCTTGTCAAACATATCTCCAGTCTCTTCAAATCTTTTTTTAATTCTTTGTACTTGACGCTGAGACACATTAAAGGTGCCAGCCACCTCTGCAGTGGATCTGGTCTTCAGCCTCTTGATAATCCAGGCTTTGGTCTCAGGGTGGATTTTTGGCATGTTGTCAGAGCTCAAGTTGCAGTTCAAGTGAAGGTCTGGGGTGCTGAGTTTCTTTTTATTCACCCACTAATTAACCGATCATTTACTGAGCACAGGTGAGGATGTAAACTAGGATTGGGTGCACTATATTACCAGGCGACAAAACTTTTGTCTTGCCAAAGTCTGACCATTCTGTGTCCATTAAATGATCAATATTTCTGCACTGATGCCAATTTATTTTCTTCACCTAAACCACATTTCGGAGGGTTTCAGCTTTCAAAAGAATAATTTATACAACCAATGGATGAATTTAACATCAGGTTATAAGCTTTTATTTACATAACATGAATAAGCGACATAACTTCTGTAAGGGAGTGTAATCTAATGCCTTGGAAAAAATGTTGTACCCTTCTCCAGACTGATAACTTTCAACAATGAGATCCTTTAGCTATGTTGTAAGCTGTTTACAGACCATGGCTTTTGCTGTAACTAAGGAATTGTCAGGAAAATTCTAGTAGAACAGCAAAACTTTTATATTGTGTCAGTCAAAAAGCCCTAATTATAAGAGGGTGTTCACACTTATGCAACCACATTATTTTAGTTTTATTTTCCCTTTCAAAATTTCTGAAATGACTTTTCTTGATATGATTTTTTACACACAAAAACTTGGCATTTCAACAGGGAAATGAAAACTTCTTATATCCATTGTATATTTTGTGTTTCTCTATGAAGAGCACAATAGAATGTGTACTTGGTAATGGCAGCAAATTACAGTACCATACATGTCTTCTAGTTATAGCATCTTTTCTAACAGAAAAACATCTTGTATTAAATCAGTTTAAACTACCGGCTGGTAATATCTGAACCTCAGCACAACCCAGCTATTAAGCATAGGAGAATTCGGATCCACCACACTGGGAGAACTAGATACAGTGTACAATGAACCTGAACTCAGGAGTCACACCTGTGTCCTAGTGTAAACTGACAATTGGCATTCTGATTTTGGCATTGACAGCTGTGTACCATAGAGCACAGATATGTATTATTAAAGGTCTACACAGCCTTGTCTATGATGAGAGCAGAAAACATCCAGCTGTTCCCTTTAGGACAAGACTTATTTTACAGCCTCTGCTGTGCACATGCAGCTGTTTTCTGCACATTCCTCTGCTCCATTTCCATGATTTAGTCCACATCTTCACACTTTCTAAAAGGCTGTTAGTTACTGCAGAATGAAGTCTGACACACTTGTTAAGGTACTGCCACACTAAACAATCCCGCTAGCGATCTCGTTAGCGTTGCATACTAATGAGATCGCTAGCAGGATCGTTTCTATATCGCTAAATGCGGCCACATTTAGCGATATAGTTAACGACGCTATCGCCGTTAGCGATCTTCTTAACGACTTTAGCGGTACAAAAGTACCGCTAAATCGCTAAGAAAAGGTGCCACACAGCGATAAGATACTTACCCAGCGGGAGCGCCAGCGATGAAATAGGGTCCGGAACGATTCCAGCGACGAGCGAGATCACAGCAGGAAGCTCGTCGCTGGAAGCTGCCGCACTGAACAATATCGCTAACGGGATCGCTAAATAGTGACGTTTTTTAGCGATCCCGTTAGCGATATTGTTTAGTGTGGCATACCCTTTACTCTGGACAAGAAAAATTCAGCTCATCAAAATGTTTGCATTCAGTAATGGGTGTGTTTAAGCATTTGCTATGGCACGCATACAGATCTACAGTAATAATAATTTTGTTGTCGCTGGTTACTTTTATAGATACTAGATTTTCAATTTGTTGTGATAAAATGATTGTTTTACATAGAAACAGATGTTTTCACTTAAACCAGAATTTTATGCTATTATATAATGTACAGATAACCTAAAATGAACATATACTCTACTGTAAGTAAATAAGTACCTGAAGACCCACCTGTTCCGATGAGCCTACAGCCTGCAATGATCCTCAGTGTACTGAACCATCGCACGATCAGCTCTACCCTTTCCTAGAGTATCCTCACCCATCCCTGTAGACTGTGAGCCCTCGCGGGCAGGGTCCTCTCTCCTTCTGTACTTGTGTGTCCCTTTTCTCGCACATGTTTATTGTACTTGTCTATATTTTTCCTTTTCACATGTAAAGCGCCATGGAATAAATGGCGCTATATAAATGTATAATAATAATAATAAGTAAAGCAATAGTGCATTTAAATAAATACGGTACTTAGTAAACACCAGTTTTGATTAAAAAAAAGCCTAAAAGCCATTCCACCAATTTCAAGGTGTACGCAAATTCGGTATGGTACTAACCTCTAGTATTAAAACCTTATCATGCGTCATAGTGACGCCAGTGTGAATAAGAGCTGAGCAGGATCGGGTCTCAAACATGGACACAGAGCAAATGGGAAGCTATTTAAATGTCATGTCCAGCTCAAAGGAAGGGAGGCCACATCCTTACCTTTAGCGCAAATACCTGAAAATAAATAAAGAAAAATTAACTGGAGTACATGTTGGTATTCATGCAAAATAGGAGCATGTTCACACTTGCCATTATACATGTACAAGTAAAGAACAAAATGAACAAACATTAATGCATTGAAAATCAATAGGACTATGAATCATTAATCAATATTGTATCTTGATCACCTTTCTGTTAATTGTGACGCTTCTAAATCTGTAACATATGTATAAAAATATCTTAGGACATGACCTGTTTTTAAGAAATGTTAAGGCTCATTGAATCTTAAAGGATTATTCTCATCTTAAATGTCTAAAAGTGCTTGTAAAAACTAGCAACTTTGCAATTTACAGTACTTGTAATTAAAATCCTCTTTGTTCTCAAGAACGGAGTGATTTGTCATTTTATTAACTGTTCATGCCTAGGTTACCTCTAGCACTGATGTCTGAACATGTGGCTGAACACGCTCAGTAATTACAGGCTATTCCCAGTCAGCTTCAGTGCTTCTGCACTCTTCCTATGTTGTCCGGTCTAAAATGATAAGTCTGTAGTCACTCTGTGTGACTGCAGACTTATGAATCCCCCCCTCCCCGCACACCCACTGTACGCTGCGAAGATTCTCCAGTTTCTGAACCGGGAACGGCGGTGATGTATGTGAATTGCATACTTCCGACTCGCTCCATACACTTGTGTTGAGTGAGGCCGCCCCCACTGGACAGCCACGGCCCGCGTTACCAGAAACTGATGAATCCTCACAGCACACAGTGTGCACGCACTGGGGGGATTCATAAGTCTGCAGCCACACATAGTGACTGCAGACTAAAGGTACTGCCACACTTAGCGATCTCGTTAGCGATCACGATAACGACGCAATCGTTGGTGTGATCTCTTTTAGGTCGCTAGTAGCTGCCAAACAGGAGATCTCATAAACGACACATCAGCGGTCAGCGATCTCTTTAACGACTTTGGCGGTCGTTAGGATGTCATTAGCATGTACTGAGCGCTTCTGATTCATAGGAATTTCCAGCATCGCTCCTGCTCTCTGTGTCCTGCTAGCCTGCTTTGCAACTTCTGCGATCCTCTCTGTGACACAAAAGAGAACTTACAGATATTGCGATCCACTCCGTGACGCAAAACAGTCATATGCGTCACAAACGAGGTCGCTCGTCATTCGCAAAAGGTGCCAAACACAGCGATTCAGGCTCACCAGCGGGACGCCAACGATCAAAAAACGGTCCAGAACGCTAGTGAATGATCAGCGACATCACAGCAGAGGCCACATCGTTGCTACATGCCACACACAACGAGGTCGCTAACGAGATCGCAAAATAGTGACGTTTTAGTGATCTCGATAGCGATCTCGTTTAGTGTGGCATACCCTTTACCATGCAGCATCAGAGTGCACAGTTTAGACTAACAGAGCAACAATGCCACCAGTCCAAACTGTCAGTCAAGCAGGAGCACACCATCCCCAGCAAGTAGGAAGTCTGAGGAGCAGTGAGCTCCTGCTCTAGAAGTTGAGACAACCCCATGTAAATATGAAGTACGCCCTTTCCACTGTATTTAGTTCTCTTTCATGAACTATATTTAGGTCACCCATTATTTTTATATCATTATGATGAACATCCCTACTATCTTCTATACATTTTTGAACCCTTTTTTTAGCTTTATAAGTTTCAGTTTTGAGACCAATCCACTCTATGACTGATTCATGAAACCTAAATCTCTAAAATTGGTGCAGAAATGATTTTTAGGCTACAGCAGACTCTTACATCTGTGGCCATGCCTTCACAATCTGTGGCTTTGAGTTGTAGTTTCTGACAGCAAGAGAGCCACCAATTCGAGAACTATGTCCAAAGATTTCAGACAACCATTTTCTGAATAACTTGCCATTAGGGTTGAGCGATACTTTCCGATATCAAGAAGTATCGGATCGGAATGGGTATCGCCGATACCCCAAAAGTATCGGCGATACCCGATTCCGATACCGGAAATCCAATGCAAGTCTATGGGACAGAAATATCGTAACTAAAAAAAACCCTTTCTTTCCTTGTAAACACTAAATATACACACATAGAATACATATATATATATATATATATATATATATTATATATACATGTCATTGTGACACATATATATACATATATTTATAGTTTATACACTTCTACATAGTAACATAGCCCCTAATTCAATTGCCGGGTAATGCCGGCTTTTGTGAAAATACAGAAGCACCCAACATGAAATGACACATGGTTTACATAGAGTTAACCATGTCTTTTCATGTAGTTTAATATCTGATTTTCACAAACAATTACATGAGTGTATGTGTGCAAAATTTCACACCTGTAGGGGTTAATTAAAGGTGTAAATTCGTTGTAAAAAAAACGGACTTTTTTGCTACGAATTTACACCTTTAATTAACCCCTACAGGTGTGAAATTTTGCACACATACACTCATGTAATTGTTAGTGAAAACAATATATCAAACAACTTGAAATGACATGGTTAACTCTATGTAAACCATGTGTCATTTCATGTCTGGTTCTGCATTTTCACAAAAGCCGGCAATTGAATTAGCGGCTATTATACTAGCTATTATACTTCTATGTAGAAGTGTATGAACTATAAATATATATATATATATGTGTCACAAATTCAATGACGTATATATATATTGAGGTGTAAAATTGTTGAAAAAAAATGCGTGGGCTCCCGCCCTATTTTCTCAACCAGACAGACAAAGCCAGCGAGTGGGGGCAGAAAATAATAGCCCAGAGAGGGACCATTATTTTTGCCCCCCCCCCCTGGCTACTAACATCTGCCCCCAGACACCCCAGAAAAGACAAATCTATAATTAGATTCGCCCTTTCTGGCACTTTGCCCGTCTATTCCCATTGCCCTGTAGCGGTGGCGAATGGATTAATAAGGGGTTAAAGCCACCTTGCTATTGAAAGGTGACCTTAAGCCAGGTTAATAATTGAGAGCTGTCAATTAGACAACTATCAATTATTACCGTGTTTCCCCGATAGTAAGACAGTGTCTTACATTCTTTTTACCCCCAAAAGTACCAATATGTCTTACTTTCGGGGTATGTCTTATATTGGAAAATATTCCCCCATAATGTCCTCAGATTCCCCCATAATGTCCTCAGATTCCCCCCATAATGTCCTCAGATTCCCCCCATAATGTCCTCAGATTCCCCCCATAATGTCCTCAGATTCCCCCATAATGTCCTCAGATTCCCCCCATAATGTCCTCAGATTCCCCCATAATGTCCTCAGATTTCCCTCATTATGTCCTTAGATTTTTCTGCCCCCCCCATAATTTTCTTAGATTTCTCCCCCCATGCATCCGTCTGGAGCACTTACCGTACCACCAACCGCAACGCTGCCTCACTGCCTGTGTCTCCTCTGTGATGTCAGCAGCGTGATCATGTGACCTGATCACGCTGCTGGCGCTTCATGGATGTGCAAGTGCTTGCAGCGGCGGCGGTCAGGGCACAGAGCAGAGGGGCTCCCGGCTTACAAGATGTGAGTGTGTAGCGTCTCTGACACCTGGCTGTAACCTGGAGTGAGACGCTAGCACACTGCACACCGAAGCGCAGCAGCACTTTCTCTAAGCCGGCTGTCAGTTTGACAGCCGGCTCAGAGAACTGGAGAGGGGGCGGCAGAATGCAGCCGACGAGGAGCCTCCTCCTTGGACCGCCGTATCCAACATACAGTTTACTACCGGTATGTCTTACTTTCGGGGTACGCCTTACATTACCGATCCCCCTAAAACACCACTACGTCTTACTATCGGGGGTGTCTTACTATCGGGGAAACACGGTAATCCTATTGCATGAAATAAAAATAAAACACACACACTTTAATTAAAAATCATTTTAATGAAATAAAGACACATGTTTTTGACCATATTTTATTTTACAGCAAAAACCATTTCCTGTAATAAAAATAAAATAAAAAAGCAAAATTATTCTTACCTATCCCATGCACAGTCAGGTCCCACGGTGTAATCCATCAGAAAGGGTTAATGTTTACTGCAGGGACTGCAGCTAATGCTGCAGCCTCACAGTAAACCCCCAAATGAATGAGCTCCTCTCATGGCTGACAGGAGAGGAAGTGGAAAGCTTAATTGATTGCTTTCCACTTTCACTTCAGGTCAGCCAGGGACACCATCAGTGACGTTAGAGGGAACTGATTAACAAAAATAGGAGTTCCCTTCGAAAAAAAAAATGGCGTGGGGTCCCCCCTATTTTTGTTAACCAGCCTGATGAAGCAGACTGCTGAGGCATGGTATTTAAGGCTGTTAAGGAGCCAATATCCATGGACCTTGCCAGCAGCGTCGGACTGGAGTACCTTGGGCCCACCAGAGAAAAATTATTCTTGGAGCCCACCATCATACTTCCCAACCTTTGAAGAAGGGAAAGAGGGACAAAGGCTGTGGCACACTGTGCCTGCTGCAGCAAATTTTAGGCCATGCCACATTGCACCACAGACTGTCCAGGAGTTGGTGGATGCTTTAGTCCAGGTGTGGGAGGAGATCCCTCAGGAGACCATCCGTCGCGCTCATCAGGAGCATGCCCAGAAGTTGTAGGGAGGTCATACAGCATACCTCCCAACTTTTGAAGACAGGAAAGAGGGTGAAAGGCTGCGGCGCGTGTAGCGCGCCACTGCAAATTTTAGGCCACGCCCCGACTACACCCATTTCACAACTAATCACACCCATATCCTCGCCCCAACCGTACCCATTTAGCACTGCTGATCACACTGACTGGTAATGAGGGCACAGTGGCTGGCATTATGGGCACAGTGGTTGGTACTGAGGAAAAGAAAGAAAAAGCAGCGAGAGAGAAAGAAAGGAGAGAGAGAGAAAGAACAAACAGAGAAAGAAAGAGAGGAAAGAAAGAAAGAGAGAAAGAAAGAACAGAGAGCGAGAAAGAAAGAACAGAGAGAAAGAGAGAACAGAGAGAGAAAGAAAGAACAGAGAGCGAGAGACGAGAGAGAAAGAAAGACTAGAGAGAGAGCCAGAGGCGTAGCTAGGGTTTTGGTTTAGTGGGGGCGAAACTTCTGAGTGGGCCCCTAACCAGAGAACCTCAGCAAATGACAGCGCTGTTGCCAAAAATAACCTATATATAAAAAGACCAATATTGATATCACCGCCATATGGTGTGTGGTAAATAATACCAGTCCTACAGAACATATAATAGATTACAGCACAGGTATAGATAATGACTTACCGCTGATGTTCTTTCTAATGGAATTGTTCACTTTTCATGTCTTTTCCATCTGGCCCAGACCGACATGACGACTTCTCCAGCCAGGACTCGACTGCAGAGATTACAACAAAGACACATTTCACTTCTCATATTTTCAGCGCTGTCACGGTCACCAATTGGACTATTCTCAACCTGCACAAACTCCTCATCCTGCTGATACCCCAATACTGAGCCGCTGCTGCCATATGTGTCCCTATTACTGAACCTGATACCCCAATACTGAGCCGCTGCTGCCGTATGTGTCCCTATTACTGCACCTGATACCCCAGTACTGAGCCGCTGCTGCCGTATGTGTCCCTATTACTGCACCTGATACCCCAATACTGAGTCGCTGCTGCCATATGTGTCCCTATTTCTGCACCTGATACCCCAATACTGAGCCGCTGCTGCCGTATGTGTCCCTATTACTGCACATGATACCCCAATACTGAGCTGCTGCTGCCGTATGTGTCCCTATTACTGCACCTGCTGTGTGGTTCTGTGTGACCTTTAAATTCTAAAGCACCCCTCTAGAATATAGTAATGCCGGGTGCAAGTGCCCTAGAAAACAGTGCCCACATCTTGTCCCCTAGACTGTAATAATGCCCTGTGTGCCCCTTTGACAGTCACAGTAACCCGAGTTCCCCTATAACAATAAGTGTCCACTTTACATTTAATAATGTTCCAAGTCTCCCCCTGTACATCTCCCCTATACACAGAATAATGCCCCTCACTGGATATATACTGACCCCTTAATGTCCCCAAACTATTTAATGGGTCCAACACTGTATGATGGCCCCTAGATAGCATCCATACAGCATAACACACCAGATAGTCCTCAATATAGTATAATGCACCCCATAGGCAGACTCTATATTATAATAAACCCCCATAGGCAGAGTCTATAATATAATGCACCACCATAGGCAGCCACTATATTATAATGCACCCCATAGGCAGCCTCTGTAGTATAATGCATCCCCATAGGGAGTCTCTGTAGTATAATGCAGCCCCATATACAGCCTCTGTAGTATAATGCAGCCCCATATACAGCCTCTGTAGTATAATGCAGCCCCATATACAGCCTCTTAGTATAATGCACCCCCATATAGAGCCTCTGTAGCATAATGCAGCCCCATATACAGCCTCTGTAGTATAATGCAGCCCCATATACAGCCTCTGTAGTATAATGCACCCCCCATATACAGCCTCTGTAGTATAATGCACCCCCATTAAAAAAATAAATAAATACTCACCTCCCGGCTCCTGTGCTGCTCACTGTTCTCCCTCTCAGCGTCTGACAGCGGGCGCCGGCAGGTGACGTCATCGCGCCCGCTGTCAGACGCTGAGAGGGGGATTATGGGAGAGAAGGAGTGCTCGCTCCTCTCTCTATGCGGTCAGCTGTATCGGCTGGATGGCGATACAGCTGACCCTCCGATGACGGGTGGGGGGTCCACTGCTGGCACCGGGCCCCCCCACCGCCTGTTCAGGCCCCATAGCGGCCGGGCGGCAGAGCAGGGAGAGCGATTCTCCCTGCTCTGCCGCAGAATGTAACTGTAACTGCACACCGATACAGTTACTGTAGCGTAGCTCCAGGTGGGCCCCCTCAGAGTGCGGGGCCTGGGGCCACCGCCCCCTCTGCCCCGCGACCTATCCTTTCAAATCAGGGCCCACCACGCAGGAGCTGGGGGCGGGGCCCACCGGAGGTTTCTCCGGTGTCCCGGTGGCTCAGTCCGACCCTGCTTGCCAGCCTGATAATACCAGGCCACAGCAGTTTGCTTATCTTGGCTGGTTAACAAAAATAGGGGATCCCCTCGAAAAAAATTGGCGTGGGGTCCCCCCTATTTTTGTTAACCAGCCAGATGAAGCAGACTGCTGAGGCCTGGATTTTCAGGCTGTTAAGGAGCCAAGATCCATGAACCTTGCCAGCCTGATAATACCAGGCCACAGCAGTCTGCATATCTTGGCTGGTTAACAAAAATAGGGGATCACCTCGAAAAAAATTGGCGTGGGGTCCCCCCTATTTTTGTTAACCAGCCAGATGAAGCAGACCGCTGAGGCCTGGATTTTCAGGCTGTTAAGGAGCCAAGATCCATGGACCTTGCCAGCCTGATAATACCAGGCCACAGCAGTCTGCTTATCTTGTCTGGTTAACAAAAATAGGGGATCCCCTCGAAAAAAATTGGCATGGGGTCCCCCCTATTTTTGTTAACTAGCCAGTTGAAGCAGACTGCTGAGGCCTGGTTTTTCAGGCTGGTAAGGATCCAATATCCATGGACCTTGCAAGCCTGATAATACCAGGCCACAGCAGTCTGCTTAGCTTGGCTGGTTAACAAAAATAGGGGATACCCTCGAAAAAAAAAATGGCGTGGGGATCCCCCTATTTTTGTTAACCAGCCAAGTAAAATGCAGACTGCTTCCGCCTGGTATTAAAAGACTGTCAAGGCCCATGGATTTTGGCCCTCAACAGCCTGATAATACCAGGCTACAGTAGCCCCACATTTGGCGCATCAAAAGATGTGCCAATTGTGGCACTTTACCCGGCTCTTCCCACTTGCCCTGTAGCGGTGGCAAGTGGGGTAATAAGGGGTTAATGTCACCGTTGATTGCACGGTGACAATAAGCCCGGTTAATAATGGAGAGGCGTCAATAAGACACCGATCCATTATTAATCCCAAAGTTTTTAAAGGTTTAAAAAAAAGACACAGCAAGAAAAAAGTATTTTAATGAAATAAAAGAGACAACACAGTTTTCATTTCTTTTATTACACTCTCACTGCGACGCCATCGATCTCTTGTAAAAAAAGAAAAAAAACAAACCAACAGTATACCACCTGTCCGACGCAGTCCATAAGTAACGAGTGTCCCACGACGATCCAGCTCTGCTACATCGGAATGCCAGGCAGGGCCTAACATCCCGACGCAGCACAGCTGCTTACCAGCTTCCCCGGCGGTGACGTCATCGGACTGACTGCTTTACGGCCGGGATTACCCGGCAGTCACTGCAGTTATCGCGAGAAACTGCACGTGAACGCCAGGGAGAAGATGATGGCGACCATTAAGCAGTCCAGGACGAGACCACCGGAGATCTTCTGCCGGGTAAGTGCCGCTGACTCCTGACAGACCCGACCGACGGACACTGACCGTGACAGGAACATTCCGATTCCGGTATCCGATATGACGAAAATATCGGATCTCAGAATCGGAATTCCGATACAGCGAATATCGGCCGATACCGATATTTGCAGTATCGGAATGCTCAACACTACTTGCCATACATGGCTGATATGTGAGGGTTATGATTCTGAATAACAAAACTCTATGTTAAAATCACCAATAAATCTTTGTCTGGACTTGGGCTGAGTGTCTGCCATGATTTGGGACCTAAGTTGGACTTCAGTGAATGGGGTGCACATCTAGAACATTATTTAAATGAGCAATATTCTGCTATTACTTAGAGGTACACCTTTTTGTATTCTTTTTATTACACACTAGTTCAAATCTTTAAAAAGATCCTATTTTTTAAAATATGTTTTAATACTAAGTTTGGTTTAGTTCATCCCCTTGTTCCAAAAAGATGAGTAACAAACTGAATTACCCTGTCGAAGCTGGCTGTGTTCACTGAATTTTTTGCTGGCTTTCTATTTTCCTGTTTGGAAACAGCAACGTAAAAAAAAATATTTTCTCCCTCCCTCTTCCTGTGAGGACAAGAAAGGGAAATAATGTGTTTAGTACAAAAGTAACAGTCAGTTTGTCTTCTAGGTTAATAGCAACAGTTGAAACAATTGCATTGCTCATGGAAAGAGGTGGGAATTGAGTGCAGAATTCTCTCTGTGGCTGCCGATCATTATGGACTGTATACATCATAGTGAGAAATTTTACATTACCGTCTGATTGTTCGATGATAGAATGTATTTAGCGTATAATTTCTTTTTAAATTTATTTTGCGCGTTTAGATGCTTTTATTACAAATTTGGGGCACTTTTATTGATGGGTTTAACAACTAAATTGATGCCGTTATTTACCGTAATATTGTAATGCTTCAGAAAAAATATATTCAACTTCCTCCAGTTTTAGTCTATCTTTGTATGTTAAATTTATTAACACAGGAAATTAAGCCATTTTTAGCATCACTTTAGTATACTTTTTCTGCCTGTAAAATAATGTTAGGCCTAGCAGTAAGCAGGCTGTTCAGGTTAATGGTAAGCAACTAGCACAGCTGTGAATCTCCATACTCATCCTGTGACCCCTGGCTCCCTTTCTATGCAGTGTGTCTAGTGTGTTGCTCTGCTGTCCTGCATATCTGCTACATGTCCCAAGTATATACACTGCTTTGTGTCGCTCACTGCTACTTATGACACAGCAGTGTATTTATGTAGGGAGTGTACGGCACGACATAAAGTTATGTACTGTTTGACAAAAAAAACATTGATGAACATGTTTCAGGCTTCCATTGATGAAGTCCAGAGTAGAGGCCTCCATGATGTGGTAGGATTATTACCTAGAAACAATCTTAAATGGTTGGTTAGGTCAGCAGTTCAAAGAAACTACTACCTCATGATTTTTTGAGGGCTGACACTTGACAGATATTTGCTGAAAAATTAGTCATTCATGATATTTTCTAATGATTTATTATCTGCAATGATATATGTAGGGATATGTTGGCCATGTATAGTGGGTATGGAAAGTATTCAGACCCTTTAAATTTTTCACCCTTTGTTTCATTGCAGCCATTTGGTAAATTCAAAAAAGTTCATTTTTTTTTCATTAACCCCATAACGACCAAGCCATTTTGTAGGTTAATGACCAGGCCAATTTTTACATTTCTGACCACTGTCTCTTTATGTGCTTATAACTCTGGAACGCTTCAATGGATCTTGGCTATTCTGAGATTGTTTTCTCGTGACATATTGTACTTCATGATAGTGGTAAAATTTCTTCGATATAAATTGCGTTTATTTATGAAAAAAACGGAAATATGGCAAACATTTTGAAAATTTTGCAATTTTCATACTTTTAATTTTTATGCCATTAAATCAGAGAGATATGTCACAAAAAATAGTTAATAAATAACATTTCCTACGTGTCTACTTTACATCAGCACAATTTTGGAACCAAAATTTTTTTTTGTTAGGAAGTTATAAGTGTTAAAAGTTGACCAGCAATTTCTAATTTTTCCAACAAAATTTACAAAACCATTTTTTTTAGGGACCACCTCACATTTGAAGTGTATTTGAGGGGTCAATATGACAGAAAATACCCAAAAGTTACACCATTCTAAAAACTGCACCCTCAAGGTGTTCAAACCCATATTCATGAAGTTTATTAACCCTTTAGGTACTTCACAAGAATTGAAGCAATGTGGAGGGAAAAAATGAACATTTAACTTTTTTTCCCAAAATTTTTCTTTCAACACAATTTTTTAAATTTTGTCAAGGGTATCAGGAGAAAATGAACCACAATATTTGTTGTACAATTTCTCCTGAGTACACCGATACCCCATGTGTGGGGGAAAACCAATCTTTAGGCGCACGGCAGTGCTCAGAAAGGAAGGAGCATCATTTGAGATTTTGAATGTCAAATTGGCTGGAATCGAGAGCGGACACAATGTCACGTTTGGAGAGTCCTTGATGTACCTAAACAGTGGAAACCCCCCATAAGTGACCCCATTTTGAAACTAGACCCCCCAAGGAACTTATCTTGATCTGTGGTGAGTACTTTGAACCCCCAAGGGCTTCACAGAAGGTTATAACGTAGAGCTGTTAAATTTAAAAATCATATTTTTTCCACAAAAATGATCTTTTTACCCCCCAATTTTTATTTTTCAAAGGATAAATGCATCCCAAAAGTTATTGTGCAATTTGTCCTGAGTACGCTGATACCCCATATGTGGGGAAAAACCACTATTTGGGTGCATGGCAGAGCTCGGAAGGGAAGCAGCGCCATTTGACTTTTTTGGCTGGAATTGAGATTGGACGCCATGTCGCATTTGGCGTGTCCCTGATGTGCCTAAACAGTGGAAACCCCCACAAGTGACCCCATTTTGGAAACTAGACCCCCAAAGGAACTTATCTAAATGTGTTGTGAGAGCTTTGAACCCCAAGGGCTTCACAGAAGGTTAAAACGTAGAGCCGTAAATTGAAAAATCATATTTTTTCCACAAAAATGATCTTTTCATCCCAATTTTTTTTTTTCAAAGGATAAAAGGACCCCAAAAGTTATTGTGCAATTTGTCCTGAGTACGCTGATACCCCATATGTGGGGGTAAACCACTATTTTGGCGCATGGCAGAGCTCGGAAGGGAAGCAGCGCCATTTGACATTTTTGGCTAGAATTGAGATTGGACGCCATGTCGCATTTAGAAGGTCCCTGTGTGCCTAAACAGTGGAAACCCCCAAAAGTGACCCCATTTTGGAAACTAGACCCCCCAAGGAACTTATCTAAGATGTGTGGTGAGCACTTTGAACCCCCAAGTGCTTCACAGAAGTTTATAACCTAGAGCCGTAAAATTAAAAAATCATATCTTTTCCACAAAAATGATCTTTCCACCCCCAATTTTTATTTTCCAAATGGTTACAGGACCACAAAAGTTATTGTGCAATTTGTCCTGAGTACACTGATACCCCATATGTGGGGGTAAACCACTATTTTGACGCATGGCAGAGCTCGGAAGGGAAGGAGCGCCGTTTTCAAATGCAGACTTTGATGGAATGGTCTGCGGGTGTCATGTCACGTTTGGAGAGCCCCTGATGTGCCTAAACAGTAGAAACCCCGAAAAGTGACCCCATTTTGGAAACTAGACCCCCCAAGGAACTTATCTAAGATGTGTGGTGAGCACTTTGAACCCCCAAGTGCTTCACAGAAGTTTATAACCTAGAGCCGTGAAAATAAAAAAATCATATTTTTTTCCACAAAAATAATCTTTTTGCCCCCAAATTTTATTTTTATAAGGGTAACAGGAGAAATAGGACCCCAAAAGCTATTGTGAAATTTGTTCTGAGTACGCTGATACCCTATATGTGGGGGGGAACCACTATTTTGACTAATGGAAGAGCTCGGAAGGGAAGGAGCACAGTTTTTGAATGCAGACTTTGATGGCATGGTCTGCGGTGTCATGTCGCGCTTGGAGAGCCCCTGATGTGCCTAAACAGTAGAAACCCCCCACAAGTGACTCCATTTTGCAAACTAGACCCCCCAAGGAACTTATCTAGATGTGTGGTCAGCACTTTGAACCCCCAAGGGCTTCACAGAAGTTTATAACGTAGAGCCGTGAAAATAAAAAAATCATATTTTTTTCCACAAAAATGACCTTTTTGCCCTCAAATTTTTATTTTTATAAGGGTAACAGGAGAAATAGGACCCCAAAAGTTGATGTGCAATTTGTCCTGAGTATGCTGATGCCTCATATGTGGGGGGGAACCACTGTGATCGCCTTACTGCGATCTTTGGGAGGCAGAATGAACAAATCCACAAAAGGTGAAGAATTGGTTTTATTTTTTACGCCGTTCCTCGTGCGGTATTAGTGATTAGGCTACTTTATTTTTCAGGTCGGTGCGATTACAGCGATACCAGATTTATACCCTATTTTCATGTTTAGCTTCTGTCACACACACTAAAAGATGCTTTTTTTTGGAAGAATTTTTTTAAAGAAATTTTTAGCAACGCCTTATTTTGAGAGCTATAATTTTTCCATATTTCATCCGACAGAGTTATCTGTGAGCTTATTTTTTGCGGGATGAGCTGACGTTTATATTGGTACCATATTCGGGCACATAATGTTTTTTGATCGCTTCCTATTCCGATTTTTGTGGAAGCAGAATGAACAAAAACCAGCAATTCAGGAATTGTTTTTTTTTTTT
Source organism: Oophaga sylvatica (assembly GCA_033576555.1). NCBI lineage: Eukaryota > Metazoa > Chordata > Amphibia > Anura > Dendrobatidae > Oophaga > Oophaga sylvatica. The sequence continues at coordinate 254,209,344 of JARQOD010000006.1, forward strand.
TTTTCCCCATTCCGCGTGTGGTAAAATTGATAAAGCAGCTTTATTCTACAGGACACTACGATTACAACGATACCTCATTTATATATTTTTTTATGTTTTGGTGTTTTTTACGCAATAAAAAATTTTATAGAAAAATAATTATTTTTGCATCAGTTTATTCTACGAGCTATAACTTTTTTATTTTTTCACTGATGATGCTGTTTAGTGGCTTGTTTTTTGCGGGACAAGATGATGTTTTCAGCGGTACCATGATTATTTATATCCGACTTTTTGATCGCGTGTTATTGCACTTTTTCCAAGCGGTATGATGATACCGCTTGGAAAAAGTATAATTTACTTTTTTGTGTTTTTTTTACAGCTTTCACTGAAGGGGTTAACTAGGGTTACGCTTTTATAGATGGGATTTTTACTGACGCGGCGATACCAAACATGTATTTTTTTTGTTTTTGTTTTTTTTTTATTACCGTATATACTCGAGTATAAGCCGACCCGAGTATAAGCCGAGGCCCCTAATTTTGCCACAGAAAACTGGGTAAGCTTATTGACTCGAGTATAAGCCGGGTGTATAAACCGCCGTCCTGCTGTGCTCCCCGTCCTGCTCCGTGCTCCCCCATCCAGTTCTGTGCTCCCCCATTCTCCTCTGTGCTCCCGCATTCTCCTCTGTGCTCCCCCCTCCTGCTCAGTCCTCCTCTGTGCTCCCCCCTCCTGCTCCGTCCTCCTCTGTGCTCACCCCCTCCTGCTCCGTCCTCTGTGCTCCCCCCTCCTGCTCCGTCCTCCTGTGCCCCCCGTCCTGCTCCGTGCTCCTCTGTGCTTTCCATCCTCCCCACTGTCCTGCTCCGTCCTCCTGTGCCCCCCCGTCCTGCTCCGTGCTCCTATGTGCTTTCCATCCTCCCCCCTCATCCTGCTCCGTGCTCTCCATCCTCCCCCATCCTGCTCCGTCCAACTGTGCCCCCCCGTCCTGCTCCGTGCTCCTATGTGCTTTCCATCCTCCCCCTCGTCCTGCTCCGTGCTCTCCATCCTCCCCCCCGTCCTGCTCCGTGCTCCTCTGTGCTCTCCGTCCTCCCCCCGTCCTGCTCTGTGCTCTCCATCCTCCCCCCCGTTCTGCTCCATGCTCCTTGTCCTCCTCCATGCTCCCCCCATCCTCCATCATACTCACCCTTCCCGTACCATCGCTGAACGTCTCGGCAATCCTGCTTTAAACCCGGCTTCCTGCAGCTCTCCTGTGCTGAGCGGTGACGTAATACCGCTCATTAAGGCCATGAATATGGATGCCACGCCTATGGGAGTGGCTTCCCATCCATATTCATAGCCTTAATGAGCGGTATTACGTCACCGCTCAGCACAGGAGAGCTGCAGAAAGCCGGGTACAACGCAGGATTGCCGGGACGTTCAGCGATGGCACGGGGAGGGTGAGTATGATGTCCCAGCCACAGGCTCCTGCCGCGGCATCCCCTCCTCCGCTGGTTTCTGCCCAATGACTCGTGTATAAGCCGAGGGGGAATTTTCAGCACAAAAAAAGGTGCTGAAAATCTCGGCTTATACACGAGTATATACGGTACATAAAAATGTGTATTTTTTAAGGGAATTTTTTTAAATTATTTTTTAATATTTTTTTACAATTTTTTTAAAAAAATGCTTTTTTTACTATGTCCCTTTATGGGACTTTCACTTTTTTACTTTTGATTGCAGGTACAATGCATTGCAATGCTACAGCATTGCAATGCATTGTACCTATAGTGAAAGCTGCTGTGACCATGATCACAGCAGCTTTCTGTAGCTAGATGACCCGGAGGTTGTCATGACAACCCCCAGGTCATCAAGGCAGAGATCGGGCCCTGTAAATACATTGCGGGGCGCCGATCTGAGGCAGAGGGAGCTCCCGACCCTCTGCCTCTCCCCCTGAGCGCTGCGATCGCGCTCGATCGCAGAAGTCGGGGGGTTATTAGCCAGGGGCGGCCTCTTCTGCCTGATCGCTGCTGTGTTTGGTCAGTCACATTGACTGACCGATCACAGCGCTGTAAGTGCGGGGACCGACTGCAAAGGTCCCCGCACCGCTTGCTGTGCCTGTCAGCTGACTGTGACAGCTGTCGGCACTGAACTACCACTGCGTGTTTACATGCAGTGGTAGTTCAAAGGCATGACGTGCACAGTCCGTCAAGGTGCCAAAACTGACACCTTGCCATGACGGACTGTGCACGTCAGTGGACATTAAGGGGTTAATGTACACTCTGCTCCCACATCTTGACTGGAAAAAAACACAAAATGTAGAAATTTTTGCAAATTTATTAAAAAAGAAAAAAATCAAATATCAGATGGTTATAAGTATTCAGACCCTTTGCTCAGTATTGAGTAGAAGCACCCTTTTGAGCTAGTACACTTGTTGGGAATGATGCAACAAGTTCTTCACATCTGGATTTGGGGATCTTCTGCCATTCTTCCTTGCAGATCCTCTCCAGTTCTGTCAGATTGGATGGTGAATGTTGGTGGACAGCCATTTTCAGGTCTCTCCAGAGATGCTCAATTGTGTTTAGGTCAGAGGTCTGGCTGGGCCAGTCAAGAATGGTCACAGAGTTGTTCTGAAGCCACTCTTTTGTTATTTTAGCTGTGTGCTTGGGGTCATTGTCTTGTTGGAAGGTGAACCTTCAGCCAAGTCTGAGGTCCAGAGCACTCTGGAAGAGGTTTTCATCCAGGATATCTCTGTACTTGGCCGCATTCATGTTTCCTTCAATTGCAACAAGTCATCCTGTTCCTGCAGCTGAAATACACTCCCATAGCATGATGCTGCCACCACCATGTTTCACTGTTGGGATTGTTTTGGGCAGTTGTTGAGCAGTGCCTGGTTTTCTCCACACATACCGCTTAGAATTATCATCAAAAAGTTCTATCTTCGTCCCATCAGACCAGAGAATCTTATTTCTCATAGTATGGGAGTTCTTCATGTGTTTTTTTAGCAAACTCTATGTGGGCTTTCTTATGTCTGGTACTCAGGAGAGGCTTCCTTCGGGTCATTCTGCCATAAACACCCAACTAGTGGAGGGCTGAAGTGATAGTTGACTTTATGGAACTTTCTCCCATCTCCCTACTGCATCTGTGGAGCTCAGCCACAGTGATCTTGGGGGTCTTCTTTACCTCTCTCACCAAGGCTCTTCTTCCACGATTGCTCAGTTTGGCTGGATGGTCAGGTCTAGGAAGACTTCTGGTTGTCCCAAACTTCTGCCATTTAAGGATTATGAAGGCCACTGTGCTCTTAGGAACCATGAGCACAGCAGAAATTCTTTTGTAACCTTGGCCAGATCTATGCCTTGCCACAATTCTGTCTCTGAGCTCCTTGGCCAGTTCCTTTGATGTCATGATTCTCATTTGGTCTGACATGCACTGTGAGCTGTGAGGTTTTATACAGACAGGGGTGAGCCTTTACTAATCAAGTCCTATCAGTTTAATTAAAAACAGCTGGACTCCAATGAAGGAGTAGAACCATCTCAATGAGGATCACAAGGAAATGGACAGCATGTGACTTAAATATGAGTGTCTGAGCAAAGGGTGTGAATACTTATGACCATGTGATATTTCAGTTTTTCTTTTTTAATAAATTAGCAAAAATGTCAATATTTCTGTTTTTTTTCAGTCAAGATGAGGTTCAGAGTGTACATTAATGAGAAAAAAATGAACTTTTTTGAATTTACCAAATGGCTGCAATGAAACAAAAATTGAAAATTGTAAAGGGATCTGAATACTTCTTGTACCCACTGTACAACAAGTAAGACATTTGCATAGTATTTGGCTTAAAATAAAACTGTATTGTTTACAAACTTTCATCAATCAATAGGCACATATAAGAAACTTTGTAATGCAACTTATTAGAGGAATCGGCTTCCTTGCACACGTGCAAGACAGCTCTTGCACACTCCCCTGCCTCCCAAACTCACCATTCACTCTGATGAAAAAACAGCTCAAATCTAACTTGCTCAGACAAGATTGACTGCAAGGCCACTGTGGTGTCATGGGACATAGTCCATCATACTCTATGAAGAGGGGAAGAGGCAAAAGGCATGAGAAACAAGAAGAGGAAACAGCCAGTGAGAGATGCAGAAAAATCAGATCGTGTTGAGCTTTCTAACAAGTCTTTTACCTCACATCAGCATTTGATACATATCCAGACAGCTCTGGACTACTTGATAATGTTCATGTTGCTGCTGCTTGTCTCTGCGGTAAAAAATGAATGAATAGCCAGAATCACTGTCTGGGTGGTATGCGGTGTGTGGAAGAAATCACAGCAGCTAGTCTCTACCCACCAGCTAGGAGTGGATTGTAAATTAAGAGATAAAAACTGCAAAGGGGAAAACTTGTGAAAATTCTGGATACAAATAATTTAATGATCAAAGATTGTGTTATTCTACATGTTCACACACAAGCAGGGGTGTAACTACCGCTGTTGCATCAGTCGCCACTATGACTGGGCCTGCCGATGCCAGCAAATACTTGGATGCACATTCAGCTGAATTGTATTGCGTCTCAGAGTCCCTGCACGGCAATACATGCTGCTGGCCAATCAGAGACCAGCAGCTGATGTAAGCATACACGGGGGTGCATGACAGTGATGTCATGCGCTCCTGTCGCTTGCATGCTGAAGTCAGCTGCCAACTCCAGAAGAGGACACCGTGCGTGGGAGAGCGGAGAGAAATTGAGTTGTTTTTTTTTTTAAGTCAGTAAGTACACGTTGGCCATACTACTACATGGATGAGTATAGGCTGTGCATTATACTACATGGATGACTATGGGCTGTGCATTATAATAAATGGATGACTACGGGCTGTGCATTATATTATATAAAGGATATGGGCTGTACATTATACTATATGAAGGATATGGGCTGTGCATTATATTATATGAAGGATATGGGATGTGTATTATACTAATATGGAGGATTATGGGCTGTGCATTATATTATATGAAGTATATGCGATGTGTATTATACTAATATGGAGGACTATGGGAGGTACATTATATATGGAAGTGCATTATACTATATGGAGGAATATGGGCTGTGCATTTTATCACATGAAGGATATTTGCTGTGCTTTTTACTATATGAAGGATATGGACTGTGTATTACACTAATATGGAGGACTATTGGCTTTGCATGCTAGGAGGGTGCATTATATTATATGGTGGACGATGGGGAGTGCATTATACTTCTGATATGGGGCCCATGACTTCTATGTATATTCCTGGTGAGTATAATGGTTTATTTTTTTCTATACATTAAAGAACAACGGCAAAGTGGGGGACACATACCAGGATGGGTGATATTTATACCAGGATAGGGCCCAGGATAAGGGACATATAACAGAATGAGGGACATATATACTAGTATGGAGGATGGGGGCACGGTACAAATCTGCATACGGGCCCATCAGACTCTAGTTAAGCTACACAAGACAGCTTAATCTGAAAAGTTACTTTAAAGAAGTTACCCTTTTTAAAAAGGGGTATAATTTTGACCCCCTTTGTTTGCCTGAATGTTTAATTAAAAAAGCACTCCCATCAGAATTTTTATCCCTTTAATATATTGCAATCATCATATTATATGGCACTGTGTACGTACAGTTGTTCACTTTGCCTTTCTACCCAGCTAATTCTTCTGTAGATGATGTAGAAACAGGAGGTCAATTTTCCCTGTATAAGTCACTGCCAAAGTTCCTGGCTCGGAGGAGGAGCGAAGCAGCTGGGTCAGGAGTTGAAGAGGGGAATGATAAATGCAGGGGCAAGAGACTTCCTTTTTCCACATAGAACAGAGAAAAGTTAATTACCTGTGTAGAAAGGCAAAATTAGCAATTGTAAGTACACAATGCCATATACTTACAGTGCCATCATATAGAATATGATGATTGCAATATATTAAGAGGATAAAACTGAGTGGTTCTTTAATTCTGGCATATTTTTATCCAAGTGTGTGCTAGTTGTCTATTCAATTTTTTTTTAGTTCTGTGTCAATTTGCACCATTTACTATTGAAGTAGGACTTTGACCAATACACCTTCTCCAAATACTTGACATGTGTTTTCAATGGGGAGAGAGGAGAAAAACAGTGTCAGACACTTTTGGCAGCTGATCATCTCTCCCATAAACAAAAGGGTTGGGTGTTTGAATTCATATTAGATTTTTGGCTAATCTCATCAATATAATTATGTATATACTAGAGATTTTTCCATATTTTTCAATATTGTGTATAAGGCTTATAAACTCATCAATATATTGAAATTAACATAATTTACCTTTTGTGTCGGCTTTATTTCTCATAGATTTTAAGCTTTCACTCCTCTTGTTTGAATTTTTAATTGCATGATTACTCTGTAATGTCTGTTTCTACAGTATACCATCAAAATATAAAATGATGCTTACTGTATATACATAAGGTTATTTTTATTTTTTATTTATTTACTCACTTATATAAAACCATTAATTTCACAGTGCTTTACATAAATTATTGGCACTGTCCCCATTGCAGCTCACAATTTAGATTTCCTATCGGCATGTTTTTGGAGTGTGTGATGAAACCGGAGAACCCGAAGGAAACCTACGCAAACAAGGTGAGAACATACAGACTCCTTGCAGATGTTGTCCTTGGTGGGATTGTAACACAGGACCCCAGTGCTGCAAGGCTGCAGTACTAACCACTGAGCCACTGTGCTGTTATTGTATTATTAATTACATATCAAATACACAGACCAAATATGTGTATGCTTTTTTTTACTACTTACCATATTTTTCGGACTATAAGACGCACTTTTTTCCTCCAAAAATGTGGAGGAAAATTGGGGGTGCGTCTTATAGTCCGGATGTACCTGCTCTGGCTGTGGGGGAGTAGCGGGTCACAGGAGGCAGGAACCGGTGGCTGCGGCTAACTCCTTTGCCCCTGCTAAAGAGAAATGGATATTCACTGCATTTCACGCCCATGGGCAAGGAGGGCAGTAAATATTCATTTCTGTTAGCGGACAGGCTGTTAGCTGCAGAAACCGGCTTCCTGCAGCTGTGGGGCGTTCGCGTGTGCCCGATACTTAAGCAATGAAAATTCACTGCTCTCCATTCCCATAGGCGTTGAGTGCAGTGAATATACATTCCCTTTAGTAGTGGGAACACGTGAACGCCCAGCAGCTGCCGGAAGCCAGTGGCTGCGGCTAACACTGTGCCGCCATTAAAGAACAATGAATATTCACTGCTCTCCACGCACATAGACCTGGCATGGAGAGCAGTGAGTATTCTGGCAGCTGTCCTCGGCTGGTAAGCAGCGCATGACGTCCCCGCCATGCGCTGTTTACAAGCATAAATCAGCTGCAGGCATTGGAACAAGACGATACAAGGGAGGGCAGGAAGGTAAGTATAATGGTTTATGGGTTTTTTTTAATGTTTTTCTGATGGGGTCATGTATACCAGGATGGAGATGGGGGCCAATCATACCAGGATAAGGATGGAGCTATACATACCAGAATGGATATGGGGTCCTGCATACGAGGATAGAGATGAGGGGGCTCTGCATATGAGCATAGAGATGAGGGGGCAATGCATACCAGGAGAGGGATGAGGGGGACCATGCTTACCATGATAGGGATGAGGGGGCTATGTCTGCCAGGCTAGGGATGAGGGGCCATGCATACCAGGATGGGGATGAGTGGGCCAAGCACACCAGGATGGGGGATGAAGGTACCATGCATACCAGGATGGGGATGAGGGGGCGATGCATACCAGGATGGGGATGAGGGGGTCATGCATACCAAGATAAGGATGAGGGGGCCATGCATACCAGGGTAGGGATGAGGGGGCCATGCATACCAGGATAGGGATGAGGGGACCATATATACGAGGATATGGGATATTAGTACAGAATTGACCAATTTTTTCTTCAATTTTTTTCTAATTTCCTCCTCTAAAACCTAGGTGCGTCTTATGGTCCAGTGCGTCTTACAGTCCGAAAAATATGGTATACACTTTTGAAATTGAAATTCCTTAACAATCAATCTCATACACTTGTCACTGGAAGAAAGAAGGAACAGGCATGTTGGATTTCAACATGCTTGATCCTTTGTTAGTTTGGGAGGTAACCCCTGGGAGTGGTTTCTCATTGTCCTTATTGAAATACACATGTGTGGTTGGGCATTCCAAATGTTATACATATTGATACTAAAATTGGCTCTCTATTAGGAAGCTGACAATTAAAATTTCAGCTACATTTTTACACCACCTTCACATGGCAGTATTCTGCTCAGTATTGTTTATCAGTATTTTTCAGCCAAAGCCAGTAGTGAGTCTGAAAGACAAAAGTGCAAAGTTTTACATTATACTGCTTCTCTGTTCCACTCCTTTGTTTTGGTATGCAGTGCATGCAAAATAACCGTGTACTAAAGTGGCTAAATTGTCAGTTTGTGTAAACTCTAAAAAAAAATCATGAGAAAGTTCATAGAAAAAATTAAGATAAGATCGTATAAATTCCATGAATTTGAAGCTGTATTGAAACCCAATCCCAATTACTGCAAACAATCAACCATACTCTTCACACACAAAATTTGATTCAATGTGTGCCAACAATGCTTGTGTGGTTAATAGCTACCTCTGTTCAAAACAAAAAAAATATGTTCTTCGGAAAATTGTTGATTTTCATATTTCTAATGGTTAATTAATTAAAGAGGTCTTGTAGCCAGGTCAAAAGTGAGCAATTTTTGGTCTTATTTAATTTCTGCTCCCGAGTAATGTTGATTTTTTAACCATGCGATTATAAATGTATGGGACTTCCTATTTAGTAGTACAGAGTCACATAGAGTGACTGCAGACTTGTACCCCAACGCTGGATGAATCCTTTAAGCTAAATGATGACATTAACACACTGCGCTAATTATTATCAATGGGATGGCATGCTCTGCAGTGAGCTGCTACTGCTAAATATGTAAGCCTCTTAGATTTCTGGTCACAACTTTGCTTCAATATTTTTTATTGAAAGACACGTGACATTGCTGTAATTTGGCTATTTATTTATAGCCAAATTGCAGCTCTAAAATAATTGTGAGATAGTAAGTTACACAATCAACATGTGTCGCTGTGATCCGTAGCCTAACTGTTGTGTGATCATAGTGAAACCCCTGAAAATATTATTAAAGGGATTGTCCATTTTTAATACCCCAAATACTTTCTCTGAAAACCTTTGAAGGATTAACATTTTAAAATGAACAACCCTTTCAAGGTTGGTTTTGCACAAATCTAATTTTAATTTTTATGTCCGCATCACAACTACATATCCTGGACCACAGGTCTAATTGTCTGACATAACAGATTCCTATGACGTTTTCAGTTTGGTTTGTTGGACCCACAGTTGGGCAAAGATTTGTAGCCATAATACAGTGTGAAAAATATTTCTGTGGGTCTGTGAAAAACGCCTACAGCACCCAGATGCTGTCCATGTGCTGTCTGTGGGCTGTACGTATTTAACATTGTAAAGTATAGGAGAAGGTTTGGAATTTTTTTATTTCTTTATCCATCTGTGAAAAACACTGATGACACACGGATGGTAAAAACAGACACACGGACTGATCCAAAACACATGATGAACAAACGGTACCAATTATTTCCCGTACGTGTTTAAATGCAGACATACGACTGAGGATCAGAAATAGGAGTGTTGTGTAGTTTGTAATCTAGAAGTATCGTTTCTCCTTGCGGAGAGTGACATGTTAAGCATGCCGAGATGAGGAGACTGAAAGCCGCAATGCTCCTCTGGGACATATGCAAGTA